>CM053793.1:603323974-604523974 GCA_028749045.1 Cupressus sempervirens
CTCCTCATTGAGTGCCTCTCCTTCCTTTTCTCCTTTACTCTCCTTCTCCACTAGTTTCTTCCCTTTTATTTCTGATGCTCCCTTTTCTTTTATCTTGGAAATTGCTTCTACCTTATATTCCTCATTATATACATCTTCAATCTTCTTGTAAACTATTTTCCACAATCTTGTGGATTTGGTAACTACCTCTTCAATTTTATTCTATAGAATACTGAATGCTCTATACTTGGGAGTGAATCTATTATTATGCCTTTTTATAGCATTTATTATTTGATCTCTAGTCAAATCAGGCAACAATCTTGCCAATGTTGACTCCCTTATTTATTTTTCCATTTGTAAACAAAAATGCCATTTATCCTCTATGATTGTATATAGTTCTCTCGGCATAGAGTCATCTAATTCTAGAGGTGTGTGCTTATATTCAGCCATCATAGCATACACAGACTCCTCTAATTTATTTTTCTCTCCTTTGGTGAGCTTAGAAAAATTCAGATTCTTTAATCCTTTCAAATCATTATTTCTAATTTTTGTACATAATTTATCAACATCAATCTGGGGTATTTGTCTTACCTCTTGAGATTGATTGTTGTCTTCTGACTTTGTTTCCTCCTCATCTTTTTCAGGCTAGGGAATGAACTTCCTCTTCTTTGACTCAGCAGCAGTCTTCTTTGAGTCTTTCTTCTTCCCTTTAGCCTCTTCTTTTGCTTTTTGAGTTATGGCCCTTGTGGTTGGTCTTTTTGGTGCTGGGGCAGCTACTTTCCTCCCCTTGGATTTAGGAGCAAATGGAATTGTGGTCTTTTTCTTGACTGGTGCTTCCTTGGCTACTTCAACCTCAGCACTTTCCTCTTTGTCTCCTTTTGACCCTTGAGTCTGATCCTGAAGTTTGTCTTCTTCTTCTTCAATGACTTCTTCTTCTTTTTTAATGTCATCTCCTTCTTCTTCTGCTGTCCCTTCTTCTTCTACACCAAACTTTCTTTTGATTTGTCTTACCATTTTCTCTTTCTTCTTTACTGCTGAAGCAGTCTTCAACTCTATTATTATCTTTGATTTGACAACATCATAAGTTCCAAAGATTTTTTCATTTTTGTCTACTTCTTTTGCAAGTAAGGCTGTTATTGCTGCAGAGGCTTGATCAGCATCAAGTTCATATCCTAGTGGCCTAAGCCATCTTATTCTAGGTATAACTACTTGCACATAAGTATAATCTATATCTACAAGAAAGAAAATATCTTTTTCATATTTCTCAGTCATTGAAACTGGAATTCTCATTCTTTGTTTCATGGACTTTTTGAAGTCCTCAAAATAACCAGTCATTTGGGCATCAAAATTTTCACCCATCTGTTCAATGTATCCATTAATTTGTTCAACAATTGTTTTGTCTGGATTCCATTTAACTTTCCCTATAGAAGGAAATTCTTTCATCAGATAGAAAAACATACATATCAAAACTTATCCAAATTTACATTGAGCTCCTTTGCTCTTCCTTATAGCTCCCAGATTTTCACTAATCTGTTGAAACATGAGCTCTGCCAGATCATAAGTGTGATCCCTTTTTATTATCTTGTATGCAACATCAACTGCTATACAAGGTACACTATTTAATCTGCTTGATTGATAGAATTTGTGTGAAATAATTCTTACAGCAAAGTCTAGTAGAGGATCAGTGACTGTGTCGATAGTCATCCCTCTATTGTTCTATTTTGCACCTATATTTCTCTCAATTACTTCCCTTTTGTCACTTCGTAGGGTCTATGGCTGATCTAGGGTTGGAATACCAGTAACCCTATGAACGATTTTCTTGGTGAATTTTACTGGCCCTGACTCTAACCAAAAAGCTCCGTTATGTATTCGGCTCAAAACTATCTGTACCCATCCTGTTTTGAAGACAGTCGAAAATGCTAGGGTTTTGGTTAATCCTTTTCTTTCTACAATGGAAAACTCATTTTTCAGTACTTTTTTTTCACATAATTTATCATATGCATTATGAATTTCTAAGTCTCCTATGGCACCAATTTTACAATTGTAGCATCTGCGAACATCTTCTACCATAACAACTTTATCCAGAATAACTGATAATGCACCTACAAGATCATTCTTGTATGCTACTTCAGGTATGGGCTTAAATTCAGGTTGTTTTACTTTGTTGCTGACCAACTGAACTTCATGGCTTTCTAAACCCTTGGTGGTTCCTGACTCGGATGCCATTGTTTTCCAAACTAGGGTTTTATAATTCAAACAAGTTTGTGAGACCTACATAGCTCGGCACTTAAGAGAAATACCTTGAATCGACGAGATTGTTGTTGGAATCTTTCACGAATTGCTTCTAAACTTTTCTTGATCTTCTCCGCTCCTTTTTCGGCTTTGCTTCTTGATCGCGATGCAAAAAAATTGATTGAAATTGCGATAATATACCCTGATTTCATCGCATTAAATGTTCAACTACCAACTCGACTTCTGAAGAAATTTCAACCTAACTCGGCGTCTACTAAATTTCCTTTCTACTCGGCTTCCATTGGAGTTTTTCAACTTGGCATCGGTTATCAGCTCGGTCGTTGTTGGGAGCTCGACATCTGTTTTGAGTTTTGACTCGATATCCAAAGGTAGCTCGGCATCAACATTTAGTTTTCATCTTGACATCTTTTTTCATGTAGATTTATACTTTGAATTGCTTCTTTTTCTTGGGACTGATGTCTAATATAACTTTGTATATCAGTCCCATACACTTCTCATGCTTAGTTTGATGAAGTGTGATCACTTGACCCATTGGGTGAAGTGATCCCTTCACTTGATGTATTGCACTCATCTCTCTTTTTCCAAGTCTTGTTCATTTGTCCCCTTATCTTTTCAATATCAATCTTTTCTTTGCCTTTATTCTCTTCAGACTTGGGTGCCTTTGATCTTGTAGGACAATTTTTGCTGATATGACCAGTTTTCAGACAACTGAAACATGTGGTTTGGTTCAACCATCTTTTGTAGTTCCCTCTGAAATGTGTTCTTATGCAGTTTTGTGGTGTATGTCCATATTCTTGACAATAATGACAGTTGTACCTGGTATTGTAATCCCAATGATGATGACTTTCTTTTCCTTCTATTTTTGCTGGTTGATTTGATGTCCACATAGGTTTTGATCTGCATTCAAATGCCCTATGTCCATACTTATTACAATTATAACAATGTCCATCAAATCTCTGAGTCCTTGTGAAATTGGATCTGCAATCTTGTGTCATATGTCCTTGCATGTTGCACTTGTGACAGAAACTCTTACTCTTGGGTGTGTTTGGTTGATTGAATCTTCTGCTCCTGCACACATTAGCAGTATGTCCCTTCTTATTACAATAATGACAAGTGGGTTTAGTATTCTTACCTTTGTCACTTCTTTGTTTAGCACTTTTTGATGATTCTCCAACTTCAGTGCTATTGTAACCAAGTCCTGATGTATCATGGGCAGATCTTGGAGTTTTCAGCAACTGTTCAAAATACTTGATGGCTTCACTTGACTTGTTGAGATTTTCTACTACCTCTTTTTCTCTGTTCAATTCATTCTGCATTTGTTCATTCTGCATCTTCAGAGTAGAGATCTCAATGTCCTTCACATTGAGTTCATGATGAAGGTTCATAATTTGAGCAAGTGTATCCATCTGCATGCTTGAGATCCTTGTCAGTTCAGTACATTTTTCTTCAAGTCTGTTTGCAAGATTCCTTTTGTCATTTTCCATCATGACCTTATCATCAACTGCTCTTTTCTTTTGTTATGTAATTTCACATATCATTATGGCATGTGATTCATGTTCCATCTTGAGAGATCTAATCTCTTCTGCTTGAATTTTGTTTTTCTCCATCAGTTCTGCTATTGCTGCATCAAACTCTTTGGTATCTCCGTTGGAAAATATGTTGGTGGTATCAATTTCCTTGTAGTGTATATCATTCTCAGCTATGGCCAGATCTTTCCTTTTTTTTAATGAGTTTCTCAAATTGATTCTAAATTCCTCCAAGCTATGCAGAGCAAGTTGCACATCTATCACCTGATTTTCAATGATCTTTCCAAGTTTGAAAGCTTCCATCTCTAGATCTTTTCCTCCAAGCTGTTAAACTTTTCCTTATGAGAACCTGGTAACGCTCTGATACCAATTGTTGGAATATTCAAATGTGGAAAGAGTACTTATGAGAGGGGGGGGGGGTGAATCAGAAGTACTAAAATTTTTCCTATAAAACTTTTATGTGGAAATAAATTGCATGCATGTAAATACATTAAGTAAACATGAAACTAACACATGCATCAATAACTCATAACACCTAAAATTGGTAACCCAGAAACCCTCCAGGAATAAGAAGGTAAAACTGGGGTGGGGATGATACCCACAAAAATTACTGCAGCAATATTGTTTAACCACTTCTGATGGTTTGCCCTGTTAAAGGCTTTACACTATGTCAATAGTGACCTGGTTAGAGGATTTACAAACACTTAACATGAAGTGTCACCCTATTAAAGGATTTAATCACCTATCTCTAGGATCAATGAAATAGTTTTTAAGCTAACCTATCACCATAGGATTTCCATGCTAATACAATGGCTAGAAAGTATTAGGTAAAATGAACTTGATAGTTTACAATCCTTGATTGCTGAATGTTGGCTCTGTTCTGCTTCATCTGATCTTGATCCTTTGTGATCTGATATCTTTCGCTTCTAAAAATAGTATATCAACCACTCTATATCTTCTCCTCTATATCATCATCTTCATCATCTCCTTCTCTATCATGTCTTCTCTATGAGATATCGTCTTCCTTATAAAGATATTCGAGGATTTAGGGTTAGGTCTAGATCTACGATCCATATTCAATCTTCATTTTCGCTTAATACTTATCTTTTGCTGATTGGTTGCATGCCTTTATCATTTTTCTTATTGGCTGCATGCAAATTACATAGGAAATATAAAAGATTCGATCTGATCATTAAATCCTTCGAGATTTCCTTATGTCGGTTGTAAAGATTGTTTTTATCATAGTTTGTGCGATTCCAAACTCTTATGCTGATATCCTGGATTAGTCGGCTCCTGAAATATTTTTGTTGCTCGGCACATGCTGTTCTACTGAGTTACTCGGCACTTACACAAAACTATGTTACTCGGCATCTAAACTTTACTCGGCACCTGATCTTCACTCGGCATTTACACTTTACTCGGCACCTACACTTTACTCGGCACCTGAAGATTACTCGGCATCTATTGCACTCGGCACCTATTCTTGATCTTGGTTAAGTGTATTGACACTCAGTTGTCAAATTTATTCTTTAAGCTAACAACACCAACACTACCACAATACTCTTTGTAAAAGTTGGAGATAGACCTTTGTGGACCTCAATTGTAGAGATCCAATATCATTCATTAAAAAATATATTAAAGGAAACCTCTTCTTAGAGGAACAAGAAAGTGGTTCGTTGTCCATCCATTTACTAGAGCTCTGTATTGAAAAAAATGGGTTTATTCTTCATATAGAATATTGCACTGAACATCCTTTAAGGTAGTTTGTAGTGAAGCACTCCTGAGCATCCTTGAGTTCATACACTTGTGAGTTGGATGGGAAGTCTAGAAAGGATGCTTAGAATATTCAAGATATTCTTTTATTTTCTTGCATTTATAGTTAGGTTTTGATACTATGTTGAGTAACATGGATCATTTTCTATAAATGTAATAACATTGCCAATGTTATTAATGATTTCAAAATGCAGATTTGGATCTCATATAAATATGAGAGGAGGAGACATGTCTCTATAGTTAATCATCATTATATTAATAATATAAATAACTATATGTATAACTCATCTTTAAGCATATATGTAATATGTTATTATATTATTATATAATAATATATAATGTATATTATATAAAAAATATATTACATTACATATAAAATATATAGGATATTTATCTTAAAGATGTTTTACCATCAAATCAATCTGACAGAAGCTACAACCTTAACAAAATGAATCATCACCTCATCACCAACTTCAAAAACATGATGTCTCTTAGACTTATCAACATTCACTGTATACTTTTGATTACTTTTTTCCAAGTTCAACTTCACTTCTTCATGAAAAGACTTCATAAAATCAGAAAATTCTTCCCCTATTCTCTTCTATTCACTAGCAACATCCCTCAAATTTGATATACCTCTAGGTTGCATTCTAATAACAATCTCAAAACATGTTTTTCTGTACTCTTATTCACAAAATTATTATATGCAAACTCATCTTGTGCCAATACAATATCCCAATCACTTGGCTTATCTCCAAATAAACATCTCCAAAAATTGCCCAAGCTTCTATTTACAACCTTTGTCTTTCCATCTATCTGTAGATGGAATGTAGAACTAAATCTTAACTCAGTACCCATCTTCTTTCACAAAGTCCTCCAAAAGTAACCAGCAAACTTACAGTCTCTGTTAGAAATAACACTTTTTGGGAATCCATGCAATCTAATAATATCTTTGAAGAAAATCTTAGCAATATGCACAACATCTCATGTCTTCTTACATGGTATGAAATTCTCCATCTTAGAAAATCTATCCAAAACAACAAATATGGAATCATACCGTCTTGCTATCTTAGGTAATATAAGAACAAAATTCATACTAATGTCACTCCAAGCTTTCTCAAGAAGAAAAATAGGTATATAAAAACTAGTATTCTAACTTACTCCTTTTGCAATTTGACAAATTCCAAAAATCCTTACAAAATTCTAAACATCATTATACATATTTTGTTGATATAACTTATCCTTAAGAAAAAGAAAACTCAATGTCTTATCAATTCCAAAATGTCCATCCAAACCACTACAATGTTTTTTGTTAATCAAATTAACTCTCATAGGACTTCTTGGTATACACAACTAATTATCTTCGAACAATATACTTTCTTGAATGAAATACTCATCATACTTACTTATTTGATATGATAGATTTGGTGCTCTTTACTCTCTCCACACCTTAGAAAAATAGGGGTAGTATCAAAAAATTCCTTCATTTCATCAAAACCGATAACTTCAACCTTCATCTTGATCATCAAAGAACATCTTATGCTCAATGCATTAGCAACTCAATTAGTAACTCCACTCCTATGCTTGATCACAAATGTAAAAATCTGCAAGTATTCAACCCACTTCAGATGTCTTTGATTCAACTTATATTGACTTCCCAAATACTATAAAGCTTTATGATCAATATACCGCACAAACTCCTTAGGAATCAAATAATTTCTCCACTTCTTCAAGGCTTTAAAAATAGCATACAACTCTTGATCATACACATAATACTTCCTTTTAGCACACAAATATAGTGTAAATACCCTATTGTATTATCCTTTCCATATGACCAATACAATAACCAATAGAAAACCAATTGAATGCCCAGAATAGATTGCCATTTCTATCATTTCAATTTTCTTATCAGAAAGTACAATGGAATCAAACTCAAAACCCCTGCATACTATTGGACCGACTATATATGTACTCTTCTTGAAAGAAAACAAAAAATTACACAAGTCTCAGACCATCACAATGCCTTGAAAACTCATTTATATAGATATGAGTTGCAACAAGCAAAGGGAAAATGTGATTGAGAGGTGTCCAAGGAACAAAACATTACACAAAAGACAAAAAGGTCACAACAGAATGCCAAGTGTATCAAATATTCTTTTAGGTAGGCTTGTTCCTATTACTGCTGTATTTATCAACTTCTGATTTGTCTCTCATTGTTTTGAATCCTCAGAATACGTGGCTGCCAGGCTAGCCAATGAGGGGTGATCTTGTGATGCCTTCAGATTAGTTTGTTCCTGTGGGTTTTCACTACTTTCACCTTGAGCAGGCACTATTTCCTTTTCACTTTCTTCTTCCTTCAATTCTGGTGATGATGTGTCAATGACCTGCACCTCATCTTCCTGTTCCCTATCATTATCTGGACTACCTTCCTCCAACTGCTGGTCCGAAGGAATATCTGCCATCCATGTGTTAAACTGTATGTCATCTGGCCAGCTGAACCGCAGGATATCATCTTGTTTCTTTAATATATAATTAGCCTCCTTTTCAAAACCAATAAATTCTTTCCTCAAAGAATCAAAAAATAACTGGACTTTAACCAATTCCTCTGTCGTGGTGGCCCACCAGGCATGCCCCTTTTCATTAACAACTTTATTTATCCTTATGTAGAAAAGGTCATCTAGTTCTTTACTCCATTCATCCTTATTTTTCAATTGGTTCTTTCTATCCAAAGCACAAGGAAATAGATCAAATTTTTTATTCTTGTATTTATTCAAATAAGAAACAATTTTTAGTTGCAAAGCAACTCTCTTGTTATCAAAATCTGTCAAGTCATTAGCAATATTATATAATTTTTCAATATGGTCATTTGAAGACCTTAAACTGAATAACATAAAAGGGTGATTTCTTTTTCCCTTTTTCCCCACTTGTTAACAATAGGCTTGAGGATTTCATCATGGGTTTTTAGTTGCTCCCATATACTTATTACTCTTGCCAACTGATCAAAAAACAAGGGCCATTCAATCTTATCTACCGAATACATTAGGGCCTTTCTAAGCTTATCCTTATATTGCATATTTAACTCTACATCTAAAGCCCATAGCTTATTTTTTTCTTCTTCAAAATCCTCAGCTGTATAATATTCTGTCCTTTTAGGTGTGTCTGGCAATTCTACAAGGGGGGTGGATTTAAAAGGTTCCACTAGAGGACGGGGGTATGTTATTCTTGGCCTTGTGGACTTCCCAATTACCTTGTTTTCAAGTTCAACTCTCCTTTTTACCTCCCTATTATAGGCCTCAAGAAGTGTTTCATATTTACCCTGTAACTTAGACATGGCTTGTTCCTCCTTCTTTGCAGTATCCAAAAGAAACTTGGAAGATTCCACATTCCAAGATTCTGCCTGCACATGTGAGGTATTAGCAACTCTTCTCACAATTAAGCTTCCCATCAAGCTAGAGTCATCTAACTGCAATGATGTGGCTCTAGATCCTCTTCTTAGTGACCAACTAACCAATGCAGCTTGATCTTCAACGAATGCAGTGCCTTGAAATTTCACTTTATTCTGGTCTTGCAAAGTCAATTTATTTGAAATAGAACTAAAAACTAAAGCATCAGCAATATCCCAATTTGGCAACAATAAAATGTTAGATGCCTTGACCACTTTCCTTCCTTCCTCAGGGCTTATATTCTACAATTCTTTTATCCTTTCTTCTTTAGTTTGGTTCTGAATGGAAGTTTCTTCCATTTCTGGATGCTCTGTTTTCATCATTTTACAATTCTCCTCAAAAATGTTCATGTTTTCCCTCCATGCAAACTGCTGAAAAGCCCTAGATTTAACAAAACTGTCATCAGTCAAAAATTTATGACTTTCCTACTCTAACACAGGGTCCAATTCCCTGCCACTATAATCTGCTACAATTAGATCCAAACTTGGGAGGGAAGGTTCTGCAGGGTTATCCTCATCTAATTCTGCTTGAGTAATCAAAATACCTCCCTATGATCCCATCTGTTCGATCTATTCACCAATGAGATGTTCTTCTCCAATCCTTAGAGGGGACTGAGTGGGTGAATATTCCTCAACTTGAGGCCTTTCTTCTATTATTACCTTCTGCCTCTTAGGACTAGGCTCATCAGGTCTCTCCTCTTGGGCTATACTAGTGGATCCTTTTATTTGTTTGCCCTTATCTATAGGAACCCTTTTATTCTGAATTATAGTATAGCCATGCCTCTTTTTTACAATTATTTTACCAACTACCACATTTGGGGTGAAAGCCAATCTCCTTATGACCTCTCTGGCCTTATCAAGATAGGAATCAATAAAAAATTGTTTCTTTTCATTCATGACTTCCATTATTTCAGGGAAGGTATTCATGAGTTTACTTATTTTTTCATCCTTTGTAACAGCATTATCTAAAGGATCATATTTATTATCAAAACAATGAATGAATTCTAAGACCAGGTGAAAAACAATGAAAAACTTAAAAGGACAAACCTAAGGCTTTTCACAGATTTTTCAAAGGTATTGAAATATACTATGCCAAAACCTAAAGCCCTATGACTTATCAAAAACTTCTCATCTAATTTTTTTTATGATCCTAAGAAAATTTGATTCGCAAAAAATCATACCGACATATCTGATGTACACATTAAAAGATACTTTGTCCTCAATTGAGGGATCATTTTTGTACAATTTAATGTGAATAGCACACAAATTGTATTGCACATTTATCTACTAGATGTTGGGTACATTGATTTGACATAATAAATTTCTTAGAGGATATAGAAACTTACTGACTGTAAACAACAGGTATGGACTTAATGCATATTTCATGAGTTGTGGTTCATAAAAACCCATACTCATCAACTTGAATTGTTTGTTTAATACCCAATGCATTGAGGTGACTCTTACAATTAGAATTCATAACAACTATTTCTCATCAACTTAAATTGTTTGTTTAGTACCCATTGCATTGACATGACACTTACAAGGTTGAAGTATTGCAACTTCCTAGAAGGTTTGCCTACTCAATTCCATGATTATCTAACTTTCCTTGATCCTTGGGAGAATGATGCAGGAGCATCAAGGTCAAGGTTGAAGGCATGAGAAGACATTAAGGTCTCAAGATAACCAACATGACCATGTTAGAACAGTTGATGTAATAAGACCCTGTGAAAGTCCTTTTTGATATGTTTGTAATCATTTTAGTTACATTTGAAAACATTAATTAACAAAAACCATATGTGCAGATATAAACATTAATCACAACATGTCCAATTTATTTATAGGTATGTTTTTCTATGAAGAAAGACCATGCCTAACAATATGGACCCAAAATAAAATAATGAGACAATGGCTGCATTGTGGGCTCAGTTCCGAAGAAAACCTGATAAATGTTATTGTCCTTGCAAAAAGTGTAACGGCTTAAAGAATTGAAGAATTCTAATCACAATAGCCCAAAGTCATTGTAGGAAATATGGTCATGTTGAAGGGGGCCACAATTTTTTTCCATTGCTGAATGTGGATTTCCTACTAGAGGAACATGGAGGTGTGAATATCCAAGCTGAGGATAACACTCCCATGGAAGAAGATGATAATGTGCTAGAGGACATGATTGAAGAAGATGGTATTGAGGCAAGTGATGAAGAGGCTCACAATGATGGTACTAGTGAATCTGATAATAATGATGAAGATGGTCTTGATATACCTTTACTTAAGAAGCCACACGAGCCCTTATACGAAGGCTCCCAAACAACTCTATTGTCGGCTATAGTGTTGTTGGTGAACTTAAAGGTTATGAATAGTATATCCAATGTAGCAATGTCACATATGCTAAGGTATGTCATTTTTTTCATCTTCAATGTTAGCATATAATTACTATTCATTATATTAACAATACATATTTGTTGTTGTAGGTTGATTAGTGAGTTTTTGTTACCACCATCAAACATTTTTCCTCGTTCGTACTGAGAATTATCTAAAATTATGGATCAGATTGGAATGAAGTATCAGACAATACATGCATGTCCCAATGATCACATTCTATATCATAAACAACATGAATTTGCAACAGAATGCCCCGATTGTCATGTTAGTAGATATCGGTCAAATTAAATAACAAAACAAGTACCTCACAAGGTTCTTCGGTACATTCCCATTATTCCACATCTTGAACAATTATTTAAGTGCACTAGCTTGGCACAATTTATGGATTACCATGCATGCAATAGAAGTCAAGATGACATTATGCGAATGCTTGCTAATGGTTTTGCATTTAAAGAGATAGAAGAAACATGGTCACACTTTAAAGAAGAACCTCATAATCTAAAACTTTCATTAGCGGCGGACGATGTCAATCCATATGGAGATATGAGATTTGTTTACTCAGTATGGCCTATTTTTGTTATTAACAATAACATTCCTCATTGGATGTCGATAAAGAGGGAGCACATAATTTTGTCAATGATTGTGCTAGGTATTTTTTTATTTTATAGTTATCTAAATTAATTTATAAATAGTGCATGAAAATGGTTATAATAATTACATAATGTTTATGTTCATTCAATTGCTAGGTAAATACCAACTTAAAGATATGAACGTGTATATTGAGCCCCTAATTGAGAAGTTGTTGAAGTTATGGAATGGCATCACTATGTATGACATCTCTAGACTGATAGGACATTAACAATTTCAATTTCATGCAATGCTTGTATGGACAATACATGATGCCCCTGGGCTAACTCATTTTTGCGGTATGTTATATTGTTAAGATTACATATTTTTGGTATGTTATAGTGGTTACACATTACTATCAAATGCTTAAGTTGCGTGTGATCATTGTACATGATCAAATTATACATGATCTTTTAGGTATTCGGACAAAAAGAAAATTTGCATGTTCAGTTTGTGATCTGAAGATGAAATGTCATCATTCGAGAAGTTTAGGAAAGCAGGTGTTTGATGAGTTTAGACACTTTCTCCACCATAATCATAAGTATCAAATTTTTGAAAAACATCTTTTCAATGGGAAAGAAGAGACATCATCAAGGCCACGAAGAATGACACCTCATGTATAGAAGTTGGAATACGATCGACTAAATCATTGAGGTAATGTCCAATTGGTCATCCGAAGTTTACAATTTATATTTCGATATTGTCTTATATTTACTAATGCTATAACTGATTCTCGTGAAGGTTGTCAAGGCATCAATGACCAACTTCCTAGAGGAATGAAAAGTTATCCTACTCAATTTAGTAGGTTACCATACTACAAGGATCTCTCAATCATGCATTTGTTTGATGCTATGCATATTGGAAAGAATGTAACAGAGACACTATGGAAAATGTTGGATGGAAGGCGTGATAGAGAACAAATTGCTAAAAAATTTACTGGCATTCATGAATCTAATCATGCACTAAAAATTTTCATTGAATCAAATAGGAATAGAGACCGCATAAATACAAGTGCCCTTCCTTGGTTATTAACGGAGCAACAAAGTGATGCATTAAAAGAAGTCATAAAAAAACAAAATTTCCAACAAGATTTGCTGCAAATATAAGCACTCTTCTATCAAAGAAAGGTGATTTTGGGCTAGGGTTGAAGATACGTGATTGGCATAGCTTCCTCAAAGTAAGTCATGTTTTCTATTTACAGTATATTTGTAAGATTGAATGTAGTACCAGTTGCATTATTTAATAATATATTGAAATGATCATTTTTTAATGATTGCAGTTCATCCTACATCTATCCCTTCCACAACAGTTTGACAATAGTATTAAACAAGTTATATATGATCTTGGAAAATACATGAGGTTAGAAGAGTGTTTTTTTTTAGATTTGTAGATTTTTATTTGAAATCTATTGTATAATTTTATTTAAAATCTCCTCTATGTGTTTTTGTGTGTTGAATCTCTTTTAGGTGGTTATCATCTAAAGAAATTGATAAAAAAAGATATAAAATATTGGAAGAGAAAAATTCCACAGCTTATGTGTGAAATGCAAAAGTGTTTACCTCCAATGTTTTTCAATGCTCAAGAACACTACCTCATACATCAAGTTGAGGAGATTGAATTGTGTGGACCTGTACAAGCTAGATCAATGTGGATGGTTGAGAGGCACTTGAAATTTATGAAGGGCTTGGTTCGACAAAGAGCATGTCCTGAGGGTTCTATGATAGAGGGATATATGATATACTAGACCATGGTGTATATCAGTGAATATCTTCCAAAGTTTGCAGCAGGTATCCATGTAGATCGCATTTTGGATCCCAACTGTAATGACAAATTCAAAGGGGAGTACCTGATGAGGAAAGGTAGATTGAGGAGGGTGACAGGTAATTATAAGTTTTTTTTGTAATTTAACAATTCTTATCCATCATCAATATATATAATTTGTTTCTAACTGGTGTAATTGTCTTCTTTATAGTTGGTCGTGAGTGGGATGCACTACACTTGTACATTGCAAACAATCTTGATTGGATGACAGTGTGGATTGAATAGTCTCAAGAAAATGGTCGCTCATTAAGATGGGATGGTGTTGCATCATTGGTTAAAGAAGTTCATCGTAATGGAGATCCCAATGTTACGCCAATGGTACTTGATCTAATATATGGCTCAAGAGATAAAAAGGTATGCATAAGATTACTAATCATGAGACATAAGTTTAATATCAACTCACAGATCAATGAGAAAATTCTTGACATGTTTGAATAATTTCAGGTCAAACACCACAAAGCTATGTACTACAATGACTATAAATTCCGCACAAAAAAGTTAGATGAAACAAAGAAAATGTGTGATTCTGGGATAAGTGTTGTCTTCACAGTCACCAATATTTCATCTAAAATTGATATACATCCTCAATAATCTAAAAATCGATACTATGGCATTTTGGATGATATACTTGAGTGTGACTTTGATTCATTCAAAATAGTTCTATTTTTCATCAAATGGTTTAGGTTACAACTAAATTGAAATGATCTCGATAGGACTATTATTGAAGACGACAGTGGATTTACTATGACTAATACAAGGTTATTTGAGCTAGTCGGAGATGAGCCCTATGTTCTTCCAAGTCAATGCGAGCAAGTGTTTTACTTTGGTGTTTCAGAAAAACCAAGTTGGTCATTTGTTGTTAGACATGACCCAAGAGGAAGGCCAGTAAAGTATAATGTGATCGAAGAAGAAGATATTGAAGAAGCACAAGAGGAAGTAAATGATTATTAGGAAGGACAGTTACTTAGTGATGAAGAAGAAGAAGATGGTGATGATTTTGGTCATGCTAATGATAATGGTGATAATGATGATGATGATGCTGATGACGATCATGATCATGGTGATGAAAATGGTGATGATCATGGCAATGATGGTCATGATGATGATAGTGATCAAGAGGATGATGATGGTGATGAAGATGGTGGTGGTGACGATGACGATCAAAGTGACAAGTTCGATGATGATGATGATGATGATGATGATGATGATGATGACATGGATGAAGATCATGATGATCAATGAAATCTTCAGATATGATCAATGTCAACTATGATAGGGTCTTGTATGACCAAATATTTCTTTCCAAACCATATGTGCACATATAAATATTAAGTAGAACATGTCAAATATTTTTTTAGATATAAACATTAGTTACACTAAATTTTTAACTTATGACAAATGATTTACATATACAATCTACTTTATTAGTAATTTTTTTTTTGGTAAGTCTATTACTTTAATTTCACTGCTGATTTCTAAGACTTACTAATTTTTTTCACAGGGCGATATGGATGCACCATCTCAGACACCTTCAATAGAGGTAAACATTAATTATTGTAAATTTTAATGTTAATATAGAAACAAATGTCCTATTATTATGTTCTTTTATTTATGGCTTTGGAGTTATTTTGATGAAAGTATATGAATATTTGATGTCATAAATGATAGGAAAAAGCTACAATGATCGCTGATCGAATGCAATCTGAAATACGGGCATCATATCTACATGACATTGGCCTTAGTACTGACCTTGTATTCATCACCCAACAAATTACACAAAGATACACTGATGAGCTTGTTAGAATTATCATCAAGGGTGACAAAAGTGAGGAGAAAGAGGCATTGAGAATAGAATTGGACCGCAGAATCCAATCTTTAAAAGTAAGTATTAATAGAAGTTCAATAGATATTAATCTTTTATAGTATCTTATGGATCATGATCTCTAATTTTATGTGTTCTTGTATAGACATATGTGCCAGTTGTGAGGTCACATGGTGAACATGGTCAGGATTGTTGCGCAATACCTTCGTGTAAGTAACACTTTCTTTGTTTTGATCAACATTATAACACTTACCTTTTTTTTTGTGGATGTTTCTCGCTAGTATCCCATTTGATATTTATCCATTGCAAATGTCTTTGCTAACAATATTCTATTCTTCAGCTCATGATGAAGTGTGGACTCCTCCTTCAGTTCGCGGTCCACTATTGTCTGCTGCATTGTCGACAACAAGGACCATGCAAACATCATCATCTATGCCCAGTAGAACTAGTAAAACCTTGTTTTGCTATATTTTGTAATGTGTTATATTTTTTAATGTCTTTCTACAAGTTGATGAACAACAAAGTAGCATATTAGTGCTTAAATGATGTCTACAAAAGCTTGCATACACACAAAAACATGCATACACACACCATGCATACATACATACATACATATATATATAGCCACACATAGAGAGACATGGACATAGGCAGGGAGGTAGACCAATAGAGAGCAGTACTAAAATTGTCATTTAATTGTATGATTTTTCAGTTGATAGAGCAACAGAGAGCAGTATTACTGAAGCTGATCCATTTCCTGGAGCAATTCATGTGATTAGTACTAGTTCGTATGGAGGAACATTGTTGTTGAATAAGAAAACTATGTTTCCATTAAGAGAACGAAAGCTTCCAAGTGCTTTAAAATTGATATTATTTAAAGTGTAAATTTAGTTTACTTTTACATTACTCATTTTGGACTAATAAATCCTTTATGTTTTTGTAGGTAATAATGCTTTCGTTGAACATCTTTTTCATATGACATTGAGACTATTTGGACCCACCATACGTAAAAGGTACGTAGTTTCATATCATTGCTACATAATTTTTGTTTTCTTCTATTTATTGTAATGTATTAAAGTTATTAATCTAACAATCTATTTGTTTTTAAAAAGGTGGAATTTACAAGCTGTGGAATTAAAAAATTAGCTGATTGCATCCATTGAGGAGAAATTTGGGAAAAACATTTTTGACACTGACCTACTTCTGAAAAGAGCAGCAAAGCATATAAAGACTGTGAGGGATCAATATAGAAGGGCTCTTAAGGATAACCCAAAGTATGACTATCCTCCTATGATTCCACCGATGGAGTGGAATGAAATAATAGAAGATGCACAAGAGAAAAGGCTATGTGAAGATAGAGATAATGAAGCAACACAGGGCAAAAAGAGGTATGTCATTATAGTATTAAGTACATTGTAATCATGCACTAATTATTGATATTTGTAAATATATAATCTAAGATGTTTGAAATTGTTCATAAATTGCAAGACACATCCGTGGCTACAAAAGCGAGAATAGATAAGGTTGGCCAACACAAACTTGGCTCTGGTGGCTATATGAATCTGCAGTCTCGAGTTGTAAGTAGAGCAATGAATTTTGTATTATTATTTTTAATATAATGTTGCAAACAGTTTTGTTTAATCAAACCATACATGGAAAACTGACGTTATCAAACAAAAAACATAGGGCGCAGATTTCAATGTGGAGGTCACAAATGAAGATAGAAAAATTGCCTTGAAGGAAGGCTATAAAGTTGTGGTTGCATGCCTACATGAAGAATCTGTAAGCCTTGCCCAAAAATCTAGTGCACCAAATGATATCTCATAGGTAAATTGGTCAGATGAAAAGTAAATAAAATTAAATAGTTGCGAAGATTTTTTTTGGTATTAGTTTTAAACATAAATTGACTAAATAACAATGTGCATAACATTTTACTGTAGCCTTCATATCCTACCACAGAACCTGCTCCTGAGGAAGGCCATGATGTGCATTATAGTGGTGGAGGTATTAATTTGCTATTGGAAATTAATTATGCAATTATGAATACAATTTAACATCTTCAATTGGAATTTGATGTGTATCCTTTTTTTGAATATTTCAAAGCATGTTGAACATCATGTTGAAGCCGTGGACCATATTCCAAGTGTTCAACATGTTGACATGGTGGCAGATCAAAATGTTAATGTAGATGATGTGGCATTTTCAGGTAAGAAAAATGCATTTTATGTTGTACTCGTACTTAATTACAAACTTGTAACAGTTAGAAAAAGAAAAAGAGTATGCCAATTTATCGCATTCACTTGTTCTTGCAACAGAGCCCCCTTTAGTGCAGCAACCTCCTGCTCCTCCAAAAAGAAGGAGCCACCATAATTTGACATTACATGTGCCATAAGAGGAGGAGAATGAAGCAGATATGGATGCTCCTATGAGCGCTTTTCTTAAGAGAGCTCAGAAAAACAAAAAAAAGAAATGATGTTTTAAAAATCTTCTTTGATAAACTTTGTTGGATAATGAAAGAACTTTGTTTTAAGTAATTTTGTATGAATGATGCGTATTAATAGCGATTTTTGGTTTATGTTAATGAATATTGTTATGTGTTAATGAAGTTTAAATGATTAGTATTGTGTATTAATGAATTTTATATCATATTAATGAATGTTATGTGATTGTATTGATTGAATGTTATAGTTCATAAATGGATGAATGAATGAATGAAGTATGTAATTAAATGATAATGGGTACTTTAGATTGGTGTTAGGGGGAAGGGGGTGAGGCCAAATGAGCTTCCACCTTCATGTGGTTGGCCTTGTTAAGTAGAGAATATTATAGTATTCTTGAAACCAAGTGAAGCTCAAATTTGTTAAGTCTTCAAACACACATCCCAATTCTCTTTAACGAGACTGAAATTTTTTCGCTTGTAATAGTCTCATTTCAGTCATCTTTTGGTTCCTTGAACATATAGTCCTTGCTTAGTTTAAATCCCAATTATTATATATTTGTCCACATTGGAGTTAGTTTGGCATAGAAACCTACATATTTTATTTTATATATTTAGTCAATTGAAAGCAATGTAGAAAGCATTCACATAGTTGATGTCTAACAAAAGAAGACAAGATGCATATACTATTTAGCATGGAAATCCTTGTAGGTGAATTGTGTGTGTATGTACACACACACACATTTATGTATGTATGTATATAACTTCAAAAAAATGTGTAGACTCAATTAGCAAGAGACACCAACCTCAAATCCTGCAATACAAAAGGAACTGACCTTTGAAATGCAAAGTGTTTATAATGTAGGTAGATTTGCCTTAGATCTCCTTCAAGGTCTTCAACAAATCTGCCTTGTACTTATGAATAATCCACCAAGATTTGAAATAGTTTTTTTCAATAAATGCTCTAAACTTGGAATATACCTCCATAAAAATTTTTCCTTAGATCTTCTCATCGTATTCAAAATAAGCCTTCACATGTCTGTTCACTTAGGTCTGATTTAGGTCTTCCACAAATTTGGCTTATAATTATGCTCTTGAATCTCTTAAAAGCTTCTTTTTATTCAAATGATATTTAATGAACTAATTGATACAAATTTCCTCATACTTGAATCCAAATATCATTATCATTGTCAAACATAACACAGACATAAAATCATTTTGGTTATTCGCTTGTTATACAAGTTAGTCTTATCTTTTTGGTTTTCACAAGTCATGCACTTATGCATCTTTGGGATATCCATAAGCTATTAGAGATGTTTGGATGGTTCATTTCCTTATTTTTTTTGTGTTTTTTGTAGGGTTTTTGCCATGAAGTCTAAGGACGGACATGTTGGATGTTTGTGATAGACATGTCCACCTATAAGAAAAGTATCAAATGTAGAAAAAATGCAACGAAAAGCTTGTAAGGGTTTTAGGTGTCTTTAGGCCTAGTACAGCTTGTAAGAGTTTTAGGTGTCTTTGGAAGGGTTAGTGAAATTATAAAACCTTTGAAAAGGTTAGTGAAATATATTAAAGGCATATATGATTGTAAGTTGTCGAAGTTGACACTTTGTGTCAACTTAGACAATGAATTTTAGTTTATAACTAACTGGTAACAGTCAGATAGTTAGATAGCAGTGGTTTTTTACTGTTGTTTGGTTATTTAGAAGGGATTTTTTGAGTGTTTTGGGGAGAAGTAGAGTTGGTGTGGTGAGACAAGGCATTGTGAAAAAAATTTAATCAATAAAATAATCTTGTTCTCTGCAATTCAGTATTTGTCCCATGGAACAGTGAGTTCCTATCATGTATCAAATGCATTTTGACTAATATTTAATGTGAGAACATTTTATTATTTTTTTTATCGTGTCCACGCATTCTTTTAATTTTCATTGTGAGTTGAGTAAGGAATAATAGACTGGTGCATTCAAACCAGTGACTGGTTAGGCACAGTCAACTGTACTTGTTCTGAAGTTTCCAATGTAGATTCTCTCCTACCACCTGTAGTCACTGTTATTGGTGGGAGAAAATGAGGTTGTGATAATTTATTTGTACTATATTAACCAAATGTAGGATAGTGGGAAAACTTGGTGTAAGTGCAGTGTTGGATGGTAATTGCTGATGGAGGTTTAGCCTAGATTAGACACCAATCTAATAGACAGTGGATCATTTCATGTTTGAAGATGTTTGGGGGCTGAATCCTTCATGTTTGGGGGGTGTCTCTGTTACCAAAAATGAGATAGTAGAGCACTACTAGTCTTATTATGGGCAAAATATGTCTTTCATTGTGATAGACTATTTCTAAGTCATCTGTGTTGTTTCTTGCTATTATCAAGCAATGTTTGTTTTCCTTGAGACCATGAACAAAATTATCTACCATTTTTGCTAATGATAAACTTTTGAATTGAACAATGATAAAGTTTATTATTAATCATTATAGTGGAACAACTTTTGACTTATTCAAAAAATTTAGTCGAAGGTGTTGGAATTGATAGTGAACCCCAAGCTCCTAGAAATCACCTGCAACCAAAATGCATGTTACATCTATGTCTGAGAGAGAATATGATCCAAAAATCATGCCTACTTTGGTGATTTGGCTATTATTACAGCACTACAAAGTGTCTTATAGTGTTTCTCATTTTCTTAAATAATAGGCAATTAGTTCATGATTTCATCATATCTTATAGTGGAACAACTCCAAGAATCTTGGGTAAATTACTTGCTATAAGACTTTCTTGTATAGGACACTCAATAATGTGGGCTAAGTGGTGGGCACAAAGAGGAACAAGAAAGGATCTCTACAAGTGCATGGTGCAGTAGAATTCAAAAATGAAATTGAAGTGCTCTCATATATTCATTATAAGGATCTAGTCAGGCAAATTGGCTTTCATCTCCATTCATGATGGAACTTACAATGATGCATATCCACAACAATCTTTAACTTCCAGCAAACAAGTTAAACCTGAAGATAAGATGTTTAAAGACCTGGTTGACTTTGCCAAGGCAAAAAGTAAAACTTCACCCAGTAAAAGTGAAAGTTTTTTAAAACTAGAGGTTGTTCTCTGGGATGGTTTGTACTACATATCTTCAAGTAGCTTGCTACAAGTGATGGTTTAGGTGTAGCATCAGTTTTATTGAAGCCACTGTATAGTCTTTTGTTCAATTGAGGTTTAGTATTCATTATGTGTTATATTATTCCTAGTGCACTGCAATTTAATTTATTTCTTGTTACTTTTTTTTTCTGATATGAAATTCCTTTTGAAGATTTGTCTATTGAAACAAACTTATGTTCTTACCTAGAAGGAAAACAATTTTAGTAACAGTGCCAAAAGATCCATATATATATTGCAATGTATTGTTGAAGCTTGTTCTATTTCAGATCTCAAGTAGTGTGTGAGTTGTTGGTGTTTCAAACTTTTGAAACAATCAAGCAACAAAATGCTTAATATCACAGTGAAATGACTCACACAATCTAGGGATTAGCCAATTCCCAATATCAACTATATGAATGAATCACTATAACCCAACTTCAACAAAACTAAAGGATGGTTTCCTACTCTTCTTGCTCTGCTAAACCAAGGTGGGTATACCTAGGGATAATTCTTATGCAACTATGTATGAAATTATCTTAGTTTCATTCTAATTCTCATATGTTACCCTCACATACATAAACAGCTCACTTCAATTCTTTAATGCTCTCAAACTTATACACATCCCTTATTAGCAGATCTGGTCATAATTCTCTTAAAATTTACAAATATTCCTGGAAATAGTAGCTACCTAAGACTCATGAATGAGATATAAATGAGTTGAGACCAGCGTTTATAAGTCTTGAACAAGATTGAAAATAATTTTGATTTTGTAAGATGATTTGATATGTAGCAACAGAATTCATCCTTATTTACTTCTGATTTATAGGACCAGTGCCTTATCCATTAGGCAAGAAATTGACTATTGGTGGGAGATCTAATTCAAAGAACTTGTATAAGAATTAATCAATTGCAATAACCCATCTCCATTCTTATGCAATATCCCTTTTATGAACTCATAAACCCTACTGATTTACTAAAGCATTTATATAATTGCTTGAATTAAAAGCAACAATAAAACCAGCTTACAACCCATCCAGATTACATTCAGCCAAATAAACCTTATTTAAATGACTTCAAGGTAAAAAAACCCATAAACTGGAGACAGAAATTGATGACATAGATATAGTGTAAATACCCCTTTGTACTATCCTTTTCAAATGACTAATACAATAGCCAATAGAAAACTAATTGAATGCCCAAAATAGATTTCCATTTCTATCATTTCAATTTGCTTATTAGATAGTACAATGGAAGCAAACTCAAAACCTCTGCATACTATTGGACCAACTGAATATGTACTCTTCTTGAAAGAAACAAAAAATTACACAAGTCTCGGACCATCACAATGCCTTGAAAAATCATTTATATAGCATGAGTTGCAACAAGAAAAGGGCAATTATGATCTGACAAGTGTCCAAGGAACAAAGCATCACACAAAAGACAAAAACAATCACAACAGAATGCCAGGCATATCAAATATTCCTTTAGGTAGGCCTATTCCAGTTTCTATTGTGAATCATCAACTTCTAATTTGTCTCTCATTATTCTGGCTCCTCAGAATACGTGGCTACCAAGCTGGCCAAAGAAGGATGATCTTGTGATACCTCCAAATCGGTTTTCTCTTGCGAGTTCTCACTGCTTTCACCCTGAGCAGGCATTATTACCTTTTCCCCTTCTTCTTTTGTCAGTTCTAGTGCAGAGGTGTCAATAACCTGCACCTTGCCTTCTTGTTTCTCATCATCATCTAAACTGTCCTCCTCTAACTGCTTGTCCAACAGAAGATCTGCCATCCAAGTGTCAAATTGTATATCATCAGGCCAGCTGAACTGTAGGATATCATTTTTCTTTTTTTAAAATATAACCAGCCTCCTTTTCAAAATTAACAAATTCTCGCTTCAAAGAATCAAAAAATTATCGGACTTTAACCAATTCCTCTATCGTGGTGGCCCACCAGGCATGCCCCTTTTCATTAATAACTTTATTTATCCTTGTGCAGAAAAGGTCATCCAATTCTTTACTACACTCTTCCTTATTTTTCAATTTCTTCTTTTTGTCCAAGGCACAAGGAAATAGATCAAATTTTTTATTCTTGTACTTATTCAAATAAGAAACAATTTTCAGTTGCAGAGCAACTCTCCTATTATCAAAATCTGACAGGTCATTAGCAATATCATACAATTTTTCAACATGGTCATGGGAAGACTTTATAACTGAATAACATAGAAGGGTGATTTCCTTTTCCCTTCTTCCCCATTTATTAACAATAGGCTTCAGGGTATCATCACGAGTTTTTAATTCCTCCCATATATCTATTACTTTTACCAACTGATCAAAGAATAAGGGCCACTCAATTTTGTCCACTAAATACACTAGAGCCTTTCTAATCTTATCCTCATACTGGGTATTTAACTCTACATGTAAGGCCCGCAGTTTGCTCTTCTCTTCTTCAAATTCCTCAGTTGTATAATATTCAGGCCTTTGAGGTGTGTCTGGTATCTCTACAAGGGGGGTGGATTTAAAAGGTTCCACTGGAGGACTGGGGTATGTTATTCTTGGCCTTGTGGATTTCCCCATTGCCTTGTTTTCAAGTTCAATTCTCCTTTTTACCTCCCTATTATAGGCCTCAAGAAGTGTTTCATATTTATTTTGTAACTCATACATAACCTGTTCCTCCTTCTTAGTAGTGGCCAACACAAACTTAGAAGAATCCACATTCCAATATGTTGCCTATACATGTGAAGTGTCAGCAACCCTTCTTACAAGTATATTTCCCATCAACCCAAACTCATATGATTGTGATGGTGTGGCTCTAGATCCCTTTCTCAATGACCATCTGACCAATGCAGCTTGATCTTCAATGAATGAAGTGCCTTGGAAGTCTCTTCTATTTGGGTCTTGCAACTCCAATCTACTTGAAACAAAATTGAAAATTAATGCATCTGCAATATCCCAATTGGGCAATAATAAAATGTTAGATGCCTTTATCATTTTCCTCCCCTCCTTAGGGCTTATATTCTACAATTCCTTCATCATTTCTTCTTTAATTTGGTTTTTCATGGAAGTTTCATCCATTTCTGGATGCTCTGTTTTCATCTTTTTACATTTCTCCTTGAAAACATTCATGTTTGTCCTCCATGCAAACTGCTAAAAAGCCCTTGATTTCACAAAACTATCATTAATCAAAAATTGATTACTTGACTGCTCTAATACAAGGTCCAACTCCCTGCCTCTATAATCAACTATTGTTAGATCCAAACTTGGGAGAGGAAGTTCTGGAGGGTTACCCTCATCTAATTCTGCTTGAGTAATAAAAATATCTCCTTGTGATCCCATTTGTTAAACCTGTTCACCAGTGAGTTGCTCTTCTCCAATCCTCAAAGGGGACTAGGTGGGTGAATATTCCTCATCTTGAGGCCTTTCTTCTATCATTACCTTTTGCCTCTTAGGACTAGGCTCTTCAAGTCTCTCCTCTTGGGCTATACTAGTAGATCCTATTATTTGTTTTCCCTTGTCTATAGGAACCCTTTTATTCTGAATTATAGTATATCCAGGCCTCTTTTGTACAATTATTTTATCAGTTCTCACATTTGGAGTGAAAGCCAACCTCCTCATGACCTCTCTGGCCTTATCAGGATATGAATCAATAAAAAATTGTTTCTTTTCATTCATGACCTCCATTATTTCAAGGAATTTATTCATGAGCTTACTTATTTTTTCAGCCTCTGTAATAGCATTATCCAAAGGATCATATTTATTATCAAAATTATGAATGAATTCTAAGAACCGGGAATAAACTCTCCATTTTTCCTTTTTAGTTTCCTGCTCCTGCAATGAGAATTCATTCCTTATAATATCCTCTGGATAATAAGAATCATGCTTGACTGGTCCCAACTTGATTTTATGCCTCAACATCTGATTGAAAAATCCCTCAGAATCATAAAAATGGGGATGAGAGACAGCCATCATATACTGCTCCAAAATTTTATGCAAAAAGATCCATCCCCCTTTTGTAATCACAAACTAATGGACCACTGTGCAGGTAGGGAAAATTGACCCTAATTGCCTTTTCAATAAAAACATTTCTTCCACTTGCCCTAACTGCCATAAAACTTTAGCCATTCCCACCTTCAAAGGAACTTGGTAAGGCAAAACATGAGGGTTCCCCTTGAAACCATAGATCCTAAAAATAGTAGAAACAGGGTAGGGGATGATATCTCCCCAATTATGTGAAACTTTCAAGTCATGGGGGTTATCCATAGGCCTGATGAGACTCATTAGTACCCTAGGGATTCTGTGATTGTCACTCAATATGAGGCATCTCAATTTAGCAGCAAAATATCTAACAAAACTAGCATTACTTGCATCCCAGGTCATATCTACACTCCACAACTGGACTGGCAGTATTTCCCCATTATCCTCTTTGTTTAGTTCCATCTCATTACCAAAATATGTCACTCCTTCGAACAAAAACATATGCATTAATAGAGAGTAGTGACCAAAAGTATTTTCCACCTTGCCCTTTGCAATCCCAACTAAACCAATGTGAATTTCTTCAGCCAAAAAGGAAGCAAAATCAAAAATAACATCTACACCAAAGGAAGCAATTTGAACCATCATGTACATGAAACCAATGGGCATAAATTATTGCTCATCTTCACCAAAAACTCGGCATAAGGTCATGTATATCTCTACAACCTAGGAAGTGAAAAAACTCTTCTTAAAAGGCTCTCTAGAGGCTACAATAATTATTGGAAAAGTTCCTATTGTACCAATATGTGCCCTTAGTGCACCTCCCCTAATTACATCCTTCTTTGCTTTATATTCATTCTCTAATTCTAGCAGATTGATTTGCACATGGTAGTCTGATAATGGTTCCAAGTGAAAAACCTCTCTAATTTTTTCAAGAGTAATCGACACCAGAGGCACACCATCCTTTCTTCTTACAACCCTAATGGCTTGGTCATAATTTTTATCAATAGCTTCAAGCAAATCATAATCCATGAAAATACTTGGGACTGCTAACTTTCCCAAATCAAAATTCCAGACATTAGCATGTGGGGCAAACAACTTTCTTTCTGAAAACCACTTTTTCAACAAGATAAGGCCAGTTTGAGTAGTTGTTGCATCCCTAACCCAGTTCCCCTTGTCATATAGGCCATCACCAATTTTAAGCCTAGGGTTTAAGGAAATTAACTTTTTAACTTGTGCAGGCTGTACAGTAGATTCTGGGAGTAATTCTAATAAATCATCATGGACATTCCTATCCATATAATTAATTTTCCCAGAGAATGGTTTCTTAGGAGGCATTTTGATAGTATTGAGAGAATTGGAATGCCACAGAGGTTATAATATGAGTACTTACTTGACTTGTTGAACTTGTTCTTCTTTGAACTTCTAAAATTTCTCTCGAACAATAGAAGAATAGTTTCACATCTTTACCAGGCTTAACATGACATAATCAATCAAGCTCTTGTGCTCAAAAAAATTGCAATCTTTGTTCGCGTAGGACTGAAATTAATGAAAATCTCTATGTTATACTCTATTTCTCCCACACACGAAGCTTTCATTTATCATAAATGATCCTTGAAAAATCTTATGATCTGGGAATGAAAACTAAGTTGACTCAACTTTCTTCTTAACACATTGGCAGTCAAGCCAATAAAACATCTCCACCTGTACCTTTCCTTCAAGGCTGGTGCTTCAAACCGAGCCCATGGATGACTATGGACATGTGTCATCAACTCGCTAACTCGTTATACATAATTCTCGAGCACCTTTCCAGAGCGAGCTAGCGATGATCACTGATCTTACTTTAATCATGTGGTAGACAATTGAAACAACCTTTAAGAACACGATGGTGGGTCCATTGCTCGTTAACTTGTTATACCTAATTTTCACACATCTCTTTATAGTGATTCAACGAGTGTCGTCGATCCAGACTTGATCTTGTGGACAGCAATTTTACTTCAACAGTGGTGGGCCACACTCGCTAACTCACTATACTTAACTTTCAAGCACTTCTTCAGAGCAATTCAATGCCACCCTTTGATCTCGGCTTGATCTCACAATTAGATATCTTCGTACCTAGTATACGGGAAGTGGTTCCATGATATCATTGTCGCTGAGCTGGCTCAACACGCTGGCACATATATATATTTTCTAATCTCTACATGACATCACATATCTTGGGCCTCGTCGTGTCTGTGACTTTCAGGTGGGTTGCTATATCACTACCGGCATAAAAAACAACAATCCGGCTAGCGATATGATGAGTTCCGACAAATCAAAATTAAGTGTGCAGATTTGTGTATTAATTTAGTCCATTCTCTTTGTAATGTTGCATGTTTTAGTTTCAATTTTTTTATAAATTATAATTAATATTTAGCATCTAAGATAAAATTAATTCAATTAAATAATGAGAATATGCAATAATTATTATGTAATGATAAAAATGATTTTTAATTTATCTTTATATTAATTTGAGCTACTCTTTTTTTTATTATGTGAATAGTTATAAATGCTATAATTTGTGTGTTTAATTTTTTTTGTAAATTGATTAATTATATATATTTATTATATATATAAACATGTATATTATCTTAGTATAATTTATTTTCTTGTAGTATTTGAATATTAAATCAATTAAAATAATCTCTATTAGTAATCTGATATACGGTTCCTTACTCCTAACATTTTCTACTAACCATTCCTAAACTATACTATAACTATCCCTTACATCTTGCTTTACTTCCTACCACCCCTTATCTAATTTTACCACTAATTCCCTATCCACTAGCCATTAACCCTTATATCCTTTAAAAAATAACAATATATTTAAGCCAAATATTTTATTTACTACATTTTACTTTACTCATACATTTCCCCATACAAATAACATTAATCCACTTAACGTCCCTATAATCCCAACCTGACGCCAACCTTCCCAGAATTCATGTGACATGGGGTCAAGTGAATCATTACTTTTTTTTATTTACGTTTGATGAAATTGACTTACTGCAGGGAGGTTTGTCAATAAATATATGATAATACTAAGTTCCATAAAATACTTGAAAACTTCATCCTTAAAATCATTCACTACACATCCATCTCACAATCTATGCATGTAAACTAAAATACCAAATTAAGCATAATTATTCATAGCTTGAAAGTAAATAAACATTCACACATATGACACAAGATATGATTACCCAAAAACCCTCTAATGAGAAGGTAAAACTGGGATGGGGATGACACCCATGCATCTTCACTACTACATTTATAAAGTATATCCAATGAATGTTACAATGTTTGATAATGAAATATGATCTACCCTGTTAAAGGTATGCCCTGTTAAAGGCTTACAAAGCCTATTACATCTTACCCTATTAAAGGATTTTAAGACCCTATTAGAAGTGTGCCTAGTAAGAGGACTTCAACTTACAATGAAGTAAGCACCCTATTTAGGGATTTATCTCAGCATGTTAGGACTACTCTGTTAAGAGATTTAAATGATTCACCTATTAAAATGTCTCAATAATGATCCTTTTCTAGCACTCTACTACTTGATGTTAGATCACCTCTTTACATGTATTCTTGATCCTTCTTTGATTAGATGTATCTCTTCTATCCTCTAACTCCTTTACTATGTTCTCCTCTAACATATTTTATAATTCATGTCTCTAGATCACAATTCCTTAGTCACACCTTGATTCTCTTTTTGCATGCACAAAATTCTCTCTCTACTCATCTCCTTACTTACATTCTATATTAGGGTTTACCCTCCTTATGAAGATCTTGGTGACTTAGGGTTAGGTATGAATCAACGATTGTGATTCACCTATTGCTTAATCCTTCTCTTTTTTTTTATTGGTTGTGTATGTTGCATTGGGATAATAATCAAGATTCATTGTTATCATCTAGGATCTCAAAATATATCCTTAAGTTGGTTCCAAAATAATTTACATAGGAGTTTGTGCCATTACAAAAAACTATGTCAAAACTATATAACTTGACACTAGAAGTTCCTGATGCTCAACATCAACTACAACTTCAATGCCAGAACTCAACATCTGAATAACTCAACATCCTTTGATTACTCAGCTCTTGAATCACTCGACATCATCTATCTACTCGACACTTGAGTGGATTGGCACCAACTGTTTACTCAACATACACTAAGAATCTCACTTGATATGCACTATCTAACATGTTATGCTCCAAATGTATTACTTGTTCGACATGAACTAATCTTGTAAATGACTTAAGTGTATAAACACTCATATGTCAAAACCAATTTGAGATTAACAATCTCCCCCTTTGACATGAGTGGAAAAAACACTTCCTCATGCATGAATATCTTTAACTTATAAGCATAACTTAGATAATCACCATCTTTACTCAGTATAATACAAAATTTCAAAATTTTGCAAAACTTTACTTTACTATCATACCTCAAAATCTTATAAATCCCCTTGAGTTGATTATTATATCTTGAATCTTGAATCAATACTATTGCTAAGTAAATATGCATATGCTATACTTTGTTTATGTCTTTGACTCCCCCTTTATTTTGTCTCCCCCAAAACTGTATCTATTCATCACTTGGAGTCAATGTCACTAAAAAACTTATTATGCTCCCCCTTTCTTATTTCTCCTCCTATCTTATTACTCTCCCTTTTTGACACTTATGTCAAAGGGTTATACCTGAATAGTGTGTTTATCCAAAAAATATTTATGGATCTCAAGTATTAGCTTCAAAGCTACATCCCAATTATCACAACCTACCTCCAATGATTTGATTTGGATGGCCAAATTGGCAACAAGATAAACTAAGCCTTCTAGTATAGAAAGATGGGGATCTTTTTGCATTAGTGTCTCTACAAAGTCTAGCTCCTTGTGAAGTATTTCCATGTGTGGGGTCAACATGGATTGGATGCTAATCAGTGTGGCCCAAATATTTTCTTCTTGAGCATGTAGGTCAACCAATTGACATTGCGAATTCATCAAATTCTTGAAGTGCTTCTAACTCTGAGCTAGAGAATTGGGTAGAGTAATACCTGTTAGCTTCATTTTTGCCTCCAAATTGTCAATATGGCATTATACTTCTTGTGTGAACAAATTTGTATCACACAAATTGGTGTAAAGTAAGAAAATATTCTCTAAGATTTTATTTCCACTTTTAGTCTTGGTTGCTAACTCAACCAAGACTAAAAGTGTAATAGAACTTGATACCTTGTCATTTACCTTTCCTTGAAATTTTATCTCAAACCATTCAAGTAGTTTGACATTTGAATCTAGGTTTGCATCATTGATTTGTTCTACAATGAATACCAACTGTTCCATGATAGGCTTGTCTTCTTCAGGTGCTGGCAGGCTAAATAGAAACAATAATTAGTTATCCAATAATTAAAACACTTATCTTCTTTAAACAAGCTTAACCATTAAACCAAAGTAACTAGCAACAATAGAAAGATTCACATAAACAAATAAACTAGATATGTTGACTAGGGAAACCCTTGATTAGAGGGAAAACCCCAGTGGGAATGATGCCCGCAAGATGATGTACTAATATAAATATTCCCTGTTAGAGTATAGACCCTGTTAGGAGTCTGTTACAACATTTAGTAAAATCAGTCCCTATTAGGAGACTTTGAATCCTTGTTAGGAGATTCCAACCCTGTTAGGAGTTGTGCTAACCCTATTAGGAGTTGTGGTACAATGTATGCAAGAAGATCCCATTGCCAAAACATGCAATTTCAACTATGAGAAGAGCTCATTGCTCAAACAAGTAATTTATTGTTATTTATCTTCCTTGCTTGTTCTTTCTTCTATCCTATCAACAATACCAATTACTATTAGACCTTTTAGACTAGGTCATAAACCTCAAATCCAAATAGCAAACCTTGGATCATTCAGAAAAACCTTGGCAAAGAAGTTTCCTTTACTTCAGCACTGCTTTGCTTAACTTCACATTCCATACTCTCTGCTACTTTCCAAACATTCATAATTCACATATATCCATGCCATGATAAAGGAAAATATCTTTCCTTTATACCAAGTCCATTAAACAATTCCTTGATTTGGTTGTTAATCCTTCTTAATTAATTAGTATAGGACCACATTAAGAGCATGTTACACTTAGTGATAACACAAATCTTCCACCTTGCAACTTGAATAACTTTTTGTACACATAATATTATTACAAGTGACCTTAGTCATGCCATCCTTAAAATTTCTTCTCCAAGTCCTCAACGTTGATCATCAATATATCAAATCTGCTAAGAGATATAACAAGTTTACCCAAACATGCCTCTATTAACTCTATCTTAGAACAAACATTACCAAAACTTACATAACTTCTTCTAGACTTAGCCTTTCTACTTTCGATGTTAACTGAATATGCTAGATACTCAAATGTATCTCTCATAACCATGAGTGGTTGTTATGTTCAACTAGTCAAGCATATCAAATTGATCTTTCCATTGTTCTTCTGTCAGATACCACATAAGACATCAAACATGCTATATTGACATCAATGACAAACTCAGTCATTAGTGTTACATATTATCATCAAACCAATATTCCAAAAATCTCTCCAATCTTCCAACAAGGCTATGTAGTCAAGTTTGAATCTTCCATCTTTCCTCTTCTTTCTTTTCAATTTCAATTGCATCTTGAACTTGTGTTGTAGGTAGATGAGTATCTACCTATCTTGTTTGAACTTGTGTTCCATCCTATGCTTGAGTAGAAACTTTTGGTACTAACAAATTTTGCACCAATTTGTTGATGTTAGCCATGGTGGTTGTTTCTTTCCTTTGATACACTACAATGGGTAATGTAGGTTGCATCATAGTAAATTAAGGGGTTTTTGATGTCTCGAGTTTCCACCTCTATAAATGTCTTCTCTGCCTCCTTAAGTTCATCTACACTCACCAATATAAGGTGACTACATAAGTTTTCCTTGGTGGTGGTGTCTAGTAGTATCTTCTTCATGTCCTCCTCTATTAGCAAATTAATGTATTGATTCATAATGTCAGAAACATCCTTGATCTATATGATTTTAGTGTCTACTTTTGTCACATGTAGTGGATTGGCACTCAACATTTGTATATCTGGTATACTCTATTCTAGTTGCTACTCATCTTCAGTTATTGCCTACTTTTGTTCCCATTCTTGAGTGCCTTCCATATGTTCATCCTTCCCAGTATCAACTTTAGTAACCTCAATTAATTCTTTCTCATATTTATCTTCACCTACCTTAATAGGTTTCTCCTCAATTACCTTAGATGTTGTCAGCCCATAAATTACCTTCCAGATTTGGGTACTTTTCTGAACAACATCTTCAATTTTAGTTTAGAGAATATTAAATGCATGATACTTAGGAGAAAATCTCCCTGCATACTTCTTTATCGCTTTAGTCATCTTAGCTTTACCTAAATCTGGCATCACTCTTACAAGTGTAGTCTCTCTAATATTCCTTTCTATTGTAAGACTATATTTCCATCTTTTCTCAACTCTATCATATAAAGTATTTGGTAGAGAGTTTGAAATCTCAATTAGAGTCATCTTAAATGTTACCATCATGGCATATACTAACTCTTCTACTTTATCCATTTCTAGCTTTCCAAGTCTATCAAATCCAATATGTGAAAATCCACTAAAATCTACATTATTCTTTATAATTTCACATAGATAATCTAAATCAGAAGGACTGTGACTTACCACTTTAAATTGGCTATTATCATCAAATTCTATCCTCTCTTCATATGATTTAGTTGGAGCAATGTACTTTCTCCTTTGTCTCTTCTCAAACACATCAACTTGTATAGATTTCCTAGCTTTGTTTTGTTTTTGCTTGGCTACTTCTTGAGCTTTCTTAGTAGTAGGCCTTGTGCTAGTTTGTGTAGCTAGAAATGCATGCTTAGGTTTTACAACTTTCTTTAATTGTTGACTACTAAGGCTTTATATTTTCTTTTCTTCTCTATGGCTATAGGTTCTTCACTAACTTCTTCTCCTTTGACACCTTCTTCAAGCTCGACTTCCTCTTCTCCTTGATCTTCTCCCTAACCTTGTGTTAGGGCCAATGGTGCTTGGGTTGGTACATCTTCTTCATCATCATCATTATCATCTTCATCATCTTCCTTTGCCCCTTCACCATATTTTTCTTTCAATTTCTTGACAATCTTGTTCTTCTTCCTTATCACTAATGTTGTCTTTAGATCCATAGTTATCTTTGATTTGGCAACATCACAATTTACAAAGTCAGTAGCCTTATTATCTACTTCTTCTTCTGTAAGAAAGGATGCAATTACTATAGATGCCTCATCCACCTTGACTTCATATCCTACTGATCTTAACCATTAACCCTTGGAGCTACAACCTGTACATTTTTGAAATCAGTATCAACTAGAAAGCAAACCTCATTGAAATGTTTCTCAACTAGCGACACTGGTATCTTGTGTCTTTGTTTCATTGACTACTTAAAGTCCTCAAAATAGATAGTCATAATAGACTCAAAGCTCTCTCCCATTTTCTCAATGAATTCTCCTATTTGTACTACAATGGATTTTTTTGTCTTCCATTAAACTTTTCCAAAACAAGGAAATGTGTTCTACACATAGAAAAATATACATACAAGTATTGACCCAAACTTGCATTGTGCACTCTTGGTTTTCATCATAGCTCAGTATCAACTAGATTTCACTCGACAACTTAAGTGAAAATTTTCATGCTTGACAGTAACATGAAAATTGAAAAACTAAAAGATTTCTTCAAGATTCTAAACAAAACATTGCATCTTTCTTCATGAAAATATAATCTTTTCAAAACTAAGTCCTTGGAAATAATTATGATATATTATTTAAATATCAGTCCCACACATACCTCTTGATTTCTTAGTTGGAGGTGGTGTCATCAACTGACCCATTGGGTGAAGAGATCCCATCAAAACTTGATGTGCTGCAATATTCCTTTCTCTTCCATGTATTTTTCATTTCATCTTTGACATTCTCAACATTTGCCTTTTCTTTGCCTTTGTTGAATCACTACTTGGCACTTTTGACCTTGTTGGGCAATTCTTACTTATGTGACCAATCTTCAACCAACTAAAACATGTAGTTGACTCAACCATTTTTTGTAGTCACTTCTAAAGTGTGTTCTTATGCAATTCTTAGGAACATGTCCATACTCCTGATAGTAGTGACAACTATACCTAGTATTGTAATCCTAATTATAAGATTTTCTATAGTGATTTACCTTTGTCTATTTGTTTGATGATCACTTAGGCTTGGATCTGCACTCATATGCTCTATCTCCATACTTTTGATAGTTATAGGAGTATCCTTCAAATCTTTGTGTGCTCAAGGTCTTGGTTTTGCATTCATGTGCCTGATGTCCTTGTTTGTTGCATTTGTGGCAGTGACCCATGAACTTCTGCTTAGGATTCTAATTTGCAGTCTTGCTCTTGCAAACATTAGTAGTAAACTTGTAATAAATTAAATTTTAAATAGGAAATTAGGATATTTGGCAATAATTTTAGTATTATGAGTTGTTAATGAGTAGTATCAAATTTTAGATAGGGAAGTTTATTATATAAATTTATTTTTAAAATAATTTAAAATAATTAAATTTAATAATTAGAGTATAAAATAAGTTTATTAAAGTTTCAGCTAAATATTATTTTTTTTTATTAAAAAAACTATTCACATAGATTTAGCATAGTAGTTCTCCAAGAGTTTATATCAATTAAATTTTAGAAAATTTATTTCAAAAATTTCCTATTTAAAATTTAATTTATTACAAGTTTACAACTTCATTATATTAATTATTGGTTTTTTTTGATAAAATTTAATTGAAAATAAGAATTAATAATATTTATATAATTGTCAAAATATATTATAAAGGTAAATAGATAAGTAAATTTATTATTGTGTAAGAAGAGATAATTATATGTTGAATTTGGTCTATAAGATACAATCCTAAAAAATAAATTAACAATGATACTATTTAATAATACTAACACAACTATGCTTTTAAAGCAATTATATTTGATTCCACTAAAAAAAAAATACTAATTAACATCATTTAAACTAACAATTTATTTAATACAAAACAAACAACTCTATTGCCAAATATCCTAATTTAAAAACATACTAAAAACCTAATTTTTTAAAAAACTATCTAAAATCTGATACTACTCATTAACAACTCATAATACTAAAATTAATAAAAAGTAAAAATAAAAACTAAGACATTAACACTACTAACTTAACTTCCAAACAATAAATTTTCAATGTTTTAAAACATTTAAATTAAACTACCTAACAATTAAAATCTAAATTTTAAACTTATTTTAAATAACTAATCTATCTTTAAACTAAAACTAAATTAATTATCACAAACAATAAATTTAATTAAGAACTAAAAACTAAATTAAATTTATACTAACTTAAAATTAAACTAATCTAATACTAATTTAAATTTAAAACTAATCTTAATTTAATATTAATTTAAATAATTTTAAATAAAAACAAACTAACTTAATTCTAAACTAATTTTTAAAAGACACATATTAATTAAATTATATATATATAAATAAAAACATAATCAAAACTAACAAATATATATATATATATATATATATATATATATATATTTGTTAGTTTTGATTATGTTTTTATTTATATATGTATATATAAACTAACTTATACTAAAACTAGAACTTACACTATAACTCCAAACCCCTAACACTAACCGCCCACGACCACAAACTTCCAACCACGTGGGCTTAGGGCCCCATAAATATTTTTCCCCACCCTCATGCTGCCCCAGGCCTATTTAAAAGGACACAACCCAAAATTGTGCAAGGCAATACATTTTGTAGGAGCTGACAGAAGTAAGGGAGGTAACGGCATAGGCTATTTAGCTGGTGCATTTTCGTGGCTATATAGCCAGTATCTGAGTGTTTTCTATATCACCACCGGAAAATCATAAGTATTTCCCGTTAGCGACTTGGAAAATTGCCGAATAATTTTGAACTCCGGTGACACCACTTGCAAGTTTTTTCCCACATGCATTCCTTCTTGAAACTGACAGGTCTAGGACATATCACGTGGTCATAAGATCATCCCGTGAACACATTTCACAGCATTAGATTCCACTTTTCAATATCACAGGTAATTTTTCATTGATCGCTATCTCGCTATGTGTAATATATGAGCATCTTGCCATAGCGAGTATGCAACAACCATGGATTCAAATCGAATCTGACGGTAGGACTAAAACCCTTTTTCATAAGACTCAACCACGACGTCTAAATAGGCAGGAGAAGAATATCCATTCTTTGCCCCTTTTTTCAAAAAGAATTCATGCCAGGGTAAATTTTAAAAGCCAAACCTAGGGTTTTTCACAGACTTTCAAAGGTATCAAAATACACTAGACAAAAACCTAAAACCCTATGACTTACCAAAGAATTCTCATCTGATTTTTTTTATGATTCAAAGAAAATTTGATACACAAAAAATTAGACCAACATGAGCATTATCTTTTCTTATCATAGTATTTGTGGGAAGTAATTGCCTGTGTGGCCTTCCACCATTCTCTAGTTCACAGTTTGATTGTGGTATTTTGTTCGAAGCAAAGCTTTATAATTACAAATCTAGGATATTTTAATAGATCATTTACTTGTGTGATGGGATAAAACCCATTTTGGTGCCCTACAATATGATAACTATATATAGAAACTCAATCATTGAGACATTTCGTATGGACTTGAGCTATCTTGATCTAGGCTCAGATCTGTTTCTATGCATTGCTATAACTATTTTTGGGCTTTAATCTGCAATGTGAGATGCTTATTTTGTTGGTAGGTAATTTAAATAGGAAGCATTTTCTACCGCTAATGTCTAAGAGTTTGTTTTATAAATGATATCTAAGTTTATTATTATCAATATGCATGAAATCTTATAATAGGAGAATATTATCAATATGTATGAAATCTTTAAGATCATACAAGATTTGCTTTCATCTAGAGTTGCATAGGTGTTGAAACTCCTTTATTATATACAGGTTTTTGCTGGAACTAACTATTTGAAAACATCATAATGTGGGCTAATTTCATATTGCAACACTATTAGCCAATCAGAAAAGATGTAGATTTGAAATCTGTTTCACTTTTTTTTCATCCTAAATTAAAATACATCTACATTATTAATAGTCATTTTTTTTGTTTTAGGTGCAATTTATCAGATAACCCCCTTTTTGATATGTCTTTTGAGTTAGTCCTTTTCTCAAACAATAAATTAAAAGATCATTTTATTGTAGGGCCCTGAAGTCAGAAGTGGAGATCTACCACAGCCTATCATGCTCACAAAGGGCCAAGAGTTTACTTTCACAATCAAAAGAGGAGTGGGCTCTGAAGACTGTGTAAGTGTGAATTATGATGATTTTGTGAATGTTGTGGAGAAAGGAGACACACTACTTGTTGATGGTACGTTCTCTTGTGTTGGCTTAAAAATTCATTTATTAGCTGAAAAGAACGGAGTTACTAATGTTATTCGCAATATTTTCATAGCTTTCTATTTCTTATCGTTATTTGAATTTCTCTAGGGGGGATGATGTCACTACAAGTGAAGTCAAAAACATCAGATTCTATAATTTGTGAAGTAATCGATGGAGGAGAGCTTAAATCATGATGACACTTAAATGTGCATGGAAAAAGTGCTACCCTACCTTCCATTACAGGTTAAGACCATTTTATCAACTCTCAGGCATGCATAGCAAATTAGATTTTTGTTTCTTATTAACATGTACATCTCAATTTGCTTCTTTCTTAGGGACTTTGATTTCATTGTGATTTCCCTTTTTTGTACCTAATATTGATTGATTGAAGTTACCTAGAATATAATTGAATGATATGTTTATCAATCTTGAAATATGTGTAATATTTGTATTTTGTTGTTACTTGTATATGTGATGAGTTGTTTTGACCAACACAACATCTGAGATAGCTTAATTTGGTATTTGATAAAATCTATTTCTTGTCTTCTTTTTTCGTAGATAAAGATTGGGATGATATTAAATTTGGAGTTGAGAATGGCATAGACTATTATGTTGTTTCCTTTGTTAAAGATGCTAAGGTGGTGCATGAGTTGAAAGATTACCTTAAAAGTAAACCTTTGAAGAAAAATTTTAACTTTCTAGTGTCATATAATCCTTTGCATATAGTATTGGGCTTGATATAGCATGTTCCCTTAATTTATATTTTAAATCAAATTTTAAAATGTGATAAAATATCAATGCATTTGTATTTGTAATTATGTGAAGGTTGTGGTGTGGATATCCATGTGACTGTGAAGATTGAAAGTGCTGATTCAATACCAAATCTTCATTCAATTCTTTCTGCATCAGATCGGGTAAGTACAGTCTCCCTAGATCAAAGGTTTTAATTGGATAAGTTGTTACTTTATGATTGGTGATATTGCTTTGAATGGGGTTAATAAATTATGTGAAGTCATGCTTGTCAAGCATTATATAGAAAGTTAAATGCACATGCTACTTTGTTTACTATTTAGTCATGCATGTATTTGTTTGGATGTTGGTGCTTTTCCATTGTTGGTTTTTGATGGTTTTTGTACGGCTTTGATGTAAAATACAAAATATAAAAGCTTTACTTGTGAATATGTTATAATCTTATTTAAATTGTTGGCAAGGACTATGAGCTTTAGTAAAGATGTTTTTAAATCAATTTTTTTGATTGTCTATCATTCAGTGAAGTTAACTAGAATGAGACAATCATTTAGCTGCCTGACTGATTCCTAGCTATTGAGTTTTTAGATTGTAGTTTCCTCATAGAGCTCAAGATAGTTCTGTCAAGAAACGAGAGAGCAAAACTCAAATGTGGACAGTAATATCTAAATTGACAGTTTGAAAGGAGGGATGGATATATTCTTTATGCTATAATTTTCACATGAAATAAATTAATGTGATTTTTTTCCTGTGTGAGTAAAATCTATGAGGCCAAATAGCCTTTGGAGATTTTTCTAAATGCGACATAAGTTGATTAAAATGGTATAACTCTCAACTGTGAAAATCTTGACATCTTCCTCATTCTGAGACTGTTTGCTTCTAATGGGCATTTTTATGTCATCACAACTTCTCATAATTGATTGTACTAGGTACATTCCCATGCAAGACTTGTTGGTATCTTATGCTTATGAAATTTTAGTGTATGTATTTAAACATGGCATTCTCTTCAGATTCTATTGTTGTAATTCATAAATTTGACATTAGTTCAATCTCATAAATTATGCCTTTGTTATCTTTGTCCTCTCCATCTTTTAGCTTCACAACAAAGGTCTTAGAAGTTGTGAACTGTCAAGAAACATTTTTTTGCGAGAGAAAATACACTTTTCCAATTCCTAATAGAGATGTTGTGGCATGCAAGGGCTATGGGTATTTTTGTGAAGCTATCATACCATGCATGGGAAAAGATCTTCTATTTGCCATAATTTTTGTTAGTGTTGCCTTGAGAAGAATTTAGGGTTAGCTTTAGGTTCATTCTAACTCTGATTCCATCTTGTCACCTTTTGTTTGGGTATGAGATGCCAGATTTTGAATACATAGGATACAAGCCGGGCTTTAAAAGCTAAGAAACATTGTCTTACAAGTTAGATTTCAACAGCTAAGAAACAATGATCTTATTGTTTTGTTAATTTTTACCTTCTTTTGAACTTAGTATCCAAGATTTTTTGTTTTGTCTCTCGTAAACACCACTTAACAGTATTTGGCTAGTCTCTAGCATATCTCACACACCCAAATATTCAATTGGCTCAGTTGAGGTTGAAAGATACCACCTAGAGGACTGACCAAGACAGTCTCCCAAACAACAACACCCTTGTCTTTTGTCCCTATTCAGGTAAATATTTAGCTTTCCAGATGTCCAGAGTCCATATAGCAATTTATATGTCAATCTGATTAAACTGTGAATGATCATGCATCTCTTAGTATTCAAGGCTCCACTATTTGTCCAGACACCAGTGTCATAGTGTAGAATTGTTTTGGAGTAGTGTTTCTGCAAAATAGTTTGTGTTCTCGGTCTGTAGGATCTCCATTCTTTAGTACATGTGTCCAGTTTTGTGATTTGCAGAGGGAAGGGCACCATTCTTTAATGCAAGTGTCCATTTCTGATGGCCATACAAGGTGGGAGCACCCAAATATTGTGCAAGTGACCTGTAGTGGTGAATATAAGTTGTGTGTCTTTGTCCTAGTCTCTATCCTACAGAAGTATCCATCTTGAATGTTAGTGCTCCATTTGATTCTCCAGAATAAAAAATTTCTTGGATCCTTGTTCCTGTGTGTCTATTCCCTTTTCTTCTATCTGCTACTACCTACAATATACAATTGTATAAGCTTACAGTTTTATGAAAGTACTTCCTTGGAGGTTTTTTGATATTTATATGCTAGTGGTCCCTTGGACATTATTGAATGTTTTCTTTCATTTAGTTTATTTATGACAAGCATTTACACACTACTTGCATGCAAATGGTCATAGTCACCTTCATTTTTAGCCACACTCATTCAAGTTATGCATGTATTGATTTTTTTATGGTATTTGTATGTTGTTTAGGATTCTAACAGTTGTCTCTTCCTTCCTCTTCTTTAGGCTATGGTAGCTCAAGGGGATCTTAGAGTAGAGCTTCCTATCGAGGAAGTTCCTTTACTTTTGGTAATTTTATAGAGTTTTTTATCATCAGTTAAAATGTTACACATATCAATGAAATTCATTTCTTAAATTCTGTGTTTGCAACCATTCTTATTGAATTCCCTGTTGACTACCCAAGATCGGGCTAATATTTCAAATCACACTGGGTATGATGCAGTCTTCCATGCTAACACAAGCAATGTTAACTTGGAAGGGCTTTCTATGCTTCCCTTATCACAAGGTGCACCTTCGTCTGCCATGGAAGTCTAACTAGATGCTCTTGGGCTTGGAATTCAATTAAGCTTCTTGACATTATTCATCTTACTTTTTAATTATTTGCAAACCAAAAAAGCAAAGATGGAGGCTAGTTTCAAAATGCCTCTAATTTGTCATCTTGCTTGGTTTTTTAAGATCTTTTTTATCCTTCATTGTACTCATAATGCAATTTCCTAAATAGAATTTAGTTTTCACTTGCTTGATTCGATAGAAGAGCAGAATTGGGTCTAGAAGAATAGAATTTAGAGTTAAATTGTTAATTTAGCCTGCTGAAGAGAATTATAGATTACTTAGCAATCAAGTTTGGAAGCCTATCATTGGATCCATGATGTAACCTGCAAGAGTGAATGGCGGATTTAGCATTTAGACTTTGATCTATATTTTAATTTATTTTTTATAATTTCTAAAATGAAAACTACTTTTATCTGTTTAATATGTAAAGTTTTGATTTTTTTTACAACAAGTTAAATTATGATACTTCTAGAACTAGAATTTAATTGTGTAGTTTTTCAGTTAAATTTGTTGGTCTATTTTTCATAAGTAATCAATGATAAGAACCCACTTAACTGATCCATAATAACTTGCCTATTTATTGCCTTCCTCTTTATTTATCTTTTTATTGCATCCATCTACTACCATCATTCTCATGAGAAAGATTCTTGTATACAACTACTCATGAGAAATGTGTTCATAAATTCAACTAAAAAGTCATAGATTTTTATATACAACCGATCATTTATTCATGTAAATGAATCAATAGATTGGATTCAAAAATTATATATTTGAATCCTAATAATTGTCTTATAGTTGGAATATATTTATACACTAGTAGAAAACATCAGTCCATAGTAAATTGGTACATATGAAACTGAGTTTAACTATGAAAAGCAATGTGATGCACAATTTGTTTGTTAAATTAATATGTACTGAGAATTGTTCTTTTTATTTCTTACCAGGCCAGTCTTTTCTTGAGAGTGGCAGGGGAGGTGGAGGAAAAGCTCATGGAGAACATTAATAAGCTAAAGGTAGAAATGGTGAAATTGGAGGAAGTAGGACACATGGCAAGACTAAGAGATTATAGAAACAGATGTGTGAGGATGAAGATTGTATACTATGATGCCTTCAAAGAAGTGATTTTCAAGGAAGAAAAAGAGAAGCTAGATTTTCATGCCAACCTTAGCAGGCTTAACCTTGTTGCCTTTTATGATAAGTTAGAAGATATGGTGGAAACCCATGATCGAATGGGGATTATGAGTCAGACCAATGGGGATAAATATGATGGGCAATGGCTTGATGGGTTGAAGCATGGCCATGGAGTCTACAGATGAGTATATGGGAGTTGTTATATGGGGACCTAGAGTAAGGGGCTCAAATATGGGAAAGGTACATTTTATCATGCATGTGGCAATCAGACTAGGCTATGCCACCTTTTAGAATCCTCGCCTTCCAATGTGGATCAGCATGACGATCTCTTCGTTGATGAGCAATCTTGTTGGAAGGAGAGAAGCTCTTCTATGTCTAATTTTGAGGTTTATTTGAATACTTCTTATGCCCCTAGCTCCGAAACAACATCCTCAAAAACCTTTGAATCTAGAATAGTAAGAACCTTTTCCTTTGATGGGATAAGAAGCTCAAGTAGTGAGGAATTTGATGATAATGATGAGGGTGTCAGAATTTGTGATCCTGAAATTTTTCCTGTGCAATCTGTTGTCAAGAGAGAATGAGTTTTGATTCATGAGGTATCCAAAATAAATGTGCCTTCCAAGGCTGTGAAAAGAGGGCATAAATGGCAGCCAAATGAAAGTAAGAGACCGGGTGAAATTATCTATAAAGGGCACAGAAATTATGACTTAATGCTCAATCTGCAATTGGGAATTAGGTTCGCATATTTATTTGCATATTCATGCATATGACTAGCAACTTGCTCAATATATTACATTTATATGGATATGCCTTGTAATGTTTATTGATTTTGCTAACAAGAAATTCAGAGTCAGACTAACAAGAGAATGAAAAATGTATATGTGTAATATTTGAATGATGAAAACAATATGATTTTAAAATGTGTATTTATTTTTAGTCAATTTCTTGTTATTGAAGAAGACTGTATTGAAATATACTATTGAGTTTGTGTGTTTGTCCCTAGACATATTGGATTCACAAAATTTTGAATTTGCCACACTTGGTTTTGGGTGTACAAGAGATTTACATTTTAAACACCATGCATACTAATTTAGTCTCATCTATGCAATTTTTGCAATTAGTCGAAGAAAGTGGGAGTTATTGTTCTTAGTTTATTTGGCAATTTTTGTCAACATCCTTGGAAATTGATGCATCTTTGTATCTTAAGATGATAGTTGTAACTAAACGATTCCTTTAAGCTATACATTTAGGTGTGGTAGCCAACTAATGCTAGTTGTAAGGTACACAAATTTTATATTGTGGGATTCCTCAGTTTGCCTTAATGTTCCACAGGGTTCCAGCATCCTATTGTTTTTCTTTTCTTCATTGTTTACCAGTGTGACCATTTTACAGGTACTTCTTCATATGCTACCAAATTACTATAATCATGTTCATACTTATGAAAGCACATTGATCACTAAATTTTTTGGTCTACATAGTATCAAAGCAGTAGGAGGACAAAAGGTATTTTATATACCTTCTTACTCTGTTTTCCATTTAATCGTTGACATAATATGTCAATTTTTGGTAACTAGACATTATTTTCAAAATTAAACATGGTGAGTGGGCTTAAAGTGGTAACTTGGTGGGGCAAGTTGGCGATCCGACTTAGCGAGGCCACTTAGAGACGTGACATGGCAAGCTGACTTGGTGAGCAAGCTCGATGAGCGGACCTCAAGACTGACCTTGATGAGGCACTTTGGTGGGGTGACTTGATGACCGAACTCAAAGAGTCAACTTGGAGAGCATACTTATATACACCCCATAGGAAGTACGTCTGTGTTTCATAGTAGATCGGTAGTGCAGGGAAAATGTGGGGTACTTGTCGAGGTGCAAATCTTCAGTTATTTAGCCAATTAAAGTCATTTATCTCAACATATGGCTACTAAAGTTGTTCATCTGGACAACATGATGAAGATGAGTGGTTAGTATGTTCTTCAAGTTCCTTTCTAAATTTTTTACTATGAATTTGTTCCAGTTGCAATACAATAGTTTTAAAAACATATTTCCATGTATACTACATGGATCCTCAAACTTGAGTTTATAGAAGTCTTAGAAAGTACATCTTTTAAGATAAATTTCTCTCATGGATCATATGTTACAGCTATCAAATTATATGTCAGATTTGTGTGATCTCCATTAGGCAATTTACAGCAGGTCTTGCCTGGATTAATCACAACTGCACGCATTTGTTAGAACTGTTGGAAAAAAGATAATGGGAAAGGACTAACACCATGCTGCAGAAAAACTACATATGTTGGGTTGTTTATTATTTGTTTCTTTTTGTTCATAAGTAAAAATGGATCTGTCATGTAACTGTGCACCTCTAACACAGTTATTTTATTATTGCTTTTTACTGCATAGTATTTCGTGGAGTTTGATATATTTATAAATATTGTATGTTGTCAACATATTTATTCAATGGCTATAAATAGTAACACTACCTATGATTATGAGATTCATGCTTGCCTTATAGGTTTTATGAGATTGGTGTTGCAGCTGCTCTATATGCAAATGTTGGATATTCTCAGTCTAATATATTTATTGCTTTGGCTCACCCAGGATGCAGTTTAGCGAGCCTTTTTAATCATTGTATATTTTGGTGGAAATGATTCTTTGGATCCTCACCCCTCAGGATTAGGTCCTCATGTACCACTTCCTGAATACATTGAGAACATTAAGAGAATGGCAACCTATCTCCAAGTACAATTTTCATCAGTATTCTGTGTTTAAATTTCTTCAATTTCATTTGAAAGATACAGATATTTCAATTTTTATGATGACAATTATCTAATTTGAGTTTGGGGTAAACAAATCAGGACCTCTCAGAGTCGACATGCTTGATTTTTTTAAGTTGCCCACCTATTAATGAAGATTTGATTAGTAGTGCTTCAAGGTACTATTCTTCTTGTGTGTGTGTGTAATTGTTCACAATTTCATGATTCTATAATCTACCTATTTGGCCTAACTTTTTTGGATTCTACAGTAGTATTTTTGCTCCAATAGTATGGACAAATGAATTATGTCATTAGTATTCTAAAGCTTGTGTGCAAGTATGCAAAGAGATGGGTGTCAAGGTTATAGATTCATTACTACACTCAGGAATGGGCTCATCTTCAATCTTCAAAAGATTGAATATGAGCCCATTCCAGACTGTAGTAATGAACCTCAAAGCTCCTTCAACGTGATCATATCATGTCCTTCGGACGATCTTTCTAAAGCTGCTCTAACATTGTATCCTTCAGACTTTAGTTTATATCTACCAACAACAAGACTACTTTGCATCATTAGAATCATAAATAAGGAATGCAGAGGTAAGCTTTTCTAGGTTTTTGCTGAGAAAATGTTGATATTAAAGCAGTGGGGTTGCTTGGCATTTTATGCAAATTTTTTATGCACAAATAGGAATAAATTGAGTTTGAAATGATATATATCAGTTTTTATCTCATTTCAAAATGTGGTTAGCTTTAGGAATTCTTTTATAAGATGTTATATGATATGATTGCTAGCTAACACCTGCCAAGGAAACATAACTTGCTTCTTCCCACAATGAATTCTACTCAAGGTTTTGGCATTGTCAAGTGTAGCCCAATTCTTTATGTGCCAATGGCAATACTGAGAATGCTAAGAGATGGCATGGTTACTCTCGTTGATGTTATTTCTTTGTTGCATTATGTGAGATTCATTACTACACTCGGGAATCGGCTCATCTTTAGTCTTTAGAAGATTGAAGATGAGCCCATTCCAAGTGTAGTAATGAATCTCAAAGCTCCTTCAGCCTGAGCATATGATGTCTTTCAGACGATCTTTCTGAAGCTGCATCAACATTGTATTCTTCAATTGTTTGATTCTTCATCTTTCTTCTTTATTATTCTATAGAACAATTCTTATGGTTTAAGTTTTTTAGCATCAATTTTTAATTTTAGTCGAAAATCTCTATATATCTTTTCTTGCCAGATAGGGTTGCTTAGTTTTTATGTAAATGTCTTTACTTTTGCAGCTTGGACTTGAATTCACCACCAATGTTCTTTATACTCAGCCAACAATATATTTGTACCAAGTATAGTGCATTGTAATGGTATTTTTCGTACAATGTTGATGCTTACTCAAGAATACTATTTTTATTTAGTTTTATTTGCCAAGTTTCCTTTTCAGTTTGATTTTGAGCTGGTGATGCTTGAGACTCAAATGCCTACAAATACTTCATGCAATGTCCAGTCTCAAGCCTTGATCACTAGGAAAGCTCCTAGCTCTTATTATAGTTTGCTTACTGCAATGTCACATCCAGTTTGCATGTGATTCTACTGACCTAAACGATCCTTAACCATAAACAATAGTAGTCTCCTCTACCCAAGATAATACAACTTTGTTTGGATTTAAATAAGAAAATCACAACAGCATTATTAGTGAGGATTTGTGTCTGCTCAGAAACTTCTTATCTAAGAAAGCCTTCCTGAGGGTTGTGAGCTTGTGTACTTCTCCTTTACATCAAAGGTTCAATGTGAGCATGTTTCTAAGACCCTTCCCAAGGTTACAAATGCAAAGTGAACTAGTTTTTAATGCTTCTCACTAGCAATAAAGCATGTTTTATTAGCCCATTATCTAGTTGGTTCACCTTTATCTCAAATCTAATGCAGGGACGAGGAGCTTCTTGGTCAGGGTCTTGCATTGAATGATGAATTAGATCGTGTGCTAGGGAAACACAACTCCATTACTATAGGGTCTCTTGTTACATGAAAAAGAACAAAAGAGAGTAAACTAGAATAAATTTGGTAACTTTCCACATTTCAAATGTGGATTATACCTTTGAACTATTGCATAGAGAGAGAGAGGGGGGTAGGGTGTTGCAGAACTATTGCATAGCCAAAAGAGACAACAAAGGAGCCTCCTTGTCTCCCCTACCCCCACATGTGAGAGAGAACACTATTGCATAGAAAGTTACGTAGGCAACAGAGCAAGAACATGCACTAGAGTTTTCCCTAAACTGGGTGTTCCCAAAGGTAAATAACTAAGGTTGTTCCACTTGTTTATTTTCATATTTTCCATTTGAATGTATGCATTAGAATCTATTATCAATAACTCGGTATAATATTTGTGTTGGTGACTTTGTCCATTGGAATTGGAATGTGGAAGATAGCTATGTGCCAACATTTTATTCTATTTGAGAGCACATGCTTTTCCCTCTTGTTTTATGGTCTATAGCAATCCAAATGACTGTTAGAAAAACCAATCTCAAAGTTTAGAATGGTAGAATGATAATATCTTCATGAGTTGATTTATAATCTTGTGTCATTTACATTGAAATATAAGTATAATACGTTAAATTGTAGGTTCAATTCGGGGAGGGGTTAGGGTACATCTTGTTTGTGAATTCTTGTAATTTTTAAATGTAAAGAATTAGTTTATGGGTAGATTGTTATTCATGATCTTTTCCTTTCCACTAGTCTATTCGCAATTGCTTTGCTAATGTGGTGCTTCAGTGCCTGATATACACAAAACCTCTTGCAGCCTATCTATTCCATGGATCGCATTCTCAAAAATGTATGTTATCATTTCTCAGTAGATTTATCCTTAGACACAGGCATTGCAATATTAGTTGCGGCTTGCAAAAACAATAACCTATACTATTTGTTGGATCTGCTCAGGTCAGAAGAAAGACTGGTGCTTCATGTGTGAGCTTGAGTTTCTTGTCTTGAGGGGGAGAGGAGGAGATGGTGCCTTATCACCAATTAGAATACTTTCTAGAATTAAAAACATTGGCAATCACCTTGGATATGGAAAACACGAAGATGCTCATGAGTTTTTGAGGTAACATGAATTGCAAAGTGCTTAGAGTCTTTCAATTTTTAAATCATACTGACATATATCAAGATAGAAATGCTCATTGAAAGGAGTATTTGAGGATATGCTACAAATTATGTGCACACAAAAATTAATCTCCATTGATGTGCTTAAACATACTTACATGGCACATGCATGCATGCTCGCATGTGCGCGCGCACACATAGATTGATATCCTATTTTTCTTTTTCCTTTTAGATTTGCAATTGATACTATGCAGTCGATATGCCTTGATGAAGTTCGTGGAGAGGAAGCCATTCATCCAATAGAACATGTGACTATGTTCATTCAACAAACATTTGGTGGTTATCTTCAGTCAAAGGTGGTGCTAGTATTAACTTTAAAATGCAAAAATGTCAATGAACAAATACACGTGATTTGTAGATTTTGATTATAAGATTTATTTCTGTATAAGGAGTTCATATTAGGGGAGTCGGCCTGGCGAGCTGACATGGCGAGTCGACTTAAAGTGGTGAGTTGGTGGGGCAAGTGGGGCTGACTTGGTGAGCTGACCTGGAGAGTTGGCTTAGGGGGCAGACTTGGTGAGTGAACTTAGAGAGTCGACTTGGTGAGCGTACTTGAATTTTCAGCTTGGCAAGCTAACTTGGGGAGCTGGCCTAGCAATCTAACATTGTGAGTGGGCTTAAAGTGCCAACTTGGTGGGGCAAGTTGGTGAGCCGACTTAGTGAGGCCACTTAGAGACGTGACATGGCGAGCTGACTTGGTGAGCAAGCTCGATGAGTGGACCTAACAAGTGACCTTGATGAGGCACTTTGGTGGAGTGACTTGATGATTGAACTCAAAGAGTGAACTTGGCAAGCATACTTGCACTAGTACATTTGGGTTCATTTTTTGACCTTTATTGGTCGAATTTCTGACCCAATTTTTGACCAAATTCGACCAACCCATTGGTCAAAATTTTTTTGGTTGAAATTTTGACCAACTCACTAGTAGATGATTTGTCTCAATCATATAACTAATTATATATTCTTCATATTAGTTATTGTCAGTGTTTTTCAGGCATTTTATAAAACAGTTCACATGCTTTGCGTATGATATGACATTTTGCATGCATCCTGCACTCTCTTTCATCCAGCTAATGATGGATTATGCAGAGTCCTCTGAAACCATGATGCTAAAAAACACACAATCAAATCCAAAATGAACTTGCACTACAAATGGATTGTGGAAATCTGATATTGGTAAAATTGCATGCATGTCTACCAAGACAATCACAACTTAAACATACATTTGTCCTAGTAGACATACATGCAAAATTAACAATATTAGATTTCCACAATCCATTTGCAGTGCAAGTCCATTTTGGATTTGATTGTGTGTTTTTTAGAATCATGGTTTCATATCACTTTGCGTAATCCATCATCAGTTGGATGATAGAGTGTAGGATGCATGTAAAATGTCATATCATAAGAAAGACATGTGAACTATTTTATAGAATGCCTAAAAAAAATTTACACCTAGCTGATGGTGGAAATTTCCACCTTCATTGGTCAAAATTTCCACCAACTCCTGGGCTTTTTCTACCTTTGTTGGTGGAAATTTCCACCAACGCTTAAATTTTTTTCTACTTTTGTTGGTCGAAATTTCCACCTTCATTGGTCAGAATTTCCACCAACGTCTAAATTTTTTTTCCACCTTTGCTAGTCGAAATTTCCACCTTCATTGGTCGAAATTTCCACCAACGTGCAAATTTTTTTTCTACCTTTGTTGGTTGAAATTTCCTCCTTCATTGGTCAAAATTTCCACCAATGTCTAATTTTTTTTTTCCACCTTTGTTGGTCGAAATTTCCACCTTCATTGGTCAAAATTTCCACCAACGTCTAAATTTTTTTCCACTTTTCTTGGTCAAAATTTCCACCTTCATTGGTCGAAATTTCCACCAACGCCTAAATTTTTTTTCCACCTTTGTTGGTCAAAATTTCCACCAACATGCAAATTTTTTTCTACCTTTGTTGGTCAAAATTTTGACCAATTCCTATTTGAACACATATAATGGCTTTGGTAGGTTTTCGAACAATAGATTGGTCAAAATTTTGACCAACCAGTGAGTTGGTCAAAATTTTGACCAAAAAAATATCGACCAACAGGTTGGTCGAAGTTGGTCAAAAGTTGGTCGAAAATTGGGTCGAAAATTTGACCAATAAAGGTCGAAAAATGAACCCAAATGTACTAGTGCAAGGTGGAACTTAATAGTCTTTGTAAGCCTTTAACAGGGTAGGCCTTTCATAGGGCAGACCATGATTTTTTTTTTTTTTTTTTTTAAAATGCACCTGGTAAACTTTTTAACGTGACCGGTAGCGCTGGCGCGACACGCCCACCGGTACCACCAACGCTTTGACCTGGAGCTATGAACCAGTGAGGCCACAAACGGGGGACCTCATCCCCATGAGATTTGAACCTGGATGGCAAGGATAACAACGCAACAACTTAACCATCACAACATGCCACTATTGGCAGACCATGATTCATGGTCAAACCATTTTAACCTTTATTAGATACACTTTATTGCTGCAGTAGTGAAGATTTGTGGGTGTCATCCCCACCCTAGTTTTACCTTCTCACTTGGAGGGTTTCTAGATAATCATATTTGGTGTGATGTGTGTGTTAGATTACATTTTTACATGATTGATGCATATGCTTTACATGTTATTTTAGTATACTAATGCACATGATGTATGAATGGTGAAAGTTTTATTGGTCCAAGTTTAAACTCCTGATTCAACGCCCCCCCCCACCTAGAAGTTTACTCTCTTCCTACTTGTAATTCTAACAAATAATCCATTGATGATCACTAAAGGTAAGGGTGAAGATACAACTGGAGAAGAAGACAAATAGAAAGAAATTATTGTTGCAAAACCTCATACAAAGAAAGGTAAGAAAATACCTTCAGATACCTTTATGAGTTCAAAGAATAAAATTTCAAGGATCTAAGCTGCACAAAAAACTACAACACCATTGAAGAAGAGTACAGTCAAATTTATGAAGCCTACTCAACTACAAGTTAAGATATATCAAAAGAGAAAGGAGGCACCTAATTCATCAAGAAATCCTATTAAGAATCTCACTCAAAGGAGAAGGAAATTAATTCTCAACTTGATGATAATGAAGAAGGTGAGGACAATGAAAGAACCGAGCTAGATGAAGGAAGTTCTTTTAGAATTGTTATACGCAAGAGACCTCAAACTTTGATGCAATTCCAAAATCTATTAGAGAGAGTGTAGTATTGTTAGATTTTAAATATTTCAAGGATGATATTATGAATGATGAGGACAAGAAGAAATTATCACATGTCTTAATAATCATGATGACTAAAATCAAATATGCACCACTTGAGATCAGAGACTCTATGAGATGAGTTGTATCAAAGAATTGATAATAGATGGAAGTATGCATGGAAACTGAGAAATAAATGAGAGGAAGATCTATTGAAAGATAAATGCCTAATTTTTCAAAGGACAAAACTAATGAGGGATTGGAAAAGGAAAAAATAAACTCATTTAGAAGAGAAGAGCTTTATTTGTTTTGACAGGACACCTTGAATATGTTGATGAAGAATCTCAAATGACTTGGAAGAAGATATCTAATATCAAATACCTAGAAGAAGTGATTTAAGTGGTCAACCCTGAAACTAAGAAAAACATTGAACTTGACAATAAAGAGGAAAAGTATAAAAGTATTTCCTCATACGAGATGGTAGACTCTATTCATGAAATGGTTGAAGATATAATAGGGAGAAAGGAGAAAGTCATTATTGAAGATCTAATAGAAAATGATCTAAGGAGATAAAGAAGGATGAAGATATTATAGTAGAAAATAAAATGAACACCAAAGGTTCAACACTTACCAAGCCATCTTATGCACACATACTTGGCTTTGCACCTATAATTGAATAGATCAAAGAATTTTCCAAGATAGTAGCACAAACTATAAGTAATATTCTCATTTCCTTGCTACATATTTTAGAAGATAGTATCCCCATAGACACCAAAGGATAGAAAATTGATATAGAAACTGAGAAATAGGCTCAAGAAACTCAAGGGGGAGAAACTATTAGAACTATAGACACTAAAAAAGGGAATACAAATGTTGATGTTGAACATGCTCAAATTGGACGAGACTCCATGGAGAGCAAAGAAGATGCTTTTGCTAAAAGTAAAAGAAGCCATAAGATTTATCACTATCTACATGTACAACTGAGTACACATTCAATCTAATGTTTTTATATCGACTCTCTACACACCGACAAGAATAACAAAAGAAAGAGGAGAAATAAAATATAAATCTACACTAAAAAAATCTAAGGAGATGCCTTAAGTGCCACCAATGCCAATTGTTATAGTTCCTAGTATTGGACAAGGTAAATAGATAGAGGAGAAAAAGAAGCAAATTTTGAGGAATCTAATTTGACACATAAGGAGTCCACAACTCTAGTGTCATTATGAGTATCCATGAGCATAAGTCATGTAGAAACAAAAGAAATGAAGAAGAAGAAAAAGAAGGAAGCTCAAAAAATCAAGTCTTATCCTATTACATTAGATAAAGTGATTTTTATAACATCATGGGATCCCAATACTCTAGATGAAGAGAAAATGGCTATATACCACTAGTAAATTTGAACTCAATTTTTGACAAATTTTGGTCAAAATTTTGACCCAGGGTGGTCAAAATTTTGACTAAGCAGCTCATGGTAATTTTTCTAATCGAAATTTTGACCAACCTGTAGGTTGGTTGAAATTTTGACCAATACATTCGTCAAAAAATTTTGATTTTTGCTAGCTCTGATTTGTCATTGTTGGTCAAAATTTTCACCAATTTTTGGTCCAAAAAAATTAGAATTGGTGGAAATTTTGACCAATTCTTGGTAGAAAACTATCAAGAATTGGTTGAAATTTCCACCAATGTTTGGTCAAAAAAAAATTTATAATTGGTAGAAATTTTGACCAATTCTTGGTAGAAAACTATCAAGAATTGTTCGAAATTTCCACCAATGTTTGGTCAAAAATAAAAATTTATGTTATATCAAGCAATTGTTTCTTATCCAAGCCATTTAATTTGCAACCTTTTAAATCTCTACAAAGATAAAGTTAGAGTAGGAGAATTTTTCTTCTCAAAGGTGCCCTCTAATTGTAAAGCATCCATTCCATTAACAGATAATAGAATGGATTCTTTACAATTAGAGGACACCTTTGAGAAGAAAAATTCTCTTTCTCCAACTTTATCTTTGTAGAGATTTAAAAGGTTGCAAATTAAATGGCTTGGATAAGAAACAATTTCTTGATACAGCAATGGACAAATGGAAATTTATGCATAAAGAGACAAATTAGAAACATATCAAACTTCTTGCCATCCTAAATTTGATTCTGTTATTCTAAGAGCATTATTGATATTACTAAAATTGACATAACAGATATAATTGTTTATATAAATTTATCTTCATTATCTAAAGTAGTCCAGATATAAGATTTATATAGCCGATATTTGTTTGATTTAGATAACATCCACCAATGGTAAATAGTTAGCCTCTCATATGGGATTCTTGGGTTCGAGTCTCCTCAAACTTAACACATAATAATAATTAATTTCAACAAATAATAAAATAATGAATAAACTAGACTTCAACCCATTACGTACAAAAAAATTGGTCATATTATGACAAGTGAGGATATAAGACAAGTGTTGAAGTTCTTCAGTTGTTTTATCTACCTACTTGTCCGCCTAAAGTATAAATAATTATAAGGATGCATAGTTATGGCTACAGCAAGTTGGCAAGAAAGGAAGTGTATTAAGATTTGATGATCTTGAAATTCTTCTTACTAAGGACATGAAGAGGAAGAATCATGAAACTTCATTGGGAGACACTTTCATAAACAACAAAGGGGGCGGATCACAAGGAGGTAATCATTACCAGGGAGGAATGTTCAAATAATTGTTGGACTTCACATTCAACAATAACGGCTACATTAGCTATCATCTCGAATCCATTTATAAAGTGTCACAATGTCTATATAAAGTGTCACAATGTCTATGACCTTACTTGTTCCCTAGAGTTTCTTTTCAGCACTATGGACTGTGGAAGCTTCTCATGTTATTCACACTATAAAACTTATAAAATGTAATGTTCAATCATAACTGAAAGTATTAAGTACTCACTTTTTCAATTCAAAGGCCTTAGCCACTAGAAAGATCTGGTCATGTTCTCCCCACATAATCAAAATGTCCTACAAAACACCCAATCATCAATCCTTGAATACAACTTTGGATAAAAGGCATTCAGGTAGGAGAAAAAAAAGTCCATGAAAATTCAAACATCATGCATAAGAAATAAGCAAGTTCGCAATGCCTTCTCAAGAACAAGAAGAGGTGGGGCAAGTTCAATATATTGTTGACCTAATTTTTCAATTATTTACAAATTACTGTAACTCTGTCAATCCAATAATAGTACGATCAAAACAAATAGTGGCATCATATTTTAGAAGACAAGCAGGGGAGTTTCACATTATATTGTTGAATTCGTTTGTCACTTTTTTTTTGCAGTGCTCATGAGTCATAACACAGGGACATGTAGCTAGCAATACTCGAACAATTCTTGATAGTTTTCTACTAGCACGAGACTAATTTACATGGGAGGGTAATAGTAAGAACTCAATGAAAAGCAAAGAAATAGCAATCCTCCTACAGTAGCGACAGTCCCTTGTGAAATCTTGGATGCCAACAAACTTCCCCCAATGACAGCAAGGGTAGTGCATATTGTGTGTCATAGTGTTGCGCCAATAGCAACTCCAGTGAGGAATAGCAGATTGCAAAGAATACTCAAGAAAGACTAGTAGAATGCTCAAAATACAGACAAATGAATACTTAGTGCACAAATGGAATGTGCAAAACCTCCGAACCAATATTTACTATTTTTATATGAGCAAAGGTTTAATGGATCTAGACTAAGACTACTTATCCTTATTCCTTAAGGCCCCGTTTGGTTGCTGGCATAGGAATAGAAAATTAGAATAGAAAAATGGAATGGGAATGGAAATGAGGAATGGGAATAGAAATAGGCAATTCCAATCATGTTTGGTGCACTTGGAATTCGACTGGGAATATGTTAATCTATTGTTTGGTTGTACAAAAATAGAATAGGAATAAGGTTAAATTTTGTATTTTTAAAAACATTTTTCTGAATTTTTTTTTATTTTATTTTTTTAAGTTAGTTCATTTTCATTTTCATTTTTTTAAACAAATAGATATAATTTTTAAAAATGTTATTAAAAAAAAATTAACAAAAAAAATTCAAAAAGTAATAGTTAAAAAAATTAATTCAAAAAAAAAAAAATCGAAAAAAAGAAATTTAAAAAAAAAAAAAAATTAAAATAAAAAAAACGAAAAAAACTAAAATAAAATTAAAAAATTTAATGGAAAATCGGAATGGGAATGGAAATGGCCTATTCCAATAACAGATATTTTTTGGCATAGACATATGCTCATTTTAGAGGCAAAATTAGAATATGTCTTCCTATTCCCAATTCCGATTGAGCTTACCAAACAGCGAATATAAAACATATTCTAATTTCGTTTTCCTATTCCACTCATATTCCAGCAACCAAACGGGCCTAAGACTATGTGTAAGGCAAATTAAATCCTTCCGATGGATTTGGTTGTTCCTTAATAATTATGTATATTGTGGTAGTTGAAATCACTTGAAATCACTTGCAAAGAGGACAACCGTACTTTACTGCAGTTATTTGCCGGAGTCAATCACGAATATGCCTAACCTATGATATAGGAAATCTAACCACAGAAAAAGTACGTGGTCATTTGAAAGAGATGTCAACACATTTTTTATTTGTAGAGAGCTAATGCTATTCATATGATTTGTTGTTAGTCAGCATAACTGGTTGTTATTACATCTGTATATTGATGTCCCTCACCATTCTCTCCTAAGAGCACCAGATTCTGGCAATGGAGGAGACCTAATCTAGGATTTAGGAAGTTCTAACTAAAAGTAGCAAGCCATTAGAAACATATGTTAAACACTTTCTACATTGGGAGCTAATGGCATTCACTGAAGCAGACAGTCAGCATAAATATTTGTTATTAGTTTCGGACGTTGATATCCTTCACCAATCTCTCCTAAGAGCTGTAGAATCTAGCAGTAGAGAATTGATGCATTACCTTGAAAAGCTGAGGGAAACTTCATTAGGTATAGGAAAGAAAGGCAGGGAAAATAATTGAAAATGTATAAAATACCATTCATTTTCTAAGTTATTGAAAAGTTTCAGTCAATCCTTAGTCAAGGCTCTAATTTATTGTTAACAGTTGTAATAACTACGTATCTATGTATCTCTAAGTATTTCAATTAAATATGGTGGAAAATATACAAAACAATTTAGTTATTGCTATTGGATTGTACTAGAGTCTAGAGGAGAGGATCCAATAGTTGTGTCAGTTAGAATAGTTGTTATAGCATTTGTTGATTTAATGTTCAATGTTTTTAACAAATTAGCAACAATAGTGTCGACCTTAAGTTATTAGTGTTGATGATGACTACCCATAATTGTCTGAAATGTATGCCTTAGATCTCAAAATCAAGAAATCATGTAATGTAACATCTGCACACCAATAAAATATGACTTATTGCTACCGATCTCACTTTTTGGAGGCTTTTGGACACTTCAGCAAAAAGTATGTTGATGTTTGGCATAATATCAGTGATATGATCCTGAAGCCTTAGAAGTTAGATACAAACAGGGGACTTGTCAAATAAGCTGTTGTAAAAAGTTGGGAGTGATTTTAAATTTCTACAAAAGTTTTTGAGAAGCACAAAATTAGGATGCTCAATTACAGAGTCCTCCCCTATATTACCAAGAAGCATTTTTCAACAGAACCGGGTTGTAATTATACTGAAGCACACAATTACTTGTGAATGCTTTGATCTAAAAGCCATGCAAAGCTTGGTACTTAAAAGATTTTTTCAATGCGAACCAATTTTTTTTTTAGTTTTATCTGTATTTATAAGTTACATTTGACTGCTTGTGAATGACTGTAGATTACTAGATAGGAACTACATCCTCATCTTATTCTGATGCATATGGTGTATGTAAGAAACATTCTCTCCTTGCAATACTTATCCATTATTCATGTGTCAACAGATATAGAATCGTGCAAAGAGAAAAAGGAAAGCGCGAATCATGAATTGCAGCAGAGTAGCACGACTAACATTTTGATGCCAGATCATTTGGGAAATGAAGTCAAGAGAAGAAAACAAAACAATCATTTAGCCAAAGCAGCAAAGTCACATATGGCCATGGAATCAAATAAATTTCCAGATGATACTGTTCAGCACCCCCGCGAGGCCTTTCCATCTGTAACATTTGCTCAGGACATTACTACGAACCAGCAACAAAATGTTTATAGCCTACAAAATTCAGCAAAACAGGATGCAACTGATGTTTTCAATATAACAATGAAGGTTCATCTTATTTCTAGCACAGCACAAGAATATGCTACAGAGAAACCACCAAAAGCTAATATATTACCCTCACAAGTTCCTAGTGAGCTTATAATATCACCACCATTAATTGATGGTAATTTGAGCCTGTAGGAAGCATGTTGCCACTGCCTGGATCTGGAGGACCTGGACCTATAATATATGCACTTAGAAAGGTGTCAAACTTACATGCCTGATCCAATTTATCAAATTACAAAGGTAATTACTCTTTTTACTCTTTTTACATGCCTGATCCCATGCAGCTACTTGCTTCTTTAATCTTGATAGTGCACAAGTTGGAATCTTCTCGCAGAATGCTGGAGTAACTATACTTCTAAGATTTGAAACTTCTGCGATAGATGCAGAGAGGAATTTATAATATGCAAGCACTGTTGCACTAGAAACCTGCCACACAGCTCACATATTTTCTTCCCTCCTTTTTCACATTCTGTTTAGATTTGTCTCCAAAATTTGGTAATGAAACAAATATCACAATTTGATTATTATTTAAAACAAGCAGGAAAAAAGAAATTGAATGACCACTGTCCCCTAAAAAAATTGGGCGCTGCCGGGAGAAAATGTTTAGGTGGTTGAGAAGGTCCGTCCCTGCTGTAACTAAGCTTTTAGGAGTTCAAGTATGATTTACTTTTGGAAGTGGCTTTCACCTCAAATATCATCTTGCGCATCATCCTTCTTAAATCTTCATGATGCTATGTTGTATGTCTGTATGCTATTCTAAGATTTGAATTTCTTCGAATTGCATTTGACATAGGCCTTTGCATTTATCATATTTGTTTTACCTACAATGTGTTGTGATCTGCATGTTACTCTTGTTACGAACAGATCATGTGCATCCGATGATTATATATTTAATTGATGCATTCTTTAAAGTAGCAGCAAATATATCTCTGACAGATGTCTATATATTGATCAAAGATGCATTTCAAAAGAAACGCAGGAGCACAAGAAAGTTTCCATTATCCCAAACACAATAAAATATAATAGAAGAGGCATCAAAATCCAATTCACTTTGGCCAGATGTACTTACCTGCGCCTCTGGTAAATAATTTAGGTTGAAACGAAGCAGCATATTACTGCAAACTATTCTTAATGTCATCTATCCATAATTTAGGCTTGACAGAATGAGGTCAAGATGGCTAAAAGATGAACATACCAAAAGTTGCGCCTAAAAATGGCATTTGCTGAAATCCCAAAATTGAAAAACAGAGGAATGATTTGGGGGAGACGCTAGGTAATGGTTAGGGGTTTAATGACTGTGTTATGGAAAATGCTAACACGTGTATTATTAATCAATCACATAGATATTAATAGTTGATCATTTTTTAGTTTTTTTTGGTTGTTGTTGGGTCTATTTGTGTCACAAGTACTGTATCTTTTGGTGAGCAACTATTGAGGGGTAAATATAATGGGTAATGGGCAAGTATTTTAAAATGACACTTTTCCACTACTTCGCAAACCACAGCATCTATAAAGAGATTTGTAAATGCCCAAATGCTGAAATTTTAGCTTTAATTTCTTCAATTACCTAAGGAGGTACATCAAAATAATTGACATAATTTGACTTACAGTCAAAGGAATGAATTAGGGGAAGAGACTCATAATGGTTATGGGTTTAATGACTGTGCTATAGAAAATGATAACACGTGTATTAATAGTCAATCATATAGATATTAATAGTTGATCATATTTTTTCTTTTTTCTTTTTTGTTTTGTCCATTTGTGTCACAAGTACAGTATCTTTTGGTGAGTGACTATTTAGGGGTAAATACAATGGGTAATGGGCGAGTATTTTAAAATGGAACTTTTCAACCACTTCGCACACCATAGCATCTACAAAGAGATTTGTAAATGCCCAAATGCTATAATATTAGCTTTAAGGAAGTACATCAAAATAATTGACATAATTTTACTTACAGTTTAGAAGAAGATCTAGCCTAAGGGACTACTAAATCTCTTCCCCTAGATAATTCGTAAAAAATAAGTTCCATGAAAGGTTTTCCTAATGAAGCATTTTTCAGTGTCCATAAATATCCACTAATTCTAGCCTTCATCGGCTTCCAGAAATTGTTACAAAATTTGCCAATTTAAAATAACATTTTAAAAACAAGACTCAAACCAATGCCAAATTTCATAGAGGAGATGTTAGAGTAAATTGGCGTAGGCATCGCAGCCTCTTGAGGAATTAATTTTTAAACCATTTTATAGACCCTGTAAATAGAGCTCTACATAATTTTTGCTTTCCCAAAATGGAAGTAGCTTAAATAACTACTATTTCTAATCATGATCATTCAAACTTCCTCCTGCTATTGTTGATGTTGCTACAACATTCTACATGAGCCTCATCTAATGACAACTTTTTAGAGTTGATGTCCAACTAGGTAGACCAAAATGTAAGCAGAGGTGAAACTAAAAGAATTCTACCTTTGACAAGTCTAGGATTATAGTCAATGCAGTCTCTTGAGAATTGTGAATGCCTTGACTCTTCTGATGATTGGGTGTGATTCTCGAATCATCAAGGTGGTGTAGCTCGATTTAAGTTCAACAAGAATTCAACTTCTAACTTGAACAATGATGTATCATATCAAAGTTACAAAATAATTACATATTGATACTGAATTAAGCTTAATAAACAACAAGTTGATACGCAAACAAAAAATCGAAACAAAAATCAAAAATCTTAATCAAGGTCCTTGGCTGCGGTGCACTCCACTAAGTAGTCGGTACTTGGATACATGGGTACATGGCCCAATGGTATGGGTACACATACCCATGCCAACTAGATTTTTTGTAGAGCTCTGCCAAGGGTTATAGATATTTGACCAAGTTCCAACTCAAGTCAACCTTTCCAAGTCCACACTAAGTCCAAGTCTTGTTTCTATGGTTCATTGTTTATTCTTAATTATCTTACATCAGGCTCCAAACTAGTTGTTGGTATTTCTAAAAAGTCTACATTATTTGGCATATCATCTTTTTTCAAGGTTTTTGACCAATCATACCTATTTATTTTCAAATGATTTAATATCATCCATTTCTCTAACTATAAATAAGCATTGAAAAAAAGACAAATTAGTGATATCCTACTTAAGAACTTTTTTGAAACCATGGAGTTCAAACAAAATCTACCTTATAGCTTCAATGAAGAACAATATCAATAATGTAAGAAGAGTCAAGTTAGATGCATAGCACTTAGTAACAAAATAATCACCAACAAAGAATTTAAAAAAAGATGTAGACAAAAGTGCTTATATAAATAATAAATATAAAACATTGCAAAAAATTGCAATCCTTGATGATGATAACATGAAATATAAAACAACACTAAATGTGAATTTAGATGGTTGATATCTCAAACTACTTACTTCTTGGATGTGATCCAGGGAACAAATGTTATCAAGTGTATCCAATGATCGGGAGAGACCACCATGCAAGCAGAAGATCTATAACCAGCAAAAAAAGGAAAATTGGATTCTAAATATGGTGCAAAAAATAAAATCTTTATACAACACACCAAATCTAGCAAACTTTGCCACTGTAATTTAACTTTGATTTTTATTTACCTAACTTACAATTGGAGTTGTCAGAGGAAGGTAGTCAAAAAAATCCATAAAAAAATTCCACACATTTGCATTGCCATCCTTCCTCGAGCATTCATCATAAAAGCCATAGCTGAAAGCATAATATTAAATTTTGTCAATAAGTATTGCATTTTATTGATATTAGAAAAAACTGCCTCTTCTCTTGTCCATTCATTAACATGTATAATTTTTTTGTGATAAGTTTGATGCAATGAATAGACTTCTCATCTTTATAAGTTGTTTTTGATAATAAAATGCAGCAAAACAAGTGTTGTCCCTATATAGACAAGCCCCAAGGGTGATTAATCTTTACAAGTTGTTAGGAATGCCCTGCTAATGTAATTTTACCTCTTGATAAAACATGATTTAGTTTATTGATGAACTACAATGTGAACCATACCTAACTAATTACATCATCTGTTATATAAGAATGCATATTTCAAAAAGCAACTGGAAATATTTGGGTCCATGTTCTTCACCACCTTAATTCCATGTTAATGATTTTGATAGCTTTTGTGTTATTAGTAGAGCTTTGTGTTATTGATTTGCACAAACATCATATACTCTTCATTGTTGAAAGGAGAACATATTGCACAAATCTAGAAGGGCATATAAATGATATATTTAGATTCTTTCTGCATTGGTTATGACACATGGAATTAAAATCTCACCAGGTTGTAACCTTCAAATAGAAAACCGCATGTCGATTCGGCTTGTCTAAGTATCAACCATATCCAAAGATCAATTGCATAAACCATGTGTTAGACTTTACAAGAACATGCAAATTCAGCTTCCTCCAGCAATATCTTTGCAAGAACATTCAAATTCACCTTCCTCTAGTGATCGATATCACTGCAACATTTACCTATGAAACCCCAATATTACCCACAATGATGCCTTACATGGGCGGGAATAAAATAATCACATTTTTGTGTGGGCTTTCATTCAAAGGGAGCTTTTATCCCAAGTGCCAACAATAACTAACTAGAGATGAAGAATTAAATATGAATGTAGGGGTTCTTTCAATGGTTTCCATATATTTTTATAGCTTAATATGGACTAGTAGAATCCCTATTTTGTCAATCTAATAGCTTCATAGAAACTAAGAATAGTTCTCTGAAGCTATACCAATATTGTTGATCATTTTATGATAAACATTACTAGTGTTTTATCAACAGTAATATAATATCGTAGAACTCATAATGGAATTAGCTAATATTTGTTATGAATAAATTATTGTGTCCTAAATGACACAAAATTTCCTAACTAGAAGAAGATGATTTTAAAAGTATTTTCTATAGGGCCATCAATTATATATCTCTCAGTATTTCAAAATTATTGTATTGCTTTTCTAGATGTGTAATTGTAGAGTATTGCATCAGTAATGTGAAGCCTTCTCAAAGGTTTTGTTATGAGCATTTTGTAATGCAATGCCAATTTGTTCCTGAATGAATAATTCTTGTATTTCTCATATTCATGATGTTTATACTCTTCCTAGTTGCAGGGTAGTATGCTTCTTAGTTGAATATTTACGACATGCCAGGCATGAAGCTTCTATTGTTAAGTTTTTAATTACTATGAAGCCATTTATATTGACAAGAATAAAGGAATCAGACACTGGATTAGTTGCACCTAGTCAATGGGATCTTATGTCAGACAAGCAGATGATGCAGGAGTAGCAACCCCTATAGGTATTTTATGTTGCCATCATCACAACAAGAGTGGCTCTAAATCCTACAAGTGACCCCAACACTACAGTTTTATAAATAATAGATATTGCAAGTACAATCTATATAGGTAGCTTCCATACTTTTTCTAGGTACAATCTATAGACCTTATAGAATAACCTCACTCCTATGTCTATATTGTCAACATGCTCAACCTTAAATCAAAAAATATTAGGGCATGTCTTTGTGAGTTCATCATTTATGTAGTCTAGAACAGGCTCCATCTGGAATAAATCAAAATTTAGGAGTTGATCACAAAGTGACCCCATGAGCAATCTCAATCTATTACAATTGGTCTAGGTCAATATTCTTCCTTCCTAGTTTAGCAATCAGGTACTTGAAAGAGAACTCTTAGAACAATAAGAGCCACCTATAGATGTGACCCCCTCCAAAACAAGTTATAGAGAGATTAGGATAATTCATCTACATGGAGTGAGGGAAAATTCGTGTGCAATTTTACTCTTTCTAATTAAATGGAGGTCATTTTGCAAGCTACTAGGACAGAGTGCTGACTGTGATTGTTCTAAAGGTTCCTTCTACAGAGCCCAAGAAGCCTAAGACAAGTAAAGATAAAATTATATGAGGGCTTAGTAAATTGAATGATGTAAAACCTCAAGCCCAATCAAAATTGCAAAAGATACTATATTTTGATGAGATTTTAGAGATACTAGGTTTTTGAATTCTGCGAGGAGGGCCACTTTTTCGGAAGATCTTGTCAAGGCATTAGGGACATAGGAGATTAAGATGGTTTGAATCATTTTTCTATTCATGGCTTTTCTCACTTTCTTTATCTTATCCTCATCCTTTTCCTCTTTCAGCTGCCTCTAAGATGTATGTCACCTACATAGGCCCTACTTGTCCTGTTTGTAGACTCCTAGGTTGCATCCACCATTATTGTGGAAGCAAAAATAACATATATGACTGCTCTTAACTTAACAAGTGTCTTGTGACACACTCTTTACAAATTGGGAATTTCTCAAAGTATTCATTTGGCCTAGATCAAATTTTCATTAAAAAAAATATACATTTTAAAAATAATAATAGAACTCAGAACCCAATATTTGTGGACTAAACTTCACATTGAAAGGTCATTGGGGAACTGTGGTACTCAATGCTTAAGGGCTTTGTACTGCATTGCCTCTATGAACCCATGCTAAAGTCTTCACTCTCAAAGAATGGCTGAAGTCTTCATTCTTAGAGAATGGCTGAAAAATGAATTGCAGAGCACTTAACTTCTTCATGACAAGTAAGCGATATATCCTATAAGAAGTGGCAGACAATACAATATTTTGTTACTCATTGAAAAAATCACAACAAATGAAAATTGGGGAATTTACAAGTTAGTTTTAAAATCACCAACCCAATAAAAAATTATTGAAGAAATTGAGAAAAAAAACAAAACCCCAAAGTTATGAAAAAAAAATAGAAAAAAAAAATAATCATTTAGGAGGATGAGAGAAAGGCAAGAAAATCAGGGTTGCAAAGGAGAGGGAAAGGCATCCAGGTAGCCACATCTGAGAGCCATTGGTGTTCTTACCGTGGGTTTCATTTCCAGTAGTGAAACCACCACCATGCCACATAATGTCAGGGATGACCGAGTAAAAATATTATCCCCCAAAATAGAGGAGCTTGCCTAACTTTCCCATGCCCTTCTTGTTGTACAGAGTGCCCCAAAATTCTCTACTAGTCTCTACCAGTTTAAGCATCATGTTTGTGAACAACCTCTTCACAACTCGTCGTCATGGTGTGCCACTAACAATAACTAGGTTTTGATGCATAATAAAATTTCTAGAACTACATAAACTCGGTCCCTGTGCTGGACTTTGCAAGAACCCTCTAGCAATATCTTGCATTCACCTTTGTCCATTGCAAAATTTACCCGCAAAGCCCAAATATTAACCACAATGATACCCTATGCGGGCGGGTTTGAAATAACATAAAACAATAATATCATATGACTATAAGCCAATGCCAATATATAAGATTAACATACTTTTTCTTTCTTATGATCCAAGTTGGTCAAAATTATGACCAACTTGGGAAAACTTAGGATATGTTCGACCAATACAGGGATGAAAACCAAAAAAAAAAAAAAATCATACCTTTGGTCAAAAATTTTGGTAGAAAAACAAGTGCAAATGTACTAGTGTTGAGTTATGTGAAGGAAAACCAAACAAAAAAGGTTGAGGAAGGACAATAAGAAAAAACAAGTTCTACATGTAATGCCAAGGATATATTGTTGGAATTTGAACCAGATATCATGTTAAAAGAAAAAACACCTATGTTAGATAAACTTGTACAAATAGTGGATAAGATCAATGCACCAAAAATTGATACCCAATCAAATATTATGTAGAGAACTGAAAATAAGTTTGAGATCAAAGTGGTAGAGAAAGTTTCAACTATCTTTTAAATTCAACAAGTGGCTTTGTCCACCTCTGTTATCAAGTTGGAGAACATTGTGAAGATTGTTTCACTGTTTTTTTTAAATTTGTTTGATATTTCCCTCCTTACAAGTGAAGTTAAAGAAATTTTGAAAACACTTAGTGTTGATATGAAGGCAAGTGCAGATGTGTTAAAAACTTATCCATGCACTATTCTCAAGTGAGATTTCTCACAAGACTTCAACATGAATTGTTACAAGAAGAAATTAATTTGAGAGTCAAAATCAATGAAGCACAAGAATCCTCTATTACCTCATCTTGAGTTTATGTTTGATGTCATATCAAAATTGCTAAGGATCTCATGGCCACCTTGAGCCTATCAATTGATGGTCACTTGATAGATCACGTGGCCAAACTAAGGATAGAGAAGCAAATTATTAAATTAATCAAGTCCAATTGGGATGGTACAATGGAAATTATGTTGAAGAATCAACAATATTTTCTTGATCATTTTGGATTGCATCCAAAGTAAGTGCTTTTATTTCTTAAATTTATTTTGACATCGCTATCTTGAAAGGGGGAAAAGATATACAATTTGATTTATATATATTTATGTGAAGGAGATACAAGGAGATAATATGCTATAGTAAACAAAAATAGTTTTGAAAAATAAAGATTTTGAAAAGTAGGTCATACCGAGAAAGCATATGTATAAGGGGAATTTGTATATTTTGTAAGTTATTTTTGTTGACCCTATGGAAAGACATATTGTCAATTAGTGATAAAACACTTAAGTTATCTAGGAAGGTTGGTGAATACTTAAACTGAGCTTTCCATCAAACAACATGTTTCATTATATCTTGAGAAGTTCAAGGATATATTGTGTTAACCGAGCTCATAGTATAAAACAAGTTATCACAGTTCTAGGTAGTATGAGCCAAGTTTCAAGTGTGAACTAAGTTTATAGTACTTGCTAAGTTCTTAGTTTGAACTGAGCTACCAGTTCAAGTTAGTATGCTCCACTATCACCCAAGTGCTAAAGTGTTACTTGAGCATCCAATGTTACTTGAGTGCCAAAGTACCACCCAAGCTCATTGTATTGCCTGAGCATCAGCATAACACCAAAATGCACTATGAGACCCGAGCATCGATATTTGGCCAACTTAAAGGTGTAATTTGGTTAGTATGAAGATATTTATTATGTGAGTTGACTTAGTATGAATTTATTGTTCGATGGATATATAAGGAAGGAAAATTATTTTATCTAAAGAGGTAAGAGAAGAAAACATGGAATACAATAAGGAGATAAAGCAGATTGAGTAAGTTGACTACAAAACAGTATAAAGGTAAGAGCAGAGACTTATCTATCATAGCCAGGTGATTGTGTTATTCAAAAGATTTATTTCAGCAATCACAATTGGAAAGGAAAGATCAACCTATTGATTCATCCTAATAGGGACATCAGTCAAATCCTCTAACCAAGTGGACCTAACAGTCCTTTTTTGAATCTCTTAACAGAGTACATACTTCATTGTATTGTAAAATCCTTTTAAAAGGTGGACCTAAAGTCCTTCATACTCCTAGCAGTGTAGATCATTAAAATGATCAATTATAATCCCTAACAGGCCAACTTTATTACTACAGTAGTGAAGCATTATAGGTGTCATTCTCACCCTAGTCTTACCTTCTCCTTCGAGGGTTTATGGGTTACCAAATATTCATGTCAAAGTTTTATGGTGTTGATTTCTTCATTGATTTATGTCCATTCATTAAATTAAATCATATAATCTAATGAAGTTATTAGTTGGTGTTTTGACCCCAATTTTAAACTTAAAAATCTAATCTTCCTAATGGCCTTTCCTTGGTTTTCTTTGATTCCCCCTCTGATGTATATTGAAATGTGCTTTGTTGAGTCTTGTTTCATGAAGAAAATGTTCAAATTAATTATCATAACAGTGAACCATATGATGCATATGCCAAAGTTCAAATAAGTTCAGCTGGTACAAAGTGGTTCTAAATTATTTGTACCAGTTGAACAAGTTGAGTAGTTCAAGAGTTCAAAAGGTTTGGATTGCTCATTTGACAGGTTCAAAGGTTTAATGGTTCTGATGGTTTAATAGTTTTAGGTTCATTCTACATTTCAAGTAAGTTCATTGGTTCAATGTGGCATAGTAGTTTTAAATACTCAAGAGTTTAGGTTCAATTATAAAAGTCTAAGTTTGAGATCCTCAGATTCAAGATTGAAGTCTAAGTTCAAAGAGTAGTTCATCAATTTGGTTCAAAGGCAACATTTTTGAAGCATTCCCAAGATTTAGATTCTCAATTCTAAGGTCCAAAGTTTTGATTTCAAGTGATCAAAATTAGATGTTTGTGGCTAAAATACAAAGCATGGTTTCATCAATTTAAAAGGGTAAGCCTCAGGACTAAATCCCAAATGCACATAATCCCAATTTAGGCTCCATCTTACCAATTATTTAGTCACCTTTGGTATACCTTAAACATGCAATTAGCTAGAAACTATTTGAACAGAATGTCAATATAGTTATATGGTTTTTGGATGATATACATAAACAGATGGAGGTGGTTTGTCAAATAGAGCATGAGATGAGTAATTGTGGCCTAGACGGTCTCAAATAATGGAAATCTCATAGTGGTGCCTGATGTCCCGTTAGAAGGGCAACATGGATGATCATCACTAAAATCATAGCTAAAATTGACCTCAATACAAGGGCTCCCTTTGTGTAGATATCAAGAGAATATGTTAATAGTAACACAAGAAATATGTGAAGACTATGGGCCATCTTCCTATACCTCATGCCTGGAACTTGGATGCAAAGTTGTCTTAACCACCCTCTCATGCTCGCAAAAGAGAAGTTATAAATATTTGAAGATTGACCCAACTAGTGGTGGATAAAATATTAACTTATTTCAATATAACATGCCTTAAAAATCTCCAAGACTAGTGTGGAACACAAACTATGAGATTATGTGTCAACACAATAATCTCCCCAACGTTGTGCTCAGTATATTCCCTGATATATTATAATGTGCTAATAATCATATAATAATTACATGAAAGAAATATTGAGATATTTCTCACCTTTAATGGATTCAAATAATGAAAGGGAGAAATAAGTAAGGCTAGCATCGAACAATTTGGGGATTCCTAGTTTTTGAAGACTGCCTTTTCTACAGACTTTAGCTACAGAGAGGGAGTTTTCAGTTTAAGTTTTCATTGTAATTATGGATTTTGTTTTTTAAAGGGGAAATTTATAAGGAAGAGTAATATTTTGTAATCAAATTTTTCATTTAGGGCTTGGAGTCGAATGGCAAATATTTATATACTTTAGTACATTGGTTGGTTTAAAATTGTGTGTTTAAACCTTGGTATAATGTTAACTTTCTAAAATGTTACATCAATTAATCTATGATATTGGTTATAATTTATCTCATATTATCATTCTTTCCCCATATTTATTTTAGTTTCCTATGTTTTCTTTCTTTTTCAAGTCTGAAGAATCTAGGAAACTTTGTGCTTCATGATTCGCTTTATTTTTTACTCTAATCTCTGAAAGCATTCCTCCATGCCTAAGAGTATGTTGAGAAAACCTTAAGTACTTTCTGGTAAAAGTACACATATATGTATATTCTTTTTAAATGGAAATTCATTGTAAATCTTACATAGGGAGTTGTACCCAAATAATTTAGATGGTGCTTGCACATTCCAATAGCAAAGCAACCTAACTATTAGTGTTGATTGAGTCTTCTTGTCTGGGGTGTTTTACGGTCAATTTTTATGCATTTCTTTAGAATACAATCTATTCACTAATAGAAGTAAAAGTAGAAGTATTCAAGTGTGAAAATTTTGAGTGGTTCCTGATTCACCCCCCTCCCCCCTTAGTCATTTGTTTGTCATTACATTTCTAACAATTGGTATCATTGAAAGGTTCTCTTATCAAAGGCTTAAAAGCTTAAGAGAAATTATCTAAGGAAATGGAAATGTACAATTTAGAGAAAGCTATTGAGAATGACAAACTTGATCTAAACATGGCTATGGAAAAAGTTAAGAAACTCAAGGAGCAACTAACTCACTCTATGAAGAGAATAAAAGAATTAGCTAAATAGATGAATGAAAATCTATATATAGAATAAAGAACAGAAGACCTCTATAGAGAAAGAAGTTTAGAAGAAGCAAATAAAGTCATAGAAGATCTACTAGTAAGGAATTATACTCTAGAAAGAAGAAGTAAGAAAATTGAAAATAGAATAGGAAAGTCACTCAGTCATGCTATGTGAAGTCATGGAACAAAAGAACAAAGTATTAAATGATAAATAAATGGCATATGAAGACAAAATATTACTTGCAACAAGATTAGAAGAAAAGACCAATAAATTCCAACAACTATCACAACATCGGACATGGAAAATTAGCTAGATGATGCAAATCAAAGAATTACCAATCTAAGAGCAGAAAATGATAGACTCCAAAATAAAATAAGAGCTCAAAAGGAACTCAATGAAAGAAGATTTAGTTCACAAGAAAGTTTGAATTAGTTGTATCAAATCTTTTGTGTTTGCCTCAATTTCTTCTATGCTCTAGAAATGCATTGTCTTATCAAATGTTGGATACCAGGTAATATCATGAATCATTTTCTTTGTGATCTCTATTGGCCCATTCTGTATCCATAAATCCATGTCATGAATTATTCTCATAACTACCCTAATCCATTCAATCTTGAAATTTCTCAAAAAATCTAAGGCACACATTAACCCTTTCCTCTCAATTATTCTAAACTCGTCCTTTAGTAGTCCTTCATCACACAATTTTTGATAAGCTACATAAATCTCATAGTCTCCAACTTCACCATTTTTTCACATATAACAACTTCATATGTCATGGATCATAAAAACTTGTAAGTGGTATCAAAAATAATGCACCCATCAAATCTCCTTTTATGGAAATTTTAGGAATAGCACAATACTTAGGTGGAGGACAAGTGTCACTCTTCACCAATTGAATATTTCTTACCTCTTTTCCTTGATTCTTTGATACAGATGGTGATGAAGATGTAATTCTTCATGTTTTAGGGTTTTGAAACTTTTCCTACTGAACTTGGCACAATTCACGATCAACACTCGATCACACTTTCACTTCTTTTCTACTTTCAATCACCCTAAAATCACTTCACAAGTTTCTCAAATCACTTTGTTCTCTTAAAATATAAATGTTAAGTGCATAAAATGCCTTTAAATTCTCAATTTATACCTTCATTCATTCAAGTTAGGTTCTCCATAAATGTTGTGTCCTCTGTTAAGTGGAATCCAGATGTCTCAATCATCATTAGACTTTTGAACTTGGTATACATTATATAGCTCAATCAATACCATCTAGCTCATCCTATACATTAGTTTGGTTACTAGGGATACTCGATCCATATTGCAAATATCAATCAATACAAAGAATGTTACTAATTCTCAGCACCCACAATGTAACTGATTCTATTATACTATTATTTCTGTAAATCTATTATAATAAATCTTTTCTTATGCAAATATGAACTTTGGCACAATTTATGTTAAGAACTGATGTAAGATAAATTAATAAATATGCAATTCCTTACATACCTTTCTTGGTCAGTTTGAGGTTGTTTGATCATATTCTCCATTGGATTGGGTGATCGTGTCTTAATTCATTCCACTACTTCTAGCTTCCACCTTTTTCTTCCAAGATTGATTCATCTCATTCTTTGTTTGTTCAACACCCACTTTGGTTTTACCTTTGATTTGTTCAATGTTCAGTACTAATGCTTGGGTCTTGTAATTCTTACTTATATGTCCAACGTTGTGATAACTAGAACATACTTTCTTAGATGTATTATTCTACCTTCTATTTGTCCAATTTTCTTGTGAACTGCATTCATATGTTTTGGGTCCATACTTTTGAAACTTATGGCAATTGTTGGAAATATAAGAGGAGTAATTGAGAGGGGAGGGATGAATTAGTTACCACTAAAATAAATTTCATATCCCTTAGATGTCAGCATAGAACATAAACTCTACAAAAATATTGTAGCTTAGCAAACACACAGGCATTCAATTAATACTAATAATATGTTGTAACTCGGTAACCATTGAAATAACAACTATAACTCGGCAAATGCTTAACATGAAAATCTTAGGATATTATTTGTGATTAACTTTAATTAAGGGTAAAAGCATAAACCTGTGTCACCTTTTGTGATATCCTGTACCGTTTCGGCCAAAACCCTTTCAACCGTAACGGTTACGGTCGTAACAGATCCGGCCATACACACGTGGCAGTTTCGCGTGCCTACGTGGTGTGTACTATTTTGGCCGAAACCAGTTTGGCCAAAAGGGTTCCGGCCGAAACCCCGAGCCGGAATAAAACCCGGCGCAAACCTCTAGTGGCTATCATTGTTACTGTTGCGGTTCCTGAATGTTTGGAGAGCGGGTTAAGGGTTTCAGTCGTAACTGGTTGGTGGTTTTTTCCTCCCTATTTTTTAATAGTTTTTAAACTCTTTTTTTATGATTAATAGATGTTAATCGTACTTAAAATAGTTGTTTTTTACGTATTTTGTGAGTGAAATGCTTTAAATTGTTTATTTTTTAATATGTTTAAATTATTTTAATTATTTTAGATTATTTTAGAATGGTATTTAAATTAATTTGTTAGCAAAAATGTAGTTAAACATGAGATAAAAACATAGAAAAACATTAATTAAAAGTGTAGAAAAATATTGGTAAAAACATTAGGGTAAAATATAGAAAAACATTAGTTAAAAGTGTAGAAAAACATTAGGTTAAAATATAGAAAAACATTAGGTTAAAATATAGAAAAACATTAGGTTAAAATTTAGAAAACATTAGGAAAAACATTAGGTTAAAATATAGAAAATATTAGGTTATGAGGTAAACATGTAAAAAAATATTAGTAAAAAATGTAGCAAACTTTTAGGGAACATTATTCAGTTTCTAACATAACCTGATAGATCTAGAGGTGAAACAATAATATCTTATAGTGAAATTAATTTTGACATTAAATACACCTTCTAACATAACCTTATATTAACTACAATCATAACCCATACCACATTCTAACCATAACATAGGCCCTCTACTAACCGAATGAACCACACTTAGATATTGATGATGTTCATTTTAACAACTAGTTATTGTTAGGTAATAATGATTCCTACATTACCAAATGACACATAACGACCTCATGATACATTTCTAGATATTTTTATCCATATATATGTTAAGGGGACCTAGGGACTCCTACTAGGTCATTACGTCTGTTATAGGTTGTAATAGGTATTCATATGTTTACTAGCACATAATAGGTATTGTCAGGTGATAATGAGTCTTACATTACCAAACAACACATTACTTGATCACTTATGTCAACTGCATTTTTCAATACGTTATCCATACATGTGTGTCTTAAGGGGACATAGGAGTCGTAATAGGTCATACTATTTTTTATAGGTTCTAATAAATCTTAATATGTATTATTAGGATATAATAAGTCTTATTAGGTAATGATGATTCTTACATTACCATATGACACATAACAACCTCATGATACATTTTTAGGTATTTTTATCCATATATATGTTAAGGGGACCTAGGGACTCCTACTAGGTCATTACGTCTATTATAGGTTGTAATAGGTATTCATATGTTTACTAGCACATAATAGGTATTGTCAGGTAATAATGAGTCTTACATTACCAAACAACACATTACTTGATCACTTGTGTCAACTGTGTTTTTCAATACGTTATCCATACATGTGTGTCTTAAGGAGACATAGGAGTCGTAATAGGTCATACTATTTTTTATAGGTTCTAATAAATCTTAATATGTATTATTAGGATATAATAGGTCTTATTAGGTAATGATGATTCTTACATTACCAAATGACACATAACGAGCTCATGATACATTTTTAGGTATTTTTATCCATATATATGTTAAGGGGACCTAGGGACTCCTACTAGGTCATTACGTCTATTATAGGTTGTAATAGGTATTCATATGTTTACTAGCACATAATGGGTATTGTCAGGTAATAATGAGTCTTACATTACCAAACAACACATTACTTGATCACTTATGTCAATTGCATTTTTCAATACGTTATCCATACATGTGTGTCTTAAGGGGACATAGGAGTCGTAATAGGTCATACTATTTTTTATAGGTTCTAATAAATCTTAATATGTATTATTAGGATATAATAGGTCTTATTAGGTAATGATGATTCTTACATTACCAAATGACACATAACGAGCTCATGATACATTTTTAGGTATTTTTATCCATATATATGTTAAGGGGACCTAGGGACTCCTACTAGGTCATTACATCTGTTATAGGTTGTAATAGGTATTCATATGTTTACTAGCACATAATAGGTATTGTCAGGTAATAATGAGTCTTACATTACCAAACAACACATTACTTGATCACTTATGTCAACTGCATTTTTCAATACATTATCCATACATGTGTGTCTTAAGGGGACATAGGAGTCGTAATAGGACCTCATGATACATTTCTAGGTATTTTTATCCATATATATGTTAAGGGGACCTAGGGACTCCTACTAGGTCATTACGTCTGTTATAGGTTGTAATAGGTATTCATATGTTTAAACTAGCACATAATAGACTGACCTTATTATCAACCTTAATAAAACTATATCCCATTTACTTTATTAACATTCTTAACTCTAATTCAAACTACTAAATTAAGTCATGAGTTCTAAATTGTAAATTAACATTTGCTAACTAAACTCATTTACTTATCTAGTAAGAAATTTTTCTATCCCTATGTCCTAACTCTCATCTACACTCCCCATAATCATCAAAGCATTTACATCAAAATTTAGATTTTAGTCAAGAATTATATTTTTTTATTGCATGTATGTACATGTGTGCACTTAGTTATCATTTAATCAAGAAATTTTATTTTATTTTTATTGCATATACATGTACATGTACGAATATTTATTTTTCACATTTGCATGAGCACGTTACAATGTACATTAGATATGGTCTCTAAGATAATTTGTTTTAAAATACATATGTATGTTACATGATTGTTCATTTAGCACCATACATTTAATGTTGTGTATTTATATGTACATGTGTTTCAAATTAAATTTAACTTTTAATTATTTTAATTTAAATAGACTTGTATGTTTATATTTGTATATATATGCATGTGCAGATCTCTAGATATTTATCACTTAGATTGTAACTTCACATTCATATTCTCATATTTATTTTCATATATACATTATGGCATCCGATTTTGGGGATTGTGCTCCTGCATCCTCAGGGGATGCCAATGTTTGTGGTGGGGGTCAGAGTGTTGAGTCTGGTACAGCATGTAGATCGACCTCCACCCATGATAGACAGCAGTTATTTAGAGATACAGTGGTGAGATTATCTCGTGCTATGCAGGTTTTGGATAGCTCGCTTTCCTCTTCTACCACCCTCCCTAATAGGGAGAAGGTTATAGCAACGCGAGAGGAGTTATTTCGTATGATTCAGACAGTTGAATCATACAACCCTTTTGATGATATGAGCATTGAGACATTTTATTCTTCTTTATCTCACAGTGTCACTGGCACTGTGAAGTACACACAGATTGATACTGAGGTTTCCGCTGGCATGGTGAAAACCATGTTTCCATCTTATGCAGATCGTCGCAGAGTTAGAGGCTACTCTGGGACGAAGTGTACTGATCCACTCGTCGCACCATTGATGTATCCTCATTGGTTGCCTACTCATCATAGATGGCCACAGAAGGATGAGTTCCCCCTATGTTTCTGCAAACAATTGTTTGCAAAATTTCATTTACACTATGATGTTGACTATACATATTATCCACGGCATGTTGGGCAGGGTCAGGGGAGACTTTCTGATAGATTTAGACCCGCGGACACTCTTGCGCCCATTAACAAACGGGCAATGGTGGGTCCAAACCTTTTGGTTATGCCGAGAGGTCCATAGATGGCTACTGCAGGTGAGAGTGTTCCTGATGACACAATTAGGACACAGATTTTTTCGAGCATCGCCACCGTCAGCATACAGTTACATGAGATTTCTTTTGATCGATGTAGTCAATATATGCTACGGTCTCGAGGTACCGCTCCCACAACTGCATCATCTAGCACACCTGTTGATGATGATTATGGAGTTGCAGACATACCTTCTCTTGTAGACATTTCTGCAATCTTAGAGGTGGATGCATTGCATCGTTTGGCATCATATTTAGCATCTGATCTTTTAGATGCATATCGAGCATTATCTACACTCTCAGGGATTCCACTTTGTGACATGAGCTCTCAGATTAGACATATTTTGTCACGTACAGCAGTCCCAAAGGATTCACAGAGGCAGGAGGACATTCCTGCACCTTCTACTACTCCTACTGCTACACAGGCCCAGGCTATAGCACCAGCCCCAGCTACTCAGGACCCTACAGCACCCCCCCCCCCCCCTACTCAGGATCTCAATGGCACTATACAGCCTGGTCTATTTACTTCCATGCTTTCATATCAAGGCCGCACTATTGACTTGGATGCTGATACTATTTTTTCATTACATGATTCAGATATCAGTCAGATCGGTAGAGCATTACATAATGCTACAGTAAATATCTCTATATGTTTAGATTTATTTTTATTATAGTAAATAATATGTCTATATGTTTAAATTAATGTATATGTGTGTGTGTTTGTGTATGTGTTATAGGGTTTGAGTGATAGTATGTTACGTTTTGCTGATCTGCAGACACCGACAGATCCTACATGTCGTGAGTCCCAGGTATGTTACAATTTATATATATATATATATATATATATATATATATATATATATATATATATATATATTTGATTTATATACATGTAGATCTTGATATAATTTGTATGTACACATAATTAAATGGCTCACTTGTTATCATTTGACACAAGGTTCAGATGCAGCTGATAGACCCTTTTGGGGACAAGGCCCAGGATCAGGAGGGGGGATGTAGCTGATTAGATCATATGTGGCCTTTTATTTTATTACACACATGTTATGTCTAGATACATATTTATATGGACAGTTTGATGTTTTATATGTTATTTCCATATGCATACATTTTATATCCAGACACTTTGATGTCTTATATTTTATTTTCAGATACATGGTTTATATGGAAACTTTGATGTTTTATATGTTATTTCTAGATACGTGTTTATATCATGGACACTAAATGATGTTTTGTATGTTATTTCGAGATACATGCTTATATGGAGATTTTGATGTTTTATATATGTTATTTCCAAACATTTGATCTACATGATCTATTTTTATACATTTAATATGGGTACATTATATTCTCCAGATATATGCACATGTTTGTTATAAATCTTTTAATGTAGACGTCTATTTTATTGATCTTTTGATGTCTTCATCTTTTATGTAACTTATGTATGTGTTATGCACATGTTTCTATATGTTATTCATATTTTCAATATTCAAATTTACATGTATATGTATAGTTATTCATCTTAATGCCTTAATCTAAGTGTAATTAACTATATAATTTTAATGGTCGATGTACATAACAATATAACATATATTTAATGACATGTCTTAAATAACTGTATAATTAAGTATATTTAGTCTAATTATATTTAATGTAGATCATGTATTAACTATATTTAATGGCATGCCTTAATTAACTATAATTAACTATATTAAATCTAATTATATTTAATGTCTTAATAATTAAGTCTATTTAATGACTTAATTAACTCTATTTAATGACATGCCTTAATTAACTATAATTAACTATATTTAATTTAATTAACTATAACTAACTATATTTAATCCTATTAATTATATTTAATCTAATTATATTTAATGTCTTACTAATTAACTCTATTTAATGACTTAATTAGTTACTCTATTTAATGACATGCCTTAATTAACTATAATTAACTATATTTAACCTAATTAACTATAACTAACTATATTTAATCTAATTAACTATATTTAATCTAATTATATTTAATGTCTTAATAATTAACTCTATTTAATGACTTAATTAACTCTATTTAATGACATGCCTTAATTAACTATATTTAACCTTTAAATTAACTATATTTAATCTAATTATATTTAATGTCTTAATAATTAACTCTATTTAATGACTTAATTAACTGTATTTATTGACATACATTCTTAATTAACTATAATTAACAGCATTTAATTAATAAAATATAATGTACATGTAATTATATGTAACATAGTTCATATAACATATACATGTTATCTTAACATAACGATTATATACAAACATAAAGAATGTATCATATAAGAACATATAAAGATTATATGTACATACAAATACATACAAATACTAAAAAGGTTGTCTTAAGGGGAGGTCCTAAGAGACTTGGTCTTCAATGAGATATCCATGTCAAATTTAAATAAAAATAACAATACATGTCTAATTTTGCATATGCAAGATAAATGATCCAATGTACAAAAATTTATATAAAGCAAATATCCTATCAATATTAAATATGAAAGTATAAGAGCTATACAGGCATAACTCAACTAGAGCTCCACAATAAGTACATAGCTAAACTAGAGCTCCACAAACAATGTATTGTTAGGATCCTCTCTACTTTTTATTATCTCTAGAAGTTTTTCATGTTCTTCAATAGGCAATTTCCACTTTTGATTTTCATGACGTCCTTTTCTTTGTACTGCTTCAAATTGTAATTTGGTTGCTATAACATGGTTACTATAGTGTAAAAGATTTTCTCCAGGTTTGTATTCAATAAATTCAATACCACTACCAATTACCCTTGTTTGTTGATAATATGTTCCTTCAATAACAACTAATCCAATTGGATATGACTGTTCATCAGCATCTATAGTTCCTTCTAGCAACTTGTGTTTTGCTTTTGTGCATCTTAAAAGATAATAGTCCACATTTTCTGCATTATCTGGTAAGGCTTGAACTGCAAAAATATCTCCTGCATGTATATAAAAAGAGAAATATAAATTAATTTTAAAACAAATATACATGTATATTAATTTATATATATGTATATATGCACACAAACCTACCACAACTAAATCAGAAATGTGCTCATAATCAGCTGAATATACAGGATCATGAATGTCAATGTCAATGTCAACATCTTCAAAAGGAGGCTTTCTAACTATCTCCTTCAAATCCCAATGTGAAACATATCCATTCTCAATATTTTCACATGCACTCACTACATTGTCCTTAATGCAGTCATCACAAAAACATGTTTTCTCTCTTACTTTAAGTACTGGAGGTTTATGGTTTCCTGTAGTCATCACTTGATGTAAACTTCTAATTTCAGGAATCGTTTGACAATTGTAAGGATTAGATCAATCTATATCTATTACAAATACAAAAACTAATTGTCATATTTCAAAATAAATATTTAATTAAAAACTCAACTTGATTTGAAAAAGACATTAAAAATAAATATAACTTAGTTCACCTTTCACCTCCCAAAAGTAACGCTTATTGTATTCAGTATCTCGAGTAGCAAAATGAACTTTGCACCATTCAACAATTTGATTTGCACTCTCTATCCTATTCCCTGTATGTACATAAAATATGCATGTATATATAAAATTTAAAATATATGCTATTAGAGTATTAAACATGTACATTTAAAAAATGCATATATTTACCTGCAAGTTCATGTTGTCGAAGCGCACATTTTATACATGCTCCTGCTCCATCATGCTCCCCTTTTTCGTGTCCACTTTCAAAGAAATTCCATAAAAACTTAACATTGGTTCTAGCATGTTGCATTGCTAACCAATTAAATGCTTTTACAGATTTGAATTGTCTTGTGAATGTGAAACATGATAAGTATCTACAATTATCCAAGTACATATATTAAATAGAAATAGACATGTCCAAATAAATACAAGTTAAAATAAAGTTAAATAAATGTGTAACTATTTCGTGTATACTAACCTGCACATCCATCAGACCAAATCCAGTGCTCTGAAACATTTATTCCACAATTTCTGAGATCTTTAGAGAACATTGCAAAACAATGAGCCACATAACTCCTATCATGAACTTTATCATCACTAATATAGAAATGAACCTCTTTGATGATGATGCGTTCATTTTCATCCAATCTTTCTATCTGATCCACCTCAAATTGTGCATGTCTATAGGTCACTTGTACAAATATTGCAACTTGTTCAAAATGATAATATTGTCTTTGGAGCTCTGTATGAGGTGCAAATGTATAATTCTCAAAAAAATCTACAATTGAAAGTATACAACCAGGTGGAAAACATTTTTTGGAATCACGAAATTGTTTAGCTTGCCATCGTGCACCATGACAATGTTGGATATGTGGATATATCAATGGACGGAACTTGGCCATGAACTCATCATAATGCAATTCACTCTCCTTCAATACAATTTTTCTGGATTCATCCCCTCTATTATTTTGGTATGTCTCATATTCATATCTCATCCATGAAACTGGTGTGGATTCATTAATATTCTCAACTTGCATAACTTGAGAAAATTTGTGTAAATCTGCACAAACTTCACACTGATTTTTGATGCATTGCACTTTGAATTCATCTGAATCTTCTAATTTATCACATAATATGGACCTCACAAATTGTGTTGTACTGCTAGGGATGACCAAATTAGGATCAAGTATTGCCATAACTTTTTTAAATGATTGCAAGTGTTGACCAAATTCAACATGATTTCTACAACAACAAGTTTCTCGCATCTTATTTATGTGTACAAAGGAAGGACGTAAACTCTCAAACATTCTCTGACATATTTTGACATTTGAAAATTCTTGTTTGAATGCTTCAAAAAGTTCACTTTGAGTTATATCTATGAAATATTTTGGATGTTCAATTTTGGCCCTTGTTTCTTGATCTTTAATTTGTATAGTATCACGCCTGTTGGAAGAAACATGAGAATGTGTGGTCCAAAATTCAATAACTTGTCTTTTTACTTCTTCAGAAATCCTGTCTTTTCGAGGAACTCTACAAATATTCACCCAGTTATTCTCAATGTTATCATCTAGCATATTTCTCCTCTTGATGTATCTCTGGATAGTTCTTCTAAAAATATGTAGTACATCAAAAATTGCATGTACCTATTTTCTATGTGTCAATTTTCTACAAGATATAGTAGTCATCAATGCTCTACGTGCATTACTCAAATCACCTCCTGGAGTTGTGTTGTCAATTTTGTTATAAGAATTTTGCAAATTTTCAACTATTGTTTTATTAATATTATGAGCATGGCTTTTCCTATTATCAACACCCAACAACTCTAAGACAGGTCTCATATCTCTTCTCCTAAATAACTTGACAAATAATTGTGCCTGTCCAAATATACTTTTATCCTTGAAATATTCATCTCACATGTTCTGACAATGCTTTTTGATAGTGTTATCATTTATCATATCTTTAGATGGAATTTGGTTAAAAAGTAGTTCTTCATCCAAATCCATCAAATTTTTTATGCTTTCTAATTTGTCTCTATCACTAGAACTGTCAATTTCTTCCTCTTCATTACTTTCATTTTCTTCATGAATCTCATCATGTTCAGGAATTTCAGTAGGTTGGTTTTGAGCATGTTTTGTATGGCCTTTCATTTTGTCATCTCTTTTTCTATCATATTTCCTTGATCTTTTCCTTTTACTACCCATTGAATAATTCAACCTATAGAAAAAAAAAAAAAAAAAAATAGATTTCACTAAATATCAGCTAATGGTTCAATATATAATACATAAAAATAAAAATAATTAAAAGAGAAAAAAAGCACCTTCAAAATATTCGATCCTTTGCAATATTGATTAAATTCGAAAAACAATTGTTGAAAATTGCTTCAAAATTAATTGTTTTTTGCAAATCTTCTTCCAATTTTTGTTGTCCCTATATATTTAATTATTTAAAAAAGATAAAACAATTTTTTTTTTTATCAAAAAGTCACACTAACCGCTAGCGGTTTCTCAAGCCGACTAGGGGTTTCGGCCGAAACAGTTCTGGCCGAAACAGTTACGGCCGAAACAGTTTCGACCGTAATTGTCTATGTGGCAGCCTATGTGGCAGCCAAACAAGCAAAAATCAAAACTTCTATAAACATCTCACTTTGAAGGCCAATTTGACCTACTAAATTGAAGTATTTTTTAAAACTAAAATTATACTTTAGTAGTTCTCAGAGTCACGATTATGATTGTATAATTTTTTTAAAGTTTTGATTATGAATAATATGTTATAATTTAAAAATATTACAAGTAGGTATCTTAAGATTCAGGAAGATGTCTATTCAAAAATAAGAAAAAAATAGTAAATCATGTTTAAAATTTTATTTTTTTAATGGTGCACTAAAGGAGAGAGTCTTCTTCAAGAATATGTAATTTTTTTTTTTTAAATGTAGATTTGATGGAAAAAGTTTGATGGGAGAAAAAAACTGTCTATTTTTTATAACTTTGACTTTGACCAGTTATAACTTCAAAAATATTAGTCGAATTTCAATTTTTCTTTTTCAGTGCACCAGGTATACATGTTAACTCTAACATATTCCAAAACCAAACCAAAATATGAATATTTGAATATTTGTTTGACGGGAAAAAAACTCTATATTTTTAGTATTTTTAAAAAATTAAAAAATACACTTTAAAAATTCAAAAATAAATAAAATTTTCACTCAATTTTTTAAAAAAAAATTATAGACATAAACTTCATCCAATTTTACACATTTCATTAGTTTACATCATCTTCAAATTCTAAGCACAAATGCCACTTTTATTTCATTAAAGTTGAAGACTTTAAATTCTAATACCACTTCTCCTTTATAAAAGGCGACACAGGGTTGTTCTTTTACCCTTAACTAGTTACATACACATGAAATAAATAGCATGAATACAAGTGACACCATGATTTAACATGGAAACTCAATTTGGGAAAGACCACCAATTACAACTAGTTACTACTTTTCACTCTTCTAAAGTGAGCTCTGTTAGGAGCCAACCTTGTTAAAAGCTACAAAACACACTGTTATGTGTGACCCTATTAGAGGATTTAATCACCTTTTTAGGAGTGGCCTTGTTAGAGGTCATTAGAAACTTCAATCTAGAAATGCCACCTTGTTAGAGGATTTACAAATAGTTGTTAAGCCAATTCCGTTAAGAGATTTAGATCACTATTACAATGGTTAGAGAGTAACAATGAGATGACCTTATTTCTAATGCGACTATATTGTTGATTTCATATCTTAATTCTAGCTTGAATACATGATCCTTTTTTATCAAATGTAACTTTGTAGCTTCTTAAAGATATTTTATTTATCCTTTTAATTTGCTTCATCTAAGCATCTTCTATTATTTCATCCACTTGCACACTTTCAATCCTCAACTTGACCTTATATTTATACCTTATGCATTTTCAAGTCGACTTGAATACAACTTAGAATAATTAATATTCATCTTCTCAGTTGGCTAGAACTAACAAACAACTCTATTAAACTAAATATGCCAAATCAAGAAAGCCCTTTGTTAGCAGACCCTACTTGGTAGACATTAACACTGAAAAGATTTTCCTTTGTTAAAACCAAGTGAACTTGATTAACACTACATCTTCGCTAACTTCTTTTGGCAATTGAGTGAACTCAGTTAACATAGGTTTCATCCAAAATTTCCTTTGTTACCTAAGTGAACTTGGTTAAAAACTTATCTTTGACGCCCAAGTAAACTCGATAGACACTTTTTCTGAACTTGGAAAACACTAGAATGCTCAATAGACACAAGAAGCTATCTTCATCACCTGAGTGAGCTCAGCATACTCTAACTAGTAAAGATATGACATTTTGTGTAACATCAAAGATAATGCACCCCTCAAATCTAGGTACAGTAGGTATATTGCACATCTTTTATCTATATTCATGCACTTGATGTCCTTTCTTCTTGCAATAAAAGTAGTTGCAAGTAAAATTAGGTTTAGGGTCTTGCATACCTTTCTTACTTCTAAAAATGTTTGCAATATGTCCAAGATTACCACAATAATAGCATGTAGGCTTGCCTTTTGATTTTACATTTCTTGGCTCTCCAATTGTAGATGATTCTCCTTCTTTAGTAGATGAATGTTGTTTTAAATGCCCTTATCCTGAGATGTTACTAGATGACCTAGTTGATCTCATTAGTTCTTCAAAATGCCTTATTGCTTCATTATTCTTGTTTATTCTTTCCACAAGTTCTTTCTCAGATCTTAACTCATTTTTTAATTGGCCACTCTATGATCTCATATTTTTAATCTCCATATCTTTCCTATTTAGTTCCTAATTTGTAAGTATCAGTTGATTCATCATGTCTAGCTATGTTTGTAAGATTTTGTACCTCATATGACCTTTCTTCAATTTTGATAGTCATTTGTCTTATTTCTTTCTCATCCATGTCTTTCTCTTCTTCATCTTTCTTTTTCTGTTTGGACACTTTGCATAACTTTACTAATTGGATTTCATGTTCTCTTTTCATTCCTCTAGCTTCTTCATTCAGATTATTGTTCTTCTCCAATAGATCTATAATGGTCATGTCACTTTCACTAGAATTTCCATTATCAAGCAATGCATGTGTATCAACTTCTTGATACCAAGTGTCATTTTGTTGAATGGCCATATCTTTTCTCTTTCTTAGGGATTTCCTCAATTCCTCTCTTGTTGGTTCAAGTTGTTGCAGTATGAGTTGGATGTCAATAATTTTTCCCAATTTGTAAGCTTCCATCTCTAAGATCTGAACTCTTAAGATGCTAAACTTTTTTGAAGAGAACTCTACTCTGATAATAATTCTTGTAAGTCTTATTGGAAAACAAGATACTAAGATGGAGGGTGAATTAGGATCTATTAAACTTTTGTCCTTCAAAACAACTTGACTATATCCACCATATTAACCATCTCATATCTATTTTATGCACAATATAACTTGAAATATCAAATGCTAAAATAAATATAAGTATCACATCCATGATTTGGTAATTTAGAAACCCTCCAAGGTGAAGGTAAAACTGGGGTGGGGATGACAGCCACAAATCTTCACTACTTAATTAAAGGATTTTACTCTTATTATGAAGTAAGGAATTGATTAAGAGATTTAAAAGGTATGTTAAAACTAGTCTATTAAGAGATTTTCCCTAATTCAATTTGTCAAAATTGATTTAGTACCTGGTCCTTTAGTCTGCACTTACAATGTTGATTACAGATATCCTCCTTCTAATCTCTTATGTAATATAGTTTTTATGTATCATTCTCTACTTCATTAAGTTGCTAACTATGTTTTCTTCATAATTTTCTCTTGCAACATCCAAAACTTAACTCCTTTGCACAAATTGCACTATCATCTACGATATCACACTCTATATATTAAAGATAGGGTTTGGATCTACCTATTTAAAGACATCTATAGAGTCATCTAGGTATTTTCCTTTTTTCCTTTTCATCTGATTAGTGTTTCATTCCTCATAGGGATCGATGATCTATGTCAAAACACATAACAACATTTGTAACAAACTCTACAATCATTAAATGTTATTTATATGTTGGCTCGAATGGTTTACCTCAAAGTTTGTAACATTTCAAACATTTTTGTTCACTTTGTGTTACTCGGCACATATTGTCTATGATGCTCAGTTGTAATTGTTCTTTATGTTTTTTCTCATTCTTAACTAACTAGGCTTCTTCTATATGACTCAGAATATATGTTCTCTATCTACTCCATATTAATTGTACTCAGCTTATACTAAAATTAATTGATGACCAAAGATTTGCTCAGCTCCTTTAGAGCTTGGCTTATACATGATTATTTACAAATCTTTACATGACTCTACCTATATAGAGTAGCTCGATCGCAATGATGACTGACTGACTCTGCCTTATTTATGACTAAGTGTTTGACACTAATAGACAACAAAACCTAGAGAGACCAAGAAATAGAAGTTTGATTAACTTTATCTTCAACATTTAATGTATTCTAGTATGATAGACTTTAAGCTAGATTCCATGTCTAAAGGAGGAACTTAGTCCATATTGTAGTGTTTGCCCCTAGTTTACATTCAGTTATTATTGTTGAACTCTTTTAGGCCAATTTATGTTTATGTTTGATGATTAGTAACATTATTTTTTAGATTATTGGATATTATTTTCATACTTAGTTGATTATATGATGAGACTACTTTGGTACTAGTTACTTCATGTATGTATGATTATACTTTGATGATGATTATTTATAGTGATTCCAATGAATTAATGATGTTAGTTAGATGGATTATTTGTATGTGTTTTCCTATGGATACTTACCCCATACTACATGTGTATGGTGTGTGTGTATATTTTATTAATGTATAATGTTTCTGATGTGGTTAAGGAAGGAAGTCATAGTCACCTACTAGCCAGGATCTACACAATGCACCACTTCCTACCACTATTTTTTTAGTTTAGAATATATGTGTTTGTACATGCATGGATTTTATGCAAATTATAGATACTGAGTATCTATTTCTCTTAATTTTCAAGATGAGCGTACCCTATCACAATATCTCAATGGTATAAGAGGGGAGATAAATTCTCGAGTCCAAATCCTAATCTTAAAACCAATTGTTTTAAAAAATTAGGACAAGTATCTGAGATGATTACCCTTCTGAATTCGTCATAGGATGTGAATTCATGATTATAACCCTTGAATTTAATTTTGTATGTTATATTTTTATGATGGGTTTTCATATTTCATCTTGTAGGTCTTTGGTGATTTTTCTGTTAATTAAATCAATTAAAAGAATAATTAATGATTTAATTTAATAGAAAATTATTAAAATAATTTCAATATTTAATATATTTAATTAATTGAGAAATTAATTAAATAAAAAGAATTAAATTTAAAGTAAAAATTATAGTTATAATTCTAGAGCATAATAATATTTATTTAATTTAATAATAATATATTTAGAGATCATTTTTAAATAAATGCTAAATATTATTATTACTTAAGTTAATAAATATTTTATCAACAGATGCTTTGAAAATTAAATAAAGAGAGAAAGAGAAATTAATTTATAAAAGATATTTTAATTTGCAGAAAGTGAGCATGAATATCCAAAAAGTAATTAAAGAGTTAAAAGATTGTGATCAACGAGTTTCCTCGCGTGATCGCACAATTAGTGCCCTGAATTTAGGGGAGAACTCCATATCAAAGATTGGGAGATCATTTCGCAAGGACCAAGGATTTTTGAAGGGATTTTTTAGAGAGAAGGTTTTGAGAGAAAAGAGAATTCTCTTACAATCTTTGGGTGTTTGTGTATTAGCATCAGAACCAAGTAGAGCCTCGTGTTTTATTTACCCAATGAATTATGTTTCTTCAAAATTCATGTCTACATCTAATTTGTTGAATTATTTTTCCAAATTTTGTTTGTGATGAATCTTTCAATGTTTCATTTTGAATTTACTAGTATTCATAGTGAACTTCTATCTGTTTATGAGGATTGAAAGATTAGGAAACCTTCATTCTATAAATTGAATGGTTGATTATTTTAATCAAGAATAGTTTTGAAAAGAAATCAGAATGTAGAATGAAAATTTGACTAGTTTATATGAGTTTCCCTATCAAACTAAATTTGCAATGTTTATATATATATATATATATATATATATATATATATATATATATATATATATATATATATATATATATATATATATATATATATATATATATATATATATATATATATATATATATATATATATATATATATATATATATTGGGGGGCTTGTTTTAAAAGCAATTTATATTAATATATAAAAAAAATTGAAATTTAAAAAAAAAAATTGAAAGGAGGCGAGGCCACCAAATCCCCACCTCCCTTCTTTTCACCTCCCAACGGTGAATTGAGCCATGGTTGCTCACAATAGTATTGCAGTAGCAACAGCAGCACTTTGTACTACTATTGCAACTACAGGACTACTACAGCAGTAGCCTTTGAAGGCTAGCTAGTTGGCCTAAAATGCATTTGTCATATGCGATTTTTAAAAAATTATTTTATCAATTAATTAATTTTTATTAATTTTTATTATTTATTAATTTAATTAAGGATTAATAAATTATTAATATAGTTTGTTTTAAATGATTTTTAATTTGATTTAATTTAATTTAGTTTAATTAAGTTTTTAATTAATAATAATTTAATAACATTCAAGCTTTTTTATTATTATTTAATAATTTTATTATTATTTAATAATTTTGATTATCAATAAAATCGTAGCGATTTTAATTAATGATCAATTATTATTATTATTTATTGGAGATAATTATTTTAAAGTCATCTTATGATATTAAATTGTGAACTTTGGAATTTCATAAGTTAAGGCTAATTGTGTAATTTATTCTATCACAAGAAATGGGTTAATTGGTAAGGGTAGAAATGTAAATCTCATTTACTTGAAAACTTACATTGAAACAAAAACTTAAACCTTACTGTTAACTTAGACTATGTGTTTTCAAAATCAAACCAAACTATGAAACTACACTGTTAACTATATGTTGTCTTATGTTTTGGGTTTGAGTTGACTAGAGTGTTGACCAATATTAAGATATTTACCAGAGGCTCGAGAGTTTTCTTTTTGTGATATTATGATGATACTTTGATCTTAATCTTTTAAACTCAACCATGGTAATGTGTCTAGTATGCTCTATGATGAGTTTGGATCTATTGTTCGTTATTGCTTTCAGTGTTCTTATGTGAAAATGAGATGAATGTTATGACCTATTTGACTTAACCTTTGAGTCATCGATCAATTATTTTTGGATGCTTTCTAGTCACTTGTAAAGGACTGAGGTGTTATTGTGAATTATCTTTTGATGTTTTCAAGTCACTTGTATAGGGTTGAGGTGAAAACTATGATTCTTTGGTTGTACTTTTATGAGCTTAGGGTAGGGTATTTGTATGTAAGGGAAGTGGCTTGCAATGGAGGCCGAAGCCCAAAGTGGTTGCCTGGGTAACCCATTATAGGTTATTTTAATAAGTGAAAATACTACACTAAATGAGAGTAAAATGAACCTAATAAGAGTCTCTGTCTTTCATCGCCCATGCCTCGAGTGCTAGTACAAACTAGGATGGGAGTAGCTAGAGGACACTTAGTTGCGACCATGCATCATTAGTATGCCTTGTTAGTACGAAAGGATACTAGTGTCGTATAGAGTCACTAGGGGGCTGGTGTCAAGTTAGACTACCAGGGTAACTCTAGAGTTGATTCATGGGATGACACTTGCCTGCTTGCATAGTAGTTTCCCTATGTGTCTTTGTTTGCCTCTAGGTTTAGATGTCAATTTATCTGAAACCTTTGAGCTAGATTACTTTTAGGATTTTCCTTAACCTTGATATTACATTTGATTTTTGGGATTGATATCATGTTTGAGACTTGAGACTATCTCCTCAACACAGTGGGAGTGAACCTTTTTGGGTTACCATGAGGTTGGGTGGTAGTGTTTTTAACTTTTTACCATTGAGATCCACCCGTTGATGTCATGGCTAAAGTTCCTTGTTCTACATTTCCTTTCATTCTATCTTTGTGTATTATGATGGATGGATTTACTTATTGTATTGTATTTAATTTCATAGATCTAAAAGGGATAATGTAATCTATTTTTATAAATGTATATTCTTTTAGCCTTTCATACCTTGTGACATGTACAATGGATGATTGTACATTTTGATTATTGCCAAGTGGCATTTGGAACAAATGTATATTATTTAAATGGATTGAACTTGTAGTTATTATTTCATGTGGATTTGTTATTTATTGGACCTAGTATTATTTAAATTTAAATGTGATTCAACGTCTTTGGATCCTTAAGGAATGTAATCTGTTATGTTTTCTTATGTATGATTGTATGTTATTGCTTTCGCTATTTTATAATTGTTGTATATATTTTTTTTTTTAAATGTTTAGAAAACTTAGTAAAACTTTAGGTTAGTTCTTTTGGATCCTTTGGAGGGGCATTACACATATATTGTGCAAAACATGGATTTCAAGTCTAACATCCCTAGATTGATTGTTAAATGATGTGTTAGGTTGTGGTATAACTGCCAATTCAGATGCCCAATCCATAAATAAGAGAATATTCATTATTAGTTAATAACTATATCCTGAACACTACATCTATTATATTCATAAACATTCCAACTACTCATTTATGAGACATTATTTTTGAAAGTAATCGACATATCACATGACTAGGCATATAGATAATGATATGAATATATACAACAAATGAAAGTTTATTTATTGATCTTGAGAACTATAGATGGATTCAAGTGCAGTCAAAAATTTGATTTATATTATATTCAATAAATAGAATTGAAAAAGTTTGACCTAAATATAATATTTAAATAGCTTAATTTAAATTATATACTAGTTTGTGAAAAATGCTTAATATAATTTTAAATAAATTATTAAGGAAAGAAAAACTTTATTTAAAAATTATTAACTTATGATAATTGATTCCAATTGCAAAAAAAATCAAAATTATTTAACTTTAAGAAAATAATGTATTCACACAAAATAAACTAGAGTATTTATTATTTTGTTAATAAGCTATTTGTGGGAACTTTGTTCCTAAAAATTGAATTTTTGACGAAAAAGTTATCAGTTTTACAGGAAAATTGTAGATTCTTTCTATTAATTATTTACCAGTTAGTTTTTATCTCACTCCAATTTTAAATTTTGTTTTGATATTTATTGGTCGTTATCTCCACTTTTAACTATTGTTTTTCTTTTTCTATTTATCTAAAAATAATAATTACTTGTGGTCTCCACATTAGCTTATGTTGTTAAATTGATTTAGTTTAAATATTAATTTTTAGTTTCTATAATTTATTTTATTTAGTCAATAAAATATTTGTTAGAGACATTGCTATTTTTTCATATTATTTTTTGTATTTTTCTTATAAATTTTTCATAATAGATTTTTTGATGGAGTTTTTTAAATGATTATTTTTTCATATTTGATAAATTAAATTTAAATAAATAATATTTATTAATCTATTTAAAAGATTTTAGTAAATATTATATTTTTTTAAATTAAAAATTATTAATAATCTAATTTGTTTATATATCTTAAATCTCCACTTTTAGCTATGGTTTTTCAATTTCTATTTATTTAAAAAATAATTACTTTTAAATCTCCACTTTTAACTATGGTTTTTTTTTTCTATTCATTTAAAAAAAAAATTACTTGTGATATCCACATTAGCTCATGTCTCTATTTAGTTAATTTTTTATTTTTAAAATTGATTTAGGTTTTTGTTTCTAAATTATTTTAATTTATTTTTATATTAATTTAGTTTTTTATTTAGATATTATTTTTTAGTTTCTATGATTTACTTAGTCAATAAAATATTTGTTAGAGATGTCATTTTTTTTGTATTTTTCTTAATAATTTTTCATAATAGATTTTTTGATATAATTTTTTTAATGATTTTTTTCTATATTTGATAATGTGAATTTAAACAAATAATAGTTATTAATCTATTTAAAAGATTTTAGTAAATATTATTAGGCCGAGAGGCGTTCTATACAATGGCAGCACAAATGTCCAGCACGAGAATATGCCAAGATTCCTTGTCAATAAAAAAGATTTGGGAGCAGTTACAAACTTCCAAATTAAATATTAAAAAAGAATTTTCGAAATAATAGCTGGCCGAAATAATAGGAAGCCAAATGGAGGCCGAAATAATAGGCCCGAAAAGTAGGACCCGAAAAAATAGGGCCCGAAAAAATAGGGGCGAAATAATTTCAATATGATTTTTTTTTTTTGTTAAATATAATTTTGCATGCACATTCATGCTTTTTTTTTGCGGGGAGGGGGAATTTGAAACAAATTCGTGGAATGTGAAGAGACGTCTGTTGGGGGATATGAGGAGCCTCTTAGAAGTTATAAAACCAAGGCTCCTCATTTCATTTTCATTTTATGTTTTTGCAGGAAGGAAGAGGTGGAGGTTATTGGAGGATTAGATTGGAGTTTTTGAATAGGAGTAAATTGAAGTTTTGGAGTAACATTTTTGCAGGTGAGATTTCTATTTTTTATTTACATTTTCATTTAGATTTAGATGTAGATGTAAATTGAAATTCAAAATTAGTTATAATATTCTACTTTGATTTAGATTTCAATTTTAATTAATTTCATTTAGATTTAGAATTTTGTTCATAACTATTTAGGCTTGCATTTAATAGTTTAGTCTTGCATGTTTGATTTAGATTTAGATTTGGATTCAAAATCTATTTGATATATATATATATTTTATAATACTTTTCATTGTTAATGGTGCTTGATGGGAGTGTTTTAGGGGTGTCTTCTTTTCTATTTCTGAAATATTTCGGTCCAATATGTACTTTCCTAACCAGATCTATCCATTTACTTCTGATTCATGCATGGAGCTTCGTGATGCTATTAGCGCGTTGTTGGGACTAAATGGGAATGGATTAAAGATAAATGACTGACTCTGGATCTGGATATGCATTTGAAATTGGCTCTGTTGCGACTCCAATTTATAGGTTCCTTCCAGTCTATGAGCACACTAAAATCTTTGCAGAATTCAGAAGATCCATGACAAATTGAAAAATTGAATTTTTGGAGCCTTTTGATTTCAATTTCTATTTGACTTTGATTTGGGTCATTGTATTTGGACAAAATTCCAAAGTTGCTCGGTCTTCTCAGATTTTATTTATTTAATTTCTCTGTAAATGTTGTTAATAAGAATGAGTCTTGTTCATTTGAGTGTTGATAGCATCAATCTCTCTATTTTGAAAATATACTATTTGTAATGTTTTTATAAAAAAAACCTAAATGAATATTCGATTGTTCTGTGATAGATTATTCTGTGAGGTTCCAGCTTGGAGCTAATAAGATGCTCACTTCTAAAAACTCTTCGTAGTATACCCGTGTGTCTTCTTTAAGTTCTTTACTAATCTTTATTGCCTCCCTGCAATGGATTATTTTTCAGTGTATTTTAGCCGGTGTGATTCATGAGTACGAAATCAGTTTAAACTATTGATGCAAGAATGCAAATCCATGGCAAACCCATTTTGGATTCCGTCATACTCTTCTATCAATGTGAAAAAAAATTATTTCCCACTTACATTAATATTAATTGGTATGGATTTACTTTCATTATATAATGTATGATATAAAAAAAATAATTTATATTAGAGAAGATACAAATAGTTGGAAGTCAAGAATAAATTGTTGTTACATAGTTTTAAAATCTGTATTATGCAGAACAACAAATCTTTTACATAGTTTTAAAATCTGCATTATGCAGAACACATCTATGTTGTGTAGATTTTCTATTTTTAATTTTATCACGTTTGAAACAGAGCAATTAAGTTTTACAATGGGGTGGGTAGATTTGGTAATTTAGTAATTCAATATAAAAATCATCATTTAATCAATAAAATACACTTCAACACAGTTTATTTCTGCCTTGCATCCTGAGCATTTGATATTTTAGTCATTCATTTTAATATTTTCAACTTTGATATTTTATATCTTGATATTGCTTACTCATCTTTGGAAGATGCAATGCCAAGATGAGACAAAGTTCATTCAAAACCATTAGATAAATGAAAAAAATTAATGCATTTAGTGCACAAAATAAAGAATGCATATGCAATCAATTTTTTTATCAATCTTTATGATAGCTTTTTAAAAAAAATAGAAAATAGAAATTATTCTTTTATGTATGTAGAAAAAAATTAGAAAGATTTTATGTATGTAAAAAATTAAAAGAATTCTATATACATCTAGATTTTTTGAAAAGAATTCTATTTACATCTACATATTTTGATTGAAATAACCATAATGTAAAAACAAAATATAAAATAGAAATGTTAATATATGTATGTAGAAAAAATTAGAAAGATTGCATGCATCTAAAAAAATTCTATTTACATCTAGATTTTTTTAGAATGGAAAAAAATGGATAATAGAAATATCAGTTGCATGTTTGTAGAAATAAATTAGAAAAACATGTATCTAGAAATTAAAAAGATTCTATATGTGTCTAATTTTTAGATTTTACTTTATTCTAAACTAATTATTGATGGATATATATTTTAAAAATATTTATGTAGTTTAAAGTTTAGATTTTAATTAATTTGTATGCAAATAGGAAAAAGAATAAATATTTTATATATATGTAGATTAATTTCTATTTTTAAAATTTACAAGTAAATGAGTACTTTATTCATTTAAAGTAAACAATTTTTTAAGTAATATATTTTTATTTTAGAAATATATTAATCATAATGTTCATTTATTATTACTTATTTAATATACTTACTCTCAAATCTAAGACAATAGAAATGATATTTTATTAACTTTGAAATAGGGAAGTGTTAAGCAAGTTCGTTTACAAAAATACCAAAAATATATTTGGTCTTTGATCAAATTGGAGTTAATAGTAGAAATATAAATATGATCATTAACAATTAAGCTAAATTCAGTTCAAAACAATAATATTATTTAAATTTAAATAAAATAAGCCATGTTTACTTTGAAACATCAAACAACTAATTAACTAATACAATAATTAAAATAAATGAATATATTATGACATAGAAAAATATTTTTGAAGTATAATTTCTTTGTTTTTCAATCAATATGAGTTTTTTTTTCTACTTGAAAAGATAAACCATCCTAATTGTCATCCTTAGTTAACCCTAACAGCAACCCCTACCTTAGCCCTAGCCCCAACAATGATGTACAATCTAACTATAATCCAACATTAAACTATAATTATAGCACTAAAACATATCCCTATTGATATTCTAAACTCTAATCATAATGAAAATCTCAGCCCAAACCATAATCTAAACCAAAAACCTACACACTAATATTGGTTATATCCCTAACCCTAAAATCTAACCCTTAACCATAATGTAAAAACAAACTCTAGAATATTGATCAAAATCCTAAACCTAACTATAGGGATAACCATGATATTAAATTCTAAATCCAGTCCCAAGGTCCTAACCATGTTATAAACCTATAACCGAACTCTTAAAAATTTTACTAATCCCTGATCCTAATCACATTCCCAACTTTAAACTTGAACCATAAACCATAGTTGTAACCATAACCATAAACTTAAACAAAACCCTAACCCTAAAGGTACAATCATAAAATTAATCATAGCTTAGACCCTAATCCTAGCACAAACCACAATCATGACCAAATATAAATCTTCACCTTACCCCTAATCATAATTTCAATGTTAACCCTAACATTAGTTTCAATCCTACCATGATATGAACCCTAATATAGACTTCACCTTGATCTTCACCCTAATCTTAAGTCTAATTAAACCCTGACTAAAACCTAATCTATATGATATATCTAAATATAATCCTAATTGTAACTATCATACAACCCAATGCTAACCCTCATGTATATTTAATCCCTAATCTTAACTCTAAATATTCTATAAACTCTAGAATTGACCTTGATTCTAACCATAACCCTAAAATCTAAATTGTAACCATAGCACGAAAAGTGGGGACCCCTGCTACGTGGCACAATTTTGGGTCTTGGAGCCTCGCGAAAGCACTACAGAGTGAGGAAATGTCAGAAAGGTGACATGTGGTAGCATGACACAATTCTGGGCTTTAGAGCATTGAAGAAACAATGCAGCGTAAGGAGGCGCTAGAATGGAGACTCATGGAAAGAAGAGGAAAGACTTTCATCTCGCTGGCAGAAAACTACGAAAAGAGATAAGATGATGTGTTAACCTCCCACAAAAAATGCAAGGTTGACCACAAGGGGGAATTTGGTTTCCCCAAAAATGAATGATGGTCATCGATGAAGGTCTTCCTCTCGAAATAGACGGCATAGATGCATCGTGAATCCTCACCAATGAAGGATTAAGTCGCAACCGTCGATGTAGATTCTCCCCTCAAAAAGGTTGACTGAGATGCAATGAGGAAACTCCTCCCAATGAAGGATTAAGTCACATTCGTCGATCAAAATTGGCTTTATTTCCAATGGATGACTAAGATGTAGTGAAGAGATTCCTCCCAACGAATGAAGCAAATAGCACAAAAGGTGCGAACCCCCTCCATGTGGCACAATTTTGGGTCTCAAAGACTCATGAAAGCACTGTGGAGTGAGGAAATGTTGGAAAGGCAATGCGTGGTAGCATGATGCAATTCTGGGCTTCAGAGAATTGAAGAAACAATGTAGCATGATGATGCATCAGAATGGAGATGCATGGCAACATCTTGTGCAATTCTAGGCTTTAGAGTGTTTAGAAGACACTAGTGTATAAAGAAATGTTAGAATGGGAATGCATGGCAACATCTTGCACTTTTGGGAAGATGGGAAGATAGCTCGTGAAGAAATAAGAGTTATCGAATCTCGCAGCATGAATCAACCTAACCAAGAAAAAATGATCCAGCGTGGTCAATGAAGAAACTGAGCCAACACAAAATGTTAGCCACCAACTTTAGCAATGTTAACCCTCTGCAAAGAACCTATCCCATTTAAGGTCTCTCAGATTAGACATCAGTGATGGGTTGAATAGGGGGAAAAAATAACACACAATGCCCTCCTAAATGAAATTCTAAATGTAACACTAATAACCATGGTCCTACTTCTTTCCCTAACCTTATCCGTGAGTGTGGGAATATACATATTATTATATAGGGCACCTTATATAATAATAAATATAATCTAAAATCTCAACCCTTACTCCCCTCCTAACTATAACTGTGACCATAAGAAAACTTCTAAATATAACCCTTCCTCTAACTCTAACCCTAACCCTAACCCAAACTATAACTGTAACCCTATCCCTACCACTAACTGTAACCCTGAATCTAACTCTACCATAATTGGAATTTAACCCTAACAATAACTGTAACCCTAAACCTAACTCTAACCTTAACCGTAACCATAATCGTAAACCAAAACCTAACCCTAATCGTAGCTAGAATTCTAATACTTTGTCTACCCATAACTCAAACTATAGCCCTAACTATAACTCAAACTCTAACCCTAACTCATATTCTAACCCTAAACCTAACCCTAACCTTGACCCTAACCCTAAGCCTAAGCCTAACCCTAACCCTTTGTCTACCCCTATCTCTAACTCTAACCCTAACCCTAACCCTAACCCTACCCCTAACTCTAACCCTAAATATAACTCTTGCTGTAAATCTAACTCTAACATAATTAGACTCTAACCCTAACCCTAACTTTAATCCTGACTGAAACCCTAACCCTAACCCTAACTCTAACCTTAACCCTAACTCAATCCCCTTACCCTAACCTTAACATTGATATAACTCTCTCTATATATAACCCTAACTCTAAATATAAACCTAACCCTAACCCTAACCCTAACCCTAACCCTAAATCTAACTCTAACCCTAACTGTAAGCATAACCCTACCCCTACCCATAACTCTAATTGTAAATCTAACTCTACCATAATTGGATTTTAATTTTAACGCTAACCCTAACTCTAACCTTAACCTTGACTCAAAACTCTAACCCTAACCCTAACTCTAACATTAACCCAATTGTAAAATTAACTCTATTGGTAACTCAAACCCTAAACCTAACCCTAATTCTAACCCTAACTCTAACTCTAGCTCTAGCTCTAACCCTAACTCTAACCATAACTCAAACTCAAACCCTAAACCTAACCCTAATCCTAACCCAAATTGTAATGCTCTGTCTACCCCTAACTCAAACTATAACCCTAACCCTAACTCAAACTCTAACCCTAACTCATACTCTAACCCTAAACCTGACCCTAGCCCTAACCCTAACCCAAAACCTTACCCTAACCCTAACCCTAACCCAAAACCTTACCCAAACCTTACCCTAACCCTAACCCTAACCCTAACTCTAATCCTAATCTTAACCCTAATTCTAATCCTAACACTAACCTTAACCCTACCCCTAACTCTAACCATAAATCTAACTCTACCATAATTAGAATCTAACCCTAACCCTAACCTTAACCCTAGCTCAAACCCTTACCCTAACTTTGTCCCTAACCATATATCTACGTATGACTATAACATTTTACATTACAATATCCCAAAAATAAAATATGTATTTTTATCTAAATTAAACTCCTTATATTAAATTTAAAATAATATTTGACTCAAACCTTAACCGTAACCCTAACCTTAACCATGAGCATTACTCTAACCCTAACCTTAATCATAAGCATAACTCTACGCCTAACTCTAACCCTAATTCTAACTCTACCATAATTGGACTCTAATCCTATCCCTAACCCTAACTATAAGCATAACTCTAACCCTAGCCTTAACCATGAGCATAACTCTAACTCTAGATCTGACTCTACCATAATTGGACACTAACCCTAACGCTAACCTTAATTTTGATCCTAACTCAAACCCTAACCCTAACTCTAACCTTAACCTTGATTCAAACCTTAACCCTAACCCTAACCCTAGCCTTACTATAACCCTAACCCTAATCATAACCATAACCATAACTCTAACCCTAACCTTAACCATGACCATAACTCTAACCCTAACCTTAACCATAAACATAACTCTAATCTGAACCTTAACCATAACTCTAATGATAACCATAACCATAATTCTATCCTTGACCTTAACCATAGCTCAAACCCTAACCCTAACTCCAACCCTAACCCTAATGCTAACCCTAACCCTAATTCTATGTCTAAGGTTAACATTAACTGTAATGTTAACTTTGTCCCTAACCATATATCTACGTATGACTATAACATTTTACATTACAATATCCCAAATTTTATTTTTTTATCTAAATTAAATTCCTTATATTAAATTAAAAGATATATTTGACTCAAACCCTAACCCTAACCCTATCCCCACTATAACCCTAACCATAACCATAATGATGACTCTAACCCTAACCTTAACCATGAGCATTACTCTAAACCTAACATTAACCATAAGCATAACTCTACCCCTAACTCTAACCCTAATTCTAACTCTACCATAATTGGATTCTAACCCTATCCCTAACCCTAACTATAAGCATAAGTCTAACCCTAGCCTTAACCATGAGCATAACTCTAACTTTGGATTTGAGTCTACCGTAATTGGACTCTAACCTTAACCCTAACCTTAATTTTGATCCTAACTCAAACCCTAACCCTTTAAACTCTAACCTTAACCTTGACTCAAACCTTAACCCTAACCCTAACCCTAACGTTAGCCTTACTATAACCCTAACACTAACCCTAATCATAACCATAACCATAACTCTAACCCTAACCTTAACCATAAACATAACTCTAATCTAAACCTTAACCATAACTCTAACAATAACCATAACCATAACTCTATCCCTAACCTTAACCATAGCTCAAACCCTAACCCTAACTCCAACCCTAACTCTAATGCTAACCCTAACCCTAATTCTATCCCTAAGGTTAACATTAACTATAATGGTAACTTTGTCCCTAACCATATATCTATGTATGACTATAACATTTTACATTACAATATCCCAAAAATAAAAAATATTTTTTTAATCTATATTAAACTCCTTATATTAAATTTTTAAAAATATTTTGAAGCACAATTTTATAGTAACTTCATACAACTCTAATTAAAAATTAATTAACAATTTTATAGAAACCTTATCAAAATAAAAAATAAAAAGTAAATATTTTTCCTATTGTGCCGCGACTGCCACTAGCTTATATATACCTCTATATATATTACGCCGAGAGTAATCGTTCTCGAGGCGCCTATTTTTATTTTCATTAATCCCAACATCGATTAAAATAACTTTGGGATTAAATAAAAATAGGCGCCTCGAGAACGATTACTCTCGGCGTAATATATATAGAGGTATATATAAGCTAGTATTATTTAAATTAAAAATTATTAATAATATAATCTGTTCAGATTTGTTTATCATTTTTGTATAACAAAAGACATATTACAACACCTTAACGATTATTGCTACTAGCACAAAAATTATCATGGAAATGCATCTTATGACAATCAACGACTTAGGGTATCGGTAAGAAGCGCATGGGAAGCTAGGTGCAACGCGTGGTAAAGATTTTCCCTCTTGATTGCAGGTTTGTGTATTCATGGTATCCCTCTTTGTAGGGCTGACTTGTTTAGGAAATTGAATTTTGAACATCAATTTGAAACCAGGGAGCTCCCTTTTGACATGTTCCAACTCCATTTTGTCATTTCCTTCTCAGAAAATGTCATTGGCAAGATAGTTTACCAATGATTCAATCCTTCCAAGCATACATACATCTAACAAAATTCAGCTTTTCTTTAACCTGGAAAAGTTTTCCAGACACTATTCTTTGCTTTGCATTGCTTGGCACAGGCAAAGAGGATACTGTGAGAGATTGCGGAGTCCTGACTTTGACAACTGCCAAAAACATTCGATTGAAAGTTTATGCAGTCTCTTCAATAATTATTTTTGTGCATATTTTGCAACAATCACGTTGGGCATTTCTTTGAGGCATTTTGTCAAACAATTTGTGTGCCTTGTTTGTCTATACCTACAGTTTGCATGCACGTTTATCAGACCACTTCCATTACAATCTGATAGATGTTCATGCCCTATTCTAAAGTTCTCACAACAATCATTTGCATAAATAGAAGCCATGCATCACCTTTCTTACTGACCATTCTTAAACATCACATACTAAGGAGAAAATTAAACTTGGAAAAAGTAAGTCAATTTTAACTATTTAACACTTTTATTTTGGAATGAAGTTTAGTGTGTGATGTTTAAGTCGTCCCTTACTGACAAGAAAAAAAACACTTGATTCAAGATGATGTTAGCAGCTTCAAAATACAAATCTCCATGAAAACCTATATTCGAATTGCAAGATTATTCTAAAACAGATGGTGAAAGGAAATGAGCCCACACCAGCTACCTAAACAGTCAAAGCTTAGTGTGTGTTGATTAAGCGAGACCCACAAATTGCATCCTTACAAAAAAATGACGGTTAATAAAAAATATGAGATCTAAATATTGTTTAGACACTCAATTTTCCATGCGTTCTCTATCGTACAAAATGTTTTATCAAACATAGATGACAAGGCAAAGACAGGACCATGAGAGGTAGTGTACACCATTTCTGGATAACACGGAGGAAGAGGAGGGAGTGGAATTTCACTTTCAGGACATCAACCACCTGTCTCATGCTCAGTCTGGCTTTGGGGTTCATCTCCTCAACATTGAAATTTCCATCCATCTTTGCATCTGCGGCCTCCAAAATCTTGACCTTTCCATACAATTCCCAACCCCATTCAACTAGTCTCCAATTGTGATCATCTAGAGTCCGGTCCACAGCCTTTCTCCCGCACGCAATTTCTAGACACACTGCCCGGAAGCTAAACACATCTCATTCTAAGCTTGCCTGTCTCGTAACCACACATTCAGGCGCAAGATGTCCATAAGGGGACTATTTTGTTGCAAGTTGCCCACCCGTATTCACTAGTTTGTGCGAGAGAAATGTACGAGGTGACCCCTACAGAGATAATATTGGCACTTCCCTGCAGCAAAAGATCAGTCGGGGCAACTGAAGTAGAGTATATATGTATATGTGTATATGTGTATGTGTGTATGTATATATATGTATGTATATCTATGAATATATATTTATGTATGTATGTATATGTTATTTTACATTTTTTAATCAGTCTTATTTTCATAAGATTCTAGTTTTATGGACATAGAGTCCTTTATTAATATTTGAAAATGATCATATATGGGGTAGAAGTTTTGACAAGATGTAAAATCGTAATAGATAACACAAACTCTGTGAAAACTTACATATTGTCCTCTTGGTTTTAAGGTGGCTCCTTTGAATCACACACGTCTTCAATCGCATTCCCAAAATAAGCTATAATCAAGGATCTACTTGAATTCCCCAATTTTATGTCAAATATTTGATCCACCACATTTGGCTAGAAAGTAGGGGCAAAAAACTCATTACCAATCTAAAAGCCATTCTTGTGCAATTCCATGATTGCACAATTGGGTAGAAAAACCCACTAAAAATTTTGCCATTGTGTTTGTGTATTCCCCTAGGCTAGTATTCAGAATCAAGCTCATCACTTTGCATGTGCACTCCTCTTTAACCATGAAAAGCCTCTTACATTGTTCCTCTCTTGAGTCTTCTCTTCAAAGACACCCAAATGCATCAAAAGACATTTTCATTGTTGGCCAAGCTACTAACCATATGATACCATTTGATCACTTATAATGCTACTATCTAACCAGAATCTAGATTCAAATATTCTAAAATAGCCTCATCTTTGATAAATCTACCTTGAATAAGAGCTACTCTACTTGAAATGATAACAAGTTTTATTTCCTCCACTAACTCACTTCTTTAAGATATCATGCACAAATATTTATCATGTCTAGTCATTTCTTATCACCCCCTTCATCTTGTGTTACTGCCATAACTTTGTATGAAATTTTCAATGATTCCTCTTTTCGTTATTTTATTAGCACAAATCTCCCATACATTAGTCATATGTGTCTCCATCCAATGTTGGTCTTGTTTCCATTTCACTTACTTATTCTCCTATTTGGCTAATTTATCCCATTTTATTCAATTCTAAACAACATGTCTATCCTTCTATTTTCCTTCTGAATATATTGATATTCCCCAATTCTATATCCAATATATCCATCACTTAAGGTCCTAAAATTATCATCTTCTAATACAACATCCTCTCCTTGATTATCAATCCTCATATTAGCTCGATAATTTGTGAGGTTGTTGCCTCTCTTTAAATAATAGATAGATCATAATCTAACAATTTTCTTAGAGAAAAAATGATCATCACAATTCACTTCGTTAATATCCAATTCAGAAAATGTCATTTTCTACTATTCCAATTCATTATTGTGAGTCTCTTTGTATGTTTACTTTAATAATCCCTTTAATCAAATATAGTTTAAGACCTCTAGTTAATGCATCTATCTCTATTGAATTATTATATAAAATTACCATATAATCTGTAAGAAAAGCCAGGTAACATATTTCTTAGTGTTAACCATGATTATGCACCCTACAAAGCCTCACGTATATTTCCTCCCACAGCTCCATCAATGTTTATATTTTCTCATCCTCACTCTACTAACCGAGCTAACTAGTATCCTTTCTTTTATCCACTCTTTCATGACCCACACCTTATGTGGATTTGAAATAACTCTATAATGCTTGCATATTCTTATTCCATCTAGAAAATTATTTAAGTTTACCCTTTGAAAGAAAATTTGGAGTCAACAACCTTACACATTACCCTTTTGATTTTTGAGATTATGGTGTGTGCACCAAGTTGGTGTACAATTTAGTGGACACCTTTCCAAAGAAAAATCTTCAATAACCCCATTGGGTTATTTCAAATTTAAAAAAGAAGCCAAGCTTGATATCCAAGCCTGGCCAAATTAATTTAATAAGAACCTGATCTCAATCGGGTTCTATAAAACCTGATGAGGTTTTTAATAACTATATATTTTTGTTGTTTCCCATGTCCAAGGGCATGTTGATGCCCACAAAAATGTAGATCACAGGGGTTGGAGGAAGAGTAAAACACAAACCCAATCAAGCTTTTAAAAACTAGTGACATTTTCAACATTTGCAAGCATGGCATCCCATAAACAAGGTATTTGGTGAAGTTTTTTTCATTTATGTTTATATTTCTTATTAAATTAAGGTTTGGAAGTTTTTTTGTTTTTTATTTTTATCTTCATATCATATGCATCAAAGAATCCAAGAAAATAAACTACAAATGAAAGACCACCTCCTGTACACACAATGCAATCAATCCCAAAAAATACTTCAAATATCGAAGCAGAAAACCCTTTAGTGATTGCGGGACAACCATAAAACCCTCCACCTACTATGACACAACCACAAAATCCTCCACTCATGCTTCCCCCTCAACAACCACGTTGACCTGTAAAGCCTCCATGCATCCCATTAGATCATGTAATGCCCCGCATGGAGATCCTTGGTCAAGGATAAATAAAAGGTAATAATTTTTTGTTTAATTAATAAGCATGGATTCAAACAACATTGACATGCAATCGATCAAAAGATCACAATGGAACACTTAACCAAACAATCCAAGAAACCAACGAATCTCCAAGCGTCACTACTTACTAACACATCCAAAACCAACTATGAAAGTTTTATACAAACAAGAAACTAATAATCTCTAACCTATCAAGACCTAGGAAGGGGCGCATCTCAAGAGGGTACTCTTGAAAAATACCCTTCAACTCTTGACCAACAAATCCGGCGATACCCATTATTTTTCCAAGTAGGTTTTTGCAAGAATTCAAGCGATATTTTCCAATATCATATGACATTGTACAATACTAGCAGGTGATACTTTTCCAGTATTGCGCAATACTTCTTATAACTATTAGGTGATACTTTCGAGTATCAAGCAATAAACCTTACTACTATTATGCGATACTTTACCTGTTTCGCACAATAGAACTTTCTACTACCGTGTGATACTTTACGAGTGTTGCACAATTGAACTTAATACTGTTGTGCAATACTTTCCAATATCACACAATATTTCTTTCTAAGGCATGTGATAATTTTCTAGTATCACCTAATGTTGAATTTATATCCCCTAGGATTGCAAAGAAATAGCCCGACAAACAAACAAAAGGGGAAAAGAGTTAGAACCTCCACACCGAGGAGTATTGAATCCATAATAGTCGAGGAGTAAACACTTGCAAAGCATAAGGAAGATTTCATAATTCTAACATCTCAACTATAACTTCTAATCCAAGCATCTAATGTAATCATGCAAAAAGAAACATCGTAGTGAACATACATGTGCACAAATCAACTATCTCTATGAACTAAAATAACATAGATTAGATGGAAACATACTCGAGAAGATATGGAGAACCATATGAGCATCCAGCTCTGGAACTAAACATGGAGGAAAGCAAACTCTATATGTTGGTCCCCAGTAGTGGTAAAGGTAGCTATGTCTCCCAATCATGTGGAACCCATAGGCGCACTCACGTCATATTGATGGAGATAGTGATTCAACCACAAACACACACAAAACAATTATCCATGGCTAACACTCAAGCTAAATAATGTAGAGGATAAAAACCAAGATCATGAGACAATACAATAACATAGGTCTTATTCAGACACTCTATGGGTCTACTATGTAGTACTCTAGTGGAGAGTAGATTTCTTGGTACTCCCAAGCTCAACATTGTATGGACCTTTCCCCTTGGTACTACCTTGGGAGGCCAACATATTGTATCCCCAAATGAGTCATGCGGACAATTTGGCTCTCGAATAAATCAACAAGCACATACCTTTGAAGGAGTCATATAGGTACGTAGTATTTTCCTATCTTAGTTAATTACCCATAAATTTATTTAGTTATCACTTATTTAGAAACTTCTTCATGTACATCTTGTCGAAAACACAACCCGGGGTTACAAGAGAAGCCCCTCCACCAACCTACCCTACATACCCATGCTCATCATGTGATGAGTTCCTATAGGAAATGTAGTTTCCCAACCCAACCCTAATGAACATAACTCAACCAACAAACAAGCAGGAGCTCAGGACTCACAAGACCCCAATAAGTGCATATTTGTGTGCTTGTGTGTGCACACACCAACTGCATGATGATCATAAACAACAAGGGATGGATGAGAAACAATAAAAATATGAAGTATAACAAATCACTCAACCACCCTATATCTGGGAGTACGGATTCAACACAAATCCCAATACAATAAAAATACATCAAGGGTCAGAAAGATATCCCTGTGGATAATCTGGATCCATGACCAACCATGGTGCCAAGAAAACCTAAGAAAGTAGGGCAACATGTAAATCGAGGGGAAAACCAAAAAAGTCAAAAACCTCAAAATTAAAACCCAATTTATGTCTTTCGGTACAAAAGTCACAAATATCAAATAAAATCTAGGTTTGGAGTCTGTATGCAAAAGTGGCTAGCAAAACGGCATGAAACTCGAAACCCCCAACTACAAAAAGCTAAAAATGCGCATACCCTTCCAACCGGGTAGAGCTAGCATGCAAAAATGGAGGAAATCACTAGTTCTTGGCCTCCAAACAGTTTACTAACAAAAACAAACTCTAAAACAGAGTCAAAATAATAAAATGGAAGAGCCCTACCTCATAGCCAAAAGGGCTAAAATAGGAATGCACGCGATAAAATATTGCACCATGGTCACCATCGAATATCTTAGAAAATGAAAGTCTCCCCAAGTTTGATCCAACGAGCTCAACCTCACAGTGATCCCACACCTGTAGCTCTTATAATGAACAGAACAATAAAACCTTTAAAGAGGATTTTGGAATTTGCTCTCCAAATTCCTATTTCGCAAGTGAGAAGTGAGTAAATAATTCCCTTTTGGGATATATATTTCACTTTTAAAAGTGGAATATATTTTTTAGGTAATTACCTAACCCACTTAAGCAACCCTTTTCAACCCAAAAAAAATGAAGCAATTCCAAATTAAATGGAATTTAAGTTCTACAACAAAGCTACTAGGAATAATCAAATATAAAATTCCCAAAACTATTAAATTACAAAATTCCAATATAACTTTCACGACAAATGCGAACCTCTAAATACACAGACACAATTATTGGTCTAATCACATAATGAAAATGAGTCCAAGTTTATTAAATCAGTGGAGGGTATAATTAATCAATTAATTAGGATACATTGACCATACAGGGATGACATTGGCTAGGTAAGAATAGTCAGATCACTAACTCCATGTGCCACTATTAGGGATATAAATCCTACAGGCTACACAACATGATCAAGGGGTAAAAGCATAGATCTGTGTCATCATTTGTGATATCAAAACCTATTTTGGTCAAATTTCATTTCTCTATCAAAACTCAATTTTATTCAAAACTAAAAATACCCTTTGATAGATCTTAGATTCAATGTCATCATTATATAAATTTTTGAGTGTTTTGATGAAATGTCCCTTTTCTGATTTTGTATGATATTTCCAACCTCTAATCAGATTTTCAAGATCAAACAACTAATATCACAAAGATCCACCAAATTTCTCAAGAAACCCCAAATCGGGTATGCCAAAAATTGTGCCAAAAGCTTCACAGCTTCACCTATTATTAATAAATTTTAAAGTGGACATTTTTTACAGAAATTTCAGCAGCATAACAGCTTTCAAAATGACATTTCCAGATCTGTATAGCCTTTACACAACAGTTCTCAAATGTAGGACAAAAACTATGCTCATCGGGCTCCCGAAATTAACACAAAAATGCTCGGAAACACCACAAAAATACTAATAATCTATCTCAGAAGTTTAATCACGTCCCAATACATATATTCAGCTCTATTTTAACACCTTAAATTTTTAAACACAACAGCAACCCAAACTGATATGAAATACTCAACTGAAAACACCAAACTCATACAAAAAACACACCCGAAAACCCACAAATCTGCACTGTTCAGCACAAAGGCAAACTCTGTATGAGCATGCACATGGAATGGCTTCAAACTCTCATCCTTAGCCTTCCTAGAAACCTGCAAACTCCCATTCTTGGGTCTCCCTGGAAACCTGTAAACTCCCGTTCTTGGGTCTCCTTCTCCACAGGTTTGGCAGCCTCTGAAGAATAACAAAGAAATGAGCAAAATCAAGTTCTGGAATCTCTCCAAAATGCCTCCAAACCTCTTAAAAGAGGGCATAACTGTAACTCATGTCCAAGAGAGGTTAATGAAACATATTTTAATAATAATTTTTATTTATTAGTCCAACGGTTTCCAAAGATTAACCCCCTTTTTCCGAAACTTCACTTTCTTGGGCCTGCCTGCCTTAGCAAAGATTATTATTTTTTAATTATTTGAAAAGGGGACATGACAAGTCCTCCCCTCCCAAACATTGCTTGTCCTCAAGTAATGGCTGAACAATAAACCAATCAATCCACCTGGATCCCAAATGTAGTCATGAACTATACTACTACCAATTAACACAGACTCCTGCAATATCCTCTGCAATATGACCAAGAGGAATCCATAATCAAACTGGCAATTATAGCTCAACCAAACTCCAAAATCACCACTACCACAGTCAAAAACCCATGAGACACAAACTCTTAGAACATCAAAACCCAAGTAAAGTGGACAAATCAAACTACCAACATAGTATATACCATCAACACATCCCACTGGCCTATACGGAATGTACAATCCAACTCTGCAACAATGGTGAACGCTCTCTAATGAAACTATACCAAGTATGGAGAATCCACACACTGTACAACTCCTACAGTCAACACAACTCTGCAAATCACCGGCCACTATCTCATAACCATAACTCCCATGCACTACTGATGGTGAAAAGACATTACAAGATAAAGAGTAAGAAATGGAATCCAAACCAAATTTGTCTGCCATCAACTCCTCAGCACAAGGATCAAATGCTAACTGATGTACATACCCTGCAATATAATGTTGATAAAAAAAACCAACCTCAGTCAACAGCTCACCATGAAGAAGTGATACAACCCACTGTGACTGATCACCAGCTAAGTCAGGAGATGTCATAGCCAAAGGAGTAGAATCAATAACAACACCTGCTGAAGCATCACTCCAAAACTCCTGCTCTAAGTCATGTATTATCAACTTGTCAATTGTAGAACCTATCACCATGTCATGCCCATCACAACTCTCATCTTGAGGCATCAAACTGTCCCATAACTGATGATAAGCACTAGGAACCAAAGTACATCTCTGTATCATCATCACATCAACATGGTCATCAAAGGTAAAGTGATGAGCGTACCTCATAGTGTAATGCCAATAGAATTCACCAATCTCAGTTAGTGGCTCAGACTGTAATCTAGATGAAACTAACTGCAATTGATCATTAACCATGTTGGAACTAACTACTACCTCTGAAGATATCACCAGGGGAGTAGTATTACTAGCCAAAACCATGCCAACTGCCGACTCACCAACATCACACATGATCCTTGATACATCTCTAGTCTCTGTGCCATTAGTGCTAGAGATCACCACCATGTCAGGCATACCACAAAAATCTGCTATAGCACCCAACTCAACTGAACCTGACTCTAGTAGGAATGAAACTGATATGCCAATGTTAGTATCAAGGATGAATGCATCCCCATCTCCACTATCTCTGACAATCTCGGCCATGGTCATCCTCGGATCACCAAACACCACAGCTTGTGACTGTATAGAATCAGGTAAAGACTATAGTCGCTCTAACTCCATGGTCACCTTAGCCAAATGAAACTATGACTCCTTGAAAGCCAATTGTGTACTCTCAAGAATCTCAGAAGTCACCTCAAGCTGCTTAGTAAGCTCACTCACCTCATCTTCCTTGGCCAACAATGCATCATATGTTGTATTGCTCCACTTCATAAGATAATCTCTGTCAGCTACCAACTGCATATAATCCTGTCTCAGAATCTGGATAGCCTCCCATAAAGAGTGGAACTCTGTCAAGGAAAGATAACTGCCTCCCTGCTCATCACTAGTAGGAGAACCCCATCCATAAACTGCTAACAACTGACGAGCAGCATCAAAATGTTGGCAAGTGATAGCAATGTCTCGGTCACTAACTCTCAACTGATTAGACACATGATGGCACTGGCTTGATTGTCTCCTACAAACCTCCTCTGATGCACTGTCTAAGGAGTATCCTCAAAGTTACTAGTCTCTAGAGTATTACCATCCATATCCTTTGAATCAAATCTAAAACTCATATCAACATACAGAGTATCAAAAAGATTAGCATTGCTGTCCAACTCCTCTATACCCAAGGAAACTAAGTCTTCAAAACTGCCCACTGCATCCTCCTGGATGTCATCAATGCCAATATGATCCTGGGACTCATCTATACACACTGCCAAATATGAAATATCATCAACACATTCCAGCAAGTATGGTCGACCGGATATATGAACAAAGCCCAACATCGGTGTATAAAAACTAATGCCAACATCAGACAAGATACTGGCACAAGAAAAGACAACACCGTGTAATTTGCTAATCAAATCCATGATAGCACCCAAACAAACACTGCTACCAAAAAGTGTTAAAGATCTCTAGTCAACTGAATCCTAAATGTCAATATAACAATCTCGAGTCCATATCCGTAAACTAGAATCAACTGGTAACTCAAGCAAACTCCTCACCTGAGTAATATGACCAATACCAACTAACTCCACATACCTGTCATGATGAGATAATGAAGTCACAATACTATCTTTGTTCACCTTCAGCTGGCTGGACAAATCATGTGAAGTACTACCAGCCTCAACCTCATGTGATGAACCATCTAACTATGCCTGGTACTCTTTCTCAGCAAAGTCATGAATGCTCAATGTTTGCTCATCTCTACCAGGTATCTCACCATCCTGCATAACAACATCCTCATAATCATCATCTGAACCCACTACACTATAGTCACTGCCTGTTGTAACTATACCATCCTGAATACCTGTGGCATCACCCTTTGACGACTTGTAAACAATTGTCTTAATTTGAGTATCAAGTTGACTGTTACTATCAATCTGTGTAATATCCTTTCCCACCACCTCCTGTGGTAGAGTAGAATCTGAGACCTCTACCTGGCTATCAGCTAGTTTCTCAAACTCCTCATGCAAGTTCTTGGGAATTGTGTCATCTGTCCTGTGAGAAAATCTGCCAAATAGAAATCCAGTCCACTTATCCACCTTAGCTGGGTCGGACAACATGTCATTCATTATACGGTGGTGCTCAACCAACTGTTCAGACATGTCATGGCTTATTTTCATAAGTTTATCTCGAATGTCTAAATAACTATCCTTTTTACTGTTTTGACTCTAGATATCAACTGTCCAAGATCGTGTCCTCTGAGACTCTGTACTATACCTGTCCATTCTGGATAAAGTAGAGTGTAACCCCAATAGGATATAACTTCTTCAAACACCAAGAACTAACATGCAAATGATTAGAAGTAGCATGCAACCATAGATTTTGACATGCAACTGATTAGAAGCAACATGCAACCACCAAATTCACCAAGAACTAACATGCAAATGATTAGAAGTAGCATGCAACCATAAATTTTTTCATGCAGCTGATTAGAAGCAACATGCAATCATCAATTATGACATGCAAGATCTGGGTAGTTGTCAAAACTAACATGCAAGATCTGGGTAGTTGTCAAAACTGACATGCAAACTTCTACAACCACCAAATTCACCAAGAACTAACATGAAAATGATTAGAAGTAGCATGCAACCATAAATTTTGACATGCAGCTGATTAGAAGCAACATGCAACCATAAATTATGACATGCAAGATTTGGGTAGTTCTAAAAACTGAAATGCAAGATCTGGGTAGTTGTCAAAACTGACATGCAACTTCTACAAACCCTCAGGCTAGCAAGATCATGGCTCTGATACCACTGAAATGTCCCTTTTCTAATTTTTTATGATATTTCCAACCTCTAATCAGATTTTTAAGATCAAACAACTAATATCACAAAGATCCACCAAATTTCTCAAGAAACCCCAAATCGGGTATGCCAAAAATTGTGCCAAAAGCTTCACAACTTCACCTATTATTAATAAATCTGAAAGTGGAAATTTTTACAGAAATTTCAGCAGCATAACAGCTTTCAAAATGACATTTCCAGATCTGTATAGCCTTTACACAATAGTTCTCAAATGTAGGACAAAAACTATGCTCATCGAGCTCTCGAAATTAACACAAAAATGCCCAGAAACACCACAAAAATACTAATAATCTATCTCAGAAGTTTAATCATGTCCTAATACATATATTCAACTCTATTTTAACACATTAAATTCTGAAATACAGCAGCAACCCAAACTGATATGAAATACTCAACTGAAAACACCAAACTCATACAAAAAACACACCCGAAAACCCACAAATCTGCACTGTTCAGCACAAAGGCAAACTCTGTATGAGCATGCGCATGGAATGGATTCAAACTCCCATCCTTAGCCTTCTTGGAAACCTGCAAACTCCCATTCTTGGGTCTCCCTGGAAACTTGTAAACTCCCGTTCTTGGGTCTCCTTCTCCACAGGTTTGGCAGCCTCTGAAGAATAACAAAGAAATGAGCAAAATCAAGTTCTGGAATCTCTCCAAAATGCCTCCAAACCTCTTAAAAGAGGGCATAACTGTAACTCACGTCCAAGAGAGGTTAATGAAACATATTTTAATAATAATTTTCATTTATTAGTCCAACGGTTTTCAAAGATTAACCCCCTTTTTCCGAAACTTCACTTTCTTGGGCCTGCCTGCCTTAGCAAAGATTATTATTTTTTAATTATTTGAAAAGGGGACATGACATTTGATTAGTTATAATATGTTAGAATTTCAAAATATTATAAGTCAATATTTCAATATTTCAGAAGATGCTCACTTAAAAAAGGGAAAAAAATAGTAAATCATATCAAAAAAATAAAAAAATTATATTTATCTCTAGAGGAGAGAGTCTTCTTCATGAATATGTAATTTTTTCTCAAGAAGGTGTAGATTTGATTGGGAAGTTTTGACGGGAGGAAAAAACTGTTGGCTTCTGAGAAGGTTGAGCTTGAGTACTTATAACAAAGATGTTGAGATAATGGGTGTTGCACACATTGCATAATATTGTTATTTGATTATTTTATTTTTTTTATTATGTAATGTTGTACCTAGATGGACGTGCAACATGTAAAGATTTCCATGTAATATTCTTGATGATTTGTATTGTAACATTGTGAAAATATTTCATGTAATTATTTAATATTGGGGAAAAGAATTAAATGCCCAATATTAAATATGGGGTCAGTGGGTTAGGTAGCACAGGATTTTAGCACATGGTTTATGTAATACCACTTGGTGGTTTTGTGGGACTTGCTACTATATAAATAGCCACAAGGGTAGTTGTTGTAAAGAGAGATAGAGAGTGACAAGGAGAAGACAAAAGGCAAGAGTTGAGCGGGACAAGGCTTGGCAGGTTAGCCAAGGGAGCATTTGTGAAGGTTGAAAGCATGGCATGGGATGTGTGGATTCATGCTTGTTCACATAGTTTGCTCGGTTGTGGCTATGGCCATGAAGGCTTCCATGTTTGTATGGCAATGGTATTTTTGTTGAATAATACATGGTGATGGATGCTTTTGGAGGCTGGGTTTTTCCCTCAATGAGGGTTTCCCAGGGTATATCTTGTGTCACAATTTTGTGGGTATGTTGTCTATTCTCTTGCATGTGGATTTTAGTTTCGTGTTTATTTCAGATCTATTATGGGTTATGTGGAAACGGTTATATTCTTTATTGCCAAGTTTCCTTACAAGTGGTATCAGAGCTATGGTTTTATTATTGTAACTCTAGATGGAATCCATGGGAATGCATGAGAGGATAAAAGAAAGGGCAAGATATATGAATGATTTATTGCAGATCTGAGAGTTTTGGGTTTGTTGTTATGATGGGATGTAGAAAGATTTGGGCATGTGAAATTGTTAGAGAAAAAGATTTTTCGGATGTTTCATTTAAATGAGGGTTTTTTGGGGGGTAGCTTGCAAAAATGACCTCCTGGGTAAAAACAGACCTCACCATTGGATCCGAGTCGACATTTTCATAAATTTTGATATATAATATGCCATAGTTTGGCCATGTTCAGAGAAAATAAAAGAGTTTTTTGGTTTCAGCCCATGATGGCCGTCAAATTTAATCCCGTCGGAGGAAAATGGTAAAAAGACTGTGTTAGTAAAATGGCCATAACTTTCTCTCAGAATATCGGATTTCAGAGTTCTTACAGGCATTGGAAAGCTAATTCAGAGCATACAACCTGGTAAAGGTTTGGTTCTATGATTTTGAAATTTTGTCAGGTTTTAAGAGCCCTAAAGTCAGATGTTATTTATTTTGAGCACGGATTAGGGCATAACTTGGGCATACGGAATCGGATTTTGGACTTCAAGTACTCAACGGAAAGCTCTTGGAGAGCTCTACACATTGATTCAGATTTGGTAAAGGTTTGGCATGATTTATTTGTTGATATATTGATATGAAAAGTTTATAGATATATTTTGACTATGGTATCATTGTGAGTTTATGGCATTGGAGATTTAAGATTTGATGTCATTGTATACTCAGTTCATATTTCAATTTGGTCTCATGATGATATGGTTATCAGTGTTTGGTTTGGATCTACATGATGACTTGTTGGGTCTACAAGTTGTGCAGTGTTGTAAGCAGTCTATACTTATAGGTTGCATTTATGGCTTGGTTATGGGTTGTCTTTGCCCATTGATCTTTCATTATTGATGCATATTCATATTGGTGACTTGGATTTGGGTTGTCTATGCCCTAAGTCACATGATTTTATCTTCATGTAGAAGGGATGAGATGTTGTTACCAGGGACAGTCATGGTGGAGGATTGTGTTTGACTATTTTATGTTGAGAGGTTGGACATATTGAGAACCAGATGCTCGGTTCATGGATGTGATCATGGTGTCATGAATTTTGGCATGACATGATTGGTTATACAGGTACATCCTTGATGTTTATTAGCTTGGATTTTATGATTTGGTTATGGTGGTATATCTTCTTGAGGATCATGGTTATTTGGTTTCTTTTAAGGAGCTCATGATGTGCACTTTGAGTTCTTTGATGGCTTGATGCCTTGGTTGATTCTCATGGTTAGAGGATGGTTATTTTTCATCATGATGTCATGGATAGCTTAGATACACGGTTTAGTGGGAGCTTGTGACAGTGATGGGGTGACAGTGTAGGATTAGTTCCTGGTTTGGTTTGGATCTTCAAGTAGGAGATGGATTTTATGATGCCATAGGTGACTTGGTACCACGGTTGAGTGGGAGTTGTTGGCATTGATATGTTTATTGAGTGTTTGCAAATGTTAGAGGTTTGTCTTAGATCCTGTTGCTGCAGAAGTGTCTTTGACATTTGCATGGTACACTTGTTATCTTCATGGTGTATAGAGATGGTTTTCTTCATGGTGTGTGGAGATGGTTTTCTTCATGGTGTGTGGAGATGGTTGCATCTTGAGGACTCACAGGTTTCTTGGAAAAGGTGTGGTTTATGCTTTTATTTGGCATGTTATCCTTGGTATGAGGATGGTTTCATTATTATGTTATGGTATACTCTTGATACGCGTTTAGAGTTGTGACATGTTATAGTATGTTCATGTGGAGCATGTTATCTCTTTGGTTGAGATGGTAAGATCATGTTGTCATGTTTATGTTCCTGAGGCCATGGTTGGAACTTTGACATTGATCTTGGTTTAGTTTCTTGGTATTGAGTACACTGATCATAAGCTGGATACTTCATGATATTGCTATGTTGCATTTGGAGTTGGCATGGATTGATTGGTTACAGGTGCTCATGGATACTTAGAGACGGTGGTGATGCTGATTTCTCTTGGATTAGAGAAGTATTTGTTGGGACAGTTGATGGTTTCAGCAGGAAGTCCGAGGGGCAGTCACCTGATATGGACTTGAGAGGAGATTGTTCTTAGATGAGTCTTGGTTGGAGACTTGGGTATCTTGATGAGCATTCTCATTCCCCACTCTTGGTCTACTCAACGGTTTGCTACTTGAGAGGTATAGCCCATTGTTTCTCTCAGTTGCATTATATTTCATGGATATGGATCTTGAGCTATGGTACATGAGTTAGTTCTGGAGGGTTCATTTGAGAGATGGTTTAGCATTGGTTATCTCCATGTGCATATGTCGTTATGCTGGTTGAGTTTGGGAGATGGTTTTATATTGGGCATATTCCTTGGATTAGGAATGGTTTTATTGAGTTTGATCTTCTTGTGAGAGGCTTACATCCATGATTAGTTATATGGTATGGTTTGGGTGTTGTTGAGGCTTCTTGTTGGGGTTTAATGGAGGAGATCATACTTGCACAGTTTACATCTAGAGGTGTGTGTAGAAGGTCATGATACAAGTTATGATTTGCATGGTTTCTCTGGTCTTGGTTATCTTCCTGGATGTTCAGTTTTGCCTACATTGGATTTGAGATTGGTTAGAGATTGTGATCACTGGTTTGTGCTCATGTATGTCATGTGAGAGATGACATGGTTATTTCTTTCTCTTTCCTCTGTTTTTGTGGTGAACTTGGGAGAGCATTGGAGACTTGTTATGAGAGTTGTTCTTGCAAGATATCAATTTATGTATTATGGATGTCCTTGATACTACATGGATTCACTTCTTTGAGATGTGTTGAGTGGATTGGTTATAGATTTGACATTATCTTTTGCAGTGGGAGCTTCTTGGTATATATGTGGCAGGTATTGCTCTTGAGGCTTGTGATTGTAGGTTATAGATTGGATATGTCGGTGATATAAGATTCATTTGGTATACCTTTGAGGTATGGATAGTTGGATGGGTTTGGCACTTGTTGTGGGTGCTATTTCAGCTATGGATATTTTAACAACTACGGATACATGTGATTACCTTTGGATCAGGTTTTTTTGTGCTTGGAATTTTAGTTGGTACAGGATTTTATGATCTTCTAATGCGACAGGTTGGGTGGTTTTCTCTTTGGATGGCTTCTATGTATGTCCAGTGGGAGTGGCATAATAGGAGGTGAGATCATTCATGTTTGAGATGCTGGATACTTTGATTCTGTTGCGGGTACTAGGATGGAGCACTTGGTGTATTTTGATCCATGATGGTGGATGTGCTGGGAGGGATTGTTCCCTTGTTCATTTATGTGGCTACGGATTGACCCTATGCAATGTATACAACAAGTGGGAGATTGTTGAGATAATGAGTGTTGCACACATTGCATAATATTGTTATTTGATTATTTTATTTTATTTTATTATGTAATGTTGTACCTAGATGGACGTGCAACATGTAAAGATTCTCATGGAATATTCTTGATGAGTTGTATTGTAACATTGTGAAAATATTTCATGTAATTATTTAATATTGGGGAAAAGAATTAAATGCCCAATATTAAATGTGGGGTCAGTGGGTTAGGTAGCACATGGTTTTAGCACATGGTTTATTTAATACCACTTGGTGGTTTTGTGGGACTTGCTACTATATAAACAGCCACAAGGGTAGTTGTTGTAAAGAGAGATAGAGAGTGACAAGGAGAAGACAAAAGGCAAGAGTTGAGCGGGACAAGGCTTGGCAGGTTAGCCAAGGGAGCATTTGTGAAGGTTGAAAGCATGGCATGGGATGTGTGGATTCATGCTTGTTCACATAGTTTGCTCGGTTGTGGCTATGTCCATGAAGGCTTCCATGGTTGTATGGCAATGGTATTTTTGCTAAATAATACATGGTGATGGATGCTTTTGGAGGTTGGGTTTTTCCCTCAATGAGGGTTTCCCAGGGTATATCTTGTGTCACAATTTTGTGGGTATGTTGTCTATTCTCTTGCATGTGGATTTTAATTCCGTGTTTATTTCATATCTATTATGGGTTATGTGGAAACGGTTATATTCTTTATTGCCAAGTTTTCTTACAAAAGAAAATATAGATCAAAAATAATTATTTCTTTGTTTGTACACTAGATATACATGTCATCTATAAGATATTTTCAAATCAAAACAAAAAAAGATTATTTGTATTTATTTTTTTACGGGAACTACACCCTATATTTTTTATAGTTAAAAAAGGGACTTCAAAATAAAAGAAATGAATAAATTCTTACTCAAAAAAATTTTTAAAAATGATAGGCATAAATTTCATCCAATTCTACACATTTCATCAGTTTACATCATTTACAAATTCTAAACACAAATACCATTTTTTTTGTCATTAATGTTGAACTGTCGCATTCTGATATCACGTTTCTTCATAAAAGGTGACACAGGTTTGTGCTTTTACCCCAAGTGCAATTACATATAATAATATTGTTAAAATATCGATTAGATTTATTAATTGAATTGTCTTTATGAATGTCTGAGGACGTCAAATATACCTCTATATCAACTTAGAGATATCGTACATATCTTCTTATAAACTAGACCCTTTAAATAGTCCCTTACATATATATCATTATAATTTCACTTATGATATGTTCCCTAGATATACTTCCTCTCTCTTAATAGCACCCTTGTAATGTGCTTGAGTTATTATTCTATGAGTATTGGTATCTGATCCTTATATATAAACAATGCAAGATATATCTTCGGTGTGTATATTTAATCTATCAGGCTGTTATGGTGCCTGATATATTTATACCCACTCTATATCTTTGGCAATGAAGATAACCCTAACATGTAAAATGACACACCTATCAGCATAGAAGGATAGGAAAAAAATGTGCCACTAGGAACTCGACCATCCATTAACAAGGAGATTAATATACATAAAACACCGAAACCAATTTCTAAGGGAGACAAAAGAATATGCTCAATGATACCCAAAGACATAGAAGGATATAAAGTATGCTTTTAATATATAATATATTAAATGAGCATAGCTTCAATGATATATATTAATATATGAGTATATGAATATTAAAATAATATTATGAATCTTTTAATCAAGATGTTCTTTTTATGGTATATGAAAAATTTATCTGAACGAAGCTATAAACATTAACACTCCCTCTTAACTAGGGAAGATAAATGATATTTATACATAATATAGAACAAGATTGTCAACTCATCTGGTATTCATAGTGCTTAAATGTTCATTTGGTTTTGATACTACATATGATATCGAGAGTATTGGTCTACCATAATATCGGTCTGAGATATTCACCAATCATTCAAACTAGGGTATGATATCGCATGTGATATCAAGAGTCTTGATCTCCCAAAATATCAGCATCCGATATTCATCAAGTACTCAAAACAAGGTTTAGATGTCACATTTGATATCAAGAGTCTTGATCTCCCAGAATATCGACATCTGATATTCATCAAGTACTCAAAACAAGGTTTAGATATCACATTTGACATCAAAAGTATTAGCCTCCCAAAATATAAATCATATTCACCACTTACTCAAAACGTTTAGATATCACATTTGATATCAAGAGTATTGGCCTTCCAGAATATCAATGATATTCACCACTTACTCAAAACGTTTAGATATCACATTTGATATCAAGAGTATTTGCCTCCCTGAATATCAATGATATTCACCAAGTAATCCAAGAGTAATGGTCTCTAGAATGTTGAGATACAAGACATTCACCATTTACTCAATTTATTAGATCTCATAATACAAGTTGATTGTAAGATCATCACCTTACAACAACTTCTCCCAAATACAAGTGATGATCATTTGGAATTCATCACTTCCTCATGATGTACCCAAGGGATAGGCCCATATAAAAGTCGCATGGTCACAGTCCTCATGACTGTGATAACTTATTGATCATAAGAGAGATTGTCTTAGCATGGTATACTCCCTCTTAATCAATAAGATCAAGTTCACTGAGGTTAACCAAATAGCATCCTTATTCTTCTCCCTCTGAATGATAAACAGGACTCCTCATTTAATTCCCTCTTCCTATAATACATTTTAAAATAGAAAGGTCAAAGCACATAGCTTATATGAGAAGTGAACATTGCATAGAAAAGTATAGTAATTTATTTCATATTCTAAGACTCCATCTTAGAATTATAAAAAACTAAATTTTCTTTTGAGAATTATTTATCATTTATTTACATTACATGAATATATTAAAGAACTCCCTCTTAATCTAATATTTTACTCAGGTTAAGGATACTTTGAAGTTCCTTTTAGAAAGGATGTTTCTCTGACTCTATGTCATTATCACAAACTTTGGTGAAGGTTGCTAAATGTTTCAATCTATCAGTACATTTGAAAGCAGTGTGACCATAGTTGTCACATCTAAAACATTGCATCTTAGAGTAATCTGCATGCCTTCTTTTGCTTTTAAAATTTGGTTTCTTCTTTTTATCAACATGAGTCGAAAGAGCATAAAGATCACTTCCAGTCAAAGTATCATCTAGTGATATTACCATACCTTCCTCTTGAATACAATCATCTTTTTGTCGACCAAGTTTGGATCGAGCACATACTCCTTGTCGGAAGGTTTTCCATGATGGTGGCAATCCTCTTAGAGGTATCATGGTTAATTATTTTTCATCATAAATGTGACCAATTTTAGAGAGTTGGTTCCTTAGTTTAGTTATCCTCATGAAATAGGAGGCAATAGTTTCTCCTTTTTCTCATTTTAATGTGGGAGAGACTGTCTTTCAAATTTAGAATTCTTGTTGTGTTGTTTATCTCAAACATTTCTTCAAGTGTTTTAAGCATTTCATGCGTTGTGTCGAGTTCTGAGATAATAGGGAGTAGATGATCCTTAACACCATCCACAATCAACTTCATGGCTCTTGCATTGTCTTTTTCCCATTTAATCAATTCATCATTTCCTTTAGGAGGTATGTCAAATTTTTCCATGAATTTAGAGAGATTGTTATCCTTTAGGGTTACCTTCATTCGTAATTTCTAGGCTGTATAATTTGTGTTGCCTTCAAGTCTATCTTCAACCTTGATACAGTTAACTATTTTATCGGTAAGAAATTTTTACAATAGTTAAGTGCAATAAATAAGTCTAATCAAGATCGCCTCTTAAACCTGGCTCCGATACCATGTTAAAATATTGATTAGATTTATTAATTTAATTGTCTTTATGAATGTCTTAGGACTTCAAATATACCTCTATATCAACTTAGAGATATCATACATATCTTCTTATAAACTAGACCCTTTAAATAGTCCCTTATATATATATATATATATCATTATAATTTCATTTATGGTATGTTCCTTAGATATACTTCCTCTCTCTTAATAGCGCCTTCATAATTTGCTTGAGTTATTATTCTATGAGTATCGATGTTTGGTCCTTACATATAAACAATGCAAGATATATCTTTGGTGTGTGTATTTAATCTATCAAGTTGTTATGGTGCCCGATATATTTATACCCACTCTATATCTTCGACAATGAAGATAACTATAACATGTAAAATGACACACCTTTTGGCATAGAAGGATAGGACAAAAACGTGCTGCTAGGAACTTGACCATCCATTAACAAGGAGCTTAATATACAGAAAACACCAAAACCAATTTCTAAGGGAGACAAAAGAATATGCTCAACGATACCCAAAGACATAGAAGGATATAAAGTATGCTTTTAATATATAATATATTAAATGAGCATAGCTTCAATTATATATATTAATACATGAGTATATGAATATTAAAATAATATAATGAATCTTTTAATCAAGATGTTATTTTTATGGTATATGAATAATTTATCTAAATGAAGCTATAAAAATTAACAAATATAGTCAAAGCGATAAATGCATTAAATCACATTCATAACCATTTTATTTAATCACATTAAAATAATATGTTTAAATCACTCACTACATCATAAAACATCCCAAAGAAAGAATAAAGTAAATAATCATAGCATCAAATCAAAGTATCCAAAATCCAATAAGTCCATCATGTAATCACAAACAAAGTATATGTCTAAATACAAAAAAACCATGCATCATTATAAAACATCATGTCACATCGATAAGCATCATCACATAGATATGATCAAACTGAATAGCATAGGGTCTAACATCTATGATACTGGTAAATCAAAATATAGTATTTGACCATTAGATCATCTTGAATATCCTCAAACATGAGTATCAAAGTATCTCTCAAAATATAAATATAACAAGGTACATAATACAGACATGGTAGGTGTTACAGATCATGTAAATGCTACCCAGGAGGACCTCATCAACCACTTTACACAAAATGCCTCTCACATTTCCAAAATGTTCAATAGGTTGAGGTCATCTAGTCTTGGTCACCACTCAAGCCTAGCAAATACACTAAAACAATAGTCAAAGTGAAAATGAGGTTTTTAGGGAGGTTATGAAATTGGGTTCATGGAGGAATAGATGTCATGCATTTTATACTGATGGGTTATTATATTAGCAAGTGAAAGATAAGGGAATAAAAAAAGGTGATATATGTGCTCTTTTTAGTGGTCCTGTTAGTAGCAACTCCCATGCAATGCTTCTTTGCCATGCCAAATTGAATTAGATTAATCATTGTTTATTGTTTGATCCTTGGCAATAGATATTTGCCATGGAAGGAACTAAAAATAGTAGTTAATATTTTTCTTTTGTATGTTTGAGAGAGATAATATTGTTGGCAAATTTGTCTTGCACTAAAATAAATAATTATGTTTTGCGAATCAAACATCTTTTCATATGAAAATGATTTTTTGTTGGTGATTTAATTAGAAATTGAAAAAAATATGAATAAAGTAGCTAAATAATTTTTAAAAAAACATTTAGTCATTGTTTGTAACTCAAACCAGTTCCCACTTAGATGCTTAAAATTGTCCCAAAAGACTATATTAATTTATTTAATATTGCCCTTGACATTATAATTAATTATTTATTAATTAATTATATTTGTCATGTTCTTCTACCTATTTAATTAAATTTATTTAATTAAGTGGGTTCACTTTCCTAAGGTATTTAAATTTAATTTAAATACATCCATCCTTAATGTGTTAAATTTATTTAATACATGGCCCTCCATAAATCCCCCTTTTAAATAAATTATATTTATTTAAATCCCTCTATCTCATTAATTCCTCTAAACCTATGATTAAATTAAATCTTATTTAATTTAATCTTAAACCTAGCCTACACCCATAACTTTCATCTTCCTAAGCCTATCCATCATTTAATCCCACTTAATTACCTTAATCATCTTGCTAAACCCTTCTTAAGCCTAAGTGTGTGCTCACACATGTGTGAGGACCACTCCCACTTCTCACACCTCTTACATCTTTGTCCCCCACTCCTTTCTTCAAGTTTGCTCACACATGTGTGAGAAAACTTTGAATGTTGACCACTTGCATGGCTTGCTTACATGTCTTCTTGTGGCATTATGTGGATGCCACATAGATGCCACCTCACCAGGGCCTCTCTCAAGCCTATAAATAGAGCCCTTGTCTCAAGCATTTTCATCTCTTCCACATGCATTGTTATCATGTTAATTTGAGTTTTGAGCTCCCATACTGATTTCATGCTAGTTTGAGTTTAGAGTTTTCATAGTGATTTTCATGTTGCATACTAACCCATGCTAGATGATTTTAGATTGCATTTGCATTGTTAGATTTAGCTTATTCATTCATTTAGATCTTCATTTCATTTTTATACTAGCTTAGTTTTCACATTAGCTTAGTTTTCTTTATTGCATTCCATCTCCACATCCTTGAATGTTTTCAAACATGGCTTCTTCCATAGCCGTTGTTTAAGGTGTTCTTCATCTCATATAGCATAGTTTCATAGTTTCATCAATCACACTTGCACCTTCAGATCAAGAGATTCAAACATAGTTGTGTTTGGGAGAGCACACCAAACATCCCTCCAATCTAAACATACCAACAAGGCCTCTCATGGGTGCCTTTGTTGAGTTGTTTGAGGTTGCTTGAGGACTTGAGTTTTTGGTTGCTTTGAGTTGCAAAACTCAAGCAAATGTTTGTTAGTTTTCTTTCATTGTTGAATATTTAATGCATGCACATCAACTAATGTTTGTTTGTTAATTCTTGCTTCCAACAGGTCAATTTATTTAGCATACACCCACATACTCAATACACATGGTGATTTGGTGTTGACTTAATCCAAGCCTTCCCCTTGGGAATTTAAATTAATTTAGATGGATATCAATCGCAGTTTGATACTATAAACTAAGAATTAAACTCACTAGAAACATTTTTAAAAATAGAGTATTATATAAAAATCATTCTTTAAAAATAGTTAATAGACTAGTAAGACTACTTCAAGTTTTTCCCCTTTTCAATGTGTATTTAACAAAAGAATACAACACAATTGGAACACCATTTAAAAAATAAACACCATTTAATGATAATATTCTAGATTTTTTAGATCTTTCCAAGCTTCCACACCAAAACCTAACACTTGTCTCTCATTATCCTAATGAGGCATAGTTTCTCTATTTTTGGGAACTTTGGGTGACTTGTACTATAGCCTTTCTTCTCTTCAAAGTATTAAACTTTTCAAAACAAAATAATATGTGCATGCTCAATGATGGTGCTTATGTAGGCCTCGTCTCTTTGGTATATTCTTCTACATATTCTAGAAGCCTCCCCTAAATATATTTTTAACAAGAAGACAACTTTGAAACCTAATTAGAAATTCAAAATAAAATAAATTAAAAAGATAGAATAGAAAAACTATTTTATTTATTATATGCAACTCAAATTCTTTGTCTTATAGTTAATATCCAATAGATTTATGCTATCATACAAAAGTGAAAATTATTGAAAAATTTATATGATTGTACAAAATAATAAAGTATTTTCCAAATTAGGCTTTGATATTAAATAAATAATAAAATTTATTGGAAAATTATAAAAACATAAAGATTAGAATAGATGTGTTGGAAAAGTGTCAAATGATAAAGGATAATAATGATTTTTTGTGGAAATTTTTTATTTCTAGTAATAAAAAAATTGAGCCAAAAGTGACATGTTCTTTACTATTATAGTTTAACATATATTTGAAAAATCCAAAAATGAGAATAGAGGTTTTAACAGCTATGATTAGATAAAGTGAGAGAGGGCCCAAACCCTTAACAAAAAGAAAACATCGAGTCTTGTGGACAACAAAAAGGAGTTCAAAAGAAGTGAGACCCAACAATTAAACTAAACAACTAGTGAAAATAAACTAAACCAGCAAAAACAAGCACCCAACATTAAATGGCCACCCTTAAACATCACATGCTAAAGGAATATTTGAACTTCAAAAAAATAAGTCAACATTGACTATTTAACACTTCAACTCTAAGAATCAAACATTAGCGTGTGATGTTTAAGCTGTTAGCGTGGGGTTGTTGTTGCACCAAAAGACCAATATGTTAATGCCCGATACAACTACTCAACTTATAGTACATAGGAGGCAATTAAGCCCTTGTCACAAATCTCAAGGGGAGTGCTAAACAAATTTTCAACAATCTCCCCCTTAGCGTTACCCGAGGGTCTGAGGATTTGAACTTGTGACCAAGCTCTAATACCACTTGTTAGAGTGGGGTTGCCATTGCACCAAAAGACCGATCTGTTAATGCCCGATACAACTACTCAACTTATAGTACATAGGAGGCGGTTAAGCCCTTGTAAAAAATCCCAAGGGGAGTGCTGAAAAAATTTCTAACATAAGCCATCCAACATTAAATATCCAAAGCATGGAAACCACCTAGTAGCACAAAGGACCTGAACCGATCAAAACCAAGACCGTCACTTTCTTAATTTCTTGAGCTTCTCTATAAAATAGCTCTTCTTGAAGGGTTTGGACAAAGCCACGTCATACTTAGTCACCAATTGGAGACTCTCCATGGATTTTCTCTCCACATATCTTCTTCAACTTCCTCTCCTCAAACTCAACCTAGATTCCTCCATTATATTTTTCCATTTCATCCTAAGACTTCTTATGTTGAGTAACCAAATCCAACATCTATTTACCCAACTGTGTCTTAGATTCTTTCATGGATGCCAAGGTGGGCATGATCTCATTTTTTTCTTCTTTTGCAAGTACTTGAGCTCTAAGTTCAATGACTTGTTCTTCTAGCATTTCCAAAGTATGCATATTTTCACCAAAATCCTTCCCAACCCCCCATAAGGATTTCTCTCTCTTCCCCTTAGTCTAGTCTTCTACCTTATGCTTTGCCTCTACTAAGGCTTCTATCTTGTTTATTTCCCTCCTTGCAATTTAAATCTAGAATATGAACCATTTTGAAATGGGTTTCATCTTGCTGTGGAAGATGTAGGCCCCATTCACTTTATAGGCTAGGGCCCCTAGGCTAATCCCTTGAGAAGCCTTAGGAATCAGGGTAGTGGAGGAATACCAAGGGAATTTCAGGTCTCGTAGATAGTTGAGTTGGGTCTTAGGGTAAGGTGAGAAGGAGGTTGAGGGTGTATTGAAGACTGAGTTGGGGTAGAATTATTAGAGATCTTGGTCGACTTGAAATAAACCAAGAAGAAGTCAAAGGTTATTCATCTAACACTTCTATTGCCTCCTCCTATTGGGTAGCATTTTAAAATTTAGTCTTATGAGTTAGGGTTAACTCATGTGTAATAAATAGTAGGTACATTTTGAGGAGCCACCAAGGGTTTAGAAGTAGAAAAAATAAGAATGAACACTAAGTTGTTAAACCCAATGGAAAGGGTAAGGGATGACCCAACATGGGGAGTCAAATTGCGATGAAATTCATAGAGCCTAAATATCAAGCCTTGGTGAAGTGGGGATCCAACTTTGACTTTAGCCTTTTCAATAGAACATGAAAAACAAGAAACTATCGAGAATGGAAAAACAAAATTAAAATTTCATTAGAAATAATTGAACATAGGAAATATGTGAGAGTGGAAATACTTGTAACTTCCCTCAAGGGTCACAAATTGGATGAGAATTTATGCCACCATCTTCTAGTTACATAAGAGTTTCTTACAATTAAACCTACTATGAATCTTATGGATTACAATTTCATCGGGGTCAAGGAAGAGTTGAAAGTCATCCTTGAAAGAGACTTTGGACATCTACATAATTTTGGTCCCCTATATGCTCATCTTCGTGACCACTATGATAGTTTTTCCCATAATGATGAAATTAATGCTACTAATTCAAATTTTCCCATTCTCCTAAGATTCCAAAAAAAATTGTAGATTTTTGGGTTGAATCCTAGCATAGCTCAACATACATGATCGTATAACCATCCAAGATGATTTGGTAAACCCTAGCATTATTCTTAAATTTTTCATAGTTATTAGGATCTATCTAGTTCTAATTATGTCCCATGCTAGCATAAAGATAGTATCCAATGTCAAAGGCCAAAAAGCTAGCTGAAAATTATTATAAAAGAGTGGAGAAGAAGAAAACCTTTCAAGCAGTAGAGAAGCCACCTATAACATTCCAAAAAAGGGAAACTACTAGAGAAATAAGGAAAAGAGAATGACATCCTTTAACCAACTCAGGTACATTTTAATTAATACCATTTAAAGTATTGATAACCTCACTATCATTGTATACAGCATAAATATCCAAAGAGATCATCACATAAGCCTCTAAAGGGATCAACTCAAAATCATCCCAAACTTTTAAAAACTTTATGTACATTCCTTCTACCGCCAACCTATACTTTCCTATCTATAAGGGGTTTGAATATGATTCATGTTGAGATGTCATTTTGCATGATGCTTAATGGTAGGAATCCTTTCAAACTCCTCTCTTGAAAAGATAAATTGGGATCAACTCCAAGGTTTTGGGCGATCTTGCGACCTATTGGAATCTACTCAATTGAAGATAAATGTGTTTGTTCACGAGGAGGCCTTTGTTGGTCCAACCAATTTGAATAAAATATGTAACCTATTGTTTTGAAAGTAACCACAAAAGAGATATATTTTTGGTATTTTGTGTTTTATAATGAATGAAATCTATCAATGCAATTATATGAATTTCTAATTTAACCAAGTGTTAGCAAAGAAAATAACAAAGATAAGGTAATGAGAGATTAAAGAAAATAAATTGAAAGGGAAACTCCTAATAGATGTGAACCAGGATAACATGATGTATGTGAGTTAAATCTTTGAAAAGATCAGGTAGGAAACCAATGAAAATAGGAGTAGTGCTTCCTCAAATCCATTGATATAAGATCGTCAATGGGAACTTAGTAAAAATAGAAAGATGTTTCACTTCTCATCAAATTGCAAGGCCATGAAAAGTGCACTCATGTGAGAAAAGAAGCTATGTAGGAACAATAGGGTGATCTCTTCTCCAACTTGGTATGTCAACGAAATTCGTCAACACGAGGCAAACACCAGAACTAAAAGATCGCACAATCAAATCAACACAACAAAATCATTGGCTCCATTATTATTCATGAACATGCATTCACAAAAATAACACACTCTAGTAAGAATAACTACACTTAGAATGAAAGCTCTAATAGCATATATTATTGCATCAAAATAATGGCCTGGAATACATATTACATTCTTGAATTTATAAGAAATTGTCTCTTCAACTTGTGTTGAGAGTGAGAGATCTCTTCATTCAAATATATACTTTAAAATAATAATAAAAATCTAATTATATACAAACTGACTCTCTAAAAGGTGCTAAGTAGGTCTCCACCATTGTTTAGATCAATTAATGGGTGTCTGAGCCTTTACATGATTTACAACAAAGAAAGAAGAAGTAGATAAGAAGAAGGAAGTTGCATGAGGATCTAAGAGTCACTGGAAGCTCTAAAAATGGAAGCTTGACCTTCTCTAGGAATTTCTAGGAGTTGAATGTCGTTAGATTGTGTTTTTGATGCATGCAAAGCTCTAAATTAACAACTAGCAATTAACTATTGGTGCACTGTTATTTCTTCAAAATTGTCGGCACACCTCTGTAAATAGTGCACCTGCACACCTTGATGACAAGTTCAAAAAATCTAAAATTTTCCCCAAGTGTCAAAACTAAATTTCTAGCTTCTGGGTTTTGTACCCCTTTATACCAAAGCGATGTGGAGATATTTTCTCTTGAATTTCTCTATAATCTCTGCTACTTGGGAACCTTCCAGAAAATCCAACCCTTTATATTTATCTTTAATCATTTATCTGTAGTTACTGACCTCCATATAGGTCTCCACAAAATCCTCCAGTTTAGTGTCTAGGTCCAACAATACCTCTTCAGTCTTAAATGCTTGCCTAATATTTTCATTAGACAAAGCATCCTTGAAAGTTCTTCAAAAAATTTGGACAAATAATTCCACTGGCTTGAGCTTATTTTTGACTCGTCTACAAAAATCTCAAGGGCAACAGCATTGTAGTACTTCTCTGCTTCAAATATTTGCTCTTGACTCTAGTCCCTCAACCTCTAAATAACTTCATGAAGTCCTTCCATGACCTTATTTTTGGCAACTATCTTCTCAATCCAATCTTTGAGCTTATCAAGATCTTCCACTATATACACCTCCATGAGTGTACGATACCTTTGACTCTTTATTGTTGTCAAAATCTACAGGTCTTTAGCTTAGGTATATACCTCATCCATTAACCCAAAATCTTAGTTCACTATGGACACTAGTTTATTAGCACTTGACTAAATGTAATTCAACATGTTCAAATTGCCCTATATTATTTGTACACCCTTATGTTCAAAATTATCATGTCATTGCCGACATGCTTTCAAAAATGGATCCATTTGTATCATCCCCTTTTCTTTCCTCTCTAATGCCACAACAAGAGTGATCTCTAGAGGATCCAAGTATATCGGGCCCACTATTCTATGCAAATTGCCTCTCATAATCTCTTTTTGTTTTCGGAGTATCACCAATTCTGACTCATTCCTATCCATATGCTTGAACACTTCTTTTATGCCCGTAGTGATCAAAACTTTGGCAGTATCTACTGTGGGCTTCCCTAACAAGACTTCCTTAATTTGATAGTCTTTGGGAGTCAAATCTTAAGTATCAGCATGTGGAGGAGGGATGGCTATGTGTGCAAGAAAGTTTGTATCTTGGTTCTTCATGATGAAGGCCAATGGTCATGCATCACCTGTCAGTGGTTCAAGCTTCTTGATGGCTCTTACTAGCTCCTCCATTCCATCCTCAACAGTTATATTTATCTATCTCTTTTATCGAACCATTACCTCCCTCTTTAGCCAAGTGGGTTTAGTGCCCATTGGAGACATATATTTGACTAAAGAGGGAGTTTGCACTGCAATTCCCTTTCCCTTATTAGTCCTCTTTGGAATCTTTTCTAGTTAACAAAGATCACTAGTTTGAGTCTATGTGTTGTCTTGGGCTAAGGTCCTAGCCTCAATATTGTGGGGAGTTTGTTGCGATTCTTCTTCCAGTATTTGCCCCTCCTCTGATACTTCATTGGCTTGCATTTGTTGAGGTTTTTCTTCTTCTAGTGCCTGTCTCCTGCTTCAATAGATGGAGGAACTGGTCTCACTAATCCTTTGTCCATAAATGAAAAATCCTAAGATGGTGGTGAGGGTAGGCTGAAAGGTCCTTAAGGCAAAGGCAATATTTGGTTCTAGTCCTCGCCTAGGGGTTGACTCCTTGGAGTATCCCTTATTTTCTCCCCCACCATCTCCGGGCCAATAGGCATGAAATCAAAATCTGAGAGGTTAAAGACACCAGTCTCTTGACCCTCCATATTTGTGGTCCACTATTGTTGCTCATCTTCAAAAGTTGTAATCTAAACAAGTTCTATTGGACCAAATGATGGCATTATAGTATAACTCCTTCTTCTTTCCTCTTCTAAGGCCCTGGCTGATCGAGTCCTTTGACTCAAGGGAACATCATCAAGTTGTTCATCCTTTTCTTCTTCTTCAGCCTCATGAATGGTTTCAAGTACTTGTGGAGGAGGAGTATTCTTTTTCTTTAGTTTTCTCCTTTTCCATGGCTCTCCCATAGTGAATTGAACCCTGGTCTTCTTAGGAGATGAGGGGGAGGCTTCTTCCTCTTCTTTCCCTTTCAGTGGCACCATTTGTTCTTCCTCTCCTTGTCCCTCCTATTCCTGTTCTAGGGGAGGTCTTTGCTCAACCTCTTGGGCTTGTGCTGCCAACTCATCTTGGGTTTGTACTTTTACTAGATTCTATTGTGGTTGTTGAGGTAGTTGTACCTAAGCTGCTTGCTTCCTAGCTTTTTTCGGAGCTCTCCTCCTTTTAACTCTACTATTTTCCTTGAAATACTTAATTTCCCACTTATGTCTATAAACCATTTCTAGTCTCACTAGGGATTGAGCTAGGAAAGTTGGCACTGTAAACTTTACACCTTTGCCTTTCATAGGCTGTGTTGTGGCTTGTAGGGGAACAACATGTGGAACTGGATCAATTTTGAATGGTTTCTTGATCTATTCCCTTGTTAACTAGACAATGTGTCGAGCTTTGTTGTTGATATCAACCTTTTCATCCCTGCCAATCTCTACATTCATTATAGGCCTGTCATATATCTTGTCCCTATTGTGCAGTGGATCTACGACATCTTCTATGTCTTTTTTGACAGCCTTGAGACGGATCTCATTTTAAGCACCTTTTTCTGCTAAGTATAGAGTAATTCTACAATAGTCCTTTATTCAAACATCATAATCATCTATGGCATTCATCCAGTGATCATCTAGTGTGTCTTCATGCATGAACTGCCTCCCTACTAGATGATGTACCATCCCAATATTATCAAAATATGGGCAAGGGGATTTATATTCCTCTAGGGGATACTAATCCCATTCTGAATCAAAGGTCGCTATATCTTTTTTTTTCTTGACCTCAAATGCACATGTGGTTATTGGCCATACCCATGTCTTCTTGTGTTGTTTTCTCACTCTATCATATGCAGATGTGAGTTGTCTGGCAATCTCCAACAAAATGAGTCTATCCAATAGATATCTAGGGAGTTTCTTTGGGTTCACCTGTGTGCCTGCTACCCTCAAGTATGTGAATGTTTCAAATTTAATGTAGTAAGCACCAATTTCTAGGATCCTTGATGCTACCTCTACTAACATTCTTTTAGTGTAATCACCCTCTATAAACTATATGATCGTAAATATAAAATCGTCATTCACTATCTTGTATTCCTTGCTCTAATTCAAGAGCTTCTTCTTCACCAACTATGGTTACACCACATTGGGCCAAGCATTTGCATCTTGCATGCTTCCCTTTTTGTAAAGTCCAGGGTAATTGGTTGTCCTTGTTGCCAATAAGTACACCAAATATAATGTCATATAGAATTTGGGGTTGGTCTTGACTCCCACCAGCTACTCATCTAGGTTATCACTGAGTATTGTGGCCCAATTGATAGGTATCTTGGTTGTCCTAATGGTTTCAATGAAGTGGACCATCTAGATATTAAGATTTCTAGCTACCAGTAAGCCCATGACTCTACTCAAAAGCACTATGGCATATCTAATGTCATTGTTCATATAACCCCGAGTAATGTCCACCTTTCAAATTTTGCAACCCACTGGTGTTCTATCAAATCAAAAATGATGATTGGATTATCTCTCGGGCCTCTTTCTCATTCTCAAAGTACCATCTTTCTACTCCCTCATAGGATATCTGTAAGTACTGATAAACTCTAGGGAAAATGGAAGACTTTCTCAATATTGTGAGGTCAGAGGTCCAGGACTATGTCACATGTGATACTCTTGACAACCTTTTCCTCAGTAACATAGTGGTCTGACAATGTCATAATGAGTTAAGAAGATTGCATAGATGTAGGATGTGATGTCGCATTAACTAACCCTAATCTAATAAGCACCGACAACATTGTGGATCTCTCTTTAATATTGTCGCAAATGGTGAGGAATGTGTTCCAATTGATATGTCCCAACTTGGTGTCTCATATTTCTGCATGTCCCTCCTTAAAGTGGGATTTCTTTGGCGCACCTTGGTATTTGAACACTACTGGTTTGAGAGCCATTTTTTCTGTGAGCGAGGATGATGAGGATGTCATTTTATCTACAGAAAGAATAAAAACATTAGTTCAAAGAGTGACAAATATCACCCAAAAAAAAACCTAATTGACAAAAAACCTAACCCAAATCACCAAAATAGTGGAAAACCAGCTCAATCACCCCCATAGCCTTGGAATGAAAAATAGGGCACCTTGCACACCTTGACAGGTGCGCTAGGTGCACTTAATGACCCCTAAATGGTCATTTTATGTGCAATTGCACACATGTGCACATGCGCACCTTGATATGGTGCACACATGCACATGTACGCTACTGCGCATCTGCATGTGGCATACAGGGAGACTTAGGGTCTTCTCTTGCTTTGTTATGCATTAAGGGTACCCACATGCGTACCTTTATGGGGTGTGAATGTGTGCACCCATATGTTATGCCTAGGTTGCTTATGAAAGTTCAAAATGGTGTGCAGATGTGCACCTTAACAAGGTATGCATCTATGCACCATTTCCTTAGGTGATCTACTTATTTTTAAGTTTTAGGATTTAAGACTAAAAGGTGACCTTGGATAGGTGTGCATGTGCACAGCTTTCTAAAATGTTTAAGCTTTTGTTCTTAAGGTTTAGGGTTTTGTGTCATGTGTGAACAAAAGTGCACACATGCGCACCTTGGATAGGTGTGCATGTGTGCACCTTTGATGTCTTAATGTTTGTTGTGTCTTGCAAGTTAGCACAACTTAGGATGTGGGGAGGTGCGGGAGTAGAGGAGCGCGAGGATGAAGTGAGGAGAGGGGAGGGGCTACCTAGGCTTATATAGGCCTAGGTAGGTGTGCACGCTTTGGAGGTGTGCATGTGCACATGTGCACGGGTGTGCATCTCCAAAGGGAGATAAGTGTGCACTTGTACATTTAGTGCACCCAAAATGTGTGTGCATGTGCACTAGGTGCACTAGTGCACCCTTTTGCACTAATGACCCTTAAACTCATAAAATTCTTAGTTTTGAGGTTCCAAACTTCTCAATTGGAGACAAAGGCTAAACCCCAACTCTAGAAGGAGTCTCAAAATGACCCAAGTCTCGCACTAGGGGTCTAGGTGAGAAAGAATTTACTAGGGTGTCCCCATTTCTAGGATAAATGGGGTGTGTGTTATGAAACCACAACAATACATAAACCTACAATTAAATAAGAAGAGCCATCATAATATCAGTAATTCCAATTTCTTTCAACTAAACTTGTCAACTTATCATTGTTTTATTACAAAGGAGTTTTTAATGATAAATAAAAATATATCTAAATGTGAATAACCCATCATAATTTTAACAATTCCAACTCCATTTAAATAGATGCAACAATCTATACCTTACTTTTTAAAGGAATTTCAATATGGAAAATAAACATACATATAAGGTAGAAGAGCCCATCATAATTTTAGTAATTCGAATCTTATTCAACTACATGAATTAGATTATACTTTCCTATCTAAGTCAACATACATATAGATAGAAGAACCCATCACAATTTAGTAATTCCAGTCTCATTCAAATCAATGCCTAAAACTATACTCTCATTTTTATAAGGGATTTCAATATGGTAAGAAAACATACATCTAAAGAGAAGTCATAATTTTAATAATCTCAATCACATTCAACTAGATGCATCAGTTTATACTTCAATTTTTAGAAGGGATTTTAGTATGATATGTAAACATACATGTAAACAAATGAACTTGCCATGATTTTAGTAATTATAATCCCATTCAAATAGATGTATCAGCATATACTTCATTTTTTTAAAAGAGGATTCAATATGATATAAACATACATCTAAGTGAGAAAACTCCATCATAAGTCATTAATCCTAATAAAGGGCACTCCACTTAATACCACAAACACATAACAGAAATAAAGAACAATGATAATTTGCAAGAACCAAAAATTGGCTTCTTATTATCTGCAAAAGTATGGAATTACAAATTTTGAGAATATGATATGCAAAGTCACATGGGTGTTTTCCTTACAATATTATGTAAGACAAAACCATGAACAACCACCTAGGACTGCCCTAGACAACCCCATGTACCCTCCCTGATATAGGCAATTTTTCACTACTTGGGAAGGTTCTAGACATTTAGCCCTAACCCTTGAGACCAACTAACCCTAAAACTAATATATTTATTACATAAGAGTCAGATCAAAATAATTGTAAATTATATTTCAGGTAGCCCAACTTCCATAGGCCATACCTTTTTAATCGTAGACCTAATTAGCTATTATAGTCACTTTTAAAAAATGATGGCTCCTTATCTACAATGCTTGACCATGCAAGCATTTGTTAGTTTGGGTTTGACCTTGTTTTAGAGCCTTTAAGGCCTTCAAAACTGAGCTCAAAGTTTTTATACCATAAGTTTATATTGAAAATCTTCAATAACTACACCAATACAAGTGATATGACAATGAAAATCAATTGATAGACTAATATATCTACGATGAACCTCCACCTGTGAAACCATAACATTTTGAGCTTGTATGGCCAACTTACTAAAAATTGTAGGTTTCCACAAATAATAACTTTTCACTTAAACAACCCTTGTTGAAAAGACATAAACAAAAATATTTTTAGGTGATGTAAGATTGCCTTTACAACTAGGATGCTCCTGCATCAAATCCCTCATTCAACTCAACCATTAGCCTATACTTTCCTTGTTAAAGGGGATTTCAATATGATAAGTAAACATGTATCTAAATGGGAAGAACCAATCATTATTTTAGTAAATCGAATTTTCTATTCAACTAGATGCATTAATCTATTCTTGACATTTTAAGAGGTATTTGAATATGAGAAGTAAACATACATCTAAGTTGGAAACCCATCATAGTTTTAGTAATTTCCATCTCATTCAACTAGATGCATCAAACTATACTTTCCATACTAAGTAAACATACATCTAAATGAGAAGCGCCCATCATAATTTTAGTAATTTTGACCACATTCAACTCGATGCAGCAAATTATACTTTATAAGGCATTCAATATCAATAAGTAAACATGCATCTAAAGAGAGAGAGACCATCATAATTTCAATAATTCCAATTATATTCAATTAGATGCATCATCTTATACTTTACATTTTAGAAGGGATTTCATTACGATAATTAAAAATGCATCTAAACTAGAAGAAACCATCCCATATTTAGTAATTCAAATCTCATTCAACTAAATGCATCATACTATACTTCCATTTTATAAGGGATTTCAACATGATAAATAAGTGAATATCTAAAGGAAAAATCTCTCATAGTTTCAATAATTGCAATTTCGTTCAACTAGATACATCATTCTATACTTTACATTTTAGAAGGGATTTTAGTATGAGAGGTAAGGATACATCTAAGCTAAAAGAATCCATCATAATTTTAGTAATTTCAATCCCATTCGACTAGATGCATTAATCTATACGTTCATTTCTAAGTAAACATCCATCCAAATAGGAAGAACTCGTCATAATTTCAATAATTCCAATCTCATTCAACAAAATTCATCATACTTTACTTTCCTTTTATAAGAGATTTTAATATGGTAATTATCATACATCTAAACATGAAGAAGCCAACATAATTTACATTCAACTAGGCTTTTCAAAGTTATTTTAGTACAATAAGTAATCATACATCGAAATAGGAAGAATCCATCATAATTGTTGTAATTCCAATCTCATACAACTAAATGCATCAATCTATATTTTCCATTTCATAAGGGATTTTAGTGTGATAAGTATCATTTATCCAAATGAGAAGAACCCATCATAATTTCAATAATTTCACTCACGTTGAACTAGATACATTGTTCTACACTATATTTCGTAAGTAAACATGCATATAAACTTGAAGAACCCATCAAGATTCCAATAACTTCAATCTCATTCAACTAAATGCATCAAACTCTGCTTGTTTTTTTCGAATAAGAAATTTCAATAGAATAAGTAAACATAAACTTAGACAAGAACTCATAATTTGAGTAATTCCAATTACATTCAACTAGATGGGTCACATTGTACTTCTAAAAGAGATTTCAATATGATAAGTAAACATACATCTAAACTAGAACAACTCATCATAATATCAATACCTTTCAACTAGATGCATCACTATAATAAATAAGCATTTCATCAAGTAAGAAGAATCTATCATAATTAAGATAACTTCAATATTTTTTTACATGAAATACATCAATCTATGATTATTTTTTAACACAGATTTCACTAAGATAACTAAACATGCATCTAATTTGGAAAATCCCATATAATTCCAATATCTAATCTCATTTAACTAAATGCATCAATTTACATGTTCCTTTCTAACTATACATGCATTTAACCAAAAGAACTCATCATAATATTAGTAACACCAGCCACAAAACTATACATGCATTTAACCAAAAGAACCCATCATAATTTTAGTAACACCAGCCACAAAATCAAACCTCACAAAAAGCTGAATCTTGAAACAACCCAATACGAATAAAAAAAAACCCCTTGAGAGCCATTGTACTGATGATCAATGACAACAAGAGTACCATGTATCAATCCATGATTTCTTACACAGATTGTACTACGATAACTAAACATACATCTATATTGGAAAACTCCCATCATAATTCCAACAATTCTAATTTCATTAAACTACATGCATCAGTTGACATTTTACTTCCTAACTAAACAAAAATTTAAACCAAAAGAACCCATCATAAATTCACCAACACCCAGCACAAAATCAGACCCCCAAAAACACTGAATCCTCAAACAACCCAACCCAACGGCCAATAAACAAAAGCCCTTCAGAGCCATTATATTGATGATCAAAGCATGCAACAGGAAGAATTGCTTGTATTCATTCAGATCCAAGAAACAAAACCACTAAATTGCGCAAACAAAAAACACAACTACCCCCATTTCTCCTCACATGATGGCCTCCTCCTGGTGGGTCTGGATCGTTATATCAGACTTTGCATAGGCCACACAAGTCAAGATGAACCCCTCCCCAATCTGGTCATCATCCAAGAAGCTCTGGTCCTCCATCTCCACCTGCCCATCAACCACCTTCCCCGCACAAGAAGAACAAGATCCAGAGCGGCAAGAGTAAGGCAGATCAATCCCCGCTTCCTCTGCCGCATCCAAAATATACACATCATCTGGACACTCAATCTCAGTCTCTCCCTCTGGAGTAAGCAGCTTCACTTTGAATGCCGCCTTCACGGACCTCTTTGCCTTCAAACCCATCTTCCATTCCTTCATTAAACTTCCAGTGTTCATCATTGACACGGACCCAACTGGTTTGCTCTGGCTCAGAGTGTTCCACCCCTGCGCTGGCCCTGCCACTGGAACTACTGCTGCAGACAATGTTGTGGCCGCCATTGTTTATCCTCCTCAGAGCTGAAGAAAGGATTCAAATGGGTATAACAAGAAGTTTGATTGTTAGTTTGCAATTGAAGGGGAGAGGGATGGAGGAATGGATATAAAGAAGAAGCTTGAGCTTACCTGAGAGTCGAAGTGTGGATCGGATCGGAGTTGAAAAGTGTTGTGGATGTTCGTGGGAGATGGGGAAAAAGAGGGGCTAAATCGGAAGAATGTGTGGCCAAGAAGAGAATGAGTGTATGGCAGCCATACGCCCTTGCCTTTGCCTTATCGGCCACGCGGCCACTGTCTATTGAGCTTTTCCCTATCAGGTATCTTTGTTTTGAGATTTCTCCCTAGGAGTTGTTGAGACTCTTGGGCCCAAGTTTTTTCATTTTGTTTCTTTACTCCCTACCTACAAAGTTTAACCTTCCTTTGTTATAGAGAAATTGAATTGGCAGCGACCTAAGCTTACTTTTTTATAGGGTTGAGTCTCCTTATAATCTTTTAGGTGAGCCTCTATCCTTTCAAACGATGTGCAATAGATCTACATTGATACATTGAGAAAATAGGAGTTGAAGACATTACCTAAGCTATGAAAGTAACACCTAAGATTGAAGTACAGGGTTGAGTCTCTCTATAATCTTTTGGGTGAGCCTCTACATAACTTCTCAAGCAATGTGTAATGGATATGCGTTCACACAACAAGAAAATCAAGAGTTGAATGCATGACCTAGGCTACTAAAGTAACACCTAGATTGAATGAGTTGAACTTAAAACCTTAGCTACCTAAAGCGACAATCTAGATTAAGCTAGCTAATTTGAATGAATTTTTAATGTTTTTTTAATCTTTGCCTACAAAACTTAGCCTCCTTTTGTTGTAGAGGAAACGAATTTAGAGTGACCTAAGCTTAGTTCTTTACACGGTCGAGTTTCCCCATTACCTTTTGGGTGAGCCTTGTTGTAACTCTCAAGCAATGTATAATGGATATGCATTCATATGATGAGAATATCAAGAGTTGATGACATGACCTAGGCTACCTAAAGTAAGGATTAAGGTTGAATGAGTTGAACTCAGAACCTCGGCTATCTAAAGCGACAATATAGATTAGGTGAGCTAGATTGAGCGACTTCTTAGTTTTTTTCCAAAACTACCAATAAAATTAACCCTTTTAGTTAGGTGTGCTTGAATCGAGAGAAATGGAGAGTTTAGTGTAGTTTGAGGGACCAAGAGCTTAGTTCTTTATAAGGTGAACCTTCCCATGACTTTTAGAGATTTCTCTCTAGGGGTTGCTTAGTTTCTTAGTATTAGGACTTTTTTTTAAGACCTTGCCAACATAAATTAACCTTTCATTTAGGCATCTTTGTATTGAGAGGACTCGAGAGTCTAATTCAAGTTGAGCGTTTTGGAGTTTATATTTTTATTGGTTGATCCTCCCTATAACCTCTCAAGTGACATGAAAACTATCCTCATCCTCAATGCTAGTAAATCAATAGTTAAACCCATGACCTCACCTAAGGTCAAGCAAGTTGAAGTCTCAACATTGGATACCAAATGTGATAGTCAAGATTAAGTGGCATAACTTGAAGGTTCCTTTCATTCAAGTGTCTTTTGGTGAAGTATTTATAAACTAGTTCATTTGGTAGATATTGGAGTTGCTTAGTTACTTGGAACCCTACCAACAAAGTTTAGCATTTCATTTAGGTTAGTTTGCATTGAGAGAAATTGATATTACCAAGAGAAAAAGTTGAGATTAAGTGAGCTAACCTAAGGGGTCATTTCCATTAGGTTCATGAGGGTGAAGTTTATGTAGATTGTTTGGCTTTGTAGGCATTGTCAACATCTTTTACTTTCGCCTCAGGTAGTGTTTTAGTCATATAGTAGTATTGTATTTTTTCTATGTTATATGCTTTGGGTTATAGTCTCATGTGATCTTCAAGTTGCATTTATATCCTTGCTTTTGGTTTTATAGATTGTTTGTTTTGACTTACATTTTTTACATTTTTTAAGTTCCTCTTTGTTATTATTTCAATGATTTAGTGGTACTATATTTGTTTATACATTGTATGTTCTACGATATAGTTTTGTATGATCTCTGGGTTGTATTTAACATGATGCTCTTGGTTTGTTTTTTTTGGTATGATAGGTATTGTTAACATATTTTATTTTCCTCTACCTATTGATTTAATCCTCTAATTGTATTTTTTTGTTTATGAGTTTTATGCTCTAGTTTATAATCCCATGTGAACTATAGATTGTATTTTTTAATGATATCTTTCATTCTATAGATTGACTTGTTTGATAAACACTATGAGCATATTTTATTTTCCTCTCAACTATTATTGTAGTTGCCTCTAGCAATATTTTATTTGTTTCTATGTTGTATACTCTAGGTTATAGTCTTCTATTGGATCTAGGTTATATTTATTATGATGCTTTTGGTTTTATGAATTGTCTAGTTTGATGGACATTGTTAACATATTTTAACTTCCTCTTGACTATTATTTTAGCCATCTAGTTGAATTGTTTTTGTTTCTATGTTTTATTGTCTATGTTATAGTAGTGTGTGAGCTCTAGGTTGTATTTATAATTATGCTTATGGTTTTATAGCGTGTTTGGTTTGGTAGACATTGCTAACATTTTGATTTTCCTCTCTACCGTCATTTTAGCCATCTAAGGGTATTGTACTCATTTCTATGTTTACAGTCTTGTGTGTACTTTAGGTGGTGTTTACCAAAATGCTTTTGGTTTTATATAGAATGTTTGGTTTGATAGACAGTGTTTAACATTTTTTTCTCTCTCTCTCTCTACTATTAGTGTAGTATGTATTTGTTTATGTGTTTTATGCTCTAGGTTTAGTCTTGTGTTGTCTCTAGCTTTCATTTATCATGATGATTTTGGTTTTGTAGATTATTTATTTTGATAGATATTGTTTTCTCTCTCATATTGTTTTAGTAGCTAGTGGTATTATATTTATATTAATGGTTTATGCTCTTAGAGATGTAATTTATTTCCACCAAAAAAAAAATATGAGATATTATTTTATGAGTTATCATTTATGCATTTATTCATTAAAAAAAAACATTGTTTGTATTTTGTATTTTAATATATTTGAATTCATCAATTGATTAATATATATGTGAGGTTGTAAAAGTGGGTATGGGTAGTCCTGTTGATATTACATGTAGAACCATGTTCACATGTTAAGTGTGTGGTTAAAAGTGTTCATGGCTATCAATGTTGTTGGATGTGACCACCTAAATTTGAGATATTTTCATTTTTTATAAGTGTGGTATCACCTTGGTTTTTATTAGGATTTAGTTTTTTTTTGAATCAAAACAAAGCATAACAAAGGTGTTGACACTTACAAAATCATTTGGTTTTCATATGTACAAGGGTTTTATTGAATTTTGTTGTTTTGTATTACACTTTCTTTCAATTTGGTTTTTATTGATTTTTTTTGTTTTTGAATCAACGGGTGTTTCTATGTACAAGGGTTTTTATTGAATTCTTTATTTTATATGTATGATTTGTTTCACTTTTTACTCTATCGAAAATAAGTGTATCAAATATGAGAATTAAAATATAAGTGATATGTTTCTATGTAAAATTTGTAACTACCTAAAATTTTATTAAATTTGAGTAAACACTCATATTTTATTTTTAGCATTCATTATTCCTTAAACTAAGTCAACTTCATAAGTGAGCATTTTCAAGCCTAGTTTAGATTTATAGTGTCAGTTTTAAACTAAGGGAAGGAGTTAGAAAAGTGAAGTTGTAAAATGTTATTTAGGTACAAAATAGGAGGAAACAAATTTTGAATTGTTAATATATTACAGGTCCAAGATTACTGGGGGTGCATGTGGGTGAATCACTAATCCACTAACTTTTTTAAGTCACCACTTCACAAAATTGATTAACTAATACCAAATCTAACATCCACTCTTTTATTCATCCATTCCATGTTAACTTGTGAAAATGACCTTAAAACAACTCATAAAAGTATCTACACAAGTAACACAATAACACAAATTTTTATCATGGAAACCCTTAGTCAGAGAGAAAACCCACAACAAGAATTGATACCCAAAGGTATTTTGCACCCTTCTAAAATTTGGCATGTTAAAGCTTGGCCCTATTAGGATCTTACAATGATGCTCATTTAGGAGAAGGCCCTATTAGGAGACACATTGTTAATGAATTTGCCTCAGACATGTTAAGATCTTTACTCTATTAGAAGAAACCTTGGAAAAGGATTTTCTAACTCAAATTAATGTGCCACATAATTAAAGGAATTAACTTTAGATCCTACTAAAGATCCTACTCACCCTAAAAGAAGCAACCTTGTTAGAGGGTTTTAACTTGAAGCCTGATACAATTAACCAAGTATAAAGATCGGAGAAATTACACTTCAATATTTCTTGAACAAATCCTTTTTAGCTCACCATATGCATCTCCTAGCAAATATTTAGCTACTAGCTTAATAACATAACCCATGTCCATCACAACCACTAATCTATTCTCTCACACTCTAGAAAAATAATGTTCTTCCATATACATATACTTCTCATCATTAGGTAACACTAACCCTAAATATTTTATCTCGTGAGATCCATTTACATTTGACCAAAATATATTAACAAAATCTAATTTGTCATTAGAGGGTACCACATGATCAATCTCTTCAATTAGGAATCAATCTAACATAGAACATCTAGCCTTTTCACCTTTTCAAATGAACATGCACAGTTTCAAAAAAAATCTATCACAATTCCCAAAATATAATCAATCCTTCAAAACTTATTGATTCTATGTTATTTCCACATCATCAACCATTGTGAAATATCTACCAAAAATTCCCTATATGTTACTGATTCAAGATCAAACACAAAAATCCAACTTGTTCTTCAATTACCTTCCTAAACTCTATTCAATCAATCTAAAACATGAGTTCCTATAAAACAAAATCAAACAAAACTTTGAACATGAACCAATAACTTAGTAAACATCATAAATCTTGGATTTTATCACTTGAAACAACATATATTTGATAAACCAATCAAATCGCTCATTGATTACCATAATCTGATCAACCCAATTAAACTATCTCACTTTAATCAATCATAACTCACTCAATATTGATGTGCAGTACATGAAATTACATATAAGACAACTAGAAACAACTCAAAATCTTCCATACCAATCATGTACTCTAGCTCATTATACAAGTCAACCACACACTTGATTTATCACTTGAAGAGTAAGTAACTTGAATTCTAGTAAATAGTTCAACACAAACTACCAAGTTGACATTAATGACAACATAATAATTGATTTAATCACTATCGAACATGTGCATCAAGACATTTACATCGATTGTGCCAATAATATTCTCTTTTGTCATTGATGGAAATTCCATACAAAAATCAAATAATAATACAATCATGAAAGTAAATATCAGGATCGTCAACCATCATCAATACCAACAATATTGGCAAACCAACAACTAATACAATTGATTTATCCCCCATAGATGATTCATCCTCTGGTCCTTTTTATTAATCTTCTCCCCCTGTAGAAATTATGCCTAATCATATTGATGTTATTTGTTCTTCTCTCTTATGATCTTCATTATGTTCATCTATTCTTCCCCTGCCCCACTTTGACAATAAAGCTAAAGGTGCTTTACTCAAAATTTATTTCACCTTTATACTTTTAATCTCGAAAAAGAAAATTTGATCAGCAAATCAACCAACTACTTACTTCTACTTAAGAATTAGTGTCCATTATATCAATACATATAAAGGTAAACATTATATTTAGTGGGTTGATGTAGTAATAGCATCTTAATTATGACTTGGTGGAGGAATGACCCCTAGCTCAACTTTGAGATACTCAAAGGAATCCTTAGGTAATGGATTCAGGAATATGTCTGTAACTTTCTTCTTTTATGTCACATCTAATCCATCCTTACTTCCTTCTCTTGTATATTTTGCCTTAGAAAATGATATTTTATTGCTATATTCTTTGTCTTGGGATGTTGGATAAGACTCTTTGATATATTAATGGAACTTCTGTTATCACAATATATAGTAATTGGTTCAATAACCTTCTCATTTATACCTTCTATCACTTTCTCGATCCAAATTTCTTGTAAACAGTTACTTAAGGAAGAAACATATTCAACTTGAACCGTTGAATGAGATATACAATTTTGTTTCTTATTAATCCAAGAAACAACTCTTCCACGGAGAAAGAATTCTCCACCACTTGTGCTCTTCCTATCATCAATATTTCCTACTCAATCGGCGTTACTAAACACCTTCAAATCAAACTCTTCACTATAAAAATAACATAGACCATAATCAATTATTCCTATGAGATATATTAATATCCTCTTCACTACCATCATATGTGATTTTTTCATATTAGACTGAAATCTTTCAAATATTCCAACTTCATGAGAATTATTAGGTCTACTATGAACAATATAGTGCAACTATTCAATCATGGATCTTTATAGTATTTCAATATAAAATCACTTGAAGAATCATCCATAGAAAAATTATAACGTGTGACCACAAGTGTACCTACTAGTTTTAAATCCTCCATGCCAAAAATTGTAAACACTTCCTTGACATATTTGGACTCACAAATGAAAATTTTATCTTTCATTTTCATTACATGAAATCCAACAATGAATTTTATCTCACCAATCATTAACATCTTAAACTCTTCCTTCATCTCTTTAGCAAACTCCATACTCATGTTATCATCACCTCCAAAGATAATGTCATTCAAAAATAATTTAGCAATCAACAATTGTCACCATCTAATTTTAGATGCACATTGTTATCTTCACTTGTCCTTTTAAAACCAAGTTCACTAAGTATGAATGTAACCTTTCATATAATTATCTTGGAGTCTTCAAACCATATGAATCTTTCTTCAACTTGCAAAGAATGTCTTCATCTTCTAATAAAGTAAACCCATCCAATTTCCCAATGTATACCTCTTCTTCCAATACACCATTCAAAATGAATATTTAACATCCATTTTTAAAAAATTGAACTTCTTATAACTAGCATATGCAAGTAATATTCTCACACCTTCAAGTGTATATATTGGTACAAAAGTCTCACCACAATCCAAAACTTCTTCTTGAGTATATCCTTTGCATACCAATATTGCTTTGTTCGTAACAACATCCATCCTCGTTCAATCTATTCCTAAAGACTCGCTTTGTACCAATTATATTCGTGTTCTCTGGTTTAGGCACCAAAGTCTAAGTATCATTGTAGTCAATCTAATCAAATTCATATTCCATAGATTTGACCTAGTCATAACTTTTCAAGTCTTCATTCACTATTCTAGGTTCCATTTCTAAGATCAAATAGGGACTTTATAAAAAAAAATCCTTGTATGCACTCATGAATTCTTGTTTCCAATAATATTCTATTTGGAAAAATGATCCAATCTCACACACCTTGGTATTGCTGGTTTAGGTACTTCTTCATTCACCAAGTGCACCTCTATATTTCTTCATTATTTTGCACACCAATTTCCTATGCATTTGACTGAAATATCATATCTTGGACTAACTATATTTCCTTCTTACTTGAATCATCATTCACTTCAAATATGTCTAAAAATCTATCTACCTTCACATTAGCACTTTCAAACATTTATTGGCACTTTTTTTCTAACACTTGTATGCTTTACTCTTGGTAAAGTAACCTAGGAATATTCTTTTATCACTCTTTGCATAAAACTTTCTAGTGAAATCATCTCTCTTCATATAACATTTGCTTCTAAAAATGTTAAAATAATTCACACATCTAAGATTATAACCATACCAAAGTTCATAGGGTGTCTTACTAGTTCCCTTCTTGACATATACTCAACTCAATGTATAGATTGAAGTGCTTATGGCTTCTCTTCAAACATATTTGCAACATTCCCTTGCAACAACATTGTTCTTGCAATGTCAACAATTTTTCTATTCCTCCTTTTTGCTATGCCATTCTGTTGAGGAGTCCTCAGAGCTTACATTTGTCTCTTGATTCCATTCATGTCACAATAATAAATAAATTCCCAAAAAGTGAATAAATTTCAAACCATTCTCTGATGGTCATTCATTGCATGGTTCAATGGACATTTGTCAAAATACCGATGAACATATAAGTCATCACTAAACGAGCATCAAAATTTTGGATGGAGCTCGAAGCCATCAGAATTCCAATGCCAAGACTAGTCATTAGAGATGTTTGGTCATCATAATATTGACACTAAATGCCATCAGTTGAATATGGGGAAATGAAAATTGTGAAAGCAACTTAACTGATGGAAGATCAACAAGACTGTTGTTGATGGTATGGCATCCTCGTCATAAACCCCATCAGTGATTTTTGGTATTCCAACTATAAGAAGTTGAATTTGCATATGAGGATGTCATCGGGTGTATGGCATCCTTGTCAAAATAAACATCAAAAATTGTTACATTTGGTTGAAAGCTTGATGCCTTGTGTGTAGTGTAGTTGTGTCATGCAAATGATTTAGAAGTTAATGATTTTCATTTTGATAGTGGTACATTATTCTCCTGCCATAAACTATTTTTTAAAGTTTGACTTAGAAACTGCATAAATATTCTTAAATAATGCGCAAATGATTAGATGAGGAGTGTTGATTGTGCAAATAGCATATATCTAGCTTAAAATCACAATATTGGAATGAGAAAAAATTTAAAGATATTTATGGAAGAGATTGACTCAATTCTATCAATCTATTGTGTAAATGTCTTTAAGTTTATTCTCATTCTAATACTATAAGCTTAAGTTGGATATTTTCCACTTGTACAATCAACACTCCTCATATAATCATTTATATTTTATTTTAAAACATTTGTGTAGGTTTAAGGTTAAACTTTTAAAAATGATTTATTGTGGGAGAATGCTATACCACGACCAACATGGAAATCATTAATTAAAAAATCATTTTCCAAACACAATTATGCTATGCACAGGTTGTCAAACTTCCAACAAAGAGCATTGGCATCATCGGCAAGTTCAAAGAATATAGATTAATAAGAAACATGAAAGCACAATATAGATTTATTAACATTTTCATCATAGAAAAGGAGGTCCATGCTAATGATGTTCCAATTATACCAAAAAGGTGTTGCTATTATGATTATGTCAAGGGTAGGTGGTTGCTTCCATGAGACATAATAGCATGTACATTGTATGACCAACTAAAATAAGGTATATAAATGGTTGTCTGAGAGAAATTGGATGCAAGAATTAGTCAAATGCAAAAAGTTGCAAAGAACCTTTGAAACGAATCTTTTTCCTGGGCTTAAAATATACTACTCATCTTGGAGTTTCTATAACTATGCCACAACATTACTTTAAAAAAATTCCCCTTATAAGTTCTATGAGAGTTTTGGAATGTGGAGCCCCAACCAATTCATAGAAAAAGACTGAGCTTGGGTCCTTGGGGAAGCGTTCACATTTTACTTCATTGTATCTTTGTACTAATAGACTTTTAAGCCCGCTTGCCTTGTAACAAGCCATTGTACAGTTTGAACTAAACTTACTAAATTTACTTGTGAAAGTTTTCTCCCACAATGGGTTTCCAACATAAACATAATATTGGGGTGATGTTCTTGAAATAGTTTATTTCCATTTAAATTTCTAATTTATTATCTCATGCTATATGTATATTTTATTTCCAGCACTATGTCAAGTAAAACAACATATGTAAGCTAATTTTATAAGACAACAACATTTTATAAGACTTATGGATGATGTAAATGATTTTAAAAATTATAATATCATTGGTTGAATATTTGAAGACAAAATTATAATAATTACGGATGAACAACATATTTTAGATTCCCTTCATCATCTATTCCTAATGGAGCCATGTGTAGACAATCAACAATAGAGACTCAAGATTATATTTCAGAGGATAGAAAATCCTTGCAAGCAACACCCATTAGAAGTATAGTGATGCTTATCATTTTCTCTCTCATTTCATAGTATAAGAGAGCCATAGAATTAGAAGAAACTATTTTGGAAGTAACTTGTTTGTAGTGTTTGTTATAGTTATAAGTGATAAAGTTGCATACCTTTGATTTTGGGTGCACAATTAATGGATACAAATAGTTGATTGACTACGATAGCGCAAATGTTGAAGCCAAAAATATTGCTACTCTATGATAGTCATCCATACAAAAGATTAATTTCAATAAATAATAACCAAGAAAGTTTGAAATGCATAATAAAGAGATGTAAAATATCACTGGTGAGGAGAGAAACATATTGATAAGGTTCCATGGAAAAGGAGTTGTCAAAATAAGGTGAGTGTAGAGCCTACTACATTAGACAGAAAGAGATAAGGACAAGGAAAATGAATATTTACTAACAAGACAAGTATAGTTGGAAGAAAATTGTTCGTAGTAGGACTATTTGAAACAATAGTATCTTACTGAATTATAGAGGAACAAATGTAAATGTTGTAGTTAAAAATTGCAATTCTAGGTTGCATACAATACATTATTTATGTGTATATTTTTTACGAATGCATACAATGTATAAAACTATTCTCAATTTGCCTAGCAGTAGAGACATGTGATTAAAGGTGAAGTAAGAGATAAATAAATAAAATAGATAAATAAGTAATACTAGTATAAGACAGGTTAGTTTTTAGGTATAATTTTTTGTGATAGTAGATGCAACCTCTCTATACTTATAGCAATTGGCTAAGGTCATGAACATGCCTAAGTTAAGTAGAGTCAAAGAAGCTAGAAGCCAATAAAAGTAATCTAAATAATCTTTATTCAAATTATTTGCAAACCAACAGTGCTCTTGGTTTCTACAGGTAACCTCCTCAATGACCAAAATTAGAAAGCTACTAATTCCTATAACACTCATAGAAACAATGATACCCAAGTGTTTAATTATGTCTGGCATTTGAGTATAAAAGTATTATTGTATTCCTACCATTTTACACACATCAACCATGAAGTAGCCAAAAAATTCTCACTGGGACTATTGCATAGTGATCATTTACCAACCCATTATCCTTTGGTACCTTGAGCCTTTTCATTTCTTTAGCTACAACAACAATCATTGAAATTTTTGAAAAAACTTTGTGTTTTCTATTCTTTGGAGAAATTATATACCTCTCTCATTCCCTAATAATTTTCTTGCAATGGGAACAAAGATGTGATCATAGATAAGGATCAGTGGTGCAATATACATGCTAGTAAAAAGATGCATACTCGCAGAAGGGATCAAAAAGTGCTGACCAATTTTACTATCCATTCAGATTCCCCTCTTTGTGAAAACTTTTGATGAGTGTGAAAACACAACACCATACATCAAACATTCTATCCAAATGGGTAACATCTTGGGTTTATTGTAGGTTACCCATGATTGTTCACTATTTTATGAGTTTCTTGATGATTGGCATGTTATTAATGTATTAAGAAAAGAGATACATTTTTTCTCTTGAAGTAAAATTCATATTGTTTTAGATGGTAAGGCATTTTATTAAGTCTTGAACAAGAAAATTTGTAAGTTGGTGTTTACTATTCTTGAATAAAGAAGGAAGACAATTTTATTTATTATGAAAGTCACCATGAGTAACTAGACTCTCCCACCTTATGTGTTCATTGTGGCTTTTGGGAGGATTCTAATATTGTATAATATGTTTTTGGTGTTTATGTGATTATAGGAGAAGCCAAGATGAAAGAAATGGTGGGCACAACTTGACTGTGAATGATGAAGGAGGGTTTGAGTGAGCAGCACCAGTTATAGGTATTTGAGTTTTTATTGAATGAGGGATACTTTTTAGGTTGGAATATTTTATTATAAGTCCATTTGAAGGTGTAGAATCCATTGGTTGGGTTTAGAAGTGTTTGGAAGGATGAGGTCAACAAAGCCTTAGGTTAGAGCCCCTAAAAGTGAGGGTTTTGTGAATATGAGGATAGACAAGCATGTAACCTTCTATTAATGTGAAAATTTATTGATTTACATCATACCTCAAGATTTTTCATGGTTTTGAGTTTTGGGCATGAGTGGTCATAGGAGTTTCTTCACAAATGAAGGCTAAGTAGGCCTAATTTAAGAGTTACAAGATAGCGAATATGTGTATTAGTCCAAAGGAACCCATATCAAATTTGGGATATGTTGTGTAACTTGGAAAAGGCTATCCAAAACCCTATTTATTTGTAAATTCATTTAGAAAACTTTGAAGAAATTTGTCAATTACTCAATTGATAGGACTATTAGGAAGAGGCCTAGATAGAGCAATTTGGTCTTGGGGCTAAAACACTTCCAAGTATAGCTAGGAAAGTTGAATTTGTGTTATTTGAAGTATGTTGGAACACTTGAAAGATCAGACTCAACATTTAGAGTTGGAACCAAATATTGGGTCAATCAAGGGAGTAACACTTGTGCCCAAGGATAAGAGTGAAGTTTGAAATGTTAGGTGAATCATGTATAGAAGGTTAAAATGAAGTGGACTTCTTCAAAAATAGGTTGATGTAATCAGAGTTGATATAATCCCTAATGAGGAGAAATGTTGGAATGGAAGTCAGCAAACAATCTTAGAAGGTGAGATGATGCTGACATGATGTTGACAGAGGGTAGGTACAATGTAAAGGTGGAGTAAGGTGGATCTATGATGTGGAATGATCCTTTCAAGGATCTTGTGACTATTGGATAGTCTATTGGAACTTTATTTCAAACATGTCTCAAAATGAGTGAGTGGTAATAAAAGAATTTGATATAGATGTGATCAGAATTAGAGAAGGTGATTGACTTGTAGAGAATAGTGGATCCTAGAATTAATTGACCATTAATAGGTCTAAGAATGAGAATGGTTGGATCTATTATATTATCTATATTTTCTTTATTTTAAGAATAGTTTACTATTCTCCACTTAATAAGGTCAACCATGTGAAGGTGGAAAATCAATTGGCCCCACCCCCTAGCATAACTCTAAATTCCCCGTTAATATATAACATTCATTCATTCTTTCATCCATTAATAAAATATAAAATTCATTCATTATCACATGAATTGAAAATTTATGAGCATCCATAAAGTAATCTCATAATATCTAAAACTAACATCTAGCATTCATTTATTCTTTAACATTCATTAACACTAGCACATAAATACATAACATTCATTAACATTCAATAGCACATAACACTTAATAACGTTCATTAACATTCCATAACATCAACACATGAAAGATTCAATAAATTTAATTAACACTCATTGACACATAATATTCAATAATATTCATTAACATCGGCCTAAGTTGTTGAATCAAGAACAAATACGGGTACACAAGTATGTGGGTACGAAACGCTAGTATGGAAAAAACCTTTGTAGGAGGTTGGGTAAATTTTTGGTACATTCATAAATACACACACACACACACACACACATTGTGTGTGTGTATGTATTTATGTATGTAGGTATGTATGTATGTATGAAGGTATCAGTGTATGTGTATGTATATTTGTGTATATATGTATTTATGTATGTATGTATGTATGTATGTAGCTCAAAAATAGAATTAAGTTTAAAATTTCATATACCTATATATATTCCAAACAAAACCATTACAAATTTTGACTTTTGAAACATATCATTCTAATTTAAATTTAGGTTTCTCTATCAAGAAGATTAAGCTAGAATCTTACGGTATATAAGTTCAAAGTTAATTAATCAATAGTCTAGGTCTTAAAAATATTTGAAAGATTAAATTAGAATAGTAAACAATATTTCAGCATTTAAAAGCACAAATCCCAAATGTGTATTTTTAGAGTAATATGGTGTTTTCTTATTAACTCTATTTTACTTAAGCTAAACTTTAGGCATATAATAATTAATTCTTCTATTATATATTATCATGCAGCGTAGCTAGTTTCCTATTAGGGTTTTGATCTCCTTTATAAGGATGGATTCCTCTTTGTAATAAATATTTTTTTATTGAATAGAAATTTATATTTTGCACATCAATATTTTTTTCTCTCTTGTGGATCTACGAATTCTAGCCTCCATAGCTTTTCTCCTCTATTTTTTTTGATAGGTTTTTGCATGTAGTGATTCTTGGGAGTTATGGGTTGATATTTCCTCAACTTCAACATGGTATTAGAGCTTTTGTTATGTTCATGAGATTTTTTGAGTTGTTTTTCAAATTTGGTTTTCTAGAGGATTTTTTTATTGGATTTGGGGGGACTTTTATTTCGAGTCACTTTGAGCCCAAATGGACATCACCGTTGAGCTCATGGAACCCAAGAAATGTCATTTCCAATTAAATTTGTCCATTTTGGACAAATTTATTTGTAAGGCAAAAAAATTACACTTATGTCATACAACTTGGGCATGCAAATCGAGAGGTGACGATATTTTTTTTTTTTAATCAAAAATTATCATCACAGAGTTTTTTTGCCAAAGCGCATGAAAAATTGTGTAGAAGCGCATGTAATTTTTTTGGCATGATAATTTTTATTGCATGGCTTTAGAGGGCATGCATTGGAAGGGGAAAAAGGCAATTTTTGAGAGTGTTTGTGCATCTTGCACATGTAATTGTACCCTTCGGGTCCCCCATGCTCTGTAGGCTAGCTCAACCCACCATATTGTACACCTTTTTTATTTGCATGCTTTCAAATTGCCCACATGTCCTTCAACAGGCCCTCTTTTGCTTCTTGTTACACCCTCTAAGGGTAATGCAAGTTTTAATGGGGAGGGTTGTCAATGTAAGGAAGCAAAGGTGCGCGGAATCGCTTCCTACGCTAATCTTTGAGAGGATGATTATGCAAATCAAAGTAACTATTGCAAAGATCTCAAGAAATGCATAATAACATAATCAAAATAACAAAGAACACACAACACATTGATTACCGTGGGGAAACCCTTCCGAGAGAAAAACCCCACCCTCCAAAACTTGCACAATGTATTATCAAACCAAGATGATTACAATACACTTGCAATGCAAGTTCTTACAGGAGCGCATCACCACAACTCGAACTTGGAGAGACTCCTTCTAGCACCAGTCTTGCAAACTAAACTCAATTACACAAACACCTCCCCAAGCCCTCCTTTTATAGTGATTTTACAACTTGGAAACCACTTATGGTTTTACAAAACCATGAGCAAAACTACCATGCCACATGTTACCCATTTTTGACATTTACATTTCCAATATGGAAAAACAACCAGGTTAAAAATAGTAATCCCGTCCACAATTTTGTCTCTTAGTCTAGACCCCCATAAAAGTCACAAAATGAGTCATCAAGGCTCTAAAAATAGCCTACCTATATTCTACTAAGGACAAGACTCATTTAACAACTCACTAACCACTTTCCAATGCATAAACAAGTGGAAAACTCCCACAAACTAATTCTGGAATTTTCCAAGAAAAGATTGCAAGGTTGAGACACATGTTTCTCAACAGTCAAACCTCATTGGCCTTGTGTTTCTTCACGTCACTAGCCATGTTAGTCATGTTGATCAGCTTGTGTCAGGCATGGCCCCTATGCCATTGGCCCTATCCATCCTTTGTTTTTAGCAACCCTTTATTTTTTGTGCATGGTCTGCACACCGAGAGCTTTATAGCACCATGTGGTGCTAATCCCATCGATAGGTCAATTCTTATTGGAGGGCATAAGCTTTGGAGGTATTTGTCTTTTTGTGTAGAGAATGTGATTCTTGGAGGTCAATTTTTCTAAGAAGAGCTTGTGTTGGTTTTTGGGGTACCTGCATTAGTTTTGGGGTGCTCTATTTGTGCCACCCAAAGCAACCTAACCACCTCAGACATCATCTCAACCTTCATTGGTGCTTATGGTTGTACTTCTCCTATCTCAGGCCCTACCATTTGGATCATTGTTCATGCCTACATTTGTTTTTAGGAGCATTACATCATCAATGACCTTACTAATGTCAAGCCAATTGTTTTTTAGTGGTTTTGCCAAGTCAACTAGCCCTCACTGCAATTTTTAGTCTTCTTTTGGGGTTTTGTGAGTAGATTCAGGCCTTTATTGGTTGTTTTCGCTATATAAGTGGTTTTTTTGCCCCCTACAATGGTTTTTTGGGTATGCATATTTTTTGTCAATTTTTTTGATTTTTTTTTATCACATACACCATTTTTTGGGACTTTTAGTGGCATCTTTAAGGCCACTAGGTTTTCTTATCCTAGCACTGGTCAGACTTTTTTTTAGTAGCAATTTTATCTAGCCTTTGGTGGTTTTGTATTTTTCCTAGTTGTTTCCCGACAAGGATTATTTTTCCCAACAACCTCCTATTTTTCCAGGCAAATTATCTTTTTTGGTACATTGGAAAAAAATTAGACAATTGGGATTTTACTTGCATTTTTTTTGCATTGACAGTCATTTGATCATCAAATTTGGGCTTGTCACCTGCTGATGTATCCACTGCATCAACATGCATGTTAGCCCTCTTGACTCAATTTGGACTTACCAATGATTTTTTGTTCATATCTCAAGCATACGGACTATGTTTTCTACAAATGAGATATCGCCATAAACCTAGTTCGAAACCCAGCATATTGGTATTCAGTTTGATGTTTGTTTTTTATGGCTTTTTGTTGTCAGAGTCAAGAGTTCATTTTTTCACTCTGAGAGACATATCTTGAGCATCTAGTTTCTAATTTAATAATTTTTCAAATCATTTGAAAGGTCTTTCTATGCTCTTTCCAATGAAGCTAGTTGTTTCTTCAAATTCTACTCCAAGCACATCATATTCAGTTTTTTTCCTTTTTGCATTCTAGTGGATATCTTAGTTGTTTTGGGCCTTGGAATCATTTTTGTTGCTTCAAATGATTTGTCTTTAGTAGTACCATCTATTGTACCAACCTTATGTCTCTTCTAGTCTTTGTAGACATCTATTGTATGCATTTTGCAAATGTGCTAAGATAAAGTTCCATATTCCTTTTGTATATTTGTTTCAGTTATTTTTGCCTCATTTTTCCTTCTAATTTGAGTAGTGTCATCTAAGGAAACTCATAAATATTACTATATTCTTAAGATTCACAATATCTTGTATCTTATTGTACATTCACTACTCTAATTGTGTGTCATGGGGGGTTGATGGTTTGCCTTTGTTTGTCATCTGCCTTTGTCTAGTAAGTGTATCTTTCGTAACATTATCTTGATTATGTATATGAGATTGATCACCTCAATACATGTATATACATATTCTTCTATGCATTTTGATTTTGGTTCCTTGAAATGTAGTTCTTATTGGCCCACTTTTCTAGTTGCTTATCACCTCACCCTTTTCTACATCAAGGTAATTCTTTTGTTGGTTTTTATGCTTCCTTAGGTCAATGGAGTAAGCTATGTATTCAGTATTTATTTCTATGTACTAAGAATATACAGTGGTTGGGTACCTATGCATTTCAGTGAGATGGATTATTTACCATATAAACATTCTTCTTTTCATTCCTACTTTGGTTGCAGCCTTCCATGTTCAATTGATGAACTCTTCAAGCTTTGGTTCTTTATGTCATTTGTATCTTTGATTTTAGTTATTTTCCTTGTTTGCCTCCTGATTCAAGTAGTGTCTTCTAAGAGAACTCATGTAGATTATCATCTTCTCTGCCTGGTTAGGTTTTATTTCAATGGAGATTCTTCAGATCAGCAGTTCCTTTTTGACAAATCTTTATAGCTTCTTCATGCTTCAATGATGTTCTTCATGATCATCCTTTTGTTCATATCTTCTAGGCCATTCACTAGTTTGGAGGCTTTTGCAATCCTTCACTAGTCTTTCAACATTATTTCCATCTCTTCTTGGAGTAGGGTCTTTCCCATGTTATTTTCTCTATTTCTCCTCTTTCCAAAAATTTGGTTGTGCTTAACTACCTCATTAGGGCTTATTGTCGAGACCCAAATTTACTTTCAATAGTAGTTTCTAGGTATTTTGCTACTCCCTAAGTTTATCTTAAGGGAGAGTGTTAGAGTAATAAGGTGTTTTCTTATGAACTCTATTTTAATTAAGCTAAACTTTAGGTATATAATAATTAATTCTTTTATTAATTATTATCATGCATCCTAGGTTAGTTTCCCATTAGGGTTTTTATCTCCTTTATAAGGATGGATATCTCTTTATAATTAAAATGTTTTGATTGAATGGCAATTTCTATTTTGCACATCAAGAATGTCTCCTATCCTATGGATCTATGAATTCCAACCTCCATAGCTTTGCTCCTCTCTTTCTATGGTAGGTGTTTGCATGTAGTGATTCTTGGGAACTGTGGGTTGAGATTTCCTCAACTTCAACATTTACCAATAGGAAATTAATTTTAGAATCACATTCTAGTATGTTTCTTACCCAAAGATGGCCAGAAAAGTCTCAAGATTCAACAACTTAGACATTAGCACATAAAAGATATTCAGTCATTATCAAATGAAGCACATTAAAATTATTATTTCTTTATTTTCTTTCATCTATTCTAAATGAGAGCAAAAAGTGAACTGTTTATTTATTCATCATGTTCCTCTTCTATTTTCTTCATTCTATGCATTGGTGGGTCATGGCCACTTGTAGCAGGGTCATAGTTCACTTTTCCAACTCTAGAAACATGCTCTAAAATATTTTTAAAAAGGTTACATCAATTAACATACCAGTTTCAATTAGAGATTTTTAATTGAATTAATAATTACATAAAATAATTAATAGAAAATGATTACCTACACTCTTAGAATCCAAATCTAGACCTTCATAATGTGTGGATTTTGCTCTAGAAGAATCAATATGCATTCCAATGTCATGTGCATTGTTATCATACATTGCCTATTTAAAACAAATATAATCACTTTATGTTGGAATATAACATCAAATAGACTATAGGTAAAGTAATCGATTTGAAATAATTTTCATTTAGATTTTTTACCTCTTGTGATAGATCCAACTAAATTGTAATTATATTATCCTTGATTAATCTTGTAATTGTATCGAGTAGATCAAAAGATTATGGGATAATGGCATCATAATCCTCCTCATCAGAGCTCTCCTCATGATTGTCTTAGGTTCCTTTCCTTTTCCTTGAGCATTGATAACAATATTATTAGCACTATGAAACTTACTCTAATACACTCAATAAAATAACATTTTTCTTCTATCTAATTTGAACAATTATAATAAGGTTTACCTACTAGGAAGAAGAGTTGAGAGTATCAATATCCCAGTGTGTACCATGTGGTTTTTGATCCATGTGGCTCTGAGATAAATATCAAATATTAAAAAAATTAGCGAAAAAACTTAATGATAAAATTTTATTAAAAAAATATTACAATTCATAATTGTATTAAATAATTATCTCTATGCAGTGTATTGACTTATACATGTCAATCCTTGAGACTTTCAGCGATGCTCAAGAAAGGGGACCAATTTACTACATATGTTAGCTAAAAATTATAACCATTCAAAAATGGAATTTGTCTACAACTTAGAATGCAAAAGAATTTAAATTTATACTGTAAATTTTTTAAAATACCTATCCATAAAGATATAGAATTTAGTTTTCTATAAATTTTTCATGAAACATGTAGGCTACGAATTGCACCTAGGTTTTGATCATTCAACGAGTAGACTTTTCCTTGATCTAGAAATTACTACATGATTTTAGACAGTGTACAAGTCAAACTTGGTAGCTTCTCGCAAACTTGTTTTCACTTGACTATTCAATTTTACATCTCATTGACCTTTTAACTAGTCATTGTAAATTTGTAAGGCAGCCTACTACAAATCTGGTTAGATTTGTGTGCTCTATTGTATTTAAATATTTTAATCAAAATTATAATGGATTAACCTACAAATCACTGAAAACCATTTGAAAAATATTTTTTGTAGATCATTACATCATCCTCAATTATTAGATAACTGGGGGATGAATCAGTTATAACCAGTTATCCTACATATCTTAAAATAGTTCTCCATAAATTTAAACTCTTTAGTCTTTCAGATCACTAGCTCGGTAACCAAATCTAACATTTAACTCAATTCAACAAAATTTTAACTTCTTCTATCGAGTATCAGAGTACACTTTTAGCTTATATTGAGTTGTAGAAATAAGTAGTAAACATGACATAAGTATGCAACATAATAAGCATCCACACAATTTTGACACAAGTATATAACATGGAAACCCTCTTAAGGGAAAAAAATACCTGGGAGCAACAACCCAAAAATTTTACTCTTCTAAAGTGAGATATATTAGGAGCCAACCTTGTTAAAGGTTACATACATATTGTTAATGTGACATTGTTAGAGGATTTTCACCAAAGATCATACAGACCCCATCACTCCAGAAATGTCTAAAGAGTGGCTTGGTCTAAAGGAGTTACAAAACATTAAACAAAATGCCACCATAAAATGGGTTTACAAATAATATTGTTAGGTCCACTCATTAAATTAATTTTCTCCTACATTGGTTAGAGATTAATAGTGAAATGATCAGTTAGTTTTTAGTATTGTCTTTCTTGTATAGATCTATGTGTCACTCAATCTCTTTCCTCTATTTATAATATATATTCCTTCTTCTTCCTTCTGGCTAATCCACTCACTCACACATCCACTTAGAACTTATCTTTCTCTATTTTCACAATATAATTATGATCAGTTATCCTTCTCATTGTCACTTTCTTCTTCAACTTAATCAGCAACAATGCATTTATACCCTAATAGATAAAATTCTCATCTACATTAATCTTCCAAGGTTTGTCACTTAATCACAATCATCAGATTATCATCAAGCTTAGGTTCATTGAATATAAATGCTTGGGAATGTTAGGAAATATAGTTGAGATAATTGTTATGTTTTCATTGATTCAAACCTTATTGGTAAGACAATTGCTATCCGAGTAGAGTGTCATATCAAGATGATTGATGAAGAGGATTTGAGAAGGACATAACAAAAGGACCTAGATGAAAGGTTGAGTTATGAGGAACTACAATGGGCACTTGATTAGTTAGACTTCAACAAGATAATATTATTTTTTAATCATAACCTAAGTGAACAAGATAGTTGTAATGAACCCTAGAAGAAGTGATCAAAGAAAGACCAAATGCATAGGCTTGACTAAGCAAAAGAGAAGAAGATTAAGGAACTTGAAGTTTATGTCGAGTGATTCTAGAGTTGATTGAGTGATAGTTTAACCTGAGAAAAAAACAATGTCGACCGAGCATTAGTATTGACAAACTACTAGAAAGTATGTTGGACAGAACAGTTAGTAGTGATTGAGTAATTTAGTGATGACATAGTGTCAGAACCTAGTGTTGGTTGAGGGACAACATTTGACAAATTATGAGGAAATCTTGATTTCCATCTAACACAATTGAATTCTTGGAATATGGAAAGCATGTTGAAGATAAGGATGAATGACTTGGAGCATTTAAGGAAAATGTATTTGAGTGTTTCTGTGATATCCCTTCTTCGTGAATATAATTTAATAACAAATAGATAATAAGGATCAGATAATGAGATGCCAATAGTGGCATGTTGTGATGGTTAAGTTGTTGCATTGTAATCCTTTCCATCAAGGTTCAAATCTAATGGGGATGAGGTCCCCCCTTTTTGGCCTCACTGTTTCATAGCTCCAGGTCAAAGCATTTACCCCTCTTTTAAAAAAAAAAAGGATCAGATAATGAGATGATAATGATATACAAACTAAATGAATCGATATATTTTAGTAAATTGTTATCATGATGACCCCTATGAAATGGAGGTTATATAATAATAACATAATTTTAATATCACATATATAAGAATAAAATAAAATAAACTTTAAAAATATATATATATAATATAGATATAATAAAAATTTATTATAATGGAATTTTAAATATGATGACACCTAGGTTACTAAAGACATAGACATAAGATATTGATTCATTTATATCAACTAACTATAGGGTAAGTAGCCAACATTGACACTCTACATCTACATAAGGAATATTAAAAGTATTTAGATACAAACAAAATCACTAAAGGGAGTTGATAGGAAAAGGTCAACAGCAATCAAATGCTTCTTGCAAATTCTTTATCAAACTAGCAATATTACTATTAATAAATATCCACGTTGTGCGAAAGAACGATAAAATCCATTATGCAATTACAAGAGGAATCGATGAATATTATTAGTTGATTCACAAATGGAAAATCAATAGTAATCTTCCTTTGACCAAAAATTAATCCATTCAATAACAAAGTAGAACGATAATCTCCCATTTTCTTGTCTAAGACGTCAGTTACAGGGAAATGATTGATTGTGAAGAGTGGCGAATGTGAGGAAGGGATACAAACGTGCCACTTGCAAATTATCCCTCTATTGTTATTGGTATAAGAGACTTTAGCTATGCTCCAATTTGGGGTTAGGAGAAATCGGGCTCTTCTTTCCATACTGGGAACTATAGGCATTTGAGGATTGGTGTAAATTGAAAAGATACACAGTCATACAAATATCCTATTTAAATTAATAGTGAAAGGAAGAAGAATAAGAAAATAACATTGAAAGGAAGAGGACCGATGACCACTAGAGTATTGACGGCAGGCAATAACGTTCAGAATAGCGAGCAAATGAAAGGGGACAGTCTCTCTATCCAAATTCCCCAGTGGTAGCTTGATCTCCCAATAGACAACATGACTGCTTTAATCAAAGGGACTTAGTTACACAATTAGACCATCCGACGTTGAGATGAGAAGTGGAAAAGCATCTGACATCTGGAAATAGGAATTCATTTCAAGAGTCATCAATTTCATTTGGTGGTGATTCTTAAATAGAGTAAAACAAACATATCTAGTAAACATCACAAAATAACATAAAATAAGAGAAGTGAGAAGATATTTAAAATAATAAGAGTTAAGAGTGTAAAAGGAATCTAATAAAGTATAATAATTTGAGAAGTTATTTAATTAGAGGAAATTTGAAATAGTAATATATTTCAATTGGATATTAAATAACTAATCTATTAAAAGGAAAATACAAGTTCATACAGTCTCAAGTGAAAAAATATATTCAAATTTATTCATTCATAAATCATCAAATTATAACTTGGAGGCAATTAAAGAGTTCTACCAACAAGGGACATTACAATGGTATTATAACATAACCCTGCCATCCTGTGAGTGAAGGCTTATGGAAACTTACGAGAGAAGGATCAATAAAACTACAATGAATGACTTGGCTAATGAAGTGAGAACATATATGGAGCAAACCCACCAGACCAACCAAACTATATTGAATCAAATGGAGAAGTCAAATACAGCCCTCCTGCAAGCATTACAGAACATGGGAAACTCGGTCAATAATTTGAGAAGTCAACCTAACATAGGAAGAGAAACTAATTCAGTCCATTCTGAAAATAACAATGTAACTTCAAACTCCAGCCTACCCCAACCTACATTCCTACCTAGAAGAGTAAATCTAAGAGAGGAGGAAGGGGTCGAGCAACCCTTGACTAATACGGAAGATATTGCGAGGGTAGATGCTTCTCTAGAGCCTAACATTAGAGAAGTGATATTATTCAAAGAATTTTGTGAAGATAAATGAAGGGAGACGTCTAGAAGGATGGTAAATGAAGAACTCAAACATAAAATTAACAAAATTAAGCTTCCACATTTTGATGGTTCAGAAAAGATTACATCACATCAATGGTTAGAAAAATTAAACACATTTTTTATTCTAAATCCCATGACGGAAGAAGATGCATTGCAATTTTCTATAGTGCATCTAGAGGGAGCAGCACATGATTGGTGGACCCATGGGTGTATCTCATTGGGACATAAAGATATAAAATCCTATGAAGAATTCTCCCAAAAGCTCATGAATAGATTTGATGATAAGGACACTGAATGGTATTTCCAAGAACTAACTCAACTCAAACAAAATGGAATAGTGGAAGACTATACTTGCAAATTTCAAGAGTTGTCAATTATGGTTTTAGACCTTTCCCAAAAGAGACTCACTCATATATTTATAGAAGGATTAAAAGACTCCACCAAGCACTATGTTAAACCGCATGAACCACAAAACTTGGAAGAAGCCATTAGAAAAGCAAAAATGGTAGAATCAAATTCATCAAAACAAAGATCTAAGAATTTCTTGACAAAAATAGAGCATAGAAATGAAGACTCATGCAAAGACCAAAGAGAGAAAGAATGTTATTTCTACAAAGTGAAATGGAGCAGAGGACACCAATGCTTGAGTAAGGAAGCCAAAAGCAAAAAGATGATACATTGAAGAAAGGCATATATTTCAAATGCAAAGGCCCTTGGGAACATAGACATAAGTGTGACAAGAAAAGTCAACTCCATAAAATAGAAGCAACACACGAAATGAATAATGAAGAGGCTTCAAAACAAGAGTGCGATGGTGATCAAGAGAGGATAGGGGAAAAAAGAATTATTGAAGCTTTGAAGAAGTTTGACTTAGGAAATGTAAATATCAAACAATACATATATGTACATATTTTTATGATTATATTTAAATTAAATAAAAGGAAAGAGTGGCAATTAAGGGAGAATTGCTCATGACACCCTATTGTCAGCACCTTCCTAAGAATGCAATTAAAGAGAATAGCTAGGGCAGCCTATTGCAGTAGTATGTTAGGGAGAACTGTGGTAAGGACACCCTATTGTTCTGTAATCAAGGGAGAACTGCTAGAGTACCCCATTGTAGAATTAGTTGAGGAAGAACTGGTGAGGGCACTCTATCATAGTGATAGTTAAGGGAGAATTGCTAGCAGGGCACCCTACTATGTTGTGATTATAGGAGAACTGCTAGGGCACCCCACTACAGAGAAATTATTATAGAGATCTTGGGATGAGATAAAATCTCACCTAAGCATCATAAAGAGGGGTAATCCTAAAGGGATACCCAATGAGGCCTAAAGAAAGATAAAGTCTTCCTTAGGGAAAAAAGAAAGAAAGAAAGAAATGCACACTAAAAAATGATTGATACAAGGAAACGCATAATAAGGAGCTTGGGAACACTAAGATAAGTTGTTTCTTAATTCTTGAGATTTTCGATGAAATATTACAAATTTTTTTATTTTTTTTTAAATTTATATTGCTTTTCTAACATCAAGATGGAATTTTTGTTTCAGGAGCATGGAATTGAATATCAAAATTATGTATTGAGAGTTTAGATTGCTTGAGGATAAGCAATTTTGGGCAGGATGGATTGTGATATCCCTTCTTTGTGAATAAAATTTAATAACAAATAGATAATAAGGATCAAATAATTAGATGATAATGATATACAAACTAAATGAATTGATACATTTTAGTAAATTGTTATCATGATGACCCCTATGAAATAGAGGTAATGTAATGATAACATAATTTTAATATCACATATATAGAATAAAATAAAATAAACTTTAAAAAAAAAACATATATATAATATAGATATAGTAAAAATTATTATAATGGAACTTTAAATATGATGACACCTAGGTTTCTAACGACAAACATAAGATATTGATTCATTTATATGAACTAACTATAGGGTAAGTAGCCAACATCAACACTCTACATCTACATAAGGAATATTAAAAGTATTTAGATACAAACAAAATCATAGAAGGGAGTTGGTAGGAAAAGGTCAATAGCAATCAAATGCTTCTTGTGAATTGTTTATCAAACTAGCAATATTACTATTAATAAATACCCACATTGTGGGAAAGAACGATAAAATCCACAATGCAATTACAAGAGGAATCGATGAATATTATTAGTTGATTCACAAATGGAAAATCAATATTAATCTACCTTTGACCAACAATTAATCCATTCAATAACAAAGTGGAACAATAATCTCCCATTTTCTTGTCTAAGATGTCAGTTACGAGGAAATGACTAATTAAAAAGAGCGGCGGTTGTGAGGAAGGGATACAGACGTGTCACTTACAAATTATCCCTCTATCACTATTGGTATAAGAGACTTTACCTACACTTTGATTTGGGGATAGGAGAAATCAAGCTCTTCTTTCCATACTGGGAACTATAGGCATTTGAGGATTGGTGTAAATGGAGTAGATAAATAGTCATACAAATATCCTATTTAAATTAATAGTGAAAGGAGGAAGAATGAGAAAACAACATTGAAAGGAAGAGAACCGACGACATTGGAGTATTGACGGCAATAACGTTCAAAATAGTGAGCAAAGGAAAGGGGATAGTCTCTTCGTCCAAATTCCCCAGTGGCAGCTTGATCTCCCAATAAACAACACGACTGCTTTAATCAAAGGAACTTAGTTACACAGTTAGACCATCCGAGGTTGAGATAAGAAGTAGAAAAGTGTCTGACATCTAGAAATAGGCATTCTTTTCAGAGTCATCAATTTCATTCGAGGGTGATTCTTAAATAGAGTAAAACAAACATATCGAGTAAACATCACAGAATAACATAAAATAAGACAAGTGAGAAGATATTTAAAATAATAAGAGTTAAGAGTGTAAAAGGAATATAATAAAGTATAATAATTTGAGAAGTTATTTAATTAGAGGAAATTTGAAATAGTAATATATTTCAATTGGATATTACATAACTAATCTATTAAAAAGAAAACACAAGTTCATACAATCTCAAGTAAAAAAATATATTCAAATTTATTCATTCATAAATTGTCAAATTATAACTTGGAGGCAATTAAAGAGTTCTACCAACAAGGGACATTACAGCTTCTATGCATGAATTCAGGTGAAGTTTGGAGAATTTTCTAGAAGAGAAAAGAGGAAATGAAAAGGTCAACAAAAACATTGTATTTGTTGAATTTGATCGAAACCCAGAGATCTGTGGTGATGTTTAAGAAACAAAAGATCATAATTACCTATTTAAGGAAGTACAAGGGATAAATTTGAAGAGTTTAGTAGAACTAGTGGAGATCTTAACAAGGTTTAAGTAGTTGATTTTGTTGATTAGGAAATTTGAGCAGTAGGTTGAACAACAAAGTGTTGAGGCAAAGAGTAATTGCTTGAAGGATTTCCAAGAAAATTAGTGATGGAGATGTTGATGAAGGTTAGTCAATGAGTCAATTGTTGGACTGAATTGTAATTTTTATTTGCAAAGTGAGGTGTATTTTTTAGATCAACCTAATGTTACTGTCTAACCATTGTAATAGTATTGAATCCTTTAATCAAGTTGGACCTAATAGTCATATGTAAATCCTTTAATCAAGTTTGACCTAATAGTCATATGTAAATCCTTTAATCAAGGTGGAATTCTAATGGAATGTTCTTAATCCCTCTTACAATGTCACTCCTAATAGTGTGATTAAATACTTTAACAAGGTCACATTTAAGGGATTTTTTCCATCATTTCGACAAGTTTGGAGGATAGTTATCATTTTCACTTGCTATTATATCAGAGAGGCAAATGATCATGAACCCAATAATAGAAACAGAGCCAAAATCTTGGCTAGAAAAAATTTGCAGAGATTGGGGCTCATGAGAATAGTTGAAGAAAAAATGGATGACATGATTGGAGAACGGAGCAAAAAGGAGCTAGTGGGTGAAGTGGAGAAGTGGAAGAATATGGGCAAAGTTTGGAAAAAATTGGAAAAGGGCAGGGTTGCGAATTTTTTTGAGAAACTCCATGGTTTTGACCCTGAGGTCACCAACAGCATGGTGAACTTGTGGAACAATGGCAAGGTCAAGGTGAATGGGGTTTCTTTCCAAATCACAGAGGAGGTGGTTGCAGAGGTCACTGGTATCCCTATGGAGGGTTTCAAATTCTACAGGGACAAGAAACTTTCATCCAATGCAGTCAAGGAGTTCGTGAAAAATTTTGCAGAGATGAACAAGCTGGAAAAGAAAGAGTCTTTCTATGTGACGAAGACTATAAAGAAGTTCTAGAGGTATGTTTTATATGCTCTCATTGATTATGTTACCCTGGACCCTAGGTTTGATTGGGTCAGAACTCACCATTTTGTGATTTTAAATCATTTTCTCCATAAGAGTAGAATTTCCATTCCCTTTTACCTTCTCACTTCTATGAACAAGGCTATCTCTAGTTTCAAGAAGAAAGCCACTGTTAACCCTGCTTTGCATGAGGGTTTATTGCTCCTCATCCATGAGCATTTCAAAGCTTAGTCTATATGCACTAACCCTCCTCAAGTTGAGGATGTTGACAAAGGCAGCTCTAGCTCTTCTTCAGACTCTAATGACATTGAGAGCATTAGCTCGGAGGAGGAGAATGTTACCTCAGGAAAGAAGAAAAAAGGTCAAGGCAGGAAATAGTCCACAGCTACAACTCCTAGCAGGAAAAGCCCTAGGGATCACATCCAAGCTCAAGCAAAAGAGAGTTATGTTGAGGAGGAGGAGGAAATGGATACGGAAGATTCTGACAATGTGTCGGAGGAGGAGTTGGAAGAGGAGAAACCTGGGAAAAAATGGAAGAGGGAGGTAGTGAGAGTTGAGGAGACTATTAATCAAAGGACGGATGCTATTCCTCTTCCCCTCTCCCCTATCCAGTCACAGCCTCCTTCAAAGGAAAAAGTGAATGTCATCACTGGTAAGAATGAGGGGGAAGTGCAAGTCAATAATAGAAGAAAGGCCTAGAAAAATTTCAATGTGAGGACTGCTACTATGGGGATTTTTAGGGAAGTTATGAACCCTCAGATCCTGATGGACAACCTGGAGGAGCCTAGGCTCAATGAGCTCATAGACCCAATTATCCTGGCCATTTCAGACAACGCAAGGGAGACTGGAATGAACCTTCTAAATAATGCCCGCAATAGTATGATTGATAACTTCAGATCAATCAAATGGCTCTTCCATGAGCTGGAGGAAGTTAGAGAAAAGGTATCCCAGATGGAAAGTACTAAGAAAAAGACAGGTATTGACAGCCAGGAGGACCAGGATAACAGAGAAAGCCTAAATGAAAGGAGAATTAGAAATCTTGAAAACTACAACCACAACCTGGCAAGTTAGATGATTTCTCTCCTGAGTTCGATGAATGACAACATCCAATCCCTTGCTAGTAAACTTAAGGACAGGGGCTTCCTGGTGGAGGAGGGAGGATAGAATAGGGATAAGGCTAGGCCGGATGATGACAAGGCCACAATCAGTACGTTCACCAGTATGGATCAGGGCATGGAGAAGGTCTAGGATCAAATGGCAAAGGAGCAACAAAAGATAGTCGAGGCAGCTCAGACTATGCAGGAAATGGAGAAGATTACTAAAGACTAGTTTTCTTGTCTTTTGTATTTTCGTCTTTCTGGCTTTTGGCTTTTGGACAGGCTTTATGTAGTCTATTTTTGTTTGTTTGTTTTCTGGCCTTTCTATGGGCCTTTGTTTAGGGCTGGACCTTCGGGCTTTTTTTATCTGTTAGACCTTTGTTTTGGCTGGGCTTCTTTTGCTTATTATCAGCCTTGTTTTTTGTAAAACTTATGGGTTTCAGGATCCCTTAAAACCTATTTATCTTATCAAAAACAATGTGTTATGTAACCCTTAACAAGGTTGGATCCTAACATAGGTCACTTCATAAGAGTGAAAAATTGGTGACATGTTACTGGTGGTTTTTCCCAAATTGGGTTTCCACGTTAAATCCTTGTGTCATACTTGTGCAGATATTATCTAATATGTTTTATTGTTAATATTTTATATTCTACAAGTTTGTTACTCTTAGGATAGTGGACTGCAAATTTATGTTATTGATAATTTTCTATATAGACCAAGCTAGTAAGTGTTTAGATCTTAAGTATTTGAAGTGATTAAAGTTCAACTAGTATACATGGACCTGAGAATAACTAATTCCCACCCCCCCCCCCCCCCCCCCCCCCCCCCCCCCCGCCCCCCCCTATTATTCTAAATCATTCTAACAATTGGTATCAGAGCATTGGTGCTTGTAGAGAAAATATTGAAGGTACTTGAAGTTAAAGATCAAGATGTACAAAAATGAGGTGCCAAGGTTGAATAAAGAGAACTTGCCTATATGACAAAGTCTAATAAAGTTACATCTAGTAGGAATTGGAGATGGTGCAATACATGATATGGAAAATACATATATAGAGATACCAATACCTCTGATAACTCAGCAAATGAAAGAGAAGCAAGAACACAATTAGGCTATGTTGGAGATTGCATCAGCCCTAATCTATATCAAGTTTGATGACATAAAGGAATGCACTACTGTAAAGAAAATGTGGGATACACTACAGACTATCTATAGAGGTGACACAAATGTTTTAAGAGCAAAATCAGAAAGTTTGAGAGGCAAATTTGATGAAATGAGAATGATAGAAGGTGAGAATATTGCTCAATATTGTGGACAAGTCAAAGAAATGATCAATTCTATAAGAGGATCAAATTGAAAGATTGATGATGAAATTATTATTAGGAAGATATTGAGAACCCTACTTCCTATTTATGCTATTAGATTCTCTACAAAACAAGAACTAAGATGTACCCCTAGTAACAATCTAACTTTAGAAGGATTGATTGGTAGGCTTACTACTTTTGAATTGTCAAACTTGGATAATTTTACTCGTATTACTATTGAATCTTCTTTCAAATCTCAATTGGTTATTAGTAAGAAAGGAAAAGGAAAGTGTGTGAATAATGATAGTGGCATTTCTGATGATGACCTTGATGAGCTTAAAGCATTTACAATTATAAGACTTCTAAGAGGCTGAGGAAAATACAAAGGTAAACTTTCTATAATATGTTTTTCATATAACAAATTTGGTCATATTGTTGCAAGATGTCTTGACAGAGAATACAAGGGTGAGAGAAGGGAAAGCAAGTACAAATGTAGAAGCGATTTTAGAGATAATAGAAGAAACAAGGACTACAAAGACCAAGGTAAGAAATATTTTTACATTGTTGAAGAAGAAATTGATAATGAGTTTGATAGTAATGATGAATAAGTTGTCTATGTTTCTATGAAAGAAGATTCTAATGAAGATGAAAATTTGCATTAATGTCATATGTGAGTAAAGGTGATAGATAGATAATTAATAGTGGTTTCTCACATCACATGACTAGTGATAAAAGTAAGTTTGAAACCATGGAACAATATAAAGGTAGTTGTGTTAAGTTTGGTAATTATGCACCATATCTTGTGAAAGGTAAAGGATCAATACAATTGACTGATAAGATCAATTGTGACAATGTTTAGTGGGTTACAAGACTTAACTATAATTTGTTGAGTGCTTCAAAATTGAACAAATCAAGGTATAAAGTTGAATTTCATCACAAAAAGGCCAAGATATTTGATGTTTCTAGTGAACTAATTGGAAGTAGGGAACAGACAAGAATTAACTTGTTCTATCTAGATTTATATGAAGAGACGTGATTGTTTTCATAATATGATGATATATGGTTATGGCATAAGAGGTTGTATCATGTGAACATTGATAATTTGGTGAGCATTAGTAAGATGAAAAGAGTAAGACAATTACCAAGATTGAAGAAACTTGATAATGCTATGTGTAAACAATGTCAATTGGGAAAAATGACAAAGTCTAGTTTCAAGAGAAAAACCTATACATCTAAGGATATTTTGGAATTGGTTCATACTGACATTTGTGGACCTCTTGGAGTTCAAAGCTACTGTGGAGACAAATATTTTATTTTTTTTGTTGATGACTACTCTAGAATGATGACTGTGATGTTTCTAAAAGAAAAATCTGATGCTTTTTAGTTGTTTATGTGGTATTTGGCCAAAGTTAAAAAGGAAATAGGTAAAAAGTATGAAGCGCTTGAGATCTAATAGAGGAGGCGAGTTTTCTCTAATTAATTCAACATATTCTATAATGATAGAGGAATCCAAAGGTAGATGTTAGCACCTAGGACACCTCCCCAAAATAGAATATCAAAAGGAGGAACAAATCAATCATGGACTATGCTAGAACATTGATGATGGATAAGAATGTGTCACAAAAATACTAGAAAGAAGTTGTAAGTATAGTAGTCTATACTTTGAACACAATAAAAGTCAAGAAAGGTCCAAGCATTATACCATTTGAGTTATGGTATGGGTATGCACCTAATGTAAAATATTTTAAAGTTTTTGGAAGAAAATAATATGTATTGAAGGACAATAGGTATGGAAAACTTGATGCTAAAAGTGATGAAGGCATATTCCTAAGATATTCCACTAAGAGAAAATCTTATAGGTGTTTAAACTCCAACACTAGAAAATTTGTGGAAAGTGTGAATGTGAAAGTTGACGAATATGCAAAAAGAAATGAAGTTGAATGCAGAATAGAACCTAGAGACTACAACACATTCATATATGTCAATGAAGGTGTTTCCTGCACCTTACCTAAACCTGAGAAAAAGGCTATTAAGCAACAAAATTTAGGTGTCGAGCATCAACAAAATGATGTCAAGATACATGAAGAAGATGTTGAACACCAAGAAGATAATGCCAAGAAACTAAAACCAGAAGCAAAAATACATAATGAACTTGAAATCAATTTTCAATATGAATTTGTACAATAAGAAAGCAGAAAAGAGCCTACACTAGCAAAGTATATGAGAAGACACAATGCACCTGAACAAATCATTAGAAACAAAGACTCTAGAGTTATGGAAAGGAAAATACTTAGAAGTGATACAAGTTTACTTTGTGAATTTGAGCCTAAATCAGTAAAAGATGTTTTGGACAATGAAGATTGGAATCAAGCAATGAATGAAGAAATTGAACAAATAGAGAAGAACAAAACCTTGTCACTTGTACCTAGACATAAGGACAAGAATGTTATTGTAACCAAGTGGGTGTTGAGGAAAAAGTTGAATGAGAAAGGAGAAGTCACAAGGAATAAAGCTAGATTGGTATGCAAAGGATATGCACAAGAAGAAGGCATTGACTATGGGGAAACATTTTCCCCAGTTGCAAGATTGGAAGGAGTTAGAACACTACTTGCATATTTTTCTTGTAAAGGATTTTAAATATAACAAATGGATGTCAAATTTTCATTTTTGAATGGAGTACTCAAAGAAGAAGTTTACATTGAACAACCAGAAGGATTTATTGTTCCCAACAAGAAGAACATGGTATGTAAACTACACAAAGCACTGTAAGGATTGAAACAAGCTCCTAGAGCATGGTATCAAAGGTTGCACAATTATTTGGTAAAGATTGGTTTTCCAATAACTAATGATAATAGCAATTTGTACTCAAAAACTAAAGGTGGTAAAGGGATACTAATAGCTAAAATATTTTTTGATGATATCATATTTGGAGGACAAGATGTATTATACAAATCATTTGCAGATGAGATGCAAAAGGGAATTTGAAATGTCTATGTTTGGGGAAATCAAATTCTTTGTTGGTTTATAGGTATATCAAATGAAATGAGGTATCTACATTACTCAATCAAAATACATCAAGGAGATACTGAAAACTTTTGGGATGGAAGACTCAAGGCTAGTCAGCACACCTATGGCTACTGGACATAAGTTGTATAAGAATGATGATTCTACTAATGTGAACCAATTGTATAGATCATTGATTGGGAAATTATAATATGTTATTCACAACAAACCTTATATTACACTAGAAATTGTAATTGTTGCAAGATTCTCTGCAAATCCTAAGGAGAATTGTATGATGGCAATGAAAAGGATACTAAGATATTTGAAAGGAAGAGAGGGCTATGGCCTATACTACAAGAAGGATGACAAGTTTGAACTAAAAGTATACATAGACGTTGATTAGACAAGAAATGTTGATGACAGAAAAAGTACAAGTGGCAGAGCTTTGTTTCTAGGAAAGAGATTAGTCTCATGGATAGTTAAGAAGTAGAACTACATTTCACAATCAATACAAGAAGTTAAATATGTGGTTGTCGCAGTGAACTATTCTAACATCATGTGGATCAAGCAATTGGTGAAAGGGATGAAGGAAGAGATCAGTAATCTCATTATTATCTATTGCGACAACACAAGTGCTATAAAAATATTAAAGAACCCTGTAATACACATAAAGACAAAGCATATTGCAATCAGGTATCAATACTTGAGATATTTGGTACAAGATATAGAAGTGATATTGGAATATGTGAACACTAAGGAGAAAATAGATGATATTGTGACTAAGGCTTTACCTATGAATGCACATGAGTATTTAAGAGGTAAATTGGGGGTCAATAATATTTAGAAGTATTGACATGAAGATATCTACATGGTAAGGATATATGAGAAAGATAAAGTATCTTTAGCATTGTTGTCAAAGAGAGAGATAATATATAGTTACCATATGAAGAGGGAGAATGTATTAACCAAGAGGGAGCTAATTGATTTCATGATCTGATATAATAGAGGTAGTTTATGTGTTGTACATTAGAGCTACATGGATGAGAATCTAAATAAAACTAAAAAAGAGATATTGTTGGACATTGAGAAGAGAATTAGAATTAAACTAAGGATATTAATGGTCGTATGATATTGAGCATAGAGGGAGATGCTCAAAGCAATTAAATGTTTTTGATTGTATGGTAACTAGAGGTGTTTCCATCAATGCCAATGAGGGAGATTGTTGAAAACTAAAATTAAGATAATTGTTATATTGTCATTGATGTCAAACCTTATTGGTAAGACAGTTTCCATCTTAGTAGAGTGCCATATCAAGATAATTGATGAAGAGGATTTCAGAAGGACATAACAAAAGGACCTAGAGGAAAGGTTGAGTTATGAGGAACTGTAATAGGCACTTGATTAGTTAGACTTTGACAAGATAATATGATTTTTTATTTATAACCTAATTGGAGAAGACAATTGTACTAGATCCTAGAAGAAGTGATCAAAGAAAGACCAAATGCATAGGCTTGATCAAGAAAATGAGCAAGAGATTAAGGAACCTAAAGTTTGTGTTGAGTGATGCTAGAGTTGACTAAGCGTTAGTTTAAGCCAAGAAAAATATAGTGTCGACCAAGCATTAGTATTGATTGAGTACCAAAAAGTATGTTGGATAGAACAATTAGTAGCAATCGAGTAATTCAGTGATAATCGAGTGCTAGAACCCAACATTAACCAAGGGACAACATTTGATATGTTATGAGGAAATCTTGATTTTTAGCTAACACAATTGAATTCTTTGAATATGAAAAGCATGTTGAAGATAAGGATGAATGACCTAGAGCATTTAATTCAAGGGAAACTATGTTTGAGTGTTTTTATGCATGAATTTAGGAGAGGTTTGGAGAAGTTTCTAGAAGAGAAAGGAGGAAATGAAAAGGTGGATAGATTCATTGTATGTGTTGAATCTAATCAAAACCTTGAGATCTGCGGTGATGTTTAAGAAGAAAAGGATCAGAATTACCTATTTAAGGAGGTACAAGGGCTAAACTTGAAGAGGTTAGTAAAGCTGGTGGAGATCTTAACAAGGTTGAAGTAGTTGTTGATTGGTGAACTTGAGCAAAAGGTTGAACAATGAAGTGTTGGGGCTAAGAGTTACTGCTTGAAGGATTGCCAAGTGAATCAGTAATAGAGATGTTGATGGAGGCCAATCAATGAGTCAACAGTTGGTCCAAATTTTCATTTGTATTTGCAAAGTGAGTTATATTTGTCACATCAACCTACTATTACTTTCTAACCATTGTATGAGTATTGAAATCCTTTAATCGAGGTGGCAATCTAATGGAATGTTCTTAAGACCTCTTACAAGGTCACTCCTAACAAGGTGACTAAATATTTTTAAAATGTATTTTGTAACCTTTAACAAGGTTTGCTCCTAACAGAGCTCACTTCAGAAGAGTGAAAAATTGGTGACATGTTAATAGTGGTTTTTCCCGAATTGGGTTTACATGTTAAATCCTAGTGTCATATTTGTGTGGATGTTCTCTAAGATGTTTTACTATTAATATTTTATATTCTACAAGTTTGTTACTATTAGGACAATGGATAGCAAGTTTATGCTACTGATCATATTCTATAGAGACCGATCTAGTAAATGTTTAGATCTAAATTATTTGAAGTTATTAAAAGTTCAATTAGTACATCTAGACCTAAAGATAATTGATTCACCCCCCACCCCCCCAATTATTCTAAATCATTCCATTAGGAAAATACACTTCCACCTTGAACTTTGTGCTCCAATTCAAATTGTCAAATCTCCTTCATCAGATCTTCTTTGAATTTTTCCAACCACTAATCTCATAACTAACTTCATTCTCATTTTGAAACTTCTCAAACAATCTTTATTTTCATCAAATTTCAGCCTCAATTTAAATCATTTCTAAACTATTCTTATTTTTCAATACTTGGTTAACATTACATCTTTCTTGGTCAACACTAGAATCAGTTAACATTGTAACTGCTCGGTTAACACTATAAATTGTGTCACGTCTTCATTAGGTGCTCGGTGATAGCTATAGTATCTTAGTTAATATTATGGTTCTTTATTCACCAACCAAACCATCTTGCTTATACATGATCTCAATGTTAGATAACTGAAAGGGAGGGGTGAATCAGTTATCTATAGTTATCATATAGTCCCTTTAAATAGTTTTAGTACCAATAAAATATCAAAAAGATTAACAAAAATCACTCTGTGTATTCATTCAACTTAACACTTAACTCTTTCATTAAGTTCTTTAAAAACTATTAACTAACTATTCTTTGCATTACTAAGTATCGGTAAACTTTCCAATTTTTACCTAGTGATTATTTAGTTATTATCGAGTTGCTTTGTCAATCACTCAAGCAATACTATAGTCACTCAATGAATACAATATCCTTTCATTAACCTTGTCACTCGATTAAGCTTGAGTTATTCAATACCTCTCAATATTTCATGATTGTAAAATAATCAAACCAATATTACATTACCATTGTCCAACTCATTCAAGTACCCATTGAATACCTTAGATATCAACTATGTCTCCATCATACTTCTTCAAATCCTCTTGATCAATCAAATCCTCCTCATCAATCGTATGATATGGCACTCTACTGAGTTACCATAATGTCTAGCCAACTAAGACTTTGACATCAATGGAAATATAACAACTAATATGACTCTCTTATAGACATTCATAGCATAATCAACTAACAATATCCCACTATTAGTTACATTATCAATTGGGGATAACAATCTCTACCTTTGGAATTGATGGCAATACATAATATATGATTTACATTACATAAGATAATCCAAGTTATGAATTGACAACAATATGAATTTTTCAGTTATTTGTCTTCAATTACAAAAACTCTATAATGCAGTGTGTACCTTTAGCAATAACAATCAACCATTATTTTTAGCATATCTCTGCCTTAGGTTATGAGCTCTCCCTTTGGCTATTATCTCCCCCTTTGATTTTTGTCTCCCCCTATAACAACAATACCAAAGGTCATTATAAATTTCATCATGAAACTTATAAAACCTTGTAGTTATCCATGTACCTTGCATGTATTGTATACATCATTTTCATCATAATCAACTTCATAACTTCAAAAAATTTCTGAAAGTGTGAACACTTATGCATCAACTCCAAAAAGATATTACAATTTATCCATGAATTGATGCAACATGCCCCCTCACTTAGTGAATTATGGATAGGGATGAGACCCTCAGTTTTCCTCTTAGATACTCAAAATCATCCTTAGGTAATGGCTTAGTAAATATGTTAGCAATTTGTTCCTTAGACTTCACTTATTCAAGCCTTGCTTGTTTCTCTTGAACTTTCTCCCTTAAATAATGACACTTGACTGATATATGCTTTGTTTTTTAATGCATCACTTAATTCTTTGAAATATGTATGGAACTAGTATTATCACAATAAATAGTAATAGGATCAGTTACCTCTTCTTGCATTCCTTCCAATAGTTTCTTAATCCATACAATATTTGAACAATTGATTATAGGAACAGCATATTCAACTTCAATGGTAGATCATGAAATACAACTATGTTTCTTGCTTATCCATGTTATCAACCTTTCTCCTCAAAAGAAAGCTCAACCACTTTTACTTTTTTTGTCATCAACATTACCAGCCCAATTAGCAAATTTGTGAAGACTTTAAGATTAAAGTCATCCTCTTGTTTATACCATAGGCCATAATCTTTGGTTCCTTTGAGATATATAAATATCCTTTTCATAGAAGTCATATGAGTCTCCCTTGGATTAGATGAAAAACTTGCAATAATTTCAATAGCTAGTGCAATATCTAGTCTACTATGTATAATATACCATAACTTTCGAAACATAGATTTATGCAGTGTCTCATTTACCTCACCAATAGTGTCTTCTTTTGATAATTTTATTCCAATCACCATAGGTGTACTGACTAGTTTAGACTCATCCATCCCAAATGTCTTCAAGATTTCTTTCACATACTTAGATTGAGTTACATATATACTTTTCTTTATTTGGTAGACTTCTAATCCAATGAAAAAATTAATCTCTCCAAACATTTATTTTTTAAACAAAAGGCAAAAATCCTATATAAATATACTAATAAAATAAAAAGTTAATTAGTTACAATCATAGATGGAACAAAATCAGAATTACATCTAAGAGCTCAAAACTTAGACTAATAGATTGATAATAAAATTGAAGATTCCATGACTAGACATATCGAAGAGTGCCATCCTTAATAGACTACCTAAATCAAGAGCCTATACATAAAATCTATAGAGATAAATCTAAAATTGGAAATGGGTGAGAAAGAAATTAAACTCGATAAGTAAACACTAGGAACTAAATCACTCACTATACAATCTAACAAATCACTCAGTATACAATCCACCTTAGTGATGTCAGTCAAAAAAATAAAGAGCACAATCAATCTTCCAACATGTTCAAATACTCATCCACACCATAGTCCATCTCAAGAAAAGTATTGGCCAAAGGAATTAGAAATTGAGAAGAAACCTCCACATTTATAGGATCATTAGTATCCTCATGAGCATTGAAGTTTTCTAGTATATCATCCATATCATTGATCCAAGGAGCTGAATACACCATTTCATTATTCAAAATAGAGTTTGGGATCAATGGAGGTTGTGCATGCCCAAAATCATCCTAAAAGAGTAGAGAGAAAATGGTTAATACCTATGAATTTTCTTGGCCTAGGGCAAGTTGATGATTCTAGATTTATGGTTGAGGAAGGCAGAGGCATGACAGAAGTTTGTCATCTCAAAGGACATGTTAAAGCTATCCAAAGTTGAGACATATAAGGCCCTTTTCTACAAAATCTTCCTATCAAAGATATTGTCCATGAATTCATCCTCCCACCACAAATTATACTTGAGGAGAGTTGAACAAAAGGTTTGATCATGTACCAACCCCAGAAGAAAGAACAATGAGAAAGCAATAGAAATAAATTGTGGATTATGGGTGATGTCATAAATGTTGGAGGCAAAAATAGAGAGAATCTTCCATGGGAATAAGGGATGTGAGGACACAAGGGAAAGAACTTCTTTGCCAATGATTTGACAAACTATGTCCTTACAAAATGGATAGTGAGTGTTAAAGGACTGGCCAAGCTCTCAAACAAATACATGTCCTCTGGCAAGGTTAGCATCATGAAAAAATGGAGTGGACACCCTCAGATTAAATGGATGATATTACATTTGTTAAGGAACACAAATGATACACCCTTCACACTATTGCAAAGCAATACTTTGGTTAACTTTTTCAACTTCACCACCATAATTATCTAAACTCATATTTATAAAGGTAGAAAATACCAACTTGAAGCACCACAATAATGAGAGTAGGAATATCAAAGTACAAAGAAATAAAGAACTGTGCAAAAGATTAAAATACCCATAAGGATGATGTACCTGCACATGGCCACTGGAAAATTTCTAAAAATACACATGCTTTTGATCAGTGTCCATTGTGAAAATGGTTGCTTTCAAATCCCAAAAAATAGAAAAAAGCCAAAAGTGGAATAATTCAAATTAGTTGGAAAGAGTAAAAACCATCACTTCAAATGATATAGAACTCTAAAATAAAGGTGTTATTTAAATTTTTCATCCAATAAACTATACAAATAACCCTTCAAAGATTGGCAATGAAGTAAGAAGTACATGTTACTAATGGGCCGAGCATGCGAGGAGGGAACCAATCTTATAGAAAGATACCAAATCTTAGTGAAAATATTTTCATCAACTACAATTCACAATCGATAATTAATGCACCATAAATATTGGTAGAGATGTCACGTACAATGAGTGAAGTAGAGAACCATGGACAAACAAAATCATCCAGCTCATAGTCCATAGGAACATTAGGTGGCATTGATATGTGTCTACCTAGACAGCCTCATAAAATTGATAGGAGGAAAAGTATAAGTTTTCAAAAATTCTTTAATGAGACCAATTCACCTCTTGACTATAACCAAGCATCATTATGAATCTACTATGGGCCTAATAGTCAATATTATTAAGAAATTCAAAAAAAATTAACCTTAGACTGATTCAAAGGAGTGATAAAAAATTTGCCAATATCAATGGCCAAGTTAGCCAAATGGTCTGTGAGAAGATTACCTTCCCTATATGAGTGGGAAATGATAAAAAATTCAAGTTTATCCATTAGCTACTAACATCTCTCAAGGAAGTAATTCAATTTCCAATTATGACAAATATGAGTTTTGAGAGCATTAATGGGTATTAGAGAGCCACCTTTGATATGTAATTTCTTAATATTATAAGTCATTGTAAGGTCCAACTCATTAAAACTGCCAAAATTTCAGCTTGATTATTATTTCCCACTAGTAATGGACTATATTTAGTAACAATCAAGTTCCCAAAATGGTCACAAATGAAAATGCCAACTCTATATATGTCGTGATTACCACGAGAAGCCACATTGAAGTTAAGCTTATACACATCTTGTTGAATAGGTTTACTCTATTTGACCCATTTCCTATTGATTTTGGTATCCTATGAACTAATAATAGAAAGTGGGATATTGATACTAGACTAATCCCTAAGGATAAAATTATCCTAGGGAGTAAAGTTCATAGAATTTAACGTAATATATTTCACATGTGAATTTGTATTCTCATAAGTTGAACTAATTATGTTCTTTTTAACTAGATCTAAACTTGAGATTTGTTTATGGAATATACACTTATTTCTTTCCCACCAAATATATCATATTATAATTTGAGGGGTAATGGTCCATAGAGAAGCAAGCACTAAATTAGGATATAAGGTAGGCCATGCTTGGAGAAATCCCAAAGTGTATGAGGAAATGATAAGAAATAGTATAATTTTTATGTTATAAGATTCCATGATTTGCTTGCAAATGGGAAATGTAGACAAAGGTGATCAACTATTTGATTAGTCAAACCACAAAGTATACATTTAAAAGGTTGATCATATATCTTCAACTTCACCAACCAGTTACTAGTCAAAATTTGGTTCCTCAATGCTAACCAAGTAAAATAACCCACTCTTCATGGAATACAATTATTCCAGTAGAAGTTAAAAGCATGAGTTGGAGTATTAGCTAAATTACTGGATTTTAAAACTTAATAGCAAAATTTAATAGAGTAGGAACCTAATATAGATGGGAGCTGAATTAAGTAGTCTTAACCTTTGGAGAGGAAAATAACTCTCTCTGCCAAATATTGTCAAAGAGAAGCTTTAATATTGTCATCGATAGGCAGGGTTGTAGGGTACTTCTATATCACTTATCCAGAAGGGAATTTGATTGCATCAACATAATGAATTAAATGAGATCCCCAAATAGAAGATATGATGTTATGGTGATCCTTAAAGGCCTCCAATGTATAAAGGGGAACTTGAACACTCCATGAATCAAGCCAAAAAAGAACATGCTCACCTAAATGAACTTCCCAAGAGATGTATTTTGTTATAAGTTCATGAGATGAAACTAATAAATTACAAATGACAAAACCTCTAGGAGAATTTGTAACAGTGAAAAATTGAGCAGGATCAAATGAATCTAAATATTTAGATCTCAATAGTTTGCACCATGGTAATTGTTGTTTATTGCATAGTTCCCAAACAAGTTGGGCCCCAAAGGTTGTGTTTTGATGAAGCAAATCATGAAGGCCAACACCTCCCATAGCTTTGCCAAGAGAGAGTCTTGAGATATACAAAAGTGAGATCCTCTTTTTCCCACTCACATTGTCATGTTATACAAAATTCCTAATAATCTTTTCCATTTTCTTTATAACTAACTTTGGAGCATCAAGGATTGAGATAAAGTATTTAGGAACTATAGCTAGAACTATTTTTACCATATTAAATCTCCCAGCCAAGGACAACTATGTTTCTTTCCAAATTGAGATGTTTTCCTTTAAATACTCAATAATTTCTATCCAATATTGCTTTCTATTAGCACCTTAGAACAAAGGCATACCAAGGTATGAGCTAGGAAGTTGTGCCATAGAAAATTTTGAGTGTCAAACTTGACATTTTGAAGCTAGACCCATATTATAAACATAGATAGAGGACTTCTGAGGATTAACCTTTCAATTTGAAACCTTTTCACAAGCACCCAAGATTTGTGTAATATGTGTAATTTCCAAAATTTCAACATTGCATAATAACAATGTCTCATCCACAAAAAAAGAATGGGTGAAAAAGAAATCAATTTGAGGAATTTTTATACCTTTCCATAGACTATTCAACTTAGCACTAAAAAATTTACACCTAAGAGCTTCTACCATAAAATAAAGAGAAAAGGGGAGAGAGTATCACTTTGTCAAACCCCTTGAGTGGCCTTAAAAGATTTAGAGGGGGAACCATTATTAATAATTGAAAAATGAACACCCTCTAAGATATTCATAACTCATTTGCACCACTTAGGAGAAAAACCAAATTTTAATAAAACTTTAAGTAAGAAGGACCAACTCACTCTATCATAGGCTTTCAACATGTCAAGTTTGATCACACAAGCTAGAATGTTAAGTTCTTTAATGGAATGGAGGACCTCATAAAAAATAAGAACACTATCAATAGTTTCTCTACCCAAAAAAAAACTCTTGTTTTGGGGAAATGAGACTACCAATCAAACCTTGAATTATGAGTTAAATTGCCTTTGTAAAAATCATATAGACAATATTACATAGATAAATTGGTCAAAAGTCTACAAAAGTGAGTGGTTTCCTTTTCTTAGGGACAAGTACAATATTAATTTCATTGAAATGAGATAAAATCTTACCACTTAGCCTTGATTCTTCCAATGCCAAAAGAAGCTCAAAACTAATAATATCCCAAATTTTTTGAAAAAATAGAGCAGTGAAACTGTTAAGACCTAGAGATTTATCTAGAGGAAGATAAAGGACAACATGCTTGATTTCCTCTGATGAAAAAGGTTTCAGAAGAAGATTATTATCCTTATTAGAAATCAAGGATGAGATATGCAAAATAAAATCCTCTTCCTCTAGAGGAGAAGTGATATGGTGAAAGGGAGCAGGAGAAAGGATATTTTGAAAAAATATGGCCCTCTCAAAGGTAATTTCCTCTCTACTTGATAGTTGCAACCTAGACTCAACATGTTGAATAGAGAAAATAGATTGACAAGCCTTCTTCATTTTAGCAATAGTATTAAAGTAGTTTGTATTTTTATCTCCATCTTGAAGCCGAATTTCTCTCCACTTATGTTGCCAATATACTTCTTCATGTGCACATAGATCTTTTCAGTAGGCTTGCAGATCCTTTTGCTTTTCATAAGAAAATTGATCCATGCCAAATTTGAAGATAGATTCCTAAATCTATTGAAGGTCCCCTTGCACTTGCTCCTTTTTTTAAAAAATGTTTTTGAATATCTTTTTGTTCCAATGCATGATTTTCTTTGTAAGAAATCACAACTTCATGTGTATCTTATGCATGTGAGTGCCTTCAACACGAGGAGCAAAGGTCTGCCACTAAGATAATAATGGGCGAAAATGGGGGTGATGAAACCACATACTTTCCATTTTAAAAGAAGGGAAATACGTGGGAGAAAATGAATCCTTGTCTAGAGTCAAGAAAATGGAAAAATAATTAGAAGATATTAAATATAGAATTTCAAATTTAGCAACATACCTTGAAGAAAACCAATGATAGGACAGAAGAAACCTATCCAAACATTCTGCAATATTTGAAAAATGTTATCTATGATTTTTCTAAATGAATTTCCCATTTGAGTGTGGAATGTCAATTAGAGCATTAGCTTCAATAAATCCTGCAAAATGAGTCATAGTACAACGAGGAGGAAGAGTACCACCTTGTTTTTCATCCATAGATAGAATGGCATTGAAGTCCCCAACTAAAATGTGCTTATCGCACTATGAAGAAGAGATTACCTCTAAAAGTTCCAACCATAAATTAGTTTTGTCACTTGTGGAGGTTGGACCATATATATTAAAAATCCTAAACTCCAATTCAAAAAGAGAGATAACCACCTATTGCCAATTTGAAGTACTACTGCCTAAGTAGACTTTCAGATTTCTAGGATTCCAAAAGATGCATATTCCCCCTAAAGCACCTATGGATGGAACATAAAATGTGTTCCAATTTGTTGGTGTTTTAAAATGTACTAAAACTACTAAGCGACAAAATGCTTAATACCAGAATGACAGTACATACACAATCTAAAGACTAGCCTATTCTTATTAACAATTGCATATGTAAGGTATTTGGACCCAACTTCAACAAAACCACAAATGGTTTTCTACTCTTTTGGCTCTACAAAACCAGGGTGGGTATACCCAGGGATGGTTCAAAACTGGAACAATTGTATGAGGATTATTCTTAGTTTCATTCTGATTCTCATTTCAAAATTCTCAAACATATACATAATTCTCACTAACTTGGTAAACACATCCCATAAAACAGATATGGCCAAGAATTCTTCTATAGATCTGCAGATGTTTTTAACAACAATGGCTAACTGAAGCTAAAACATTCCATGTAGACAAGTGCTGGCCAACTTTGAAGATCTATAGGAAATAAAAGTAAAATTTGATTTGATGATGCATTTGAATAACCATTTATAATATATTTCTCTTTCAGCTGAAATAACTTGATCAGTGCCTAATCCATTGGGGTTCAGAGTCTATAGCAAATTCTTAGATCTAATTTGTTGCCTTACAACAAATTCTATCAGCAATTCTTATCAGAACTTATCATTCAAAATACTTTTCAATACTTAAGAAATCTCATCACATTCATCAAAGCCTTTATTTAATCCATTGAATTAACATCAATGATAAATGGATATACAACCTAACTAGATTGCATTCAATTGCACAAGCTTTTACTCATACAACATCAAGGTAGCTAAGTATTTAAAAGGAGACAAAATTCAGAAAGAACTGATATGGGGACAGTTCATAATTTGTATTCATTTCCTTTGAAAATGGTATATCCTTTACAATAGACTCAGAATGGCCTTCAGAAAGAAACACAGCTCATTCTATATTCATGTATTCTCAGAGAATTGACAGAAAAATACATTACAAACTTGCTTTCAAAATTTGGACCAAAAACCAGACTAAGCATAATACTTAGAAGAAATAGAATTCGGACCATTCTTTAGCCTTGGGATCTCACTTAAATAGTGTGAGATGCAACAAGCTTCAGGCTAAAGAAAGTGACAGGAGTCCTTTTTACAAAAATTGGGTAAATTACCCCTTTTCAAAAGAAAATCGAACAAACAAAACAAAACAAATAAAATAGAAGGCAGATGACAGCTGGAGCATAAAATCTTCAATTTTGTCCTTTTCTCTAACGGCTCCCTATTGGCAGTGCTTTGATTTTTGCGATTTCTTCCTAGAAAAATATTTCTCTTTTAGTGGGCCAATCACATTCCTTAACTGTTGTTAATTCATCCACATTTTTCTGCCACCTAGCATCAGTAATCACCCTTCGTTCTATGATAAACCTATTCACTTCAATTTCAATCTTGAAAAGGGTATCAATTAGTTCATTGAAAAGACATTCATCAATACCATCTTGGAGAATGGATACCACTTGTGGCAAGTCTATAATGTGATCAAAAGAATTAGACCACTCATCAAAATCTTTTAACTTATCATTGGAATAAATAACAGAAGGAATCAAAGAATATAAACCATTTGTTAGTATTTTCAATTTGCTTTGAATTACTACCAGCTTCCTTGTGAAGATTTGCAATAATTCTTTCACTTTGTCCATACCCTCCTTCACAGTAATAACTTTATCTGGGAGATCTGGCTTCTTGGCTAACAAGGGTATCAACTTGTCAAAAAATTGCATATATGGTCCCCACTGTTGAAAAATAGGCTCAAGCCATCTAACTGCACCCATGCATACCTGTTCTGCAGATTGTAGACTAATGAATGTATTATAAGTATCCTGAGATATTCTTTTTAGAATGTTGATTCTATGATTTAATACATTCATCAAAGCATTTTTTTTGGTATTATTGTCAACCTGGGAAACTTTGGTTTCCACACTAATCACAGGCACTAACACTGTTGTTCCCATAAGTATTCCTTCTATTTGGGCCTCTACTTCTACTACGTGCCTTCTTTCTTCCTCTTACCTTGGTGCATGCTCTGCCTCTACTACTATCTTGAGTTGTTCTTTGAGGGATTTTATTTCTGTTTCTAGAATCTTAATTTTTTCCTCCAACTCCTCTATTCTTTGTTTCTGTACATGGCTCATTTTGAGCTCTTCTTCATATGTTCTCCTAATATCAAGGAATTCATTGAACATTGCAGCTAACTTATCCTCAATTTCATCAACCTTTTCCTCATTCATAAGAACAAAATGTTTTACCAAACTGGAGATTTCCTTCCCAGTAGTGCTCTCCATTGTCCACACAATCATATTGCCCTGAGCAGTTTCTTCTATATCCATCATCTTAGGCTTCTTGGTGTCAGGGGCCACACTCCATACTGCTAGGGTTTTAGTGTCCACATTAAAACCTAACCCTCTTTTAAAACCTTCACTGATAGTGGCTTCATAACTGATGGCCTTATCTTGTCTTCTCATTTGGTCCAACACAAAGGCTTTCTCAATATCCCAATGTGGTATTAGAATCATGCCACTCCTATGTACTAATTCTCTAGCTTCTGCAACAGTCATTGTTTCACTTTCAGGGTCATAAGCCAATAGTTTTTCAACTAACTCTTTATTTTTCTCTGGATCTTCTCTTGGCATGAGACTCAATGTGAGTTCATTTTGTTTGATTTTATAGAGAAAACTTTTAAATTATGATGATTTAATAAAATCATCATCTTCCATGAATTTTTCAGATTGAATGAGCCTGTCATCCAACCTTGATGCTGCAATTTGCATGTTAGTAGAAGCTTTTCCTGCTTCAATAGCCCTTTGGTGAAAATAATTTTGCCTAATATCAGCAAAATACTCACTACTTTCAGACAAGACTTGTATAGCTCTGCTTACCAACTTTTCAGGATGTGCATTGTCTTTTGTCTTTTATTTCCTTGTGGCACCCAGGCTGAAGTTGATGGTTGCTCTTCTTCTAAATCAATTTCTAATTGTGTATCTGGTTCAGGGGATTCTCTATTTACAATGGATTCTTCTCCCTCTGGCTCATGAGGCATTTGTAACATAATATGATCTAAATTCTCAATCATTTTCCTCAGATTATTAGGATATGGAACTTCTGTATAAAAACCCTTAAAATCAGGGTTGGTCCTCTTCAAAGCATTCTCCACTTTCCTTATTTCTTCATACTTCCTCAATAACTCATCTGCCTCCCCTATTGCTACTATGTTGGCAATTAGGTCCTCTATAGGGATAGGCTTACTTGGAGGCAAAACAAAACCCCTAATGGTCTTAACCTCATTTGCAATATAATTGTCAGGATCATACATCCTATAGGGCCCAGTAGCAAATTTATACTGACCTAAATAGTCACTCAATTCCTCAAAAGCATTCTTGCCTATTTCAAAGTCTCCTACCTTAAAGGTTCTACATACAAAAGTAGGCTTATGCAGAGAGGGAGGGATCATTGCTTTATTCATCAATAAGAATTACCAAAAGAATTCAATAATGGCTAATCTAGGGGGTAGATATTTAGGCAATAGATGAGGAGGCTGTGGGCATGCAAAAACTCTTATTAAAGTACATTCTTTAAAAAAAATATGCTTCCCCAATTATGATCTAATTTTGTTTTTTCATCTAAGAAAGAGGGCCTAAGCAGATTCTTCAAAACATTGGGTGCCCTAAAGAAAGTATGATCTAGCGGCCTCATAATAATAGAACTAAACAAATTGAAAAAAACTAGGGCATTTGAATAGAAGAAATCTTTATGCCAAATACAAGTTCAGAGTTGCACAGGTAAATTGCCAAATTCATCAGAAGTTTGATCAATGAAGTCTCCACTAATGTACCCAATGTTGCTATACAGGATAAGGTGCATCAATAATGAATAATGGTGGAACTTGAAGTCTTTCAGCTCTCCTTTCTTAGCGTCACAAATCTGCAGGTGCATACTGTCAATGATAAAAGCCACATAATCATACTCCTTATGATGAAAAGGATCTTGTATGTCGCATGCCATCAGAAAAAGAGAACCATATACACAATCCTCTGCACCATCACTTCCCAATACTTTGTGCAACCCATACACTGTATTTTTGAAATAATTTTTGAACCTACTCAAAGGTAAAAAGTCTCCCACCTTTTTTGGAATTAACCCTGCCTTCTTAACTCTGTAAGGAATGTGCAACAGCGTGACATTGTTTACAAAATAGGTTTTATTCCTAGCGAATTTTCCTTGTAATTCCGCAATGTCAATAGGTACATCCATTTGTCCCATCAGTCCAAAAGCCTCAATAAAAGAAGTCCTGTCTAATGTACATAATACACTCCCATTATGCCTGTGGAAAGTCCTGGTTACTGGATTGTATGAATTTATTAGGGCCTTCAACAGGTCAACATCAACGAACACTTCTGGAAAAATTAATTTTGCCATATTTCTATTCCATGGGTTACATACTGGCACATTCTCTATTCTATTCTGATAAAAGTACATGAAAAGATCATAACCAGTAATTCTAGGGCATTCAGCATCTTGAACAAAAGCATAAGGGTCTCTGAATATATGATTGTTTGCAGAAATTGCATTTGACGACCCTAGAAGGAGTTTTAGCCAGTCTTCTGCATGCTTGTTCAATTTTTTGACCCTTGTTTTCTTTTCTGTTTTGACAGCAGATTTCTTCCTTTTTCCTTCTGGTGTGACTTCTACCACATCATCACCCTCGTCTTCGACTTTGAATTCTTCTGCGTGTACCTCTTCAACTTCTTGGTCGGCCATTTTTTTTACTATACTTTGAATTCTTATGCAATTTCATAGGATACACAGAGCTCTGTAGCTTTCAAAACTTCAGAACATCATAGAAACAAGCTTCTTGAGGCTGGCAATTCAATTAAATCCTTGATGTTTTAATTATATATCTGCCAACCTTTTTAATAAATTTAGCATGCATGAGCTTTAAAACTTATGATCGCAGGTTGCCATCAGGGTATATCAGCCGCAAAATTGGATTCTAATTGTACTTTTCAAAGCCTTATTTTGCTTGGCTACAGTAATTTTGTCCTTTTTTGCTTATTTGTCGTGACACATCAAAGGTTCTTTCTTGTATGACTATCTTCCGTTCTTACGCTGAGTCAAACCTTCAATCTTCGTGATGCCAGAAATGCTCTCAATGGATCTCTACGCTCACTCGGAGAAGCTTCAAAATGCCCTAATCGTAGGAATGTAATGATGCTTTTACATTGTTTTGCAAATCCCTTTTACATTCCTACGAAACCTTTTACCCTGTAGGATCTCAAGCCCTTTTACTATGTGTTTCTGCTTTTACGATTTAAGCTTCTTTCGTATAAGCGTAAAGATCCTTAACTCTGTCTTATTACCTTTTACACTTATACGTAACCCTTTACACCGGAACATCGAAAACCTTTCTACTAACATCTCTGTTCTTACGATTCAACATTCCTCGTGTGAGCGTAAAACCCTCACTCAAGTCGTCCTTCTATCCTTTACGCTCCTACGTGCACATATCTGCGGAGACCTTGGAAATTCCCTCTACGTTGTTTCGCTTGCTTCATTTCCTGGGACACCGTAAGGCTTCAAAACTTGTCTTTCGCTCTTACGACTTAGCTTTATTCGTATCACTGGAGAGCCCTCTCAACTGTTATTGTGGTCTCACGTTTTCCCTTTTATCATATGAGCATAAAGCCCTTTTTCTTGATCTTCCTCTTCACCTCTTTACGCTTACACGCTGAGAGTGGACCCGTATCCATAGAAAAAGGAAAAAATAACTCTTCATTCATATGCTTAACTTACAAGCGTAAGGGCGTAAAATCAAAAACTTAAGTCATGTGCCACGAGGGATGGGCCCATCTGACATAAATGTCGTACCTCCATCTGATTTGTTGCAACTGGGCCCTTCTGACACTACAACAGGTCCCACATGATTCCTTTACCGCTAAAACAAAGCTTTACGGTCGTCTGCAAACCCAAGAATTGTAGACACGTAAACACCATGGAACCTTGCCTCCGTCCTTACGAAAAATCCTTTACTCATAACACCGTAATACCCTCGCGCACCCTTCAGATCACGCTTTATGCCTTTACGCTACCCATTGAAACGTATAAGCGTAGATCACACTGCAGGCTTCCCCGCTCCTTCGCTCAAGGTGTTTACTCATAAACCTGTAACAAGAGCTTTTCAAAGTGCGATAAATCCTTTACGCCTCTTTGTTGTATCAGAAAGCATGGCCACGGAAACCAAAAGAAAAAGACATTTCGTTGTTACGTAGAACCTCACACTGTAAGAATGTAAAGGACTAACTTAAAACATTTTACAACTCCTTCTGAGAAATTTAAAAGGGATGCCATCAATTTCAGACCTGGGACAATTTCATGGCTGTTTTAGGAGATCAATCTGGAGAAATCAATAGACTCTGATAACACAGGAAACAGGGCAAGACTAGGGCAATCCTAAAAACTTAAATGATTTCTCACCATAATTTTCAAAAAAAAAATTGCAACTGTGAAAAATCAGACCAACACAATTCTCCTATTTTTCAATTGTTGTTTCAAAACTATCAATTGAAAATTTGGTTTCTTGTAACAAAATAATGCTAACAACACTCACATCAAGTTGTCATTTGATGTGAGCTCTCTTGTCAAAGGCATTAATACCCTTGAAGTTCCATAAAATGATCTCCATTGCTTCTAAGAAGTGCATTTGGTAGTCATTTTACTTCTTTTGATTTAGAAGTTCTTGTTAAGAGTTTTTGGAACTACCTGATCAATTTGTTGCATAGTCTTAAAAGCTTTAGGTTTCCTACCTCTTTTGGTAGTGGTGATTGGCTTGACTGGAGTGGCCATAGGAGTCTGATGGATGGAGTAGGTTTTAGAAAGATCTAAATTACCCCTCATTCCAGAGATAATATCTGAAATTAAAACAATCCTAACATATTCATCATGTCCTCCTTGTGTGTCTTCAATACTATCATCCTCTTCTAGCTCACTATTTTCAGCAATAGAATAATTGAAATTGTGACAAGAAGTTTGGCAGAATGAAAGGAAAGAGTTGGTAGGGATAGTTTCCTCCAAATACAAATTAATAAGAGGAAGTGAAGGCATGTTCAAAATAACATACTCTTGAATCTTATTAAATGCATAGGGAAGTAGATGGGAATCAAAATCCCCAATGAACCTAACTGGCATATCCAATATAGCTTTGCAAATAAAATGTGTAATAGTTGTACTCTTGGAGTCTAGTTAAAAATTTGTTAACTTAAATGTAGGAATCAAAGTTGTAGAAGCCACATAATTAGTACTCCAAAAAGCCCTATCTCACATCTTAGAAAATTGGTGAGGACCACTCATAGGATTTACATAGTAAGATAAAGGTTTCTTTCTCTTCCTAATAGGAAACACATCAGTCGTGTGAACTAGAGCATTATGCATAGAAAGAAAAAGGACACCAGGGAGAGTAGGCAAATCAATTACTACGATTATGATAGTATCATATTCTATATTTCTCAATGAACTATTATAAAAAAGAGAGGCACCAGAAGAATTACTCTGATTGATGGCAATGGTACTACATGCCATATCCAAATCTTGGACCAAGTTAGATTGATTTTGGGAGGATTTATTTATGGTATGTGGAATGACATCGATAGTAGACATTTTTAGGATTTTCACAAAGAAATTTTTGAATCCAAACACCCAAATTAGGTTGAAATTTAACACTAGAGGGGATTCAGAGGTGTGTTAAAAAGAGCACAAACCCTGATATCTATAGATAAATCCAAAAGTGACTTGCGATCAATTTCCAAAAAGATATTGATTTTCCTTTCTAAAATCTTAATAATTTATTATTGTTGATATTCTAAAGAAATCTTAGGCAATTGAACCCAAAGAGGAATGAAACTATCATCAAACTAAGAATACTAAAAAATTAGGAGACCAAGCTTGCATAGAAACCCCTAAACCATTTAAAACCCAACTCTTTTTGATAAATGTGGGATCACAGTTATGGGAAGAGGCTAAAGTAACACAAAAAGTGCCCAAATTCTTATTGATATAGTAGACACTCTCAACCCTTGTCCATTGTGATCTAAGTAATTTTTGCAACTTGACCTTAGGGAGACATAAATTCCACAATTTTCATATCAATGCTTTAGATCGAAGGTTAGGTACCTGATTATGCAAGAATGAGTCCAAAAGGGTAATTGTTATTATGTTGTCTTCATAAATGTCTAGTTGTACCTTAGTGTCCATTGCCTTCTTGACAGCTAATGGACTGGAATGGAAAATCTTTGGCCACTAAATCATTTTAGTTTTTGTGAACGATTCATTTGGAAAGAAGGGATATCTATTATACAACATCCTTGAATTAGTTGTAATGGATGTGTTACACATAGGTTCTTGCACCATTTGAAGTTCCATTTGCCTCTAATCCAAAGCATCACCTAATGCAATGAGAATCTGAGGGTACCCCTATGTTGAGCTATCATTTTGCATGATGCTTAACTATAGGAATCTTTTCAAGCTCCTCTTTTGAAAAGTTGATCTAGAATCAACTCCAAGGTTCTGGGCAATCTTGCAACCTACTGCAATCCGCTTAGTAGAAGATAAATGTGAGTGTTTACAAGGAGGCCTTTATTGGTTCTAACCGATTTTGGATAAGATTTTGAATATGCTTGCTATCTCAAAAGAATAACCACACAAAAGAAATATATATTTTTCTATTTTTCTATTTTTTAATGAATGCATTCTAACAATGCAACTATATGAATTCCTAAATTAACCAAGTATTTGCAAAAGCAAATAACGAAGATAGGGTAACAAGAAGTTTAAGAAAATGACTTGAAAAGTAAATTCCTAACAGACATAAGCTATGGAAACAACACATATGTGAATTAAGCCTTTGAAAAGATCAGTAGGTAACCAATGAAAATAGGAGCAATGCTTCCTTAATTCTATTGATGCAATCATTGATGGAAATTTAGTAACCGTAAGATGTTTCACTTTTCATCAGATCGCAAGGCCACGAAAAGTGTGCTCATGCAAGACAAAAAGCTATGCAAGAACAATAGGGTGATCTCTTCTCGAACTAAGTACATCAATGAAATTTGTAAACCCATAGAAAACACCTGAATTAAAAGATCGCTCAATCAAAATAACACAATAAAACTATTGGCTCCATGAACATACATTCACAAAATATAACACACTCAGGCATGAATAAGTACACTCTGAATGAGAGCACCAATAACATATATTATTGCATCAAAATAACAGCCCAAAATACATATTACATTCCTAAATTTATAAGAAATATTCTCCTAAATTTGTGTTGAGAGTAAGAGATCTCTTTATGCAAACATATGCTTATAAATTAACAAAATAAATTTCTTTATATACAAACTAACTCACTATCTGGTGCTAAGTAGGACTCCATCCTTATTTATATCATTTAATGGATGCATGAGCCTTTACATGTCTTAAAAAATAGAAAGCATGAGAAAATAAGAGGAAGAAATTCATTAGATGATGTGAGAGTCTTTGGAGGTGCCAAAAATAGAAGCTCAACCTTCACTGGATGTTTGTAGGAGATAAACTATCGTCAGAATACATTTTTGGTGCATGGAAAGCTCTAAATTTGGAACTAGCAGTTAACTGTCGATGCACCTCTAAATTCTTCAAAAACTTTTGGTGCACCTCAAGAGAAGTGCACCTTGGAAGCATTGGGCCTAGCACACCTTACACAACTTGAAGCTTGTGCACCTCGAAAGCCAGGTCCAAAAAAAATGCAAAATTTTACCAAGTGTTAAAACTGAAATTCTAGCTTCTAGGTTTTGTTCCCCTTCATACCAGAGCTATGTCTAAGTATTTGCTCTTGAATTTATCTATAATATTCATGACTTGGGTTGTGTACATCAAATCTAAAGCATTATATTTATCCTTTACTTTTTTTCTATATTTTCCCACCTTTGTGTGAGTCTCTAAGAAATCTCCCAATTTCACATCCAAATCAAGCAATGCCTCTTCGGTCTTAAATGCTTGTCTAATATCCTCATCAATGGAAGCTTCTTCAAAAGTCTTCTGAAACTATTCAAGAACTGCTTCTACATCTATCAATTTCTCTCTTGAATCATCTTCAAAAATGTCCAAGCAAGCATCACTATAATGTCTCTCTGCCTCCAAAATTTGCTCTTGGGTTTGATCCTTGAGCTTATGAATATCCACAAGTAATGTTTCCATTACTTTATTACTATTCACAATCTTCTCTATCCAATAATCTATTTTATCTAACTCATCTGCAATATATACATCCATCAACATCTGATACCTTTGACCCTTTATTGACTATAACACTTGCAGGTCTCTACTCCAAGTATGTACTTTGTCCATTGACCCACAATCCTGGTGCAATATAGCAACTAGCTTATCTGAATTTTTCTACATGTGATGTAATAGTTTAAGATTTTCTTGTATGATTAGCACACCTTTCTCTCCAAAACTTTCCTACCATTGCTAACAAGCCTTCAAAAATGGATCTAGTTGTATAGTCTCCTTATCCCTTTTCTCGAGTGTCACATTTAGAGTCTCTTCGGGATTTTTAGGATCCAATGGACCAACTACTTCATCTAGATATCCCTTTAGGATTTCATTCTACTTCTAAAGGTTTAACAATTCAGTCTCATCATATTCTAAGTGCTTAAACACTTCTTTGATTCTCGTAGTGACCATTAATTTGGCAGTATCCATAGTGGGTTTTCCAAGCATGAACTCCCTAATTTGATAATCTTTTGGGTTCAAATCCTTAATATCTGCATGTGGGGGAGGGATAGCAACATGGGCAAACAAGTCTTGATTCTGATCACTCATGACAAAGGCCAGTGATTGTGCATCACCTATAGGTGGCTCAATTTTCTTAAGAGCTTCAATCAATTCTCACATTCCCTCTTCCCCAATATAATATAGCTGCCTTTTGTGTCTAACCATCACCTCTTTCCTCATCCATCTTGGGGCATCTTCCATTGGAGATTTATCCTTAGATGAAGATGGAGCTTGTACCAGTGTACATTCTTTGCCCCTTGGTGTTTTGGTGCTTGAGTTGCCTCTTCTTCAGGCTCAGCTTGTTGATGGGAAGTCCTTTTCCTTTTGCCTTGACCCTTCTATACCCTAAAATATCCAACTTCTTTGTCAAGTTGATGCATTATTTTTGGTCTTATTGGAGATTGAGCTATGAATGTGGTCACTGTCACCTTAGCTCCTCTACTTTTCACTAGGTGGGTTGTAGCTTGGAAAACCACATTTGGTGGAATTGGATCTAGCTTGAATGGTCTTTTAATCCAATTCTTGTTAATTTTTTGACTTGCCTCGCCCTATGATTAATATCTGGATTTTTCTCTTTATCAATTTCCACATTCATAATAGGTCAATTAGATATCTTATCTCTATTGTACAATGGATCTAGGACCTCTTTAGTATCTTATTGTACTATCTTTAAAGGGACCTTTATTTTCAAGGCACTACCTGCCAAATAGATAATCATCCTACAATAATCTCTTATTCAGATTTTGTAGTCATCTACTGTGTTCATCCAATGATCCTTTATGGCATCTTCATGTTGGAATTGTTTCCTTGTCAAATCCTAAACTCTACCAATGTTATCAAAATAGGGACGAGGAGAGTTATATTTCTCCAAGGGATAATAATCCCATTTAGACTCAAAAGTCACAATATCCTACTTTCGACTAACACTAAAGGGACCTATAATGATGGGCCATACCCAGGTCTCCTTATATTGCTTCCTTACTCTCTCATATGCAAACAAGAGTTTTCGTGCAATCTCTAATAAGTATAAGTCTGTCACAAGGATACCTAGAGAGCTTCTTTGGATTGATAGTCATTCCTGCTACTCTTAAATAAGTCAATGTCTTAAATTGGATTTAATAGGCATTGATTTCAATAATCTTTTTTGCTGCCTCATCTGAGATCCTTTTCACATAATCTTCCTCAATTAACCTAATGATTGTAAAAATGAAGGCATCATTCACTATTCTATACTCCTTATTGTGCTCTAAAAGTTTTTCCTTTACCAACTAGGGGTATACCACATAAGGCTATGTGTTTGCATCTTACATGTTGCCCCTTTTGAACAACCTCGAATAATTTCTTGCTCTTGTAGCTAATAGGTACACCAAATAGGATGTCATATAGAACTTTTGATTGTTCTTAACCACCACTAGTTGCTTGTCTAAATTCTTACTGAGAATTGAAGTCCAATCAATTGGCATCTCCGCTATTTTGATGGTCTTAATGAAGTGTACCATCCATATGTTCAGGTGTCCTAATGCTAGTAACCCCATGACTCCACTCAAAAGTGCTATAGAATATTCAATATTGTCTTTCATATAGCCCCTTTTCATGTCTACATTGTCTAATTTTCATCCAAGAGGAGTCTTCTCAATGAGATACAAGGATTGAATGATTTTAGATGCTTCCTCTCCATGTTTTCTGTACCACCTTTCTGCCTAATGATATATTAACCTAATGTATTGATCTGCTCTTGGAAGATGGAATACCTTCTTTATATTCTTAGGTTTTAGATCTAGGATGATCCCTCTAGTTATACTTTTCATAAACCTCTCTTTTGAAACATAGTTCTCTGTTAATGCCATGATCAATTCTAAAGACTGTACTGATACCGAGTGTGACACTACATTAACTAGCCCTATCTAATAAGAGTAGATACCATTGGAGACCTCTTGGTTGGTTTGTTTCATAAAACAAGGAATGCATTCCAATCAATATGACCTAGCTCGATATCTCAGATCTCTAAATATTCATCCTAGAAGTGTGACTTTGCTGGAACACCTTGAAATTTAAAGACTACTAGCTTCAAAGCCATCTTTGCAACAAGAGAAGATGAGGATGAAGCCATTTATTCTACAAAAAAAAAAATCCATTATTCTAGAGGTAGAAAAAACTAATCAACAAAAATCCTAATTATGACAAAAATATAACCGAGAAACCCTAAAAACCTAACAAAAAAACCTCTAGAAAAAAATAAGGGTGCACCTTGCGCACCTCGAAGGTGCACTAGGTGCACCTTTCTACACAAAAACCTTTCACAATAAGGGTACACACCTAGTGTACCTTGTGGAGTGCACTAGGTGTGCACCCTGATGACACAAGGAGCATTAAAAGGTTAAAGAAAGAGTGTGCACTTAGTGCGCCTTATGGGTGCGCTAAATGTGCACCCTTTATATACTTAAAGGATTGCTTAACCCTATTAAAAGTGTGCATGTGCACACCTTGGATAGGTGCACACATGCATACCTTTATCTTGGATGAAGATTTGTTTTTTAAGTTTTTTAGAGTTTTGTTAAGGTTTTGTATTAAGTGCGGACAAAAAAAAGTGTGCACATCAAAAAGTGCACAAGGTGTGCACCTTTACCCTTGATGTTTCTTAACATGTTTGTGTGCTTTTTGTGTAGGAAGGCATGGAGTGGCACACCTCATGAGCTACAAAGGTGCAGTAGGTGGGAGCTTAGGGGAGAGAATGATGAGGAAAGGGGGTGAGTCCTGGGCTTTATAGGCCAGGGATTGAGCGCACCTCTTCGAGGTGTGCATCTATGCAGGTGCATAGCTATGCATTTCCAAGAGGGATATTCCTTTCCTTAAGTAACTAGCACACTTGAGAGGTGCACTATTGTAGCCCTTATTTTAAAAAAATGATTTTCTCCTCCAGAAATAGAGTTTCTAGCAACTAGGTTTCTGGGTAGAGACCCAAATTAGGTAAAAACATTCAGCAAAACCCTAAAAAAAATTAGACCCTAGACTAGGAATCTAAAAAGCTAAAAAAATTAAAGTAGGGGTCCCCATTTCTAAGCAAAATGGGGTGTGCATTGTGAAACTACAACAAATAGCCTCAACAAAAGGGGAAGAAATGACAAAGGCATTTCTTCATCAGCAAACATTCCTTTGATATGTGTCAAACACCAATTGAATCCTAAATACTCCAAGCATATTTTGAGTCACTTTGTAGTCAAAACCTTAGAATCTTGAATCTTCAAGTTCAATGTATGTTCAATGTATCCATTTCCTTTGACATCTCATAATGCAATCTATCAAAAACTTCTAAAAACTTGGAAACAATCTTCCACCCTTCTGGTCCATTCATTAGGAATCCTCACGAAAGTTGTTTGTCAATCCCTTGTCTGACCAAATGAGAGAATCAGTCCTAAGGGCTCTTAATGGGTTATCACTTTTTTCATTTGAAGTCTTGGGTAATCTTCTAAATACTTGATTCACATAGCTTGCATGTCACAATTTGATCCTTTGATGAAGCAATTGTTTTGATATTGATAGCTTATTTGGAGTGCATATCCCTATAGTCTAATCACCTTTCTTAGACTTTGTAGAATCTTTCATTCTTAATACCATTTTTATAAAAAAAAAATTCTCTTTGTACCCTGACCATGCTTAGACTATGTGTCCAAGACATTGGTGTCATTTCTCAAATTCAATCTTTAGTTAATATCCCTTGCATTCCTCTTTTAAGAACTTTTGGAAACTCTCATGCCAAATAATGATCTTAGCAATTCCTTTGAGAAGACCCTTTTGTTTGAACCGATAGGGTTTGGACTATCCCTTACTGCCATCAACCTTGGTTTGAAAACACCTAAGGTAGTCGGTCTTTAAATTTGTAAAGTATTGAAAACTTGTTGATTTGCAATCCTGAATTCAAGACTGAAAGTCCTCTATTACAACAAGTAACATTCATTCCTCAGTTGGTATAAGAAACAAAATCATTAAAATGTTTCAACAAAGAAATACTTCTTCCAAAAAGTTGAAACCAAAAAGTAGTTTTAATGAGATACGTCAAGATAAAATCTTGAGTGCACCTAACCCCTAGATTGACACAACTTTGAAAGAAAACACACAACTAAAAGAAAACACACAATTGAATTAAAACACACTTGCAGAAATAAACAAACTTGTAGAAAGGAATTTTTTATTTTTTATTTTTTTTAAGGCTTCAAAGTAATATTTCAGGAATTGCCCATTAACTGCCAACAAAACTAGTTTCCCTTATAAGGAACTCAACCTAAAAGTATTTTTGCCCAGAATCTCCGCGATCTAATAAGGACCAATCCACAAACATTGAAACTTAGTGTGGTTACCTAGCTTTTATTTTGCCTTGTCTCAGAGTAGAACAAGGTCAAATATTCTAAAAGACTTTATCATGGCCCTCTTGTTGAAACAACTCTTAACGATAGCCTGATGTTTTGCCATATGCTCCAAAGAAGCTGTCCATCTCTCATCCATCTCCAAGAGATTCATTAGTCTAATTTGCACCCTATCAACATCTTTAGCGTACCCACTCATGAATTTCAAAATAGGAATCTTGAGGTTAAGTGGGAATACTAGCTCTTTTCCATAGACGAGCAAATGTGGAGATGTCCCCAAAGTGTTCTTAACTCTGACTCGGTCTATCCATAGTGCATATTTGAGTTGAGTAATGTCAATCTCTAAGATTTTCCTTTAACAAACATCTTATTACCGTGTTCAAGTTCTTATTTGTAGACTCAGCCACACCATTTCCTTATGGATAATAATTTGAAGAGAACTTGATAATGACCTAATTTTTGAGTGCCCATTGAGTAAGGAATATTGATGCAAAAGCTTATCCATTATCGCACACTGGACAAAATGGCATCCCAAATCTAGTAACAATATGTTCTTCCAAGAAGTCCATGACCAACTTAGCCATGCAATTTCTAAAAGTCTCAACTTTTATCCATCGTGTATAATAATCTATGGCTGTGAGAATAAAAGTATGTCCAGTTGACAATGGTGGGTTCACTGGACCAATGAAATCTAGCCCCCACTTTGCAAAGAGGTGTACCTCAAACATTGGTTATAGTGACATTGTGGGATGCTTTTCTCTACTAGCACTAGTCTGATAAATGTGGCAAGTGTGTACATGTTCAAAAGTATCTTTGAAAATTGTAGGCCAAAAATAACCTAACCTCAAAATCATATGGATCATAGCCTCCACTGAACCATGCCTTGCATCATACTTATCGTGAAACTATTCCAAAACTTCTTTTACTTCCTCACATCCCAAGCACTTTAGGTAAATCCCTTCATAGTTCCTCTTGTATAATTTTCTATCATGTAGCATGTAGGATTCACACTTCATTTTGAGTCCCCTACATTGTGAACTATTCATCCAATTGGGGTACTAATTTTGTAAAAGATAGTAAACAATATCCTAGTACCAAACATCCATTATTATACCCTAGTCAATATCAGCTTGAGATACTACAATCTTCTTCCGATCTTCCATATTTGTTTCACCATCCAACCAAATTTGGTTATCCGCTATCATTTTTTATAATCCTTGGCCTCTTATCAAATTCATGGGTTGAATCTCTAAATCAAATTCTTGAAGGATTGCCATCCATTTCCCTCATCTTTTATGTAGCTCATTTTGCATCAGTATTGTTTTAACCGCGGGATCAGACACAATCGGATATACCTTACTCCTTAATATATAATGGCAGAACTTCTTTACTGCTTTGATTAAAGAAAAGGATTATTTATTGAGGTTTGAATAATTCAACTCAGCATTTTTCAGAGGGCAACTCATAAAGGTAATGGGCCTTTCATCTTCCTTTTCTTTCTTTTGCGTAAGAATCCCAGCACATGAATGTTATGAAGCAAAAGGGTGTATTTTGAAAGGCAATCCATAATCTGAACTCACCAATACTAGGGCCATGGAAATGGCCAATTTGATATCCTCAAATGATTTCTTAATCTCTGAAACCCATTCTATTTTTTCTCCCTTTTTGAGTAAATCATTAAGGGGATGAACTATCTCCGCAAATCTTCTTATAAACTTTCTCACAAAATTTATCTTTCCAAAGAAAGACTTAAGTTCTTTTTGACTATGAGGAGGTGACAACTTTAGAATGGCTTCAATTCTATTAGGATCAATGGAGATTCTAGCTTTAGAGATGATATGACCTAGGAGCTTTCCTTTAGTAACCCCAAATGAACATTTCTTGGGATTGAGTGATATGCCATATTTACAACATATGTTGAATACTTGTCTTAAATGAGCAATGTGAGTTCTTCAATCCTTTGAAAAGGTAGTTAAATCATCCATGTAGATGACTATACACTTATTTATTAACCCCTTAAAAGCTTCATCCATGGCTCATTGAAATGTAGCCCCTGCATTAATTAGCCCAAAAGGCATTCTTCTATAAGAGAAAGTTCCCCATTTAGTCATGAAGGTTGTCTTTAGCCTATCCTCTTCTTCAACCATTACTTGGTTATATCTTGAATATCTATCTAAGAAATACATCATCTTTGAACCATTGACAATTTATAGAACTTCATCCAATGAGGGCAAAGGGTAATTGTCCTTTTGAGATGCAAGGTTCAAGTTATGAAAATGTACACAAAGATGAATCTCTCCAGTCTTTTTCTACACAAGAACCAAGTTATACACCCATGTAGAATGGCGAATGAGAAAGATGATCTTGGCATCAAGCAACTTCTTAACTTCCTTCATTATCTTGCCTTTGACGGAAGGGTTTGGCACCTAGTTTTAGTGGAATGTCATGCATAACAATTTCAAGATCGTATGTTTTGAACTCTTCATAACTCCAAGCAAGAACATCCTTGTATTATGTAAGCAATTTGAGCATTTATTCCCTTTCTTGTGAATTGCACACCTTTTTGACCCTTACCATTTTAAGATATTTATCAATACCCAAAGTATATGAATTGCATTTGTCAATTCTCTTTTCTTTGACCGTTCTTTTGTTAAGCGTTGCTTCATCATGATCAAAAATATATTCCAACTCAACCATTCCCTTAAGAATAGTGTTGGTTTTCAAATTGAGGATCCCATCTTCTTCTTCAAGTTCATCATCCTCAAGTTTGTCATCTGGAGTGTCATCAATCTCTTTCCCTTTAAAGTGGCCATTGCAGATGATAAATTTGAGTATATGTTGATCATTCTAAAAGACTTGGAAGTTCGTAATATTATTCAGGATAGATGGGGTAGCCACTAGTTCTACTAAAAATCTTTTCAATTTTGTTCTTTTGATTGGTTGTAATGTGCTAGCCAAAATGGCAAGGGCATCTTCTACCACATTTTTCCTCCTTGGAATGGACTTTATGTTCAAATATTCAAAATCATCCATTAGATTTCATATTGGTTTCCTATAAGCAAGCAACCTCCTATCATTGCAAGAGCATATTGATTTCACTTGTCTTATAACCAAGTAAGAATCTCACTCAATTATGAGAATATTGATTCCTTTCTTTAATGCGAAAAGAAGTCCTCAGATCAAAGCTTCCTACTCTACAACATTATTGGTACATCTAAACTATAATTGACATGCTGCGTAGAAAGACTGACCTTTTGGGTTGATCAACTTAATACCTGCGCCAACTCCTAATTTTCATTTAGAACTATCGAAGCGAAGTGTCCAGATCAGATTTTCTTTAGGCTTCCTAACCTTATGCTTATTTTTCCTTAGCTTTTCTTTTACTTGGGCCTAAAAGGATTATTTCTTGGGGATCCGATGTAGTCTTTCGCGGGGTGGGCTTGATGATTTTCCATTGTTAATCCTTGATACAGGGGGTATATGTTTTTCTTGTTTGCCCTAAATTTTCCCAATTAATTATGTAGTTTTGTCCACTTTAGGCTTGAGACGAATAACTACTGAAGTCCATCCTAAACATTCTCTAGACTTTGATCATTCCTAGTGGAGGAGAAGACAAACCTCCACCATCTGAAGAGGGATCACTGTATGATGCATTTAGATCTTCAACCTTTTCCACAAATTAGGATATGTTTGTAGAATTTTGACTTTCAATGGGATCTTCTTTTAGAACATTACCACTCTTTATTTCCATCATCTATGTTAATACCTTAGCAACTGCTTCTTGGCAATGTGAACATTTGAACTCTGAATGACTAACTTTATACAATTTGCAAAATCCTAGGAGAAGCAGAATACTAGGGTCAAATTCTTCTCCTAAACATTGTAAGTTAGCCACCATATTGTCTATAAACTATATTATGATCTCTTGATTTGGGATTGAAATCACAGATCTTCCATCTTTATCATCTTATTTTAGTTGAAGTTGTATCAAAGGCCATCACTTTGTAAGAGCCCAAATCTGATTGTAAGAATGTAACCTCATTTGGTGCATTGTGTTTTGTAATCATTTTTTTTAACTTTGGCTCTGCATCTATCTTGATCTAATTATTCAACCCTTTCCATGGTAGCTATAATTGAGTAAAATTTGTAGAAAACCATCCTCTTAGACATTTTTTTGATTCTCTACTTAGTAGAAATCCATATGTTTCAGGAATATCAACAACATGTATATCGATGATGTCTTGAATTTGGGGGTCAACTATCAATTGTATCTGAACATCTTTCAACACACCAATGACTTTTACTTTTGTTTTATGCAATTGTATCACTATTCGATTAGAGGGCTGAGGAGTGACTCCCGACCTTTGTGCTATCAATAGTGGCATAACATTACAAGAGGCTCCTAAGTCAATTAGGAAATTATGAAGATTCTTTCCATATATTCTAATGTTAAGCAAAAATGAAGGTACCTCAACCTTGTCTTTAAACATAGTTGGTATTTCCTCTAAAGCATTGACTTGTTGAGACACTTATTTTTGAGGAGAAATATTCGTATTATGGGGTGCCTTGGTATGGTCAAGAGTTTTCATCAATGCTTCTTGTTGATGAGGACAGTTTTGCAACATGCAAAACATGGACATGTTGGCCTTTGTTCATTTCAGATCTTCCACCACACTATACTTTTCAGTAGACCAGGCAGGATTTTTCAAGATTGTAGGCACATTTCCTTGATTATGATTTTGTTGTCCTCCATATGAGGGCTTGACTATTACCAGATTGTTACTCGCTTTCAGATCAGGAGGAGTTGGTTGTAATGTTGGAGGAATCCCATCTGTCATGGGTTCTTTTTGACTTGGTAGATTATAAGTATTCTAATTGTAATTTTGAAAAGCAAGCATTTCTTTAGGTTGAATAACTAGTTCCTGACTGAGTGGAAAAGAGAATTGTTCATTAGCTAGTTGTTCTACTTGTGTGTTCTGTGCAGAATCGTAGGATTCTAGTAACATAGCATTAAACTGCACAGGAGGCACATTATCATTTGTTTGTGAACTTTGATTTACTTCTTGATTTCCATTGTAATATGAAGTATCATTATTAGTGCATTTTGACTATCGTCATACTGAATGATGTCCACATACTAAGCATTATTGTTATTGTTATCTACAGGATGCTTCCATTGTTTGGATGAGTGTTCCATTATTTATTCTATCTCTGGAAACCATTATTGAAATCAAGAGGATTGAAATTATTTCCTCCATTATTGTTTCCTGTAGTGTTATTCCTAGCATTATTGTTCCCACTAAAATTCCTATTGTAGTTCTGACCATAATTGTTGTTGTTGTAAGGACCGGCATTGTTTCTCTGAAAGTTGTTATTATTTCCTTGTGAAAACCTCAAGTGAGCTAGCTCATTTCTCATTTCAGACATGGTCTTCTTCATTTGACCAAACTTAAAGGCAAAACTATCATCGACTTCAGTAGAAGTTGTTGCTTTTTGCTCAAAGAAAGCATCTTTTGGAGGTTCATATCCTAGATATGTTATAGTCAAGATTTGTAGAGCAGGTGCTTGTTGTAATGGAATTGGATTCATTGGTATGAATTGGCTAGGCATCACAGGTGCTTCAATAGGATTTGTTGGCATTGTTGTAATAGCTTGAGCTAGAAGCATCAATCCTCCTCCGTTAGGATTGGCTTGCTTTGTGAAGGTAATTGCTTCTGAGAAGACTTTTTCCAATGTGTCGATATTTGTTGCAAGAAGTCTTCTTAGGAAGATAGTTGTAAGATGTTCCATAGCATTCAAATAAATCTGAATGGCAGCTTTAACTGGTATAGTGTATGGCATTTCTATCTTGTGGCATGCCATATGAAAGCGATGGTTGAAGCTAGAAACCATCTTGCCTGGGTCCCTTTTGATTGATATGAATAGTTGATGTATCATAGCTGGGTTAATGAAAGTTTGGAATTGTTCCAAGAACAAATTTTCAAAAGTATCCCAGTCTCCAATACATCCACGTGGAAAATTAACATACCAATTAAAGGTAACTTCTCCCAAAGAGTAGGGGAATAAGCAAAGAACCACGTTCTCATTAGAAATCTACTTTTAGTTGCAAATTTCCTTAAATGCCTCGATATAATTTTCGCAATTCTCATCTCTTCATAGATAAACCTTGGGAAAAACTTCTCAGGGTTCTTAGGAAGGTCATTGAGTACACCTATCAAGTTGATTGGTGACTCTATAGCATTTGCGAAAAAGGCCATTGGAGGATTTGGTGGAATAATAGGTGGTTGTTGTGGAGGTGGAACTGAGAAAGATGATGAAATGTTGAATGGAAGTGGTAGAATTCAAGGGACTCCTTTATCACTGCAAGGCTCATGAAAGTGGGTAAGTTAGAGGAACTTGTGTGTACTAGGTGAAGATCTTAAAGCTTGTTGAAATGGCAATGACAGATCGAGATCTTCTAGTTTGTGTCAATTCTAGAAAAAATGCACCTCTATAAAAGCACACTCTCTCAAAAATATGGCACATCTTGGAACCTTGTGCACCTTAGAACCTCGACAGTTCAGAAAAATTTCTAAACTTGTAAAAAATACAAAATTTTGAAACTACAAGTTGTTTTCTTCTATTGCAAATGGTTGGGGCCCTCCTTCTAGCACCACTTTTTTTGAATGGAATGGTAGAATTCAAGGGAATCCTTTGTCACTATGAGGCTTGTGAAAGTGGGTAAGTTTGAGGAACTTGTGTACTGAAGAGGTGTGCAAGGTGCGCACCTTTTACCCTTGATGTTTCTTAACATGTTTATGTGCTTTGTGTGTAGGATAGCATGGAGTGGTGCACCTCGAGAGCTATAGAGGTGTGGTAGGTGGGAGCTCTGAGGAGAGAATGATGAGGAAAGGAGGTAGGGTCCCTAGCTTTATAGGCCTAAGAGGTGCGCAACTACACAACTATGCATTTCCAAGAGGAATATGCCTTTCCTTAAGTAACTAACGCACCTGATGAGGTGCGCTTGGTGTGCTAGTGCACCCCTTATTGAATTTTTTTTATTTTCTCCTTCAAAAACATGGTTTCTGACAACTACATTTCTAGGTAGAGACCCAAATTAGATAGAAAACTAGGCAAAACCCTAAAAAAAACTTAGACCCTGGACTAAGAATCTAAAAAACTAAAAAACTGAAGTAGGGGGTCCCCATTTCTAAGTGAAATGGAGAATGCATTGTGAAACAACAACACCCTACTAGAGGTAATCTAGATCCCTACAATAACCACATAGTAGAATCATAATATGCCAAATCACAATACTTTATTCATAGATATAACTATATACATGCAATATGCCTAGTTGTAAGGCCTTCTGGGTTAGGGCCAACTACAATAGCAATTACAAAATAGTTCTGCAAGATCCCACAAGATCCAACTCACAATCCTAATCCCAGCTAGTCAAGATCCACATTCTGGTAGAAACCTCCAAGGAAATCTTAACTTGTACTCACAAGCCCACCAAACAATCTCCTGGTTTTTAAGTTGCAAGTACTAGCTCTTCAAAGTTTGCATCCTCTTATCCAAGACAAATGAAATGACTAAAGACTCCACAAGACCCCCCTATTTATACCCAACTAAGCCATGAGTTGACCCAATTCATTACAAATTAAATTAAAACCCATATATTAAATATATTTTGAGCCACAAGTCAGCTACAACATAAATTAAATACCCATACATAAATTAAATGCCAAAAGTTGGCTCATAGACATCTTGGTACATACAGGAACCAAGACCAGACCGAGTGCTAGTGAAACCAAGCCAAGCATCAGCCAAACCACAAGCATTTCTAAGCTCCTAGTGCATGTCAAGCAGCCAATACATGTCAATCACATAGTGAGTGTCGAGCAACAAAAGATGTCGAGCTCCAACAATGACCAAGCCCCTTCAATGACCAAGTTCCTCAGCTATAACTAAACTCATCAATGATCAAGCACCATTATTTAGTGACTGGGTCCACAACTCCAAGCCAAAATGCCTCCAACATGTAGGATTGCAAGTAATCCCATGATGCTCCTACATTAGACACCCCTGGTTCAAAAAGATGTTCTCAGTGGCTAGAAGAACATATTCTAGAATTCAACACATATATCCCAAACTAGTTCTTCACATACATTTCCTCCAAGTCCACAACTTGTACACTCTTTCCCTTGTTCTTCTTATGCTTCTTTACATCCATCCTAGGTGTTTCACATGTCTGTTTTCCATATTGATCTCCAACCTTTTTAGATTCTGCTAACTCAACTTGACTGTCAATACTTAGGTTCCTTCTATCAACCTCTTCATTCTATAAAGGAATTAGGCAATGCTTCCTACCACCTTTTACAATAGTAAACACATTCTTAACACAATCATGCACAACCTTGCAATCATACTGCCAAGGTCTACCAAGCAACACATGACAACTGCTCATGTCCACAATGTCACAAACACTTGAACCTTATACTACCCAATATGGAAACCAACAAGGCAATGCTCTCTCACCTCTAAATAATTTTCACCTTGCAACCACCCAATCCTATAAGGATAAGGATGTCTCACTCTCTTCAAACCATGTTTCGAAACCATCTCCTCAGCAACAAGGTTTTCAGTACTGCCACTATCCACAATCACCTTACAAAATTTACCACTAGACTTACAACAAGTCTTGAACAAATTAGTCCTTTGACAAGAATCTAGTGTCCTTTGACCAAATATAATAGTAAACTCTCTCCTTACTCAGGTTGACTATCTTGGACTTCAACCTCATTCACAATAGAAGCTCTCCTTCCATGAGGACATTCAAATGATCTATACCATTCAACACATCTAAAGCAATTACGCCTAAACACACCTCCACCTATCCTCGTCTTCTGATCAATAGGTTTTGGTTCATCTTTTACACTCAGTTTACCCTTTGTTGAGCTATCTTGCTTCTCCTTCCCTCTAGAATTACCTTGGCTTTTCCTCTTCAACTTATCTTCTACCTTCAAGGCATACTGATAAGCATCCTCAACCAAAGAAATATTCAACATACCAACCTCATCCTAAATATTGAATTTTAAACCATTGATATATTGAGCTACCTTCTCCTTTGGCAATTCTCTATGCCCATACTGAATAGTCAACTTGTAGAACTCCTTAGTATAATCTTTTACAGTCATATCCTTTTGTTTAAAATTCTACAACCTCTTAAACAACTCAAGTTCATAATCAATAGGAATGAACTTAGCCTTCAACTTAGTTACAATCAACTTCCATCTACTGATCTTCATTTCACCTTCCTCCTCTTTGTCTCTTTGCATTTCTTTCCACCAAAGAGCAACATGTCCTTTCAACTTAGTTTGTGCCAACCTTACTCTAAGTAGATCTTTAATATCCGCTAGCTAAAAGTAGTCCTCCAATTCACCAAACCAATAAATCAAGTCTTTGAGAATCAAAGTACCTAAGAAATTAGAAACCTCCATCTTATGCTTCAACCTCAACTGAGATCCAGGTCTAGCAAACTGACCAACCCTAGTTCCACTAGGTCTCTCCACAAGATCAGTTCTATCCTCACCATTGGATCTAGCAACTTCAAAGTCTTCAACAATTTCCTCATGGCCATCTTCAATACCCACATGCCTAGGTACACCACCTAAAGCACTCACAATTTTAGTAATCATGTCACTCATCATCAATGCCATCTCAAATCTAAAAATAGCTTTAACCTCCTCCATTTTAGATGTAAAATATGATTTAACCTTCTCTAAGATCCTTTTCTTCTATAGCATCACAAAGATCATCAATTTCCCTAGGGTCCAATCTTCTTGGAAGCATCTTCCAAGATTTTTGTAAACCCTCTCCAATAGATCCACAAATCTGAAAGATCAATCAACTCCATGAGATCAACCTTCACTTCCAACCTTCATCCAAGTCCTATTATAAACTGCCTCAACTTTGGCAATCTGTCTACACACTTAGGAACACTTTTGTTATGATACCACCTGATGTAGTGATAATCCAAGGGTACCCCTACTAGAGGTAATCTAGATCCCTGCAAATAACCACACAATGAAAACACAACAACAAAGCAAGATTTGATACCAAATCACAATATTTTATTCATAGATATAACTATTTACATGCAATATGCCCGACTATAAGGCCTTCCAGGTTAGGGCCAAATACAACAGTAATTACAAAATAGTTTTGAAGATCCAACTCACAATCCTAATCCCAGCTAGTCTAGATCCACACTTTGGTAGAAACCTCCAAGGAAATCTTAACTTGTGCTTACAAGCCCACCAAGCAATCTCCTAGTTTTCAAGTCGCAACTGCTAGTTCTTCAAAATTTGCATCCTCTTCTCCAAGATGGATGAAATGACTAAAGACTCCACAAGATCCTCTTATTTATACCCAACTAAGCCACAAGTCAATCCAATTCATTACAAATTAAATTAAAACCCATAAATTAAATATATGTTGAGCCACAAGTTAGCTAAAACACAAATTAAAAACCCATACATAAATTAAATGCCAAAAGTTGACTTACAGACAACTCGACACCAATAGGAACCAATACTAGACTGAATCTTAGGGAAACCAAGCTAAACATCAGCCAAACCATAAGAATTGTCGAGCTCCCAATGCATGTTGAGCTTCCTATGCATGTCAAGCAACCAATAAATGTAGAGCACACAATGAGTATCAAACAACAAAAGATGTCAAGCTCCAACAATGACCAAGCCCCTTCAATGACTGAGCTCCTCGGCCACAACTATGCCCATCAGCGATCAAGCACATTTTTTGGTGACCGAGTCCACAACTCCAAGCCAAATTATCTCCAACATGCAGGATTGCAAGCAAGCCTAGGATACTTCTACATTATTGCCCTCTATCTCTATTGAGTTAGGAGGTTGCAAACCACTATCATTCAAATAAATATCAAAAGAGACTAGCACTTTTAGGTCAAGATGTTGCTTTGAAAGGCTTAGAAATGCATTTTCTTTGATGAGTCGTGACTTGCTTTGCGCCTGAACATACTTTTTTGAAGAAAATGACCATTTTCTTGTGAATAAAAATATACACCAGGACACCTTGGTCGAGTTGGTTATACAATGATCCAACCATGAAAAATTTATGCAAGAGATTTAGGCTTGTGAGTCTATTAAGATCGATCTACCCTCCAATCTTGCTTGTTCTAGCCATGGGTGCCCTAGTAAAAAAAAATTCCAGCACCCAAGGATTCCCGAGAAATGCATAATGATTCATTGCATAATCCAAAAAATCTATCTCTCCAAACATTGACATTTCAAATTCAATACTCATTTGTTCAACCAATGTCTTACTCAACATTTTATTTCCACCAAATATTATACCATCAACAAATATTTTATCAATTAAAACCATATCTTCATAATCATTTTTCAAATATAGATTACTATTTTCACTTGTTCTAGCAAATCCTATCTTAATCATATAAGAGTTTAATCTTTCATACCATGCAATAGGGACTTGTTTTAGTCCATACAATTCTATATTCAACTTGTAGACCATGTGCTTCTCTTTAGTTTTAATGAATCCTTCAGTTTATTCAATATATACATCCTCCCCAAGTATTTCATTCCAAAATACAAATTTGGCATCCATTTGATACACCTTGAAGTTCTTCTATGTAGCATAAGCCAATAGTGTTCTTATTCCTTCCAATCTTTCCACAGGTGCAAACATCTCACCATCATCAATTCCTTCTTCTTTTGCATATCCTTTACAAACTATTCTTCCCTTGTTCCTTACCACTTCTCCAATTTCATTTAGCTTGTTTCTAAATATTCTTTTGGTTCCAGTCACATTTTTGTTAGTAGGTCTCAATACTAGTGTCCAGGTATTTTTTTCTCAATCTAATCAATCTCCTCATTCATAGAATTAACCCAACATTCATCATCTAATGCAACTTTTATTGTTCTTGGTTCAAAATTAGCTATCAAACATGTACTTTTTCTTAACTTACTTCTTGTTTGTATTCTAGCACTTATGTCTCCAATTTTTTTTTAGGTGAATGATTCTTCCTCACATATTTATCCAATATAGTTGTAGTTCTTTGATTCTCCATATTTCCTTCACTTGATAGAGGTTCATCTTCCTACTTGGGTTGTTATGTCTGGTGCTTGAGTATAGTGTTCTATGACTCGATTGCAACTTTTTGGTTCTTGGTAGCTCTATGTTGTAACTCGAGTGGAGTATTAGGTGCCTCTTCATAGAAATAAACAAACTTATTGTAATCTTCAAGTTCATTCTTTTTTTCCATATCATTCCTCTCCAAACTCATCAAATCTTACATTTGGACTTTCAATCATCTTGTTAGTGTATATGAGCAATGTTAGTATGCTAATAGAAACCAAATTTAAATAAAGCTTCTACAAACTAAACAAAATTCATAAACTTCAAGATAGACTAAGATGAACTCTCAATTGAGAATATGAGCCATTAATGGACTCTCTCAATAAGAAGCTCTCTTGTTGAGTAGCTTTATCTAAATGGATAGGATGTATGCTCAATATGCTTACAAAGGCTTCAATGGATGATTGTGGATTTTTAGTGTGGATAGATGGCTTTAGTATGGATTTGGCTCTCAAAATAGCATTATAACTTTACTTCATGGATTGTGTTTTTTGCAAAGGGAAAGGATTCAATTTATAGGCAAGAGGCTTGAGGGATTGAGGGCTAAGATGCAAGGATGGGAAAAAGCTTATGGAGGGCTCAGATTGCATGAGAGGAGAGCACATGGATTGTGCTTCCTTATAGCCAATCAAGGAGTGACACATGTCACATGGTGAGAGGATGGAGGAAAGGGGAAGGATGAGTCAACAAAGGAGGCTCAAGGGATAAAATCTTCATAAAGACCCTCATAATGACTTGTAAGAGCAATAAAAGGGCTTGGAAGAGTCATTTATGGCCTAGTGGACTTCATAAAGTTTTATGGTTGAGATATTTTGAGGGAGATGAGAGCAATTTCGACTTGGGCTTGATTAGGAAGGTTTTAAGCTTTCTTAGGATTGTGCAAATGATTAGAGGATGGATTAGGATGGTTTAGGATTAGCTTAGGGATAGGCAAGTGGATGGCATTTAATGAGGGTGGGTGAAGGAGGAGATATTTGTTAACTTTGGCTTGGGTTAGTAATTCTTAACCCATGTTTAGGGAATGTGACAAGGTTAGGAGGGGATTAGGATTAGGTTTAAAGACATCTTCTAGAAGAGTCTAGACTTTGGATGAGGATAAAGACTTTCTAGAAGAGTCTAGAATTTCCTAGGATGAGGATGAAGACTTTCTAGAAGAGTCTAGAACTTCTTAGGATGAGGATAAATTAGATTTTTAGGAAATAAATAAAGTTTTATTTATTTCAAGGGTTTGGGTTGAGGAGATATTTATTAAAACTTTTTTAATAAACATGAGGATTAATATTTAATCTTAATTAAATATTTTGAGTTGGGATTAGGGGTAACAAATGATGGGATTAGCCTTTAATCAAAATTAAAGAAGGATTAGAAGATTTTGGAAGAGGTTAGTGGTCTTTAAGGAAATTGGCCAAGTTTTGGGCAAAAAATAAATTTTTTATTTATTTTGGGTTTTTTGGTTAATTTATTAATTAAATAATTAATAAATAAGGAAATAATGTTTAAATAAGATTTAAACATTTTTGGGAGGGATTCCTTAATTAAATATTTTTAATTAAGATAAAGGGATTTAATGGCATAAAAATTAATTAATTAATTAATTAATTAATGATGATGTCATCGGGACTTTTTCAGAAAATAAAAATACTTTATTTTCTAAAGGTTTTTAGGTGTCTACAGTTAGTAGCTTTGTTCAAACATTTATAAGCTTTATTCCTTGATGAATAGCCAAGGAATATACCTTCATCTCCTTTAACATCAAGTTTTCCATTCCTTACATCTTTGAGAATATAACATCTACTTCTAAAGATTTTGAAATAGCTTACATTCAATGTATGACCATACCACATTTCATAGGTGTCCCATTTGTTCCTTTATTCAATTGAACTCAATTGAGAGTATAAACAACCGTACTGGTTGATTCACTCTATAATATTTGAGAAACATCCTTCTTAATCATCAATTTACTTATACAATCCATAGCAGATCTATCTCTTGTTTTAGCAATACCATTCTTTTGTGGTGTCCTTGGTGTAGATTGTAATCTTTTAATACCATTCTTATCACAAAAGTTAGTGAATTAAATAGACATAAAATCACCACCTCTATCAATTCTTAAAAAATTTAAAGATTTATTAGTTTCCTTTTCAACGCTAGATTTATACCATTTGAACATATCAAAAGCATATGATTTCACCTTTATGAGCAATATAGTCATCATCCTTGAATAATCATCTACAAATAATATGAAATATCTATCATCGTAGTAACTATCAACACCAATTGGACCACATAAATCTCTATGTACCAATTCCAAGATATCTTTCGAAGTGTGTGCCTTGTTAGAAAAAATAGAATAGACTTTGTCATCTTACTGAGTTGACATTCTTTGCACATAGAATTCTCTAGTTTTTGTAGATTTGGTAAGCCTCTTTCTCTTTTCTTTCTATTGATTTTCACCATGTTCTCAAAATTCACATGACACAACCTTTTATGCCATAACTACACATCCTTAACTTTAGCAAATAAGTATGTCTCAGATATAAGACCAAGGTCAAATAAGTTACCTTTTTTTTGCATTCTTGTTCCAATTATATTTCCTTCATCATCAAAGATTTTGACCTTTCTTTTCTCAAACTCCATCTTGTAACCTGAGTTTTTCAACTGTGCAATACTCAAAAGATTATATTTAAGCCCTTGAACCCAATAAGCATCATCATATGTGATCTTATCATTCAATATTAGTGATCATTTACCTTTCACTAGGCATGGAACATCATTGTCAAGCTTAATAGTTCCACCATCATCAATTTCTTCAAATATATCAAACTTACTTAAATCACCAATCATGTGATGTGAGAAACCACTATCAATAATCCATGAATCATTCTTACTAACATGTGAAATTAGGGAAAAATCATTCTCATACCTTTCACCATTTGGATCTTCTTTGATTGCAACATAAGCTATTTCAACTACTTCCTTGTCTTCATCATACTTGAACTCAGTATGCTCTTCCTCAACAATGTAGCATGACTTATTTCCTTTGTCTTTGTAGTCCACGTTCTTCCTATACATGAAATCTTTTTTATCATTTCTGTCAAACCTTCTTTTGTTAGGACATTTGGCAACAAAGTGACCAACCTCATTACATTTGAATAAATCAGAGGTAGTTTACCTTTGTATTTACCTTTACCTCTTGATAACCTTCTTTCAAGAAATGCTTCAAGATCATCTAGGTCATCTTCAGTTTTAGATTCACTTTCTTCTTTACTTCTTTTCCTTTTCTTTGAATTATTGATGGTTAGCGAAGACTTGAATTCATTTCCTATTGTAACCATACTATTATTGTAATTGCTCAATTCTAATGCAATCAACTGACCAACTAAAATATCAAGTGTCAAATCATTACCAAGCATAGCTCCTTACTTCTTGAATTGTAGAAACTTTAATTGCATAAACAAGTAGGAGATTTCTAAGAACTTTCCTTACAATTTTATAATCAATAATAGTTCCTTCAGCTACTCTTATTGCACTTACAACATCCTTTATTCAATTCATGTATTGTGCAATATTCTCACCTTTAATTCTCATATCATCATACTTGTATCTCAAACTTTTAGCTTTGTCTCTTCTAACATTATCATCTCCTCCATGTACAAGTTTTAGTTTATCCCACATTTTCTTAGCATTAGCACAGTTCTTGATATCATCAAATTCGACATCATTGAGAGAAGATGCAGTCTCAATCATTAGACTATTGTGATTCATTTGACCCACAGTTAGGGAACCAATAGGTGTAGTATATTTATTCTCCAACCAGTGTGTGGCATTATCTCCAATGCCAGAAAGATGTAGCTTCATTTAGTCTTTCCATGAGAAAAAGTTCTCTTTGTTTAGCTTTGGTACCTCTCTCTTACACATCTTTGGATCTTTAGCTTAAGTTCCTTTAATCTTCTTTCTCCAAGCATAATTCTCTGATACTAATATTATATAACTGATGGGGGTGAATTAATTATCTCTAGTTATCATACAATCCCTTTAAACAATTTTAGTACCAATAAAACTCCATAAACTTTAATAACAATCACTTAGTGTAGTCATTCAATTTAACACTTAACTCTTTTGTTCACTTCTTTGTAATCTATTAACTAATTATTCTTTGCATTACCAAGTATTAGTAAACTTTCCTATTATTAGCTAGTGATTACTTAGTTATTACTGAAATCTAGTAAACTGTAAAAATGTGTAAAATAACTTGCAACACAAATAACATTCACACAATTAACACACTGATTTTTAACATAGAAACCCTATTAAGGGAAAAATCACCTAGGACCAGCAACCAAAAAAATTTCATTGTTCTAAAGTGACCTCTGCTAGGAGCCTACCTTGTCAGAGGTTACATACACATTGTTAATGTGACCTTGTTAGGGGGTTTCACCAAAATATCATCTAGACCTTATCACTCCTTATACCAAACTAAATATTGGCCTGGTTTAAAAGACTTACAAATAGCACTAATCAATTTTACCATATAGGATTTCACAAACTTGTTAGGTCCACTCGATTCTTCCAAGATTTTCTACTACAGTGGTTAAATAGTAATATTAGAAAGGATTTGTTAAAAATAGCCACTAATTTTTCTTAACCAAATGTTTGTTCCTTGCTCCTACCCCTATCTTATCTCTCTCTGATCTCCTTTCACTTTGTGCTCTTGACTAGCTAATTAATACCTTATTTTCTTCAACTCTACTTGGTTTACCTTATTTAACAATATTCTTTCACATTCCTCAACTTCCCATTCATAGAAACTTAATACTTCAACAATATGATTAGTATAATAATTAGTAGCCTTCGATCAGTGCTTAACCAATAACCTTTAATCAACATTGGCATCATCAGTAGCCTAAACTATTTTTGTCTACCCCTTAAATATTTTTCACCAAGCTTCCAAATCCTTCCATTTTTTTTCATTTAATCAATGTCACCAATCTTAAGTTCATATCATATTTTCATATCCAAACTTCATACGATGAATTTAAACACTTAGAAAATACAACTTTTATAGAATTTTGTGTCTGTCCTTATGTTTCTTTAATCTCCATCATCAAATCCTTCTTGAATTTTCTCAAACATTGATCTTGTAAAAAACTTTGACTAGTGCCTTAAACCATCTTGAACTTCCCATATTTTTAGCAAAAGTCAACCTCATATTCCAGTTCTCAAATATTATTCATCCAGTTGTCTAAACATAGCTATTGAATTAGCATAATGTCTAACTAATCAAGGCTTCACATCAATGACAATATAACAACTAATATGACTATTTTACATTCATTAACAACATTATTAGTTGGGGATAAAACTCTTCCCCTTGGCATTGATGGAAACATGTAAGAGATTATTACATTACATAAAATTATATTATGAAATAATAAGCATCATCAAATACCAACACATCTATAACTCTCTGACTTCATTTTGGGTCTCTACAACTTCATAGTCTCTAATATTTATCAACAAAAAAAAATTTGCATCAAGTTTTTCTACTCAATTTGAAACATCATATGATCCTCTTTTACTAACTCTCCCCCCTGTGGTATACATCAACATCTTGGTAAAAAATCCCTCTTTTGACTCATTTTCTTCACTTCAATATCATCTTCCTTTGACAACAATACACATTATTTCTCATACAATACATCTCCCCCTTTGGGTAACTTTACCATACAAATTTTCTTTTGCTTCATACTCATACTCCCCCTAACTCACGCATCTTTCCCTTTAACAACAATTCCAAAGGTAACTATAATATTTAATGGTAAATTTATAAAACCTTGTAGTTCTACCTTGTACCATGCATGTATTGATTACATCTACTTCATTACAATCACTTTCACAACTCTAGGAACAATCCTAAAGAGTGAACTCTTGCATTAACTCAGAAAAGGTATTTTGATCATCTATGAATCGATGCAATGTGCATCTTCTCCCAATGAATCTTGGATAGGGGAAGGACCCCTAACTTACCTCTCAAATACTCAAAAGAATCCTTAGGTAATGACCTTGTGAATATATCTGCAATTTTCTCCTTAAACTTCGCATACTCCAATCTTACTTGTTTCTCTTGTCCTTTCTCTCTCAATTAGTGATACTTGATATATATGCTTGGTTTTTCCATCCGTCATAGGATTATTTGATATGTTAATAATACTTGTATTGTCACAATAGATAGTAATAGGTTCAATGACTTCCTCTTGCATACCTTCCAATAGTTTCTTGATCTAGATCATATTTGAACAATTAATAGTAGCAGAAACATAGCTAGCTTCAACAATAGACTAGAAAATACAACTTTGTTTCTTGCTCAACCATGTAATCATAGTTTCTCCTACAAAGAAAGCTCCACCACTAGTACTCTTTCAGTCATCAACATTTCTTTCGCAATCAGTATTAACATAAACTGTTAACTCAAAATAACCTTCTTTCTTATATTATATTCCATAATCTTTTGTTCCTTTCAAATATTTGAATATGTTCTTAATTGCTTTTATATATGTCTCCTTAGGATTGGCTAAGAATGTTGCAACTATACCAACTGCATGTGCAATATTAGGTCTTCTATGTACTATTGTGGCTTTGTTAGAAATATTAATCTTTCCTTGGATGCATTTAATTTGGGATATTCCAAGGATCCCTAAATGTAGTTTTTCTATTGTACACATGTGGAGGACATGTCATTTACTTGTCCTCTAGTCCACATGTGAAGACAACTCATTTTATAATTCCTTTTATTAAAGAATTCAGTTTATCCTCCTTAAAAGGATCTTGACACTTTGCACACACCTATTATGAATGTGACATTCATAGACATGGGAGTTACACATGCAACTCCTTTCTCATCTCTTTAAAAGAGATACTCCTTTATCTTTCTTCTTTACACATCACTTTGATGTTATTGTATTGAGCTATTTTGCTCCACCACTCTCTCTCTCTCTCTCTCTCTCTCTCTCTCTCTCTCTTCCCTAGGCATTTTCCTTCATTCATAATACTCACAAGGGGTTTTCTTTTCTTTCCCCTTTCAAATCCTTGTCTCCATTGTTGAACTACTTCGGTGTATGCTCTTGGATCTTGTTTATCTCATGGTAACATTGTTTCACACTTAACTTACTTGGATTGTTTTTTTTCCTTACTCTAGTTTATCATTTCTTACATGGTATCAAAGCTTGGTTACTAATCCTCATTTTAAATTTTTATGTTGAAAGTTTCCATTCATTGGAGCACACCTTATTTGGAGATGTTATTGAGAGAAGATTTTTTTGTTGTGGTTTTTAACTCATACTAACATCTTGTGTGTGCAGGTTTTATCTCTTTTATCATTTTTTTTTACTAACCCTATTTGGAAGGCTTGCCACCAAAGACTATTCATATTAAAAAAATATAAAAATGTTGCTCTTGTTTTAACAAGTAGCATTTATCAATTCTTAGTTTAATAGTATTTTTATTGTCTAGTGTGCATTTTTTTATTTATTAAATATTTAAAATCAAACAATTAAATCATTCTTTCCTTAATATTTTATTTCTGGGAACACTTACAAAAACTCTTATTTATGATTAAATTCTGATTCAACTTCAATTAATAAAACCTATTCATATTTTTTTCGAAAATATTATTTTGTCACTCTTTTTTTGGTTTTTAAATATTTAATCCTAATATTATATTCTTTTTATAAATTTTGATCAATTTCTAATCTGAACTTACCTTACCTTTTACCTTTTACCTTTCTAATTATTTTTTAGAATCTTTCTGAGTATACTCCTATTTTATCTCCTTATTCAAATTTATTTAATCTTATTGATTCCTCCATTGTTAGCATTTTTTCCCATTGCATTACTTTTGCATTATGATTTTAGCTTTGTCTACATTCTTGTTTTGGTGTTAATTTTTCTATTACTGCTTGCTTGTGTGGCCTTTCTTGTTGTTGTGCCTCCCTTCTTCCCTCCCCTTGTGCCCTGCTCTGCCCTACGTTAAGTGTGGTGTTGTTGGTGTTGCCTCCTTGCTTGGTGCTAGCAAAGTTGTGCACCTCCTTGTGCCTACATTGTCTTCTGCTCTTTTGCTATTGCATGAGTAGTGCTAGCCATTAGTTTCATTGTTGATCTCTTGTCACCCACCCTGTTGTCATGCCTCCCTCTTACTCTCATGAGTTGTTATGTCATTGCTCTTGGGTGTATTTCATTGTCCTCGTTGTTGAGCGTAAGCTTGTGTTGTTGCTTGCTACTCGGTTGCAGGTCACGTACCTCCCTTGTGGCCCCCCCTTGCATGACTTTCCTTCTCCCTTACTACCTATGTGTCGTGTGTTCTCTATTGTTCTACCTATCATCCCTCCTCTTTCCTTCTCTCTCTCCACCTCTGTTTCATGCCTACCCTGCTGCCTGTATGTTGATCCTTAGCAGCCTCCTCCTAGTCTCACTTCCTTGCCTTGGGCCTCCCTCACCTCCATTCTCAACTTTTTCATGTGTTGTGTTGTTGTTGAGTAAGCCTTAGCTCATGCAAAGTTTAATAAAATTTTTGTGTTTATCTTTGTTTTTAGGGCTCACGTTAGTGTTTATTTTTTATTTTTTATTTTTGTCTTTTCTTTAATTGGAGCCACCTTTTATTCTTATGTTATACGTTATAAGTTTGATTTATAAGATTTACGTTTGGCATTACTATAAGTTCTTTAGTGTTGTTTAATTTTTTTAAATTCATTCGTATTCATATTTAGTTGGATATGTCTGCCTTCAGTTTTTTTTAATCATTTTTTAAAAGTTTCTATTTAAAGTTTCTTGTAGATTCCTTGTTCATTTAATCATTTCATAATGTTTCTACCTCATTTTTTTCTTACGTTGCAGGTTAATCATTCCACTAACATTTTCCTACAGGGTTGCTTATTTTCATCAGTTTTACATTTATTTTAAGTTATTCTCTAACAAGTTTCTTTTCACTCAAGTTTAATCCTTTAGAATCTTACTCATCATTTTACCAAGAATTTTTTTCAATTCACATTAACTTTTAAGTCAGATTTCTCTAAGGGGGGCATTTTTTTCCATAAAGATGTCAACCTTAATTCCAGAAATAAAACTTAATAGTTCTAATTACCACTCCTAGAAGACACATATTTCTTTCATTTTTTCATTTTAAGCACATGTTAGACATAGGCACTGATCCTTCTATTGAACCTAGTTCAGTAGCCACCCAAGATGAAAAAGATGTTTGGAAAATTAAGAATGAAGAAGCTTTAGGTTTAATTGGTATTTCTGTCATTCTCGATTTATATGTATAAATTGCAAATTGTTCCAAAGCTCATGAAGCCTAGACAATTATGCAAACCACTTATGATAGTGCAAATGAATCCCACAAAATACAGTTGTAGGATCAACTTTAAGACCTTAGGTATATAGATTTCAAAACCATGGATGAATTTTTGTTAAAATTTGATGCTATTAAAAGTCATTTAGTTGGTTTAGGTTTTTAGTTAGCTAACATTCGGTTAATTCATATTATTCTTAAAAAAAGTCTTCCTAGACAGTTTCAATAGTTTATAACTAATATACATGCTCAGCTTGCAATTCCTACTTTAACTGCTCAATTGAAGTATGTTATTTTTCAAAATTTCTTGCGATAGGAAGAAGCTAAGATAATTCAGTTTGGTACTCTTAAATCAAGTGAACATGCGTTTATGTCTAGGAATTCAAATAATAATAAATTTCGTTCAAATAATAATAATCATCATAATAATCATAATCATAATCATAACTCTAATCATTTAAATAATAAATCTAATAGGGTACACTTTAAGAAACCCCTCCTTTAAAAAAGGTGTAAAAAATTGGCAAAAGGTATAAAACACCTAACTAAAAAAAAAATTGTGGCGAAAAAATAGTTTACAAAGAAAAAATAATAATCTCCATTGGCGAATCATTCATAGTCTCTCAAACAATGTGTAAAATTTGGGCGAATTGTGTTATTTTAAAACCACAAAAAAATTATACATTGGCAAAAAAAAAAAAAAAAAATCAGTAAAATTTTAATTTTTTGGGCGAATCATTTCATTGTATTCAAGGTTTAAAAAAACATACGCGAAGTCGATGGAATCGGAGGTTCGCAAAGGGTTTCATCAGTTTGAAGTTGGCAGTTGTGAAATCGAGAGAAAGGCTTACCTGGATGTTGACCTTATCCAGGCACTGGTAAATGCATATAATCTAACCACTCGGTCCTTTCATAGAAAGGATATGAGCATTCTCTGTAAGTTAAGTAAGGATGCTTTTGTTGAAGCATTTGATTTGCAAGGTCCCATGTCAGTTCCTATTAACCTGAAAAAATTGGAAGTAGCATTTGAGAAACAAAGAGATTCCTATACAACACATGCAATGTTGCGACATATCCCAAGGGAAAATCAAAACAAGATGATAGGAGAATTCTTAAAAATGGTTACTAATTTTATACCCTTGTCATATTTGTGTGCATACTTTTAGAAAGTAGTTTTCGGATTGAACAAACTATTGGGAGTAGGTGGATCCATGGATGCCTCCCCAGCATTGTATGTGATAGCTCTAGACATTCAGGACCCACATACTAATGTGGGGTATGATTTTGGAACATTCATTGCTGATAGTATTCATCATCAGATGGTGATAGCTTAGCAAGGTGATCTTGACAATTTTAAATTTCTACATTACTCGTTGCTTATGCATCTCATCCTCTTCTACAATGTGGGCCATGTGGATTCCAGTTTCATTGAAGCTTTGGAAAATTTCAGAGAGGCATTTCCTATTCAAAGATGGACAAGATTATGGTAGAGGTTCTACTCTTTTTCTAATTCCCTCTCTTTTTATAATAATTTTGTTGCAACTATTCATAGGATGTTAGGTTCAAAATTGGAAAGATTGCCTAGGTTAATCAGGAAGATTGTTAGACCAACTATGTGTTTTGATGACGAGGGACCAATTGATCATGATTGGGCCAGTGTCTTTTTGTACAGATTAGAATTTTTGGTTGTTCCCAACCCCCTCATTTCTTGCCAAGATATGTACTGGAGAGGGTGGGTGTAGTGGAAATTTTCTGGCAGTTGTTATCCATGAATAGAGAGTATCTAGGGCCAACCATTAAAAAGGGGTCTTTTGTGTATAGAAATTTCAAAGTAGGGAATTTTGAAATTGGTAAAGAGGCCATTGAGGAAGTTGATGCCTTCCTAAGAGAGTTATATTTCCCCACTGCCCCCACTAGGGTTTATGACCCATATAACATTGAAGTGTTCTTAAACAAATGAGGGGTTATAATGTCGTGATTGGAAGAAAAATTTGGGAAGAGGATGTCATTAGGGATGTATTGTGTTGCTCTGATTTTTTGCGTATCAATTTTTAAAAAAAAATAAAAAATCAGATGAGAAGTTTCTGACAAGTCATAGGGTTTTGGGTTTTGGTTTAGTATATTTTGTACCTTTGAAAATTTGTGAAAAACCCTAGGTATGGATTATAAAGTTTAAACTTGCGTGAATTCTTTAAAATTTAAAAAAAGGGGGGGGGGGGGGGGGGTGGAGGGGGGCGAAGAATGAATATTCTTCTGCTGCTTGTTTGGACATCGTGGTTGAGTCTTTTGAGAAAAGGGGTTTTTAGTCCTATCGGCAGATCTGATTTGAATCCACAGTTGTCCCATACTCGCTATGGCAAGATGCTCACATGTTGCGCATAGCGAGATAGCGATCAACAGAAAATTATCTGTGATACTGGAAAGTGGAATCTGATGCCGCAAAGTGTGTTCACGAAAAGATCTTATGACCATGTTATATGTCCCAGACCTGTTAGTTTCAAGAAGAAATGCACATGGAAAAAACTTCCAATGTGGTGTCACAAGAGTTCAAATTTTTCGCTAACGGGAAATACTTGCGATTTGTCGGTGGCGATATACCAAATGCCCAAATTTTCCAAAGACGACGTCCTTCTGAGGTAAGAAGTAATTCTAAGGATCCCGAAGAAGATATGGTGCACATTTCATTTTTGTTTCTCTGCAGGTTAATGTCTTTTGTGGTTTCTTTTCCGAGAGTTGTTTTTAAATGGTTACCAGAACTTGCCATATTGCTAGCCAGGTTTGTTGGCATTTATGCCGGTAGCAATGTAGCGATTGCTCAAAAAATGGTGATGTAACTAAAAATCCTCAAAGGTGGGGCCCAAATGAGTGACGTGATAAGGTTGAGATTATGCAGGTTGAGTTACACGGTGGCATCCTATTGAGCATCTTTGAGCCAAAAAAATTTGATTCATCGGAGCTCGCCATATCGCTAACTGGATTGTTGGTATTTATGCCGATAGCGATATAGTGACCCACCTAAAAGTCACAAACACGGTGAGGCCTAGGACATATGATGTCATTAAGAGATTAGAAAATATATATATTTGCCAGTGTGTTGAACCAGCTCAGCGATAGTGGTATCATGGACCCACTTCCCGTGTATAAAGTACAAAGATTTTTTATCATGAGATCGAGCCAGGATCAAAGGCCATCATTAACTCACTATGAAGAAGTGCTTGGAAGTTATGTATAGCGAGTTAGAGAGTGATGGCCCACCACTGTTGCAGTAAATTGCTATCCATAGGATCAAATCTGGATTGACGATGCTCGTTAACTCGCTATGAAGAGATGTGCGATGAATAAGTATAGCGAGTTAATGAGTAAGGGACCCACCATTGTGTTCTTAAAGGTTGTTTCAATTATCTTCCACATGATTAAAGAAAGATCAATGGTCGTCGCTAACTCGCTATGGAAAGATGCTCAAGAGTTATGTATAACAAGTTAGCGAGTTGATGACACGTGTCCATGGTCATCCATGGGCCCATTTTGAAGCACCAGCCTTGAAGGAAAGGTACAGGTGGAGGTATTTTATTAGCTTGACTGCCTATGTGTTAAGAAGAAAACTGAGTCAGCTTAGTTGTCATTCCCAAATCGTAGAATTTTTCGAGGATCAACAGCGCCAGTTTAAAAAAGAAAGTGCGACACCACTCTATTTTCTGTCGTGTGCATTTATGATAAGTGAAAGTTTCGCGTGTGGGAGAAACAAAGTATAACACAGGAGATTTTCATTAATTCTAGTCCCACGCGAACAAAGATTGCAAGTTTTTTGAGCACAAGAAAACTTAGCATCCGCTTTTTGAAAAAATTCTATTGAAAATGAGATAAAAAAAGGAAACTGTAGATAAGCTTCTGATTAAATTAAACTACATAAGCTCAAGGAGAGTATTTTATAGCACAACTACACATACCAATGTACCACCACTTGTGGAAGCTATCTCTAGAGTCTGAGTCTTGCCCGCGATGTGTCCTGTGCTGCCAAAAATTGGATGGAGTGCCAGCAATATTTAGTTAATGTCTCGTTGCTTGGGCGAATTTGGATTTATACATATTACAAATCAATACAATTACCAATTTACCATGCCAAACGAGCCGACTCCTCCACGACAAAATGAAAGTGTGTTGGCGAAACAAGCCGACTCCTCCACTTCCCACAATGTGAAACGAGCCGACTCCTCCACGGTAAAATGAAACTAGGATGGTGAATTCTCCCATACTGCATTAAACAAAAACTTGAAACCCGACGAACATTCCATGATAAGCGTTACCTGGTTGGCTACGTGAAAGGCGAATACTGCCAAGGAAAAACACAAACATAACATTTGCCTTGGCGATTACAATACTAGGCAACCAGGTAAACCCAACAAAGCTTGGCGACCAGGAAACCATGGAAGGGCTCAGAAATCACCAAAAATAACACTGGAAAAATGTCAAATTTGCCAAAATATGAAAATTTGCCACTATATTATACCCTGAAATCTAATGTCAAACATAACAATAATAACAATAATCATAACAATAATCACACTAACAATCGTAATATTTCCAACTATAATAATAATAATCAAAGGAATCATTCAAATTCCAAACCTCATTGTTCTTATTGTGGCAAAGATGGTCATGTTGTTAATAACTCTTTTAAAAAGAAAAATGATAAAAAACCTATGAACAACAATAATAACCATAAAAAAATCCAATCATAAAAAAGGTAATTCTAATGGTTCCACTTCTTGTCATGATTTTACTTGTGGTTACAATGTTTGTAGACCATTAGAATGGATTGTGGACAGTGATGCATCGCAAAATGTTACTTCTCATAAGGGAGTTTTTTATTCTCTTCAACCTAATCTTGTTAACATTCCTATTCAGTTAGCTAATAATTAGACTTGTAAAGTTGAAGGTTTAGGTGATGTAAGTATTCCTAATGGTAAACTACATGATGTGCTTTATGTTCCTAATTTGAAAACTAATTTTCTTTATGTTGCAAAGTTATGTCAGGACTATAAAGTTGAATTCTATAAAGATATGTGCTATGTGATTAATCCTCAAACTAATCAAGTGATTGCTAATGCTAAAATGGATCATGATAATCTATTTAAATTTCATGAATTTGCTAGTTCACAGTATTCTTTACATACCTCCATTGATTTCAATGTATGGCATAAAAGACTTGGCCATTTAAATTATGATTACATTACTTTAATACAAAAAGGAAATATGGTTGATGGTTTTCCTCACATTATTCCTTCCAAGATTACTTGCACTGGTTGTATGAGTGGTAAGATGCATAGGGAGCGCTTTCCAAGTGGTAGCCATGGCAGACAACTCATAAGTTGTACCTTGTCCATAGTGACCTTTTGGGCCCCATAGAGAATAACTCCATCCAAGGTTCTCAGTATGCACTTACTTTTGTTGATGATTTTTCTAGACGAACTTGGATCTATTTTTGACATAGCAAGGATCAAGTTCTTGATATATTCATTGAATTTCATTTATATGTTGAAAGGAAATATGGTTTTAAACTTAAAATTCTTAAAACTGACAATGGAAAGGAATATGTGAACAATGCCTTTCACTCTTATTTGAAATCATGTGAAATTAAACACAAGCTTACTATTCCTTATACACCACAACAGAATGGTGTGGTAGAAAGAAAGCATCAGACCATTGTTGAAATGGCTAGATGTATGTTACATGCTAAGAATATGCATTATAAGTTTTGGGTTGAAGCTATGTTTTGTGCAACTTATCTTCTTAATAGGACTCCTACCAAAGCTCTCAAGGATACTACTCTCGAAGAGGCCTGGTTTGGTAGGAAGCCTAATTTACATCACTTGCTGATTTTTGGATCTATTGCTCATGTTCATACTCCTAAACAAAAAAGGCATAAATTAGATGCTAAGTCTTCTTTTTATATTTTTGTTGGATATGATGAAAACACTAAGATTTATCATGTTTATGATTCTACTACTAACAAAGTTCAAGTTGCATGAGATGTTTGTATTGTAGAAAAGGACGTTCATGACTATTCTACTTCACATAATGTAGAATTTAGTGGCACTAAAAGTGTGCTAGTGGAGGACCAACCTCCTTCTCTAAACCCTACTCCTAAAGCTCCAAATGTTATTTATGCTCCTTCTTCTACTAGTAATGATATTCAAATAGCTACTAATGATGCTTTTATTAATAATGATTATTCTTCTAGTGATGATTCCATTAGTACTAAGCAAAGACCTAAATGGGCTCAAGCTTTAACTAATAAAAGTGATGACTATATTACTATATTTGGGGGAATTAAACCTAGGAAAATTAATTATTGCAATTATGCTTTTATGACTTCTATTATGAATTCTAATGATCCTAAGTCTTTTGATCAAGCTAACTCTCAACCTCATTGGCAAAAGGCCATGTAAGAGGAATACGATTCCTTAATTGCTAATCAAACTTGGGACTTAGTTTTTTATTAGATAAACAGGTTTTATAGGGACCTTGAAACCCAAAAGTTAAAACATAAACAAGATTGATAATAAGCATTAAAAGCCTAGCCAAAAAGGAACAAGTCTAAAGGCTAATAATAAGCACTAGGCCCAGCTGAACAAAAAAGGCCAAAGGAAAGGCCAAACTATTAAGGAAAAACAATCAAAACAGGCAAAAGCTAGGACAAAAAGCTAGACAAAAAGGAACGTCTAGAGACAAGGAAAAAAACTAATCCTCGTTCTTGCTTTCCAGCTCCTGCATGACCTAGGTAGCTTCGTAGGCCATCTAGTTCTCCTTAGCCTCCTGCTGATGAGTCCTATGTGCATCCTGGTCCAAAGAAGTGTGAGTGATACCCATGGCAGTTTCATCATCAGATCTGGCTTAACCCCTATCTTTTCCATCCTCATCCCCCTGCATACCTCTGTCTTTAAGCCAATCAGTTAATGGCAGAATGTTGTCATTAGTCAAGTTGAGCAAAGAGATCATCTGGCTCAACAAATTGTGGTTGTAATTTTCCAGGTTGCGGATCCTCCTTTTCACTAGGCTGATTCTATCAACTTGATCTATCCCTTTCTCAAGACCCGTTAGATTCCTAGCTCCTTCCATTTGACCCACCTTCTCCTTGACCTCCTCCAACTCATGAAAAAGCCACTTGATTGACCTAAAATTGTTAATCATGTTATTGTAGGCATTGTTCAAAAGGTTCATCCCAGTTTCCCTAGCATTATCAGAGATTGCCACAGTGGTAGGGTTAATTAGCTCTTCAAGCAACGACTCCTCCTGGTCATCCACCAGAATTTGGGGATTCATCACTGCTCTAAAAATGCCCATTTTTGTTGTCCTCACATTAAAATTCCTCCAAGATTTCCTCTTGTCTTTGGCCATCACTCCCCCCCCCCCCCCCCATCTCCAATACTGTCCTTTATTTGCTCCTTTAGATGGGCTTGAGGATGGATAGGGGAGAGAGGCAACGAAGAAGTATTCAGTTCCTGTTGTGGCCCCTCATTCTCCATTCCCACCCACTTGTGTTTCTTCCCACCCTAGTCTTCCTTTTTTTCCTCTTGCTTCTCCTTTTCCTCATCTTCAGTCTCCATGTCCTCCTCTTCTTCACTGTAGTCCTTCTCCTCATTCCCAAGAATCTTCTGACCATGACCCTTAGGGATTTTTATACTAGGGGTAATGGGAGAGGGCAACTTCTTTTCATGAGGCATAACTTTTTTACCAGAGAAAGTTAACCCCCCTTCCTCAGAGCTAATGCTCTGAATATCATCTGAGTCAGAGGAGTAGCTTGAGCTTTCAATTTCCTCTTTCCCAGCCTGTGAGGGGATGTTACTTATTTTCTAAGCCTTAAAGTGCTCGTAGATAAGCAATAATAGCCCCTCATGCAAAGCAAGGTTAGCAGTGGGCTTCTTTTTGAAGCTAGACATGACCTTGCTCATGGAAGTCAACAAATAGAAAGGAAAAGAAACTTTGCTATCATGCTGAAAATGATTCAAAAGAACAAAATGGTTGGTGCAAACATGATCATACCTAGGGTCAAGAGTGATGTATTCAATGATGGTGCATAGAACATACCTCCATAGCTTCATAATGGAATCCATATCATAGAATGTATCACTCTTTTTCAAGGCATTCAACTCCTTAGAGTTGTCAATGAAGTTCTTCACTGCATTGGCCGAGAGCTTTTTGTCCCTAAAGAACTTAAAGCCCTCCATTGGAATCTTAATAACAGCCGAAATCACCTTCTCGGTAATCAAAAAAGAAACCCCATTCACCTTGACTTTACCATCCTTCCATGAGTTGACCATGTTGTCTGTCACATTTTGATCAAAATCATGTAGCTTCATGATATATCTTGCAATCCTGCCCTGTTCCAGCTTCTCCAATACTTTGTCCCTACTTCTCCATTTTTCCATCTTTCCCACCGGTTCTTTTTTGCACCTTTTGCCCATCGTTTTAGCACTTTACGCTCCCACAATTCTCATAAGTACAGCCCTCTATAACTTCACCACTTGATGGGAATCTCTATGTTTAAGAAAAAAGCCAAAGAAATTAACCTTACCGTTGCACAAGTTGCATATGCAAAAAATAACCCATAAAGTGTGTCGAATAATCTGTAATAAATTCCACTCCTTGCACTTTCCAATACAGCCTTTATGAATCGTACCCTTTCCCCAAAAGCCTTTCCTAGTCATAATTGCAAATTGATCTCCTTTGTACTCCCTTGAATCTTATCCAGCTCAATCAGGCTCTTAACATCCATCGAAAAAACTCTTTCCCGGTTGCTAGGTCATCTTTTGGTTAGATTCAACTCCTTTATTTGCGAACCAATCTACTGCTGGGTTAGCTTCTCAAAAAATGTGAGTGACATGGACTCTATCAAATTTAGCAAGAGTCTCATGTGTCTCTTCAATTAGATTTTTAATTGTCCACGAATAATGAGAATTTCCATTTATACATTTAATAATGTTATTAAAGTCCCCTTCAAGCCAGAGATTAGTAACTCCAACTTCAAAAGCAAGTTTCACCACATGGCAAGCTGCACTTGCTTTCGCAAAGTGATTAGTTTGGAAACCTAGTGGGAGAGAGAAGGCTACTACTCCCTCCCCAAATTCATTCCTTATTATGCCTCCACATCTCGAGGAGCTAGAATTCCCCTTGGAGGCCCCATCAAAATTGGCTTTATGCCATCCTTCTGGGGGGAGAAGCCACTTGGCTTCCTATATTTTTAACATTCTTTCTTTTTCCTTCTCAATTTTTCTACCAACTGCTTCAGTATCTCCCCCCTTCCTTACTAGGTAGTTTTCCTTAATATTTTTATAAATCTCCTACCCGAGCACAATGGTCTACTCCTCTCTGTCTTTGAAGATTCTATTGTTCCTCTCCTTCCATATGCTCCAACAGTAGTGAGGTAAGATCCAGGTACTTAATTCTTGCAAAACAAACAGATTGAACAGATTTTTCCATTGGCTGAAAAAGTCCATCAGATTATCTGGCATGCACCAGCTAATCCCTAAGTCTTGGGTAAGGAAATCCCAAACCACCCTTGAGTAGGAACAGTGAATGAACAAGTGGTTGCCTATTTCCAGCTGGTTCTTGCATAAAATACATCTGCTTGTCAAAATTTGTCCTCTTTTTATAAGGTTATCCTGAGTAAGGATTTTATTCTGTAAGGCCAGCCAATAAAATATATTGATTTTTGGTATGAGGCCAAGGAGCCAAGCTCTCGACCATGGAGGCTTCTCTTTTAAACTCCAAAGAGCCATATAACCTAAAGCAACTAAGTAGTTTCCATTGGAGTTGTCCCCCCAAATCATTTCATCCCTCTTGTTGTTGAGAGCCATAGAACTTAACATTAACATGATTGGTTTTAGATCATCAGAGATTATAGACAGATCTATCCAACCCCGGTCATTTCTATAGTTGCTGACTTTCAGCCCAAAAAGTTGAATACATTGATTCACCCAAACTTCATAGACATGATTGTTCATAAGGGGGCCCTGAATAAGCTAGCTATCAGACCAGAACTAGATATCCTCCCCATTCCCCAATTTCCAAGAAACTTTTGCCTTAGCCAGGTCCCTGGCTTTTAGGAAACCATTCCAGATAGCAGATCCTCTAGGGATGTCCTCACTAAAAAGGGTGAACTGTATAGAAGGCCTCTTAATATACTTGTTAACCAAAATGTCTCTCCATTCCCCTATGCTATTGAAGATATGCCAAAAGAGCCTTATTTAGATGAGTTAGCTTCCTTATGCCAAGACCTCCATATTTCTTAGGGAGACAAACTTTGTCCCAGGCAACTAGAGGATATCTTTTTTTCCCTTCAACTCCAGTCCATAAGAAATCCCTTTAAATTTTCTCCATCCTCTCAGAAAATTTCACTGGAATCACAAAAAAGCTCAAAGCGTACACTGGCAAGTTTTGAAGGGTGGATTTAGCAAGTTGGCATTTGCCAGCTTGACTAAGAGTAGCTCCTTTCTAGCCAACAAGCTTTTTGTTGAACCTATCCATAATACCATTCCAAAAGGAGTCTGGAGGAATCAGACCCAAAGGAAGCCTTAGGTAAGTAGAGGGGAACTTTCCCACTCCATAACCTAGAATCCTAGAAATTTTCCTCTATCTGTCCTTTGGGGTATTAATAAAGTATAAAGAGCTCTTATCCCAGTTAATAAGCTGAACTGACCCTAGCTTTTACCTCCTTCATAGAAGCCTCCCCCCCCATCATAGTATCATCCACGAAATGCTGATGTGAGAAAGGATCACTTTTAGAGGAAGGTTTTATCCCTTTGATTCTACCTTCCTTCTTCTTTCACTCTATAAGCCTTCCTATACCTCCAGCTAGGATAATGAAGAGAATAGGCGATAGAGGATCCCCCTAATGAAGACCTCTTGAGGATTTGAAAAAATTTGAAAGAGCTCCATTAACCAACACAGCAAGAGAGGAAGTAGAGACAAGCTGAGATATCAACTTACAAGCTTTTAAATCAAACCTGAAAGCCTTGAGCACCTTATTAAGAAAAGACCAGTCTACTCAGTCATAGGCTTTAGAGAGGTCCAGTTTAAGAAACATCCTTTCCCATTTTCCAAATTCCATAGCGTGGATCACTTCATGCACCATCATGATCGAGTCTAAAATCTGTCTGCTCAAGATAAAACCCATTTTTTGCTGTGATATGATCAAAGGGAGGAGCTTGAGCAGCCTAGAAGTAAGCATCTTCGAGATAATCTTGTAAAAGGAATTGCATAAACTAATAGGTCTGAACTTGTCCAAAGAGTTAGCCCCAGGCACTTTAGGAATGACAACCAGAAAAGTGGAGTTAATCTCCTTAAGAATGCTCCTGGCTCCAAATAATTCCTGAACAGCCTTCACCACATCTTCCATCACCACCTTCCAATACATCTGAAAAAAGAAGGTTAGAAACCCATATGGGCCTGGAGATTTATTCGTTGATAAGGAAAAGAGAGCTTCAGGAACTTCAATAGCTGACAAAATAGCTTGAAAGCATTAAGTTATGTTGAGGTTGGATGATCTAAGGAATGCAAGCAACCATGTCTTCCTTGTCCACCTTAGACAAAAGAGGGTCCCAAGACAAGAGAGAGGAGAAGAAGGACACAACTTCAGTTGATATTTCATTCTCCTTAGTCAGTAGATCATGCCCTTTCATGATACCTACAATTCTGCTATTAGCTCTATGCTTGAGAGTGGTTAGATGGAAGAACTTCGAATTCTAATCTCCATCTTTAAGCCAGTTAACCCTAGATCTTTGTCTCTAGAACTTCTCCTCTTTACTGATGATATTATGTAAGTCTATAAGAATAGACAACTTATCCTCCTAATTAACCTCATCATACTTGTCCTACTGAATAGAGGCTTGAACAAAAATAAGTTTGTTAGACAAGTCATCTTTCTCTAGAAAGATATGGCCAAAATCAAACTTGTTGCAAACTTTAACCATCCTCTTAACATTACTCAGTTTCCTAGCAACTCTAAACATAGCAGTGCCTTCCACATCTAATCCCCACCAAAATTTAACTTTATCCAAAAGACCAGGATGTGAGGTCCACATTTTTCCAAATTTGAAAGGGGGGGTTCCTTCTAGGTCCTATAGGAGCAACCAAGAGGGAGATAGGAGAATGATCAGAGCCCACTCTAGGCAACAGAGCTAACCTACAAGAGGAAGACTTCAGCCAATTAGGAGAGATTAAAGCTTTGTCCAATCTAACCTAGATACAATCCTACCTAATACATTTGTTTGACCAAGTAAAGGCACCTCCCATAAGATCTAAGTCCAAAAAACCCAAACCATTGATGAAGCTAGAGAGGTCTTGTTTACTTTCCCAGTCTGGAGACAGACCACCCAACTTCTCCTCATCCACAAGAGAAGTATTGAAATATCCCATTATGATACCTTTCTTTAAATTACTACTCTGCAACTGCTCTCCTACTTTAGTCCAGTAATTTTTTTCTTTCTCTTTTATTGTTAGGAGCATATAAATTCAACAAAAACCAGTTATCGTTGGATTGGATATGTTTAACTTTACAGAGAAGAATATTACCCTCATTAAAAATTGATTCAACTCTAAAATGCTTGTTATTAAATAGAGTCAGTAGACCACCAAAAGAACCCTCTAGATCCGAGGCCTCCCCACTCATCATGTTACTAAACTTAATTTTCCCCAGCAGATCCTTTTTCATCTTTGTTTCTTGGATCATCATAATATCAGGTCTCTAATTTCTGATCAAATTCCTAATAATTTCCTATTTGTGGGCTCCATTTAGGTCCCTAATATTCCATGAAATGATCTTCATTTTCCATTCTTGGAACACTCCTGAAGAGTTCTCTAACACCCATTCGCCAAACTTCTTTTGGTCTCCTCCTCTCTGGTTTGCTTCTCTAACCTTCTACCTCTTCTAGCCATTGTTCCCACATCCAATTTACAGTTGCTTCTAGTTTGCACTAGAGATGCCAAAGATGGTTCTCTAATATTTTTCTTCCTAGGCTTAGGGGAAAGAGAAACTTCTCTTTCCAATACAGAGTCCAACAACCTAGATACAATAAGAGCATTCTTTGGAGTACATGGAAGATCCCAAACATTGAAAGCCTTCACCAAAACATCATTCTCCACTACTCTTTCAGCTCCTACTCTAGAGGAAACAAGATTTTCCTCTGGACCTTGATAGATTATTATATCCTTCATAACTCTATCCTTTGCTTCTTCCTTGGACGCCAAAGCACACCCCCCTTCAAACTTTCCAGGGGTCCCTTTCGAATCAACCTCCATCATAATCTATTGAGAAGCTTCCTTGCATACTACCACAAGATTTACCTATTGCAAATCTATTGTCCCTTCCACGACCTGAGGATCCTCTGTCTCTTGAATGACTTCTTGAATTTCTTCTGGGACATTTGCCTCTAGCAGTTCCTTTAGTTCTATGGTTCCTTCAGCATTTAAAGATTCCTGGGCTAGCTCTAAAATCTCAGATTGGGAAACATTATCCTTATATTTGGTCTGAGTTAATGCAGCTAAAGATGTTGGCTTTTGATTTCCATCCTTCTTTGCTTCTCCAACCTTCTGACCAGCCATATAAGAGCTAGCCTTGTGGCCTATGATGGTGGTCTTCTTCTTCCAAACTTTCTTGTCCCTATTGAGATAAGAAGAAGGAAGAATCTTCTTCTTGTCCATCTTTGCTTTTGAACATTGAAAGGCTTTATGTCTAATCTCTAAACAATGAAAGCATCCAAAAGGTACACTCTTATAGTCCAACTGCTGAATATGATTGCCAAGTTTAGACTTGAAACACATCACTTTCGGCATATCATGCCCTCACCTTACTCCTATACAAATCCTTGCATAGGTAAGTCTGCTCTTAGAAGTAGTGATAGGATCAATAGATAGAAGTTCTCCAAAAGAACTGGCCACACCCAAAAAAAACATCCTTGTTCCAGAGTTCCAAGGGTAGCTCGAGGAGTCTAACCCATACTGGAGTTTGCTGAAAAAAGGATTCATTTAATTCCAATTTTGAAGATTCTGCAACACTAGTGTTTCCCATCCTATGCTCCAGGGCCCTTTACACAGTATATTAGCCATGTCCTCATTACAGGTGAAGTCAAAGGAGATAAACCCCTTTGCCATCATGGTAACAATGAATTGACCTTTAAGATGCCACTTCTTCAAGGTGAAGGACCACACCACATCAATGTTTGGTCTCCGACCAATTAACTTCCCAACTAGCATGGAGGCCATCGAAGCTATGTTATGATCAACTAATTCATCTGGAATAGAAATCATGCACGATCCCTTTTCCAAACTAGACACAATCTTAACTGGAGGGAAAGATGACTTACCAAATGGTTTGACATCGAAGAGTGAGGCCCATTTTGCTGGAAGATTCCCTGGCCTGTCCACCTTGGGTTGCATTTTTGGCTTGTCCTGGACTTCGCCAACAACATGTGGGTCCCCATCCCCATTATCTACCTCTCCACACTCTGCCTGAAACCCCTCCTTTGTACTTGGTTTTCGATTTCCTCCTCCCTGAGGATTCCCACTCGAGACCAGATTTGAAATTTCAAAAGGTGCATCCTGTCCGCTCCCCTGTCTGCTCCCTCTCTCCATCTTTTTTCCTTGATGTAATTTACCTCATGGTAAGAATTTAGTTTCATGCAAATGGTTATATAAAACAAAGTTGAATTCCAATAATGAAATTAGTAAGTTTAAAGCTAGATTAGTTGCTAGAGGCTTTTCACAAATTGAACAGTTAATTTATAATGAAACTTTTGCCCCTATTACTAAAATGCCTACTATCAAATTAGTTCTTTCTTTAGCTTCTAAAATGAATTGGCCTATTCATCAAATGGATGTTAAAAGTTCTTTCTTAAATGGTGATTTACATGAAGAAATCTATATCGTTCAACCCCCTAGATTTGTTAAAAAAAGGTAGTGAAAATTTGGTTTGCAAATTGAAAAAATCTATTTATGGTCTCAAACAGTCACCTAGAGAATGGTATTCTAAGATTAATTCATTCTTTATTTCTCAAGGCTTTTCTAGAAGTAAGAATGATCCTAACTTATATATTAAACATTCTCAAGATGATATTATCATTGTTATTCTTTATGTGGATGATCTAATTCTCACTTCAAGTTCAGATGCTTTAATTTCTGATATTAAGTTTCAACCTAAATAGAAATTCTAGATGACTGATTTAAGTACTTTGCATTACTTCTTAGGCATGCAAATTTGGCAAACTCCTAAGGGTATTTTTCTTTCTCAAAGAAAGTATGCTCATGATCTTTTAGAGAAATTTAAGATGAATGATTCTAACCATGTTTTAATTCCATGCGAATTAGGAACTAAATTAATGGCTGATATGAATACTTCTTTTGTTGATGAAACTTTGTATCAGCAACTAGTAAGAAGTTTAAATTATTCAACTCTTACTAGACTCGATATTGCTTATAGTGTTGGTTTAGTTTCTAGATTTATGCATAAATCTCAACAAACACATTTTAAAATTGTTAAAAGAATCTTAATGTACATTAAAGGAACTAATAATATGGGATTATTTTATGATGCCAATTCTACTTTTATTTTACAAGGCTATATTGATTCCAATCTAGATGGAGATCCCAATGATGAGAAATCTACTTGTGGATATTGTTTCTTTGTTGGTTCAGGTGCAATTTCTTGGAAAAGTAAGAAAGAACACTCTATTTCTCTTTGCTCAACATAAGTTGAATACAAAGGGTGTACTAATGCCTCTAAGGAAGCTTTATGGCTTAGAAGAATTCTTGAAGATTTGGGTCTACCTCAACAAACACCTACTCCATTACATTGTGACAATCAAAGTGTCATTCCCTTAGCAAAGAATCTAGTTTTTCATGTGAGGACAAAATATATTTCTCTTTGACATCACTTCATTTGAGAATAAGTTGAAGACAAGAAAGTTACCCTCCTTTATTGTAAGGGTGAACATCAAGTGGCTAATATTTTGACAAAACCACTTTCTAAAGAGAGATTTCAATTTCATTGTAAAAATTTGGGTTTACAACCCTTTGATGTAAGCTCCCCAAGTAAAGATTAAGGAAGAGTGTTAGAAATATTAATCTTTCCTTGGATGTATTTAATTTAGGATATTCTAAGGATCCCTAAATGTAGTTTGTCCTATTGTACACATGTGGAGGACATGTCATTTACTTTTCATCTAGTCCACATGTGATGACAAATCATTTTATAATTCCTTTTATTAAGGAATTTAGTTTATCCTCCTTAAGAGGATCTTGACACTTTGCACACACCTATTATGAATGTGTCATTCATAGACATGGGAGTTACACATGCAACACAAGCAACTCCTTTTTCATCTCTTTAAAAGAGATGCTCCTTTCTCTTTCTTATTTACACATCACTTTGATGTTATTGTATTGAGCTATTTTGCTCCACCATTCTCTCTCACTTTCTCTAGGCATTTTCCTTCATTCATAATACTCACAAGGGGTTTTCTTTGTTTTCCCCTTTCAAATCATTGTCTCCATTGTTGAACTACTTTGGCGTATGCTCTTGGATCTTGTTTATCTCATGGTAACATTACTTCACACTTAACTTACTTGAATTGTTTTCTTTCCTTGCTCTAGTTTATCATTTCTTACAGACCCTCTTTTCTTTTAGGGAGAAAGATCCCATTCTCTAGAATAAGGCACCTCGTCAGGCACCTCGGTGAATAGGGTCTCCCTTCAGGTCTAGGTTAGTCTAGGATGTTCAGTTAGTCATTCTCAAGCTAAATCAATTAGTTAGAAAATCAAAATTTCTCAAGGAAAGAAAAATGTGTGCATGCACACCCATTAGGGGTTCTTTATGTGCACCTACAACACCTAACTCCAGAAGGGTACACATGTAGAAATGTACATGTGTACATCTTCAGAGATGCACTAAGTGCACCTTGATAACCCCTGCACCTATAAATTCAAGGGGACCCCCGCCATTTTCTCATCTTTGCATTCTAGACCCCTCTAGAACTACACCTATGCACCTTTAAATATTTTCTCCTCTGTTGTCTTTGACCATTAAGCTTCCAAACTCCAAGGTAATCCTAATGAGCATATGCACACCCCTCCATAGTGTGCAATGTGCGCTATATGTGCAGTAGGCTTAAAAATGAGTGAGTCACAAGCATAGGCCACACATTACACATATCACATACATGTGCATGTGTTATGTGTGTGACATACACAAAGTGCGGTTACTAAAGGTAGTATAAGGAAATGGGTGCACCATGCACACATGCGCATGTGTGCCTAGTACATAAAGTGCACATGTGCACTTTTTCAATCCTTATCGGCTAAATTTGTCAATTTTTAGAGTTTCATCATTAGTTTTGTGTCAATTTGCATCAGTTGTGTCATATTAGTTAGTGTTCTGCAAGCTCTAACATCAATATACTGACATGTCTCTTTTTTCTAGGTCAATATGGCATCATCCTCATCATTAATGGTAACAAAGATAGTACTAAAATTGGTCACCTTCAAATTCCATGGCACTCTGAAGAAATCACAGTTTGTGGACAAGCACTCAGAGGTCTAAGACATAGAGATGGGTCACATTGATTGGAATGCACTCCTAGAGTTGTGTAACAAGCTGAGGGAAAGATCATAGATTATTTCATCACTTATTATGAGTGAGCTAGTAAATGCGACCTCCCATCCCATATATGTCCAATCTTTTGAATTGATCATGGCACTAGCCCACCATAACGTGTTGACATAGAAGGTCATAAGAAGTGTCATAGTTGAGAAGGTTTTGGATATATGCCTGGATAACATCAAGAATGTTTTCTACCTATCACCTATAGATCAATTCTAAAAGATCACGTATGACAAAGAAGATAGATGGTACAGAGCATGAAGAGGAGGGAAAAGACATAGTGTGGGAGAAGTACCTTACCACCCAACCCCGTGCTAATAGAAGAGATAGAAGGGTCAACATGATCAGGGGACGCATGATAGATGACATCAACTATAATATACAACTATTGAACAGAGTCATGTAACTACTGGCAGCCAACCATCTAGAAACTTGAATGGTTTATTTCATTAAAACCATTAAGAAGAAGGGGTTTCTAATTGACTAGGCCACCATCATCAGTAATAACTTGGACGAGCAACTCATTTTGATGAAGAATGATCCTTTTTTTCTACATGACTTCCTATGTTGTGTATCTTCTGGCAACTAGTGGTTGGTCAGTATAATGATTCTATAGCTAATAATTGGACATCCTTCTTATAATGGATCTGCATCTCAACAGTGCCAAGTATCATACTAGAATAACACATTGAACTCATTAAATTAACAACTAGGGACATAAACTTGAAATGATGCCTGTAAATTATATGCTCTAATCTATCTGATATGTTATCGTAACCATGCAACAGAAATACTGAAAGAAATACTAAGCTAAGGAGTGAAATATAAATTTAACCTAGTACTCATAAATAATGCCACAAGCATGGAACTAAACTATTTACTAATGTTGGAGGAAACAACCAACAGTTCTGTTACTATATGGTTTTAGGAGAAACATAGTTCTAAAATGCTTCTACTTTATTAAAATGGAAGGTTGGTTCCTAGTTAGCTATGAACTAAGTTCACCTCCTGCCTAGGCCCCCACAGAAGAATGAATGAATAAATACTCAGAGATTAAGAACTATAAATATCATTTCATTCATGAGAAACACATAAGTACATATTGCAACAAAATACTTGTATTTATCACTATTGTTGGATTACAAGAGAATTTCCCACAAAAAACTAACTCAGGAATTTAAACTCTAGCTTATTTATAACATCAACATAAAATAGAACTCCCTAAATCTAGGATCCTCCAAAATCAAGGATATGACAACATTGAAGATGCAAGACAACATCATTTAATATAGGAATAGGTTGCACACCAATTTGCACATGAATTCAGGAGTTCATGGCTTCTTGATCTACTCCATAATGATTGGTAACCACTTTGACTTAGCTCGTAACAATAATTGCCAATAACTAAAAAAGTCATGGGATCATTATGAACTCAAAATGGTCAACCAACTTCTTATCAACACTTTGTCTTCTAATGTTGACTTCTTATTCCATTGTTGACTCACCATTTCCCTACAAAAGATTAGAGTGCACATGCAAAAATTGCAATAAATATCCAAGATAAAATTCATAATAAATTTTTCTCGTATTAACTTTGCTCTTATCACATGGCTACAACAAGAACTACCCAATCAATGCAAGATAGAAAGATACATCATTCCATTCTATATATATATATACATCTTCATCCAATCTTAGAAATGTCAAAGTGCACACACATATAACAATATAATTATAAGCAGTTTGAATAAGTCCATCAAAAGCTCATAAAGTTCTCAAGTCTTAGCCATAAAAACATATAAAAATATGAACCAAATACACCTTAAATTGGCCTCATTAGCTAGGTTGACAGATTAACCAAGGTTGGTAAAGATAAGGATCATGAAAAACACCAATTCTTGGCCATGCATAGTGTACCCACAATTGGTATGAAGAATATAGGGTGGTGAATGATTGTTTCATCTCTACTATAATTTGGTCCATTGAAGGCAATTATGCAAAGAGACTATTTCTGGAAGTTGATGCCCTAGTACCATAAGCAGGTTCTTACGATATTTAGTTCAACACATTTTACATACATCTAGGTAGTCAGAACTCTCCTAAGTCCAAAGAAGCTTCCCCACTATCTATCTAAAAGGTTGGTACTAATAGAGATAACTAGGCAATTGGCCTTAGCATATAATAGGGTCAGAAAGCAAAATAAGAAGACATGGGTTTGGTCCATCACTATTAGAGCTTTTGAGGTAAAGTAGAAGCAAGATATTTTCACATATGAGCTAGAGTGGGATCAATATCCCTTGGGACGACTACCCAGTAGCTCGCCCATACTTTAACAATATTGAGATGGTGCAACACCTCGTAGGGAAAAAATTCATACCTAATACTACAATCAAAGATCATTGGAAGAATTTAATAGATGATTAGGATGTTCAAATTAGGAACTATTGTAGGATGAGTCTACTACTAGTAGATAAAGCCCTCAATTTGAACATCCCTTTGAAGATATGGAATAAGGATACTAAATATGTGTTGGATCCACTATTCAATAGGGATAGAATCTTTGAGAGCTCAATAATGAATATCAAGATTAGCCAAGAAGAAAATGATGATACACAACACAGGGCCATGCATGTCATTTAGTTAACCCAAGATTGGGTGAGGAAGCCCTTTTCACTTGGAGCCAGTTCCAAATGTACCAACACTACATGCAAAGGCCAGGACCAAGAAAGGTAAAGGGACCAAAGTCACTATCCCAACCTACCAAGAGAAGTCCTCTGTATGACTAGAGATGGTCTACAAATATGAGCGGGAAGTGGCTTACTTCTAGAGTGATAAGGCTACAAGGAAGGAGAGAAAGAAGGCAGTGCCTGAAAATGAATCTTAGCCAGAGGAAGTTCCTAGTGAGGAAACACAAGTTCAAGGTGAGGAAGTATACAATCCAAAGGAAGAATCTTAGGCTCCACCAATGGAAACCCTAGCCCAAACAGAGGCCTCTTTGTCTATACCTAAGACAGATAAGACAAAAATAGTGATGGTAGGGGAGAAAAGGAGGAAGTTGAAGAAGAAGAAGAGTGCCTCATCGCCTCAAATTCTAGGAACTATACCAAAAGTGGAAGAAGAAGAGAAAGGGGAAGAAATCAAATACCTCCTACTCAAAAAGAGGACCTGGTCAGCTAGAGTAGTAAAAGAAAAAAGATGAAGGAGTGCAACTCAAATGCCTCCTTCCATTCTAGAATAGCTAATCCAACTTGAGGGGTTGAAAGATCAAGATGGATGGAAAGAATATAGAAAAGGGGATGGCTCTAATGTCTTCGACCTCTCATATTTTGATTTCATGCCTAGTCAAACATATCTACAAGGTGGAGTGATAAGGGATACACCTCAAAGGGAATCCCTAGATGTAGAATGGAACCAACTGCCTCCACTGCCACAAGGATTGGTGGGATTACCACCTCCACCACTAGGGAAGCCTCCTCCTCAACTAGAGAAATAATTTATTCCTATGCCCTCACCATTCACTCAATCATAAACTCAAGCGGCTAGTGGGGATAATTTTAAATAGTTGCATATTGATGAGGTTTTAGAGTAAGGGAAGATTGTTAGAGAGAGAGAGAGGAGACAATGCTTGTGGAAGGGTCAGAAACTTATCCCCTGATGACTATAGTGACTACTCCATCACTTGAGCCACCTAAGATAGAAAAGATCCTAGAAGGGAGTGATAGAGATAAAAGGCCAGCCTCTGAAACAACCTCATTTTTTAGGCTAGTATATGTCTCGTATGGGTACTTCTCTGGCATGGCTGAAGTGAGAAGTACTGAATAAAGAAAAGAGATATGTAGAGTACATAGAGGTTGAGGGGCTAGAGGCATTGACAAAGGCAATGAAGACACCAAAGCCTATTTAGGGTGATCTAAAGCAACTTGCCTTTGTCATGAGGAATCAAAGAAATGATCTAATGGCACATATAGATATTCCTCCTCCACATGTACACATTGAAGATATCTCCCACAAATATTACCAAATACAAGAGGTAGTACTCGGGAAGCCACCTATGAAAAGGTCAAAGTTTTGACCACAACAAGCTTAAAATAGGTATTTTGGCACCTAGATGAAGATGAGGCCAAAATTTTAGAACAAGAAGAATGATTTGCTTTGAGAGTATGTAAAGGAGCTAGTTAGTCCATTGGACCCTAACCATCCTTAGTTCACATTAGCGACTACCCTCGACAAATGAGCTCCAACTATGGCAAAAGGGGATTCATTTTTGGACATATGCCAAATGTGGCATCATATTTTTGAGGATAAAGGCATCAATATAATTGAAGGTAATTTGAACATTCTACATAGCATCCAAAAGAATACTGACAAGTTGGTCACAATAGTACACCAAGATTTTGGGCTAATTCATGAAGTACATACCTAGACAAATGATCTGGAAGCATTCAAGACCATCAAAGGTTAGAGGTATCAGTTGATAATGGATGTATATAATAAAAAAGAATTAGATAAAATAGATGATTGGATTGAGAAGGTATCAATCAACAATAAATTCAAGATAGGATTATATGGAGAGATCCATGATATGAAGAATAAGGCTCGAGAACATTTTTTGGAGGCAAATAAGTATTATAGTGCTTCCAGCTTAGAGATTTTTTGCAGACAACTCAAGAACACATCTATGTCCATTTGAAAAAGCTGTACATAAATTTAGATATTTGTTCAAGATAGTGTCCTACGAAGATGATGTTAGAAGAATATTCAAACCTAAGGAGGCACTGACTAAGTTGGACTCCAAGCTAGAAGATTTTTTGGAAACCAAAATAGAGATCAACAACTACCGACAAATGGTGCATGCTAAGTATGAATCCTTTGACATGTCAAGAATTAAAGAAATTACCACCATCATCCAAAATTTCAAAGTGGCACATCTAGACATCATTTTGGTACAAGAGTCATAGAACCCAAATGTTGGAAATTAAGATTTTGGCACTTAGAAAATTCTACCAATTTTGGTCCCATCATCTTGAGGCACACTAGTGTAAAGGTGTACAAAACCCTAAGGTGCACTTTTCATAAGGTGTGAAAAATAAAAAGGTGTGTTTTTCACCAAGGTGCACTAAACACAAGGTGCACCAACAATTTTGATTAGTAATGGTGGTGCTAATAGCCAACTGCAAGTTATTATTTTTGAGCATTCAATGCACCGAAAATGCATTTTGGTGATAGTTTAACTCCTAGAGTGCATAGAGAAGGTTGAGCTTGCATTTTTAGAAGTCTCAGTGACTCCTAGATCATCTCATGGCTTCTCTCTTCTTAGCTTCTTCATCTTTATTATTTTTGTTCGACAGTGAAGTGGAAGCACTTTAATAAGATGCAGGTCTTCACTTTACAAGGCACCAAACCATTCAAATATGCGTGTGTGAGGGAAAGAGGGGGATTTTAAAGTATGATTCCACTTATAATCTAAATTATATTAGCTAGGACCCAGCGAAAGAAGGGTTCTAATACTAAATCTGGGTTATAAAGAGGATTGCAATACAAAGAAATATGCTCTCTTAGGCCTTAAATAAGATAATATGAATGTGAACTTGAACTAATTTCTTAGGAAATGTGAATCTAGATGCTATGTGAGTAAAATTAGCCCAATTAAGATGCAAATCTAGGGTAAAGATATGAAATTAAATGAAACGTAAAAGGCTCATCCTAAAATGCATAGAGGAAGATGTATTTTTGCTCAATAAATTTTGAATATAAATCTTTTTTGAACTTCCATCCACAGATCTTGGAATGAAATGATGAAAGAACCAAAACCTAGAAATCTCCCCAGAATATGAGACTGAAGGACTAGGTTGACATGGAAGGACATCCTACAACTAGGTTCATGTGGTCTACGAATCCAAAACTAATGACTTTAGAAAGCTTGCAAACTATAGGTTCTAGATCTACAATTCTTTTTGCTCCCAACCTATAAATCACCATAGAAAAGAAAGGATTGGGGGTTGGGATTTGATGAGGGCTTTCCTTGGTTAAGACCTAGATTAAGGAATTAAACATAAATGAGAAATATAAATGTAAAGGACTGTAAAGAACAAGATAAATGTTAGGAACCACCTTGCTCATGTGTATGTAATGTAGATCTTGAATTAGGGATGTAGGATATTGCCACAATATTCAATGGATCTATCATAACTCTTTCATGGTGTCATGGATATGGATATGCATAAATGAAGAGGATGAATGCTTCAATCAAGATCTCCTCACTTGATAGCCAACAATAAGCTAGATCTTGAAGTGGAGATGCTCACAAAGGATTCTCCAATGCTAGATAAAATCTACTTGCTTGAATGCTTGAATACTTGAACTCCTTGAATACAAAAGGCTGAAAATATTCACTAGAGAGAAAAGCTTGAGTGCATGAACAATGATTGAGATGAGATATGAATGATATATGAAAAAAAATCCTCAAAGTCTCCTTGTATATGAGTTTTTGAGCAGGAAAACAATACAGGCTAACTGGATAATGATCATAAACTAATTAAACCCCTAAGGACTTTTGGGCCCCAAGATCAAAACCTATCGGGGACTAGGTTGACTTGGGTCAACCCATATTAGGACTATGTCAACCTAGGAGGACAAGGTCAACCTAGTCTAGGAGGACATGTCCTGGGTGCCACAGAAAGCCAAGGCAAATACTAAAGAGATAAGGTGGAAAGATGGAAAAGAGAAGAGGAAAAAAGAGTGAACATGAGCATATCCATGATCCAAAGAGAGAATCATGAAGAGGAGTGAGCTCAATGGTTTTAAAAGGAAAGTGTGTCTATTTGAAGATGGTACATTAAGCCCCAACTTTAGTGGGAGTATGAGTTTCCTCAAATTTGCAGTAAAGTAGTTTCCTCAAATTTGCAGTAAAGTAGATCAAGAGAAAATAATAAAATCATATTATGACTAAAGAGGAAATAAATTATCAAGCCCCAAATAGACTTGAGTCTTATCACATCCAGAGTCAAAATAAGAGATATAAGTTCTATAAAAAAAAGCTATGTAGTTACTTTCCCAATAAGGTTTGTGTGCCTTATTGTGAACCACACAAGAAAAAGGAACAAGGAAAGAACTAGGGGAAAAGGTCTCTACAAGAGGAGATGATGTTTAATAGTTTAGCAAGTGTGTGTGGCATGATAGTCAACCCATCAGAGATGAACCAAATGGTCTAGCAAGTGTGTCTAGCATGCTAGTTAGTCCATCAAGGGATTTAACTTCAAGGGAACTCCATGCCCCAAAAAGAAGAATCAAAAGACAATCCAAGCATAAGGATGTGTGTGTCCTTATGGGATCAAGACCAGGCTTACCAGACTATTAGTAGTCAAAAGAAGGGTTGAAAATATGGACCATGCCTCCCAAATTGTCAGAGTTTAGAGAGAGATCCAAAAAAAAAGACCAAGCCTCCAGTAACTATCCACAGTTCCTGGAAAATAAAAAAGCAAAAATAAAAAAGAGAGAGGATAAAAAGGCATGAAATAAAAATTCATAGATTTGGGTATACCTCAGAAATTAAACCAAGTACTAAGGCTGAAGTACTCCAAGATATAAATAGAATCTGTATTTGTATTCCATGGAAAAAGGATGAGCAGAGCATATGCCCCCACATTAAAGTGATTGTAGTATCTTTAACGAAAGCATACATGCATCCACAAAATAACATTTCCATTACAATATGCCCCAAAGATGAGAAACATATCAAGGGAAATGAGCTCAATCAAAAGATAAGGCACAAAAGGTATCTACTAACTAAGGCGTCAACAAAATCATATGATAATATGTAATATTATATCAAGTATGAAAATAGAATCATTCTCCAAGGGAAGTAGAACTATGACAAAAGAGTGACACAAAGAAGAGTGTTTTTGGGCCAATAACATGGAGACCAAAAAGAATCTGCGCTATCATATCATAAGAAACCAAGAAGACTAAACAAGACCAATGGTACAAACAAGAGCACATACACAACATAAAATAGAATGACATATACAAGAAGAGAGATACAAATAGAAGAATGTAGATGAAAGAGAAATCACCTCATCCCCTTGCACTTAACAATGCAATAAGAATCCTCTAAAGTAATAAAAAAAGAAACAAAAACACAACATGGGAGAAACACAACACAAGAACACTAAAAAGTACCATTATGGATGGAGTTCACATTCTCTGCCCCCCCCCCCCCACACAATCTCAGTCCAAAATTCTAGGGGAAGGACGGCGAATCATGAGAGGAAGTGAAATAATAGGAATCACAGTGATCTCTAAGAAATAACTTTGAGAGTCACTATGCTCTTTACTAGGAGTGATTGTAAGTTGCTTATAAAACATGTTAGGTAAATCACTATCTACAATAATTAAATCATCTTCACTACTATCATATAAAGTATCTTTCATATCTAGATTAATATAATCTAAAATATGAATAAAATCATCATGTTTATCCAAATGCATAGTGTTACCTTGTTGAACCTCCTCCAAAGACACATGTAGGGTGTGATCAAATAAAGGTAAAGGTTGAGATGAAGATGTAGGTTGAGAAATAAGAGAACAAGGTTGAGCCTTAGCTCTATCTTGACAGTTCTTGTGACATTGACAAGGATGTTGATTACAAACAACTTTATGAGGAATAGAAGAAGGATTAGGATCAACTACCATAGGGATCATAGAAGGAACATCAATGGGTTGAGATTAAATAGTAGAAGGAAAAGGTACATAAGGTGTAGATGAAGTGGGAAAGATAGGAAGAAGAAAACAAAAGACTAAGCTCTATAGTCTTAGCTACTTTATATTGTTAATAGTTTCTATAAAGATAAGCAAGACGAGTAGGTGGTTTTTCAAGATGAGATGGCCAATAAACATCAATCTTAGTACAATATCTAGGATGTGATGGTTTATAAAGAGAATGATTAACAATAATAATGACTCCATCACAAGGAATTTGAAGACATTTATTATTAGGAGAATCAATAGCTTGCATGGCATAAATCCATGGAATAACAGGCTTAACTTGAAATTTATCAAAAGTAGGAATAACTACAAAGGTAGTAAAAATTGTTTTCTTTAAAACAATAATAGATAAAGTGATAGAACCTTGAGGTCGGTAAAGAAAACCATTACAAATTTGAATCCATTTATGAGTTGAATCATAAGTATCTCTATGCAACCCTTTTATTAAAAAGATGTTCTTCAGTGATAACATTCATAGCAAAGGAAGGATCAACCAAAGTACCATGAGAAGGAATCTGATCCACTCTAGTAGTGATGTAAAGAGGACCATTAGGTGCCTTAAATATATCAGACTAACTAAAGGTAATAATAGGTGGTGTTTGTTGAGGATCGGGTGGAGAGAAAATTAGAAGTTGAGACTCTAACTCAACATGATTAACCACATGATTTTCTTCTTCTATCTTCTCATCATAAGAAATGTGGAAATGAAAATAAGAAGGTTGATTAATGACATTCACTAGGTGTGAAGGTAAGGGTTTAGTCTAAATATGCAAATTTTCATTAGGCAGCACAATCAACTTACTCATATGATTAACTTGAGTATCAATATAAGTAGTCTTAGAATCAATAAGGTCTTAAATATCATTGTTGAAACCATAAGACTTTTAAGTATCATGGCCTGGTTGATGGTGATATTGATAGAAAGCTTTAGAATCAAAAGACATAGGTAGAGGTTTACTAGGATCAATATGATGAATAGGAGGAAGATTAAGAACACGAGCGTGAATCAACTTAGTCATCACCTCAGACAAAGGCTTAAATAAGTTAGTATATTGATGACAAGGATGAAATATAGAGGAAAATGTAATCATACCTCAAGATTTAGTAGCCACTTGATCACCATATGTATGTGGAGATTTGATTTTGATGAAGTTGTTAAATTTAGAGGACTTGTTTGAATTTCTAGCGGCATCACTCTTATCACTAGAAATAGGAGCCATCGAAGTAGAGCTCTTAAGTTGACTCACTTGTAATTGGTAACAGTGAAGTACTACACATAAGTGTGAAAAGGAGGTATACTTAACAAAGAGAATCTTATCCCTAATGTCTTTTTGTAAATTAGAAAGAAAAATGCGTTGAATATCACAATCATGCACAAGATAAGAAATATGAGCATACAAATGTTTAAATCTACCAATAAAATCAGTAACTTTCTCTTTAACATTCCACTTTATATAATGCAATAAATTAGTTAAAGAAACTTATCGAACCAAATATTATTCTAAAACTATTAAATGAAAGCATTAGTAAGAGTTTGAAAAAAATCTATAGAATAAGGAGGTGGAGAGCAATACCATTGCTAGGCTCTATCCCTTAAGGTGCGTGGAAACAACTTAGCCATAAACCTATAGTCATGAAGAAAATCACTACATATAGTTTGGAAAGTTTTAACATGAATCACAAGATCTCCCTTACCATTATAAGTCTTAATATGAGGTATCTCAAAATGTTGTGTAATAAAAGCACAAAGAATATCTAAGGAAAGGGAATTCACCACATCACATGTAGGAATATTGTAGTTAGATTGGGTTAAATGAGCAAGTTGTTGTTGTAAAGAAGAGATGATTCGAATCAAGGTACTAACAGTAGAATTAGAAGACATGCTAGTAGCCATAGGTGTACTAGAGGGATTAGGAAAGGTATTAGAAGCGAAAGGAACAAGTAAGGATGTCGGCAAAGAATAGGAAGGAATAGGTAAAGGGTTCAAATAAATAAAAGGAACCACATTATATGAAGGCAATGAAGAAGGAATGGAAGTAGGAGGAACAGTCATGGGAAGTGAAAGACTAGTAAGACAAACTCTTAAAGGAGTGGAAACTTCTGTAGAAGTAGTCATAAGAGGTGGAGCATATGTAGGTAAGATGGATAGAGTGGTAGAAATTGGGATAGAATGTTGAACAGCGGTGGAAGAAGGAGTATATCCTAACTCTTCAACACATTTTATCAAAGACTTAGCATGAGTATTAATAAGGCGGGATATACCATGCAACATAGAAATGTTGTTGTCATCATTATTGACAAGCTTTTAAAGAGCTTCAATAGTAGCAACACTATTGGGATTCTGATTTTCTTGAGCAAGACAAGTTTCCAGTTTATCAAATTCACTAGAAAGCTTATCAACTTATGAAGGAAGAAATCTTAAAGCATCAACCTCATCATGAGATGAGTGAGAAGAGTGATGATTCATTAAAGGACTAAGATTGGGAAAAAAAATGTGAGAATTATCAAACAAACCCATGAGTCTAAGGCTTCACCTAATGGGAATGCTATACGTAGGGCTTCAAGTAATTAAGCTCATAAAAAGAGAATATCACAAAAGGAAAACCTATTGAGATCTAACCAAGTAAAGAATACCCAATATAAGAGGAAAATATATGCAAAATAATCCAACACCAAAAAGACAGGGGGTTCACATCTAGTTCACCAAAATGTTTAGTGGTGAAATGGAAGCACCTGAATAAGATGTAGGCCTCCACTTTACAAGGCACCGATCCATTCAAATATGTGTGTGTAAGGGAAAGAGGGGATTTCCAAGTATGATTCCACTTATGATCCAAATTAGATTAGCCAGGACCCAAAGCAAGAAGGGTGCTAATACTAAATCTGGGTTGTAAAGAGGAATGCAATACAAAGAAATATGCTCTCGTAGGCCTTTAATAAGATAATGTGAATGTGAAATTGAAATATCTAGATGCTATGTGAGTATAATTAGCCCAATTAAGATGCAAATATAGGGTAAATATATTAATTTAAATGTAAAAGACTCACCTTGAAATGCATAGAGGAAGATGTATTTTCACTTAATAACTTTCAAATTTGAATCTTTTTTGAATTTCTGCCTATGATTCTTGAAATGAAACAACGAAGGGAACAAAGCCTAGAAATCTCCTCAGAATTTGAAACCGAAGGACTAGGTTGATATGGAATGATGCCCTATAACCAAGTTGACATAATTCATAGCTCTAAAACTAACGACTTTAGAAAGATTAATTGATGACTTCAAAAACATTATGAACTATAGGTTCGAGATCTATAATTATTTTTGCTCCCAACTTGAAATTGCCATAGAAAAGAAATGTTTGGGGGTTGGGGTTTGATGAGGGCTTGCCTTGGTCAAGCCCTAGGTTAAGGAATTAATTGTAAATGTAAAAGACTGTAAAGAATAAGATAAATGTTAGCATTTTCCTTGCCTACGTGTATGTAATGTAGATCTTGAATTAGGGATGTAGGATATCTCCACACTTTGCAATGAATCTATTATAACTCTGACATGGTGTCATGGATGTGGATATGCATCGATGCAGAGGATAAATGCTTCAATGTGGATCTCCTTCCTTGATAACCAACAATATGCTAGATCTTGAAGAAGAAATGCTCACAAAGGATTCTCCAATGCTAGATAAAATCTCCTTGCTTGAATGCTTAAATACTTGAACTCCTTGAATGCAAAAGACCAAAAATATTCACTAGAGAGCAAAGATTGAGTGCATGAATAATGATTGAGATGAGATATGAATAAGATATGAAAATGAAGCCAAATCTCATTGTATATGAATTTTTAAGTGGGAAAACAATACAGACTGACTAGATATTGATCATAAACTGATTAAATCTCCAAGGACTTTTGGGCCCTGAGATCAAAAACTATCGAGGAGTAGGTTGACTTGGGTTGACCTAGTCGAGGTCTATGTCAACCTAGGAGGACAAGGTTAACCTAGGTCATCTTAGACCAAACTAGGTCAACCTAAGTTGACTTGGTCCAAGAGGATAGGTCTTGGGTACCACAAAAAGCTAGGGCAGATATTACAGAGAATAAGGTGTAAAGATGGAAGAGAGAAGAGGAAAAGAGAGTGAGCATGAGCATATCCATGGTCTGAAGAGGGAATCATGAAGAGGAGGGATCTCAATAGTCTTAAAAGGCAAGTGTATCCATTTTAAGACGATATTGTTTCAAGTCATGTAAAGGCTCATGCACCCATTAATTAATATAAACAAGGGTGGAGACCTACTTAGCACAATTTAGAGACTCAATTTGTATATAACTAGCTTTATTTTATTAGGTCTTAGCATATTGTTTGCATTAGATGAGCTCTCACTCCTAACACAAAAGAAGGAAAGAGTTTCTTATAAATACATGGATGTAATATGTACTCTAGGACGATATTTAAATGCAATAATAAATGTTATTGGTGTTCTCATTCTGAGAATACTAAATATTGTCAGAGTGTATTATTTTTGTGAATTCATGTTCACGAATAGTAATGGAGCCAATGCTTTTATTGTGTTGTGATAATTGTGCAATCTTTTAAATTTGATGTTTGCCTTATGTTAACAAAATACTTTATTGTGATGAATTGGAGAAAGGATCACTATTGTTCTTGCTTTGCTTTTTGTCTCATGTGTGTGCACTTTTTGTGGCTACATGATTTGATGAATTGTGAAACATCTATTGGTTTTCATTAAAGTTCCCATCGATAATTGCATCAGTGGAGTTAAGGAAGCATTGCTCCTAATTTCATTGGTTTCCTACCTGGTTTTTTTGATAATTTATTTCATAGACCTATTTTTCCTTTGACTTATGTCCATCAGGAATTTTCTTTTCAATAATTTTTTTTGATCTCTCATTACTCTATCTTCATTATTTTCTTTTCAAACACATGGTTAAAATAGGTATTCATATAGTTGCATTGATTAGAAATTTCATTCATCATTAAAAAAAATACAAAAATACATTGGTTTTGTGGTTACATTTCATTAAAATTGTGTAGAATCAATAAATATCACCAAAGGCCTCCTTGTGAACATTCATATTTACCTTCAATTGAGCTATGTAGTAGGTTGAAAAATAGCCATTTGGAACCTTGGAGTTCATCATTGATCATCTTTTCAATAGAGATATTTGAAAGAATTTATGTCATTAGTATCATGCCAAACAACTTCTCAACATAGGTTGGCGCTAGAAGGAGGGCCTTAAAACTGTTCTACCCATAAAACTAAATTGTTGTTTGATAGTTATGCAATTTTTATAGTTCTATTTTTTCTTAGTCTTTTCACAATCACAAGGTGCACTTTTCACAAAGGTGCACTTTTCATAAGGAGCACTTTTCATCAAGCTGCTCAAACTAGAAGATCTTGACCCACTATCTCCATTTCAGTGAGAATTGAAGTCTTCACCCAACATACAAGAGTTCTTACAACTTGGTCATTTTTTAAAGCCTTGCAACAACAAAGGGATACTCAGGATCTTGCCACTCACATTACAAATTCAATCATCTTCATCTATTCAACATTCTACTTTACCCACCTATCATTCCACTGAATCTTATGGAATTCTTTGCAAACACAATAGATTCACCAATCAACCTACGGGGTCTACTCCATGATCTTCCCAAGAACCTTGAGATTTTTTTCCCCAAGGTTCATCTATAGAGAGACATGGACAATGAAATATCAAATCAAGGTTTTCATAAAAATATGAAATCAAAAAAGAATTCAATAAGAAAACGTGGTCCTTCGTGTGTTCTCATACACCTTAGGAGAGGTTGCAATCAACCGGTACATAAATTTTCTACCAGAATCCATTCTAAACTAAGAAGATTTTGAGAACTTATTCTTGGATCAAATTCAAAACATTCATCAATTTAGTCATTTTACACCACCAGTTCATATCTAGCAAGAGGGATCCAACAAAAACTATCTCACGCTTTAATCATCATTTTCACATGGCATACCACAAGTTGGAAACCCCTTATACCATACCAATGGAGGGTGTGATTCAAATCTATTTGAACTCTATGGATCACCTCACTACTATCTTCTTAACGAGACTTCCTATTGCATACGTTGATACTCTAGAAAAGGTTTTCGAAGAAGCAATCAACTTTACCAAACATGCTAACCCTAATGGAGGAGACATGATGATGTTGGACACATCATTATAGGAAATCATGCCAAAAGAAACAACATGCCTCACAAGATGAAACAAGGACCAGAAAGAATGACACAAAACTAGAGGAATATGACACTTTAGCCTTTGTACTCTTGGGATAAGGATCTAAAATAGGTCCACAACATGATGTCAATGATGCACAATTGCAAACCAAAAGTAGCAATAATTACTTCATGAATTATTGGAAATATAAGAGGAGTAAATGAGAGGGGAGGGTGGATTAGTTACCATAAAAATAAATCCCAGATCCCTTAAATGTCAATACAAATCAAAACTCAGTGAAAACAAAACTCTGTTGTAACTCAAAAATTACATAGGCACTCGATTTATACTAACAAATGTTGAAGCTCAGTAAACACTGAAACAACAAAGCAAACACTTATCATAAAAAAACTTAAAATATTATCTGTGATTGATGTTACTTTAACTTAGTTGCAAACACATAAAGGAAATAACATGAACATGATTGACACCAAGATTTTAACGTGGAAACCCAATTTGGGAAAAACCACCAATTGCAACTAGTTACTAATTTTCACTCTCCTGAAGTGAGCCCTATTAGGAGCCAACCCTATTAAAGGTTACAAAACACACTGTTAGGTTTGACCCTATTAGAGGATTTAATCACCCTGTTAGGAGTGGCCTTGTTAGAGGTCTTTAGACAATTCAATGTAAATTTCACCTTGTTAGAGGATTTGCAAATAACTGTTAAGCCAACTCTGTTAAGAGATTTAGATCATTGCTACAATGGTTAGAGAGTAACAATGAGATGACTTGATTTCTAATGCAATTGAATTGCTGATTACAAATATCAATTCTAGCTTGTATACTTGATCCTTCTTGATCAAATGTATCTTTGCATCTCAACAAGGATATTCTACTTATCCGTCTAATTTGCTTCCTCTAAGCATCATCAAATCCTCTATTATGTTTCATACATTCAATCCTCAGCTTGACCTTATATTTATATCTTACACATTGTCAAGTCGGCTTGAATATAACTTAGAATAATTAATATTCATCTTCTTAGTTGGCTAGAACCAACAAACAAAACTATTTAACTCAATATGCCAAAACAAGAAAATCCTTGGTTAGCCGACCCTGCTCAGAAGATACTAACTCAAAGCAATTTTCTTGTGTTAACCAAGTGAACTCAGTTAACATTGCATATTCATAAAGTTCCTTTGGTAATTGAGCGAACTTGGTTAACACTAGTTCCATCCAACATTTCCTTCATTAACTGAGTGAGCTTAGTTAACACTCAATTTCTGCAAACTTTACTTTGTCACCCGAGTGAACTTAGTAGACACTGTCTTCTGAACTAGGAAAACTTTAGAATGTGTGATAGACAAAGGAAACTATGTTCAATACTCGAGTGAGCTCGACATACACTGACTGGCAATGATATGACATTTTGTGTAACATCAAAGACAATACACAATTAATCAATTGTTTCCAACAACATACTTGTACAAAAATAAAGCAATATTTTTGGTCGATGCAAGATTTCTCAAAGACCCAAGATGCTCCTACATCAAGTACATGAAATTTAATAACAAAATTGGGCATCTAAACAAAATCTCAAAATTTCAAAAATTGGATGACATGTGTTTGAATGATGTACTGTACTGGTGAATTACCACCCTTCCCTTTCCCTGTGGCAACCTTGATGTCCTCGTCCATGAACACCACATACCTTTAACAAAATTGGGCACCTAAACAAAAACTTAACATTTTAAAAATTAGATGAAACCTATTTAAATGATGTACTATAATGGTGAATTAGAACCCTTCCCTCCCCCTGTGGTGACCTCCATGTCCTTGTCCATGAACACAATATACCTTGCTAACAATCACCTATAAAATATTTATCTAATAATCAATAAACTATAATTTCAATTCAAAGTTTCCATCTTCTCCTTTGACACTCCCACCTCCTAGTCACATACATAATCCAAAATAGATGCATATGTTTTGTTTGCCTCACCCCTCCTCAAATTCTGCTCTTCCAATGCATGTCATAAAATAAAAGGATGAAAACATCCATGAACTAACTTTGTTAGACCCAAAATTGCCTCTAACGCTTGCCTCCATTGAAGTCTTACATCCTCATCCATAACACACTTTACATATTCCTTACTACTAGATTCTAAACTCCATGCGCAAAACATTGATGCAATGTTTGTGTTGGTCCTAAATTTGACATTTGTAAGCATGAAATCATCACCTAAATTTGATCAAACCAATAGGAAAAAGAATGGGTCGTCTTTCATGAAAATATTTTTAAAAAACTTCTAAAACCTTACCTTAGAAAGCCATATGTTTTTCAGATGCTTTTAAACTAAATTCACTTCCATCCTCTCAACTCTTCTTCACATTGTAGACACCCAAGAAAGACCACCAACCTCATAAAATATTCAAATCACTCACACGACTAAAAAATTACTAGTAATTGTGTCTGATAAATGCCCAACCCATCTTTGTACTTATACCTACCAAATCACCATTGCAATACACTTATCATCCCAATCATAATTTCAGACAAGTTGGAGCCAAATTTCTCCACAAATGACATAGCCAATTTGGAAAGAAAATCGACTAATGTAATTTCGTCCCTAAATACATGAGATATTTTAAATTATTAAAATTTTGTCAACTTTTTACCAATAAGGAAAATTATCTTATCGATTCGCCACACATGTGCACTACCATTGGCTATTGCATTGAAAACAAACTAGGAGTCCCCTTCCAAATGTAAATGTTCCAATTTATTTTGTTGGCCAAATCAACCACAAGAAGTGCTGCCCAAGCCCTTGTATTGTTGTTGGTACCATCTAGCCTTCTCGTTTCAACCTCTAAAAAATTACCTTCCAAATCTCTTGCTACACAACTCACTCAAGATGGATCTGCACTAGCTTTTGTAACACCATTAAAGTGGATTTTAACCCATCCCACATTCGACTTCATCCATTGCACTTTGACTCTACAACTAAAAATGATATCAACCATAAAAAATCCCATTAACAAACAATACTAGATTGATATTTACAAAAAATAAATTATATTTATAATAATTATTCCAAGTTAGTCATAACATGCGAAGAAACATCTTGAAAATATTTTTATAACAATTGTAACCAACATTTTAATTACCCACAAAACGATTTCAACCACTCCAATCGTTTTGATTTGCTTTTTAAAAAGGGGAAGAAATACAAGTATAAATAGGTTTACATTGCGTGCAAGGTGCATAGATCAAAAGCTATATTATCAGGGGTTATAGAAAAAGAGATGAAGCATTGAGAAATTCGTCGAGGCCAGGGCAGAATACTCGAGATTTTAAATTCAGTTCATCTTCATTGTTTCTCGAATTCAGCCTCCACCATGGTGCTCGAGGTATGCATTCTCAAAATTTCAATTCAATGAAAACTATCTATTCCGTGCCCTAGGTAGTTTAATTCAAATCTACCAAGGAATACTTATTTCACGTGTGTGCTGTTAGGCTACTATGATATGCATCGACAATTCGGAGTGGATGAGAAATGGGGATTACAGTCCCTCTAGATTTCAGGCTCAGGCAGATACAGTCAATCTCATTTGTGGGGCAAAAACCCAGGTTTGACTATCCTATCTGTTAATTTTTTCGGTCCATTATCCGGGCTCTATTACAAATTGATTTAGGAAAACAAAAGTTTGATCCGTCATGTGTTGGTTAATTTTTGCAGTCAAATCCTGAGAACACTGTGGGTGTAATGACGTTAGCTGGGAAGAATGCCCGTGTACTGGTCACACCCACAACTGATCTTGGAAAGATTCTTGCCTGTATGCACGGTGCGGGTTTTCTTCATTCTCTTTCTATGCTGTATTAAAAAGATATATTTTAGTTGCTTTTTAGCGTTTCATTTGGTTTTCCGTTTATTGAATAATAAATATATGTCTCGAGATGGCGCTTGTTTTTATGTATAGGGTAGGTTGTGAGATCAATACCATGATTGATTTCCAATTTATCAAAGGCTAGTTTTTGAACCTTATCTTAAGCTTACTAGGCAACGGTGCTCAAACCTAGGTTGTGGAGAAATTTGTTAACAGGGAGCACGAAAAAACAGTTGCCGTAAAAATCACTCCATTTCCTCCAATATTAGAATCAAAGTCTTACTCTTGTGTACTTGCGTCTATATAGAGGCTTGTCATTAGGTCTGGGAAAGGTGGATTATTGTTATGGGAATCAGCTACTTATACAGTCGTGAAATGATAGGGTTTTCGGTTGATTGGGGAATGGATTAAATATTAATTGGGCTGTAGGTCTATATTAATGCTTATTGAAGATGAAAGAAAACAATGCTTTCTGCATACTTTGCTATCAGGGTATAACAGTGGGAGTGCCAAAGGCATTTTTGATGAGAGTGTTGCACTTTCTCAAACATACAAGTTATATTGCAGGGAATAGAAAGTAAATGGTGATTTTGGAAAGAGAGGGAAAAACTATTAAGGGATAAATATGCAGCTATTTGGAAACAATTTTTGTGAACAGTAAATGTTTTCCTTGCCATGTGTTGTTCGCTTCTTTATGATGAGTGTCAGAGAAGTCTTTCAAAAGGTGCAGGTAAATTGTTAGAGGTACTGTCTTTGACACAAACTCTATTCGGACAATTTGATGTACTCTAGGCATATGTCTTGTGCCTGCCCTTGTGAAGAAATAGTTATTTAATAATAGTTATTGTAGGCTTAGAAAGTATATGTTGGTTTTCTTAGGTCATATCTGTACAGCATATTCCTTTGCTTCAACTATTTTCAGTTGCAGAATGTAGCTAGGAGTAGAGAAAAATGACGTCACTAACAAACAAAATAATCTCAATATATTTTTCTCTACATGGATGGTTCCTCAAATGTGATGATCCCTCTCTCTCTCTCTCACACATGCGCACAAACACATTCACCCACCCACCCACTCACACCCACTCACACCAAATCATCCAGAGATTAAAGGGATACTTGCACATTGTTTCTATTGAAACTCATTTCTTAAGGACTGGGTTAAAGGTCCCTCCTTCCATTCTATCTGTAATTGGAAATATATTTCAGTTCAAACATGGAGGCTTGTTTGTTGTATAAGCACTGGTGTTAGTTTTGCATGGTTGCAAGTATCCGAGTATTGATCAAAATATTGTGACTTTCCTTATGGAAGTCTTTCAGACTGGCACCTGAAAAACATTTTCAACATTTTGAATCCAAACCTTAGTTACCGATTCGGGATACGAATCCGATTCGGGCACGTGAATCGGATCCGTGGATTCGTGATTTTTTTTTTTTCCCGATTAGGATTCGTGGAGGATTCGTGAATATATATATATATATATATATATATATATATATATATATATATATATATATATATATATATATATTACTGATCTTGCCCAAGCCCCAACTAGTAACAGATATATATATATATATATATATATATATATATATATATTTATTTATTTCTCTCATTTATTAGTATATATAATGCATAAAAAGGTCATTTTAGCACTAGAAAGCAAAAAAATATATTTAAAAAAGTCATATTATATAACTTAGACTCACTTAAACTTGTCGATCCTTGAGGATTCACGCTGGATCCTTGAGGATTCGTGCTTGGATTCATGCAGATCTGGGCAGGATCCTTGTTTCACACAGTGGATTCGTCAGGATTCGTGGGCCATGAATCCGGACGAATCCACTGTGTAAAACAAGGATCCTGCCCGGATCTGCACGAATCCAGGCACGAAACCGGATCCGGATCGGACCCGAATCCGGATCCGGCCTCTAGGGCACGAATCCGGTAACTAAGATCCAAACACCTTGAGGATGGTGAGAAGTTGTATTTGAATGACTGGAAAATAGGAAATTCAGACGAACATGGTTATCTATTATAATGATTTTTTAAGAGAAGCTGTGTTTGGTAGTAAGCAACAAGGAAGTTTTTCTAATGGGGTGTTGGAAAGACTTCTAGTGGCTTATTCAATCTTTTCTTGGCAAAAAGTTGGGAATGAGCATTGAGAAGATGGAGGTGCTGTAGAGCTTGTATTGGAGGGCAATTTATAGAAACTGGAGGATGAAGTTTTTAATCTTTACTTGGGATTAAAATTGTCTATAAGCGGGAGGATGAATGTGGGTGCTACTGTATGTATTTGCTATATTTGCTACAGTATTTGGGAGTGCAATTTGGATGGAAAACCTTTATTAAGAATCCTAATGTGGCTTCAGGCAACACAATGGTTGGACCATATTTCTTTGGTTACTAAATAATTATATTTTTCAATATTGATTCAAGCTAGCAGGTTTGTACCCTGCTTCGGAGGTTGGAGGGTAGTGATGGTATCAAGTTTTTGAATTGATTTTTTTCTGCTTGATTGGGTGTTGGTGGTGTATTTAATGCCCCGTTTTGTATGTAGTTGATTGTAATAAGAGCTAGCCCTGTTTCATTCATGGAGTAGGAAGTTTGTTAGGGTGTCTTGTCGGCTATATTGCCCAGTTTTGGTTTGTACAGGGGATATTGTAGCAAAAATGTAACTATAGTTATTATAATAGGTAGATAGCAGTTTTTAGATTTCGGGCTTTCAGTTTTGTAATGGAGGAGTTGTTTGTTTTTTATCTTATGATTGGGAGACCAGTTCTGGGCTTTTCTTTTTATGGATGAGGGACACAACAACCTTCATTTAATGCATCATATACAATGTATATGTACTTGAATTTTTAAAATACAAATATTTTTTAAATAGCTAACCATAGCTTAAAGAAACTAAAAGAAGTTGAAGTGTTAAAGTGTAAGGAAATCAGTTGGTCTTGGAATCCATCTGATAAACTGACAGTCATAATTATAGACATATGCAAGAAAAGAAGTGTTGCATTATGCATGATACATAGCTAGTGGGAACATTGAGTCACTGGATTAGAAAGTACAGGCATGATCCAATGGATATGTTGGTAGCTACTCATTGCTAGAACTTTGGGATTCAAAGTCACACACTTTCTAGAATGGACTCCCGGTTGGCTGCACATCTTGGTTCTTATCAAGTTGTATTGGCTTCTTTGGCTCTACATTCCGTTATGTTGGTAGGCTATAACCCTACTGGGATGTCTTGTGAGGCATGATATTCAAGGCATTGTATATGAACACAAGCTTCTTTGCTTTTCAAGAGATAGGTTATGTAACTCTTAGCAAGGTGGCTGAAGTTATATGATAGTCTTCACTTCTTTGCAGGAAAGGATTTAAATACATGGTAGAGAAGGTGAATGCCACTTGGATGCAACAATCTTTAAGGTTCATATAGACACCACCACATATTTGGCCTTTTGTGTGCCTTGCTGGCCCTCTCTCTTTATGCTAATTTATTTGGAGGTCTTCACAAGGCTCTTCTTTGTTTCACTGTTATCAATGGGAACACCTCTATGGGCCTTTTTGCACATCATTTTGGATTCACTACATATGTTGTCATTGGTCAATGTGTGTTCAACTTCTCTCACTTCTGCTGAATATTGTTGTATTAGACTTCTAAGGTGGGGTCACTCTCATGAATTGCAGCTTTATTCTGGGTAAACATGTTAACAAGACACTTGTACATGCAGATTTAAGAATCCCCAAATCTGATTCCAATGGAAAGTTGCACACAAATCCTAATTAACTCAGACTTGATCCAAACACATTGCTGACCAAAACCTCCTTATCCCATATCCTTCCCTTGCCTTGAACTTTTCTCTCCCGGTCCGGTCTTTTGTCTTGATTATAACTTTCTAGGGCTTCTACAACTTAATCATTTTCTTCAAAAAATGAAGTAGGAAACATACCAGATCTCAACTGGATTGAGGAATTCTTTCATTGAAAAGGATTGAAGCAATGTCAAGGAGCTGTGATGGTTACACGCAAGCATGCACACCTCCTTTGTCTCTGCCACTACCTTCTTGAACCATTGAATTTCACCAATGTCATTGATCTAATGACATACACCTGATAAGGGGTACACTAGATGTGCCTGTAGTTGGACACACCCAATTTACTTGGTTTCTCAATGAATATATGTTGCATTTGTAACTGCTTGAACTTCATTAGAAGAGCATTCTCCTCAATGTGCTCTCTGAAAATCTGTTATTGGAGAGAAGACTGCAAAAGGAATATACAGGAGGAGAAGTTCTCATAGAGGATTGAAGTTTCGGATTGCAGGGCATAGTAAGCATCAGAGAAGACAACTAGATGTTGAAATCCCCATACTGTTTGAGGATACTATGTTTGAAGGTATGCGTAATGAAGCTTTGCTGTGGGGAAAGACCAAGAAGAGCCACCATCCATGAGCTTACCGGAGGAGACAGAGATGGAAGAATGGAGAAGAGAAGGTTTTATATGCATTGAGTAGAACCAAATGGAATATTAAATAGAGACTTTCTTGGTGCACAATGGACAGGAAATAGTGGGAGAGTGAAAGATAATCTCTCACCAGTAGGAACTTTAATGTGCAGAACTTTTCAAGCAGTTAGTTAAAAGCTGGTTGGGCTTTAGCATCAGCTCTGGACTTCCAAATAAGAGCGCTTAGCTTATTCCATGGAGATTAGCTGAACCTGGAATGCTTGAGGTTAAGAGGGAAGACATGGAAGCTTTGTTTGTTGGGCCATTTCCAATTTTTGAGCAAGTTAACATGGCAACAAGTAGAGAACATATCATAAAGTTCTAAGTTAGCTCACTGCTATTTTGGATTGGGATCCTCCTATGTGAATAGCAAAGCCTCAACATCTTGTATGGGTCTTAACTCTCCAAAGCCTTTGGACATACCACTTGGGGTTTGATGCATAAGCAACCGTGTGCAATGGAGCGTTGAGCTTAGCCTATCTTTTATAATGATTGGTTGAATTTGTTCATTGTATGATAGCAATAATAAAGTGGAGTTCTCTCACATGATAGCTTTCATTTAGTCAAACATAGAATCAAGGCACTCGTACACCTCTTCCATGCTAGGTGCCCTAGCATTCTCATGTGACATCTTATCATTTGGAATTTTGACAAAAATTGGTGGTTTTGCCAGTGAAACAAACCCTGAGGAAACCGTGTTTCATCTATATACTGTTAACAATTGCAGATGTATCCAAAAAGAGAAAACTGTGGGTTTAAATTGTGTGCATAGGAGAACATAATGGTACCAAAAAATTTGTAGATTGAGGCAGAAAAAACATCGAGCACACAGTAAAAAACAACACTATGAAAGAAAAAATTTAGACCAAGTAAAATGCTTGTAGAAATACAACTGGCTCTGAGAATACAGCTGTGAACTAGGAGGAAAATAACAGAAAGAACTTTTGGTGCAGGACCACATGCAATGAAATCAGGAAGAAATCTGATTTCTTGCTATTTTAAGAAATTAACTAAATTTAAATTAAAAAAATACCATTAATGTCAAGCATACAAGTGCGAGAAAAGATACAAAAGATAGATAGTGAAATTCGTTTCTTAATTTCTTTAAAAAATGAAAAAAAAACTGGAAAATTTTCTTCCATAACTTGAAACAATTCATTAAGAGACTCAAGAATTGGATCAAATGCTTACACTTAGATGCTTAGGTCTTCTTTGTAGAAGCTATCTAGCACCAAATGAGAAAAGAGCAAAATAGAAAAAATAATGATATGATAAAACATTGAAGCCTCTTCTAGGGCTGGTTTAGGGTTTACAGAAAAGAATAATATTTAAAAAGTGCTTACAGCACATGATTTAAGTGATAAATAAAAAAATTGTTTTATTGTCGTGTTTTGGCATCCTAGGCCCAAGGTGTGTCTGGATGCTTGGGAATGCCCAAGGATGTTCACACAGAGTGCTACATCTCCATGTGGATGCATTGGCACATTCACAGGGAAATGTAACACTCTTTATGGGAATCCAAATGCATCCAACTCTGCACCACCATTTGAACGCATCCAACTTTGCACCACCATCAAAACGCATCTAGATTTGGGGCTTATGGGAGACTATCTGGTAACTAAGGTGGAAAGGACAGTCATAGATGACATGGCCTTCCATATGACAATAAAAGAAAGCATTGGGTTTATCGAGGTAAGTAATAGATTGGTCAATTTCAAACCTTAGGCCAACTAGGTTAATAGAGTTTGAAAGAGATTGAGTAAGATCCATTCCAATAGAAGCCATAAGGTGTGAATGAAACGAGTCCATTTATTAGAGTGTTGTTTACAGTAACGCCATAGAGCTCTGCCTAATTGAGCTGCATTTTCTTATAAGAAAGTTCAAAAGGTTAGATTGAGGAAAGGATTTTTTTAATTAGCAAAAGAGCAAAAATAATGATATGATAAAACATTGAAGCCTCTTTTAGGGTTGGTTTATGGTTTAGAGAAAAACAAAATTTAAAAAGTGCTTTTAGCACATATTTTAAGTGAAAAATAGATAATAAATTGTTATTTTGTTGTGTCTTGGCATCTTAAGTCCAAGATGTGTCCAAATGCTCAGGGATGCCCATAGGGAGTGTTACAGCTCCTCGTGGATGCGTTGGCACATCTACAGGGAGCTGCAATGCTTCTTGTGGGAATCCTAATCGAACCAGCTCCGTACTAGCATCCAAATGCCTCCGGATCTGGGGCCTGTGGGAGAGTATCTTGTAACTGATGTGGCCTTCCATATGACAATAAAAGCAAGCATTGGGTTTATTGAGGTAAGTAATAGATTGGTCAAATTCAAACTGTAAGGTGTGAATGAAACTAGCCCATTTATCAGAATGATGTTTACAATTACACTGTAAAACTTTGCCCAATTGAGCTGCATTTTCTTATAAGAAAGGTTGAATGTTAGATTGAGGAAAGGAATTTTTTCCAAGTAAGTTTATAGTAAATTTCAAAATGTGACTGGTGACACTGATATGACACGTATTCTGGGTCCATGGGTAATGCTTTTGACTCGAAGGTATAAACTGGTGAGATCACAAATGGGTAACCTCATCCCCAATTATCAAAGGTGAGCCTTGAACTTGCAAGCTTTGGATCAGAGAAGGCACAACCTTGTAATTGCAATGGCCTAGTAACCTTGGTGGCTACAACAATACCACCACCAATTCATCAACACACTATGGGAATCCCAATTCAACCAGCTCGGCACTAGCATCCAAATGCATCCAGATCTGGGGCTTGTGGGAGAGTATCTGGTTACTGAGCTAGAAAGGACACTCATAGATGACACGGCCTTCCATATGACAATAAAAGCAAGCATTGGGTTTATTGAGGTAAGTAATAGATTGGTCAAATCCAAACTTTAGACCAACTAGGTTAATAGAGTTTGAAAGAGATTGTGTAAGATCCATCCCAATACAAGTCGTAAGGTGCAAATGAAACTAGCCCATTTATCAGAATGATGTTCACAATTACACTGTAGAACTTTGCCTAATTGAGCTGCATTTTCTTATTAGAAAGGTTGAATTTTAGATTGAGGAAAGGAATATTTTCCCAGCAAGTTAATAGTAAATTTCAAAATGTGACTGGTGACACTGACATGAGATGCATTTTGGCTCCATGGGTAATGCTTTTGACTCGGAGATATAAACTAGTGAGATCACAAATGGGCAACCTCGTCCCCAATTATCAAAGCTGAGCCACGAACGTGCAAGCTTTGGATATAAGTGAAGGCACAACCATTGTGATTACAATGGCCCGGTGGGTTTTAAACCTTGGTGACTACAACAATATCAACACCAATTCATCAACACACTATCGGAAAAATCCCCAAGGAAAGTAAATTTAACCCACAAGGGGATTTATTTTTAGTTAGACCTTTTGGATGAAAATCCAAGTCCCAAGCTTGCGAATGTTATTGATGGGCCAAAGTATAGCACCATAGAAGCATGATCAGTTTCTGAAACGTTACAAGCTACGCATCCCTTGCCAAGGCCCCTAAAGGATTCAATAGCCCAGCCTTTGAGCTGCCATTATGAAGGTCCCTTTTGAAAAATTCTTGTTATTATGGGATGCGTCTCAGGCAAAACAAAATAACGATTTTTCCAATGCCTTGGGAAACGACATCCACAATTTCATCAGGTAAAGCGAATGAATTCACTTTATCTGTATTACTGTTCTGTGTTTTAGTTGTATTGTTCTGAGTTAGTGGTTGAAGAAGTGGTATCAATTGCAATAGGGATCTTACTTGTTTGTTGAACAACAGTCTGAGAAAAATTTGGTAGCATTACAGTAGACGAGACATGTAGGGTGTCTTCACTAATCAAAGGGTCAGATGTAGGGTCGGATACAATACCTCCTTTGACTTTGTTTTCTTTAAAGTTATATATCAGATCCGTCATCTATTTAGCTTTTGTAAAACCATGGGTAATACATATGAATAGTGGTTAATGTCTTTAGAGATGTCTGTTAAATTGGTGCCAAAATTATATCAAAGGTGAAATTAACTCGAAAGTTTAATACACCATCTGTTATCAAATTGACCTTGTATAAGCTTGGGTAATAATAGGTTTCTAAAGTTGTTACCTGCAGGCTTGCAAGTTGCAGGGGAGATGAATATGACATCTGGTATCCAAGTTGCTCAGCTGGCACTTAAACACCGTCAGAACAAAAAACAACAGCAAAGAATTATAGTGTTTGCTGGAAGGTATTTTGGGGGCATTATTGTTATGTGGTTTTTCAGAAGAAATTTGATTTTTTTTCAGTCCATCTAACTGTGTTTACCATGTCAGTCCTATTAAAGCTGATAAGAAGACATTGGAAGCAATTGGAAAGAAACTGAAAAAAAATAATGTGGCACTGGATATTGTGGATTTTGGAGAGGAAGATGATGGAAAGCCAGAAAAACTGGAGGCTCTTCTTGCAGCAGTAAACAATAATGACAATAGTCATATTGTTCATGTTCCTGCAGGCCAAAATGCCCTTTCGGATGTCCTACTCAGGTAATGAGTGAGTAGTGACTGTAAGTCTAAACTAGGTGAAGAGTTTTGGTAAGTTATAACATTAACAGAGTGATCATTTATATAGTCTCATTAATTTTTGTACATGCAGCTCACCTATCTTTACTGGAGATGGTGAAGGTGGAAGTGGGTTTGCTGCTGCCGCAGCTGCTGGTGCTGCCGCCGCCGCCGCCGCAGTTGCGGGTGGTTCAGGCTTTGAATTTGGGGTTGATCCAAATTTGGATCCAGAATTGGCTCTGGCACTTCGAGTGTCAATGGAAGAAGAGAGGGCAAGACAAGAGGCTCAAGCAAAAAGAGCTGCAGAGGAAGCTGCTTCAAAGGCTACACAGGAGGGACAAGAGCAAGCATCAAGCTCTCGTGATGTTTCAATGGCAGAACCGAGTGCTACTGTTGCAACAGGAACAACTGGAAAAGGGCCCGATCTAATGGTATGTATTTTAATGGAAAAAAATGCTTGCAACTGAATTTGATTGTATTTACCTATTGTTATAATGAGATTTCCAGAAGCTATGGCCTTTATATCTTGGCCCTGTCTTTATTGGGACAGCTTTGGTTTTCAACACTTTTTAAGGTTTGGTTAAATTCGATCAATTATTAATTTATGCATAATTTTGAGGTCTTATTTGTAATCTAGCTGATTTCTTTTTCGTAATCATGATGTTCATTCAGTTTTGTTAAACTTGTTTGAGGAATTTGTGATAAAAACCACTCTTAAATTGAGTTTGTATGATATTTTATTACAACGTGGGAAGAATTACATGACTGGGTCATTTCTCTGACAGCGATTTGATTTGGTATTGGCATTTCTTCATCTGTGAAAAGTCATATTCTTTTGGTGTTTTGTAAACACCAATAATATTCATAATTGAACTTTGTATATGTTGTTGTATTGTTGGTAGTTTGATAGAATTTGAACTAATTTTGGAGTTTATCTTTTTTGATAGGATGATGAGACTGCCCTACTAGAGCAAGCTTTGGCGATGTCAATGGATAATCCTGGAACTAGTCAATCTGGGGCTGTCTCAATGGGTGATACTCATATGGCAGAAGCTGGCCCAGAGGATCAAGATTTGGCTTTTGGTTTGTGTTTCTCTTTATACATTTTGTTTTCTAATGCTTTTGTATTCTTTATGTCATTTACTGACTTCTGGTTTGATAAGTAAAATCCCCAACACCTGCAATTTTTCCCAAGCGTCTATAAATTTTTCTTAATCAGTTTGGCTAAAGCATTTGTGTGCATATCTCTTTTTCTTCACCTAATTCAAACCGTATTAATGAAGTTTATGATGCTATTATTCAGGTAGTTATCATTCGATATATTTCTATATTGCGTAGTGTGGACATTGAATTTCAAATCAGATGGTCTTTTGTTGGTTTCCAAATGTCTACTGTTTTTGTCTTGTACATGTAGTCTAGTGTAAGTTGTGAACCTCTTGGAGAATATAAGTGCAAAAGCATACAGCGTTTTCTTTCCTTTGTGTTTTTACACCTTCACACTAAGATATTCTTTTTGTGTATTTTTGTTCTTCATTTATGGTCCCTGGATGTTTTAAAATTGGAAGTTAGGAAGGAAGACTCCTGAAACTAGAACAAGAGTAATATAAGAACAAACAACCACTCATCTCTGTGGATCAATTTTCCTATTAAATAGAATTGTTCGTCTAATACATAGTGAGAACATTAAGTAAAGATCTCAGCATGTTTTTGATGTGAAAACATTGTTTAATTTGGTTTCTAAATGGATATGAATGAAAAGGCCATGCATAAATATTAAGGATGGTGAAAAATAGTGTATGATAGTCTATTTATTTAGGAGGCTAGGTTACAAGAGAGTTTTCAATATTCAAGTCCATGGAATCTTGGTTAAATTTAGCTCACCTCTGTTTCAAATATATGATTTTTCCTTCTGGACGATATAAAAAATATGGATTAAAAATAGTAAATTATGTCAATTTGCTTGAATGCCTGAAGCCTCTGAATGGGTCTAGACAAACACTTACCTGGAAAACAAAATTGTTAGTTTTAAAAACAAACTAAACAGAGATTACCAGAAACAGTAAACCTAAGAATATTGCAAATAAGATGGCTGTGGTTATATAAATAACATCTCCCATGGATCTGAGTATCACCTATTTTCAAGCTACCAACATGGGAAGTTAAGATTTGAGCGATACCATGTTATGATGTGTCTTGTGCTGTGCAGTCAAGTAATACTTTCAGGAAACGTGTCACAGCAGTGTTTGTTTTTGCTAAATATTAAAAAGGAAAAACAAGATTTTGATAAGGTTTACTCCTGTACATAAAGTTAAGGTGACTACATCTGTGCTCTGCAAAATTTGTCATCAAAGTAAAGTAGTTTCATTCTTTCTCCAAAATTCACAATTCATTCAGATTATCATTAGTTTAGTAATATTTATGACATGTTACAGCTTTTAAAGAGATTGTCAACCGAGGGCGAAGTCCAATTCACCATGCGAACCCTCTTAATGAGGCTGCCAGTTTCTGAGTACTAATTGGGCGGGTTACCAATTTAACTTGGCTTGTTTCCAAAATCATTTAAAATTTGCTTATTTCCTCTTGGCCATGCAGAAGAATCAAATGAAGAGTATAGGATTTGAATTGGGGATCTCAGTTATCAAGGATGGGCTCCCTTGAAGGATCAATACAGGTTTTATATAAATCAAAGGATTCAACAGGAGTTTCACACATTGAATTGCGGATGTTGATGATAAATTTTTAAATTACTTGAAGCTTTTATCTGAGCACAAGAATCCTCATTTTAATTCTCTTCTGTGTATGCCCAGAGGAATAAAAGCTTAAAGCGAAAGATTCTTCTTGGTGAAGTTTTCATCACCATCATTTACTACTCATATATTTTATGAGACACCATATATTTTATAACTTCCAAATTTTTTTGAGCATATATGAATAAAATTCTGATGTCCAAGATGTATAAATTTTTCTCCAACCTAGATTACAATAAGATCCTCTTTCTGTTCAAGGTTGACAGCCCAGATTGCTTGTAATTTTTTTTTGCCAAGCTCCACCTGACCAAGGACAGAAGATTCTAGGTATTGAAGAGAGGATTTTTGGCATTAATCTGGCTTTTAAAAGTTCAATCCGTTGTAACCTGGAACATTTTGTGAAAGCCCTTGATTAATAATTGCAGTTTTTAGAGAAGCAGATGACATTAAATATAAATGTAGAAAATCATTTGTCATCCACGGAAGGGGAAAAATCTGAAATATAACATATTCTAGCATTTTTGTAATTGCATTTATTTTGTTTTGCTTTCAGTTGCATCACGTCTTCAAATGATATAACATATTGTTTTTACTTTGACCTATACTCATGCTAAAGAAACCTATTTTAAAGTTTTTTATGAACATTATAATTTCTGTTAATTTTGTGTCTTGTGTTTTAATGGTAGAGATTATCTTAGATCTTGATAGCGTCATTCCATTCTAGTTGACTAATGTATCTATAATTGTGGTTGCAGCCCTTCAAATGTCTGTACAAGACAGTGCAAAAGCTTCTGCCGGAGATACAGAGATGAACAAAGTTCTGGGTGATCAAAGTTTTGTTTCATCTATTCTTGCTTCGGTATGAACTTTATCTTGTGCCCATTGATGTAAATATTGAAATTTATTTGAATCTTCTGAACTGTAGCATTGTAAAAGTTTCCATTAAGCTAAAGCTTGATGATCCTGTTACCAATACAGCTTCCTGGGGTAGATCCAAATGATCCTTCGGTGAAGGACTTGCTAGCAAATTTACAAGCTGATGAGGTTTGCTCTCTCCACCTTAAATGTGTAGCTTTTGCTACTTAATTTTGGTAAATGGTAAAATGATTTTGTTGAAGTTTTAGGAGCTCATTGTTCTTATGCACATTAAATACTTACGTATATATACATATGTACCTATATACTCTCTAGTGTTCTATCTTATCAACTCATTATAATGCAACATAAATCTATAGGTAGTTTTAAAATTAAAAAACATGAGGTTGTTACTCTCTAGTATTGTCAAATATGGTTATTTGTTTTAAAATTTTACATGCTTTATTCAGTTTCATTTAATGCATTGCATTAAATTTCTTTGTAGCTAAATGTCAAAGATACATTCTTAAATATAATCAGGTGAGCCTTGAGTTGCACAGCTTAGAATGCTGAACTACACTCATAAGTGTTTAACATATGCAAACGACTTAAGGATGTTTATCATGTGGTTCCAATAATAATAAGATATGACATGCATAATTATTAAGATAATATCTTATACTTTCTATAATAGTCAACTACTTGTCTGTGGTCCGTCTTTCAGTCTAGATAGGAATGTTTCCTATCCCGTCTCTTTTTTCTTCAGTCCAGATAGGAATGTTTCCTATCATGTCTCTAGTTTTGTTTCTAATTCCGTCTTTAGTCTACAACGTCCTTGTAATTTTTTATAAAGAACACATTTGTTCCTTTGTTAATCAATGAATCATCCGGAAATCCGTTAATCTGCCAACTCTTCTTGAATCTTGTAATATGGTATCAGAGCTATTGCTTAAATTTTTTCGAAAAAATTTATAATTTCTTCATGAAATTATTTGTTTAAATTTTTTCAAAATTATTTTTGTTGAATTTCTCTAAAACCCGCTTAGGGTTTTCGGCCTAGAGAAATTTCCGAACTCGGGTCTGCTTGTGTTTGTTCAGCACACTCTAGCCCCATTCGTCCATGCACATCGATCCTTGAAGAAAAATCTGCCATTTTTTATCAAGAAATCTGAAGTTTTTTCAAGCTTTTTTCAGCTAGGGCCTTTTTTTTTCGAAACCCTAATTTTTGGGGTCGAAAAAATATTTTGTTTGCAAATTCTTGGTGGGTTTTTTGAGAACTCAACTGGGTTGTCCGTTTTTCCGAGTGCCTCAATTTTCGTGCCTCGATTTTCGAGCCAGCAGATCCAAAAAATGACAGCAGATTCCTTTTGGGTTTTTTGAGCTCTCTTCTGGGTCATTCTATGATTCTTTTGGGTCTTTTGTATTTTTGTCTCGAAGGACGTGCCTTTACAGATTTTCACAATTTTCATTGAAAAACGTGCCATGGCATCTCTGACAAATATTTTGCTCGAGCATAATTCTAAATTCAATGGTCGCAATTATGGAACCTGGAAGCAGCGCATCATTGCAATCTTTGAATATCGAAACACCGATCAACTTGTTCTGGGTGTTACGCAGCGTTCGACTTCTCCGGGTCCTGATCAAGATACATGGGATCTGAATAATCGAGAGGCAGTAATGCTTCTCAAACTATCCGTAGCTGATGACCAGCTTTCTCAAATTCCATCTGGCAAGACAGTTGCCGAAATCTGGACACATCTAAAAGGTCTTCATGAGACTTCCAACAAGAGTAGAGCCTTCTGAATTTGTTTCTGTTTTTTCTGGGTTTGTTGATTTTCTCCTCAAAAATAATTTCATGTTGTCTGTCATATGCAAGGTTGTGTTAGATTTTGGGTTTTACCATTTTTTCCACAAAAACGAAGTTTTGTAATATATTTTGAGTCATAGCACTCTTCTGGCAAAGCTTCTTGGTTTTAGCATTCTGTAGATCCAAGGAGGGTTTCAATTATCACAGAATGTTCCGACATCTGTACGTTGACCATTAAGGGAGGGTATTAAGATAATATCTTATACTTTCTATAATAGTCAACTACTTGTCTGTGGTCCGTCCTTTAGTCTAGATAGGAATGTTTCCTATCTCGTCTCTTTTTTCTTTAGTCCAGATAGGAATGTTTCCTATCCTGTCTCTAGTTTTGTTTCTAATTTCATCTTCAGTCTACGTTAAAGAAACAACGTCCTTGTAATTCTTTATAAGGAACACATTTGTTCCTTTGTTAATCAATGAATCATCCGGAAATCCGTTAATCTACCAACTCTTCTTAAATCCGTTAATCTGCCAACTCTTCTTGAATCTTGTAATAATAATCACAGCTGTATACATATGGTTGTAGTAATTGAAGAACAATTCCCTGATGTGCTGCTAATCATTTTGCTATCTGATCCAGTCTTGTTATTACTAATCAGCTTCATTCATGTTTTATTATGGAATTTTGTGACTAACACATCTGGCTAGAAAATTACAGTCATTTTAAGGTTTCAATAGAGTCAATGTCTATTTGGTATAAAAATTATAGTTCATGGTACATAGGTCCTGTACTCAGGGTTCAAAACAATTGTCTAACTTATGATCAAACCTGCAGCTTTAAGGGCACTGAATAAAACTGGAATCAGAATTCCGCAGATGCTGCTAATATAAGTTTTATTTTGATGGAAAAACTGAATACAAAGGATGGTCGGTCGACACAAATTTTACTTTTAATTAACCCATCAAAATGCTGGTTGAAAATGTTGGATTTAATCCAGAAACAGAGATAAACAGCAATAAGGAAGACCCAAAAGATACAAAAACACACAGGATTATCCTGGGAAAACCCTTTGAGAACAAAGGGGATAACCCAGCCACACACAACAACTGATCTCCTTTATTGATAATAAAATTCAAGAGTACAATGCTATTCGCTAGATGCAATATATATAACACAAGAGCTACTCTTTGCTTTACAATGGAAGGTCTGTCGAAATTCCCAACAGTATAACTTCTTATTAACAAATACAACTCTTTGTATTTCAATGCCTTAATGCATGATGAATGGCATGTCTTTATAATTAATATTACAATTATCATAAATGTCCTTTTCAGCTGAAGGTGACTATAACGGAATTAACACCCAGAGATAAAGATTTCTATTGTAGCTACAAACCCCAACAGAAAATAGAGGAAAGTAACATTAATTTTAGCTTGCATTTTATCACAAATGTAGCATCAAAATAAGACATCCTTTCACAAAATAATTTTGCAGCTTGTAAACAGTAGATCAGAAAAGAAATAACTCTAGTCTGCCTAGATTGCTCTAGAAAACATAACACTGCAATGCATTTTCAATGTATCTGCCTGTTTAACTAAAGATAGTACCTGAGGCTAGATGTTTTCACTCCTAAAATAGTGCATAGCATTAAGCTAAAACTTCTGCCTAAGAAATTCTTTAACTTGGTACTTAAATTATAGTTAGGATTTCTAATAGCGGTTAGATTATCTTGTGCCAAGAAAAGAAGAAACAAACATTGAAAATGTATATTGATTTTTCTAATGTGCTTCACCAACCAACACCAATCAAGTGAAAAAGAATCTAAAAACAATTTCTCTACCAAGGTTTTCTCTATCAACCCCAACTTCTTTCTCCCAGCATTTCAAACTTTTAATAGTGGCTTTGCCAAAATAGCTTGCAACTTGCAATTAGCTCATTTGATTGAAAATATTGAAGACTATAGCAGGCTTCAACATATAGTAAGTTATCAGCTTGCAAACCCATATAATCTCATAATTGACAAAACAAATTTCGATGAAAACAGAACACTGCAATGCATTTTCAATGTATCTGCCTGTTTAACTAAAGATAGTACCTGAGGCTAGATGTTTTCACTCCTAAAATAGTGCATAGCATTAAGCTAAAATTTCTGCCTAAGAAATTCTTTAACTTGGTACTTAAATTATAGTTAGGATTTCTAATAGTGGTTAGATTATCTTGTGCCAGTAAAGAAGAAACAAACATTAAAAATGTATATTGATTTTTCTAATGTGCTTTACCAACCAACATCAATCAAGTGAAAAAGAATCTAAAAACAACTTCTCTACCAAGGTTTTCTCTATCAACCCCGACTTCTTTCTCTCAGCATTTCAAACTTTCAATAGTGGCTTTACCAAAATAGCTTGCAACTTGCAATTAGGTCATTTGATTGAAAATATTGAAGACTATAGCAGGCTTCAACATATAGTAAGTTATCAACTTGCAAACCCATATAATCTCATAATTGACAAAACAAATTTCGAGGAACACTGCTTGAGTTGAACTTAATACTTCAATAATATAATTACCTATTTTATGCTGAAGTAGGATATCATTTTTGACCCGAAGCTGAAACACAATCTTGAAGTGCTCTTCCTAGAACTAGTATCACCTTCGTAGTCGACAAAGCTGTGCAACACTGTCTCTGACGTACTTTAATCCACAATGAATTGTGCTCTTTCAAGGATTGGAGTGCATTTTCTGTAGTACAACGAGTTTTCCTTTGCTGAACCCTAAATTGATGTAGTGTGTTCATAGCAAAATAAATATTCTATTATTTTATATTTACTAAGTACATTGGATATCTTGTAGGCAGCTAGAATGTAAATGGCTACATGACATCTGATTGTTAAATCTATAGTGGACTTGAGATTTGGAACCACTGGAGTAAAAAACAGCTTACAATCCAACCTTTGAAAGAATTTTAATATTTCGGTGTGTTTACTATTTATAATGAATAATGCAGTCAAAGGCATGGGAAAGATTGACTGAATTAAAGCAATGGTGAATGATGCCAGAGGTTTGTAAATGTTTATTTGCAATCACCATTCTTCACATACACTGTTTTGGGCATTAGGGACTAGATATGTGCCTTATTTCATTAGATTATGTTCGAGTTTTAAGGGGTATTGCAACTATTGGTTATAGCAAATTGGAATTAGTGGCTTGAGTCCAAGATAGAGTAGAGTAAGCAGGCTAAGTATGCAGTGAAGAGATTTTTTTGGGTGATGCAAATACATTGCTTACTAAGTTACCAGATTCTCTCCAGTAACTCTCAAAGTCTGGTTCAATTCTGTACAAAGTCTGGTCCTTGTCAAATTCTCTCCAAATTCTCTTGCAGATCTGCGAATTTGTTGCAAATTCTGTCAGAGGAACCCAGGCAGAATTTGCAGCAAATTTTGAAGAATTTATTGTCTAGACCTGGGCTGAATTTGGTCTCGGTAAATTTTAGACTTTTTAAAGTGTTTTTTTGACCTCTCAACCCTATTGTGACCACTAAAAAGACCAAAAAAAATGTTTATATGTCATTTATGCATTTGTGTTTGAAAATGAAAACTTGCTTATAAAGGAAATCCAAATCGACAACAGGTGACATCTAAATTGTTGATTATAGAAAAATGTCTTTAAAAAGATGTGATATGTTTGAATCCGAGACTTCAAATTTGTTTCACCTTTTGATATAGCCTGGTTAGAAATGCTCTAACCAATACAAAATAAAAATTCAGATAACTGCACTTATCTTTTAACAATTCCTTTCATTCTCAAACTGTCCCCATGATATGGAAATATGTTCCATGCATGTGAGCAAGCAAGGGTATCAAGTTGTATGTAGTGCTAAATGATGCAATTAATGTCCTATTGAACTGAAACTTAGATTTGATGGTATGTTTTGCTATCTTCCTTTACTATTAGCAGATTCAAGTATGGATTTATTTTTTGTTGCATATATATACACACATATACATATTTAAAATAAACATATGTTTTGTATGGATGAACCCAAAATGAATCTGAACCCAAGCCCAAAAAAATTTAGACGAATTTTGAACCTGAATCTTGAACCCGTATCCGTACTGGAATCTGAACCGGTAACTTAGCATTGCTTCCATCTATATTCAGTTTTCCAAGTGATAAAGATATGTCAGATGGGAATGCTAGGGCACCTAGCATGGGAGAGGTGTATGCGTTCCTTGATTCTATGTTGGACTAAATGAAGGCTATTGTTTTAGTGGACCCCACTTTATTATTACTAGTATACAATGAACAATTTCAACCAATGATTATTAAAGATAGGAGAAGCTCAACACTCCCTTGCACACGGTTGCTTATGCATCAAACCCCGAGTGATATGTCCAAAGGCTTTGGAGAGTTAGACCCATACAAGATATTGAGGTGAAGGTAGGGTTCAGGAATGCCATTCAGTTTGATGTATAGAGGCCAAAATTTTTCATACCAAGTGGACGTAATTTGCTACTTTTAGGGGTTCTTTTGAGATGGCCAAGATGGATTGGGAAACTCTTGCACAGAGGATCCAATTTTGTGGTGGACTATGCATGGGCTGAATTCTTTGATTGCTTTTGTAGCCATTCATTTTCTATCTCAAGTTTCTAGTTCTTCTATAGCAGATATTAATTGGTCTACTTATAGCTTTATCCAATCTCTTAAGAGAAGCAAGCTTTTCTCTCCTAAGTCTTTAGCTGTACATAGTGCCTTTTGTCCAGCGTTAGGGTTGGATGTAGAGACAAAGGAGCCAATATAAGTTAATGAGGGAGCTACATAGGTAAGGTTGTTTGCAGCTTGACCTTGTGGAGTCGAACAATTCTGGTTATGAGGAGTTTGGGATTGATTAGACACTTCCGCTGCATTCTGTTATTTTGAATATTTGCCATTGTAATCATCATTATGAAATTTTTGATATTTGGATTTTGACATTTTCATTATAAGTTGAAAACTCAAATGTTCAATGTAATTTTACTAGTTTGCTAAGGTTTCATTTGTTATTATTTAATATTTTACATCTTTTTATATCTTCTTTTTCATTACCCTATTCTTTTCAGCATTTCCCACTCTTATTGTCACCAAATTAAGGCCATTGGTACTCTTGTGAGGAAATAAACATGAAAAGGGGACATGGTATAACACCTCTTTCTTACATTCAAATGTGTTAATTTTACATCCATTTGATATAAAGGCTGACCAAAGTGACAAGCAAGAGACATAATTAGTGACTACCCTTACAAAAGTGTACTTCAAAACTTAAAGGTCTCATCATATAATTGACTTTCACATTTAAAGAGAATCTGCATGCAATAATTATGCACTTGAATTTTACTATGCTCCCGTTTGCTGCATGCTTCACTTTATACAACCAATTTTAATTAATCACTAAAGTTCATTAGGTCTTGGCACTATCTCCTAAAAACCATTCTGAAAAAGTTATATTCTTCTGCCATTGCATCTTGCCAGATCCACTTTGAGTTTGCCTGTACAAAAGGACTGAAATTATCCCAAAGTACCTTAAATTTTTTCTTTACTTGAATAAAATCATCCCAAGACTTCTCAGAGGTGGGAAGTTTCTTACAAGCACAAACACCTTAAAGAAATGGATATCTAGATGGAGAGAATCTATTCTTAGGACACCAAGAAGCATAGATGCCAAATTTCTTCCACTTGAAACTATGGTTTAAATCTTCTTTCTTTTGATGAGAAGAATTACCAGAGCTTTTTAATCAAAAATGTTCAGAAGGATTATATGTAGTAGTCAAATATAGAAAATGTTTGGTTATCACTTAACATATACATAAGTCTGGATGGTTGCAATTTTAAAATTTGGGTATGCACACATTAAGGTTGTAGTCTGATTTTTATAATCCCCTGCTGTGAGACTAAATGGATAATTCTTCTGATCATTACAATTTAAAATTTGGGTACACATACTAAGATTCCAGTCTGATTTTTATAATTCCATGCCGTGAGACTCTCTGGATAATTCCTGTGATCATTATGAGATTCTGAATAATATATAGATATTTGTTGGTATCATAATTTTCAAATTTTGAGATTAGAGATCAGAATATATGTGCATTAATTTCATATAATAATGAATTACTATCTGTATCCCTGAATGCTATGCTTTTGATCTGAATTTAATACAGGAAAAGAAGGGGGAGGAAAAGCCAAAGGATGGAGACAAATGATACTCATAATGGTTAATGGTACCATTGACATAAAAATTGTTTGCACAAAATTGTTAGTAAGCTTTCATCAAATTTTCTTTGGTTAGTCTGCAATGGACTTGATTACTTCTGCAATCAAAGATGAACTTTGAGATGAGTATTCATCTGGTTTTATGATTGAGACACGGGATGTCCATTTATCTTTTTTTGTCCAGATTCAGATCTACCTTTTTATTTATCTTAAATTTGACATTGCAGATTCATGGACTGCCTGGCAATGTTCTTCAATATTACAATAATTAAAATTTTATACCCATCAATTCATGTTTAGCACCTTAAAATATTTAAGGGCAAGTCCTAATTTTCTAGTTTGTTTGAAACGTGTTAAAACTAATATAAGATGGTAATAACACATCTTGTTTATGAACAAATTATCTTCTAAGAGACGAACTATTGTCAATGTATATTGTTGACCATTTAAGGGGCATAAATGACAAACAGATCAAGTTTGTGGCATGCATGTTAATAGTTCATCAAATCTTGTGATTTTAATTGTATTAGTTTGATTCGCTTATAATGTGGATAATTATGAATATTTTAATTCTCAGAAATATGTTAATTGGTCATATTGGCCAGTGACTTTCTAGTGAATCACGGGAAAAATTACTGTTCACCATTCAAGCTCAATTGCAGATATGTAAATGAAGTGAGTTTTTCATTGGCATTTTGAATTTGCTTCATATTCCAGTTTTGATTAACTCAGGGGACACTATGTCAAACCCATGCCTCGGCACATGTCCGCTCATACATGCAAATACATACAAAATACCAAAAATGAAGACTAACCATTTTTTGTTCTTCCCAAACTTTCATGATGTATTTTCCTCGGTGCACAAGTTTTAAACTTAGTATTTCGAAATCATGTATCTGTAAGTTTTAACATTTCAACATATATGATTCGATGCATGATAAGTGAATAACCTATACGACTAATGCTGTATTTTGTGAGCTTAAAGGCTTCCAGTCATTACCATGAATCGATTTTGAATGCGAATACTTTCAAAACATCCAAGTTTGGCTCATTTTCATTAGCCATGGTAAGATAGTGGCAATGTGAAGTGCTACTATTGCGCATATTTGTGAACGAGCTTGAAGATCTAATCATTAATAAGTCTTGAGCTTTAACACTGTAAATAGTTCCTGAACACAAACATTCGAGGTGTGTAAAGTGCGACTCCTTTTTATGGCATATCGAGGACCCATTTAAATAACTTTCCCTGAAATTCCTACAATTATTTTTGCCCAAAACATACTCGATGGCCCCAAATCCAAGCATCTTAAAATGAAATTAAGTTTTTCTCTGAAAACCGCGTAAAATATTGCCATAATGTTTTGACCGAAACGATCCTGACTTCCTTTTCCTGATCTTAGTTTTAAAAAATAGAAATAAAAAATGCTTCGATTTGACCACTTCCAATAAGATTAATATTGCGAGAGTTACATTATGTAGACTTGTCTTGAGCATTCAACATGATAATGTCGATGCTAATTTTCACGGGATATAATAGTTGATCTTAGCTCTTGTACTTTTCCATTGAAAATCTATGTGGTTGGTTCGTAGTGAAAGCTTCCGAATGATATACCTAAGCGATGCTCCAAAAATCTCTAAGAATCGTCATCGTACGAGAGCAGTACCGAGATTCCATTTGATCTTATGATGAGTAAATGGATTTCGATTTGTTTAGCTGCGAGAAGGTGAAGTAGATGTCGGTTGACCTTATTCCTCATATACAAGGGTAGTGGGTGTCTTTTAGGACTTTCGAAGCATATCCTTTTGAAATGCTCTAAATGGAGAAATTTATCAGGTAAGAAAGATGTCATGAAAGGCTTTGGCTTTGGGCCAGCTTTGAATATCTTAATATCTTCTAGATAAAAGTGGGTTTATAGGGTATTGAGATTTTTTTTCATTGATTATCACTAAACAAAAAAACATAGTATCCATGAGTGATAAGGAGTAGAAATCTGCTCAAATCACTGAGAGTTGTTACAGTGAACTTCGACCTCATTAGCAAAACATGCAATTATAATAGGAGATATCGATTTTAGAGTACAAATCAAATTTGGATCATCCACCACATAATTTGGGAGATAAGATAGATAAGATAAATTTATTAATGTCCAACAAAAGACCACAACATGGGTCTATGGGACTGGAAGCTTACAACAAGGAAAAAGTAGACAAATGGAGCATCAAATGGTGTCCAAAAAAGAAAGAACAAGCACAACAAAAGAAGAGGAAAGCAGGAAACATCACGGAAAAGATTAGGTATCCGTCTTCACAAGGAAAAAGTCCAACAATGACTGATCTGTGTGGCTATTAGAAGCCCTGTGATGAATTTGAGTGCCACGAGAGGAGTGTCGTTGGCAAAAAGGTCCCCTGTGGGGTCTCATCGATCTGGAACAACCCATGTTAGGGAAATTGTACGGTCGCTTCACACCCCGAGCTGGAGTTAAGGGCGAGAAGAAGGTCGTAATAAGCTGTGCCTGGGTTTGACTCCTAGGAAATGAAAGCTGTAAAGTATGGTCACGAAGTTGTAAGGACTCGCGAAGATAGAGTGCAATGCAACGCTGATCGGTGTACTTGAAAAAATTCGAGAGGGATCTGCAATCTCTAAACAGACAGTAAAATCTCCCTCTAATCTCGTAGTATATGGGGCATTTGAAAAGAAAATGAATCTCAGATTTTGCCTCTGCTAAGGTATAAAGTGTACACACCCGATCCTCTCTAGCAATATGGTGATTGACCTAAATTCGGAGTTTGTGCGAGCCCACCCTAAAGGAGCCAAGTGAGATACGCAGGGCGTGAGTCCAGTATCTATGTAAGTACTCAGGGCGTACAATAATCCCATCTCGGAGAACTAAGAAGTGCTCAACGTAGAAAGCCATCCTTGGACGTAGTCCCCCTGGAGGATCCACCCAGGTTTGTGTGATATACTTTCTGTAAATGTTAAATCTGACATGCCCGTTCAACTCCTGCCGAGAAGGGAGTAGATGAGCTGGGGCATCCAATGAGAATTGGTAGGGAGGAAGATGACCAATGTCGATCCCCACTGAACTCAATAGGATAGTAGCCTGAGCATACCAATCGCGGGCTCTACTGGCAAGATCGACGTCAGCAATAGCAATTGAGGAGCAATAGACTAAATAAGGGTATCTGTGTTGGCCTTCCTTTGAGTCAGCAAAGCCACGAAGACAGTGAAGAAACCAGATCAAGTAAAAAATGGCTGCAAATTTGAATGGGTGAGCACCGAACTCGGCCAAAATAATACTGTGGGGGGTAGAACCGTGACATCTGATAATCCGAAGGAGGAGCATAATCTGGGTACGCTCGATCATGGCCCAATCCAAGTCTAAAAGAGGACCCCAAACCACCGAACCATAGAGCACTATGGGTCTTACTAAGGAATCCAGGAGGGATAGCTTAGATGATGTATCTTGAAAGTGGTCTCTGAACCATTGTCTCTCGAGCATGGCAAAGGAACCCAACCCTTTACTGATCCGAGGCTGAAGAGCTGATCTCAAGCTGAAACGAGATCTAGAAAACTTTACCCCAAGGTATGTGTAAGATGATGTAATCTCAACTTCCCGACCCTGGAAGTGAAAATGGAGAAGATGCAAGTCTATCTAAAAGCCTCTGAAGACCCTCAGGAGAGGAAGCAAGAAGAACCACATCATCAACAAAGAGAAGGATGGAGATCAATACCTGGTGTAGATGACAACCATCACTTGGAAGCGAGGAGTCACTAAGAAAAGCTTCGAGTTCATCAATGTAGATCTCGAACAAGGTGGGCGAGAGAGGGCAGCCCTGCTTCACCCCAATGGTGCTCTGGATAGGATCAGAGAGGCCCTCTATGGTCTTGAGTGTTAGAATTTGAAAAGATTAATAACCCAGAAAACTAGTGCAAAGAGTAAATATCTAAACTATGAATGCAAATGATACAAAATCAAAATAACAACACAGAGTTAGTCTCCAAGAGAGTAATGCAAATGCTAGAAGCAAAATAGCATTAAGAGGATGCAAAAACAAGAGATGCAAATACAAGCCAAGTAGCATGCTTATATAGGCTAGGAAGAGGGAGGAGGTGGCAACACCAACCAATGAGGAGCAACCATCTATCAGACTAAAGATAGCAAAGTATCTTCCCAAGATAGCTAATGGATGCTCACATGTAGGAAGGTGACACCTCACAACCATTCACCTAATAAGACATGCTTTATTAACCTAAGCGAGATTATTAAAAGTGTAGGAAAAACCTAGCAAAATAGGAAAAATAAAAAACTACATTAACACTGAGTCTACCAATCACAGTCTCATATAACCTCATAATAGCCGTCAATAAGATCTCAGAAATACCAATATCTCTCAGTCTCTGAAAAAGGGCTGCTCTAGGGATGGAATCAAAAGCCTTATGAAAATTCACAAAACAATAGTAGACTTTCTTCAAGTGATGTCGAGCCTCCTCGATAATAGCTCATAGTGTAAAGATATGATCTATGGTTTGGTAGTCTGTCCTGAATCCTACTTGACCCTTAGCCCTGCAATTCCTCCTATCAAGCTCACTGGATAAAATAGTATTCAAAGCTGTAGCATTAAGTTTGGCAAATGTATGCCCAATCATGATGGTCCTATAGTTTTCGGGATCAGAGGTTAGCCCAGACTTATGGATCGGCGAATAATGTGTCTCGACCAAGTGTTCGAAAAATCAAAACAAACCACTCTATTAAAGAGCATAGAGAGATAAGGGCCCAAGATCGTGGTACTGAGTTTGAAGAGCTCCGCCTGAAAACCCTCCTCATTAGCTGCCTTGCTGCATTTCATAAGTCTGATGGCCTCGTAAATGCTGGAGGTGGAGAATAAGTGACAATGGGGGAGTGGGCTGGGAAGGGGGATGAGTTGACCCAGGATGCCATACAACGTGGAGATATGGGAAGCAAGGAGATGAAGGTCGGGGGTGGATTGGGGTTGGCTACGCCTAGGGAACATGATGCGCCAAAACAACTTGGGATATTGAATAAGCGTGTCTCAGAGGGATCTGCCCTATGAAGCAATAAATAATCACTTCTTATGGTGAAAAAAGCGTTTGTAAGAGAGCCGTAAATTGGTGAAAGCGGGGGAATGAGTATCAAAAGCCAAGCACAAGGAGCAGTGGAAAGTTTTACAGTCATCATCAAACCACTGATTTATGGGACAAGTATTACGTCGAGCCGATCTGTGAGTGCTGGAAATGGAGCAGTGAGGGATAGAGAGGAGAGCCGACTCCCAAATCGCAGTAGCTAGTGAGTGAAACATGGTGGAAACTTGACTGTGATCCATGAAGCTAGCTGGGCAGAGGAACCTTCTCAAATGAGAAATGAAGAGGTCTTGATCACTATCCTCGAAACAAAAACGAGTGTGGGGGTCGAACCGGGCAGGGTGAGTAGAGATGGGTGATAAAGGGTGGGAAGAAACACGGACCGAAAGGCTAAGAAGGGCATGATCAGCCAAGGGAAGACAGGAGATCACTACTGGAATCAGAGGTAGCAACATTAATAGGTGATGCAGGTGGGTTTATGAAAACATCATATTCCTTTATGAATTGTTCATGTTAGTGGGCAACTCCAATATCTTCTTTGGTCCTCCATTTATCTCTGTTCTTCAGTTGCTAAATGAACTCTGCTAGATTGATGTCAAACACATCCGTCTCTGATTGTGGTGTAGCCATGTGCTATCTCCTTTTCCATCGTTGCTTTTTCTTCCTTCATAATTTGAAGGAATTTGCTCTTCTTCATTTTGATGATGGCTGTAACTTGTACTGCAACATCATGAATGATTCTTTGTAGAGACTTAGTAAGGTGTCTGGTCGTCCCCTTAAAAACATCATTATTCCTAATTTTCTATATGTTTTGAGGTCTATGGTCTTTCAATCCCACACCTCCTAATTCTTTGCTTCTAGTACACCAGTATGAGTAGATCATTGCCCTCTGACCGAAGGAAGTCTTTGATTGTTTTTGAAGAAGGCTTCTGATTAAAAAGCCACAAGCATGCACTCTAACAACCATGGTGAGTTAATTAGTATTCCATTTACTCAATTTTTTGGCGTGGAGAATGATTCAAAAGCTGCATTTAAGCAATCTCTTTGAATTCCAGTTTGGATTTAAATATAACAATGCTTCACAAGGCCTTGTTAGAGGAATGTTCTAAAAAAGCTCTTGATCTTGATGATAATTCTTTTAAGGCAACCAAGATTGATAGCCAATAAATTGGATCAACTAGTGTTCTAATTTTGTTCCTTCGTATGAAATTGGTGACATCAATATAATTTTTAATAATTATTGTACTATTATGGTCAATCCTCTTGTTAAAATCTTTAGGATGAACATTTTACCATTGATCATTGCATATTCATTAGACATTGTAATTGAAAAAGTTTGGGAAAGTTTGGGATTTCAAAGATGGAAAAGCCTTTTGTTGCTTTCTGGCTTTTGACATTGTCCTAGGGAGAAACTATGGGGGAGAGTAGGTGTTGCATTCTAAAAGAGTACAGAACATAATTCATAAGCTTTACAACTAGAATAGGGCTAAATTCAAAACAAATAAGTATAGACCATCAATTCATAAGCTTTACAATTAGGGTAGAGCTAAAATCAAAACAAAAAGAGGATATATTCGAGGGCTTTGGTAGTGACATTGGCCTTAAACAAGGGTATGCTTCATGTAATGACATTTGCCTATGTAGGAAATTAGCTTATGATGTTTTAATATTTAACAAATGAGTGTGTAGATTTATTTGACTGAATTTTGGCTCCATGATTTTCGAATTGCCAAGTTAGTCTAAGTTTATCAAACGAGTGACAGAAAAACAAAAACTATCATTCATAAACTATTGATATATGATTGACATAGGCATATAATTATGATGCATCCTAAAGGTAATACCTGGATAATGAAGAGGTAAATAAATATGAGATTTTCTTATTTGATTCCTCAATGTGTATCAAAGAAATTATCTTCCAAACAATTAACCAAAACTTACAAGCTAGAAAATGAGTTGTATCAGTATCATTATTGATTAATTTTTAATATTTTTGTAAAACATATTCCTTCTCTAAAATTAACAAGCGTAGATGATGTTTGAGTATATTAGAAATTAAGTTAGAGATACTTTGTAAATTGTGTTAGAAAGAGAAACATGAAAAAATATTGTATGGTATTGAAATATTTTTGTGTAAGAATTATGTGATTCAAGCATCATCTTTTATGGCCTGCATCATTTGTTAAGGTCCATCACCTAAATATCCCATAATTAGAGAAAACAAATAATTATGTATATGTTAGGAAACCATTGCCCTATCATATAAAATTGATCACATTGGTAACTATTTTCTTGACTAATTACCATTAGGGTCAATTAACAAGAATATGCGTGATGACTTAGAAGAGCTTTTATTCCTATATTTAAGTAATATAATTTTTAGTAAGCATGGAATAGTAGATGAAAACAAGATAGGATTTGATTTTTAAACAATCTTCTAAAATTATTTTATTTGGTATATTTGGTTTATGCTACTTATAAATCTACTCACTTTACAAGACATGAACATATATATATTATGGTCTTCCTTTTGCAATTTGACTCTAGAATCTATCTCCATGACACATCTTAATATGGGAGGAAGCTAAGGTGGAACTCTTTTGGGAAATTGATCCTTTTATACAATTGAGGATATTGGTGAACAAACTAACCTAACCTCCATTAAAGCTACAAAAGATAGGTATAGTTTATGGTTGACCTTGTGAGTGAAAGATATGAACTTATCAAAGCAATAATGCGAGATTGAACTTTCTTAGTATTGGACTATGTGAACTATCTATATAATAACCATCCCAAGATCACTCCACTCAATGAAGAATATTATCATGCTTATATAATTTTATTTTCTTAAGTTTTGTTCATCCCTTAGATAGGTCAAAGGTTGATCAAATGTGATCAAAGCATCATTGAGTGTATTAGAGGAGGAATTGATTTTGGAAGCAAGGTCATACGTAGGAGGTGACACTAAAGCCTATATAGGAGGAATGGAAGTTGTAGGACGGAGTCCAAATCTAGGATGAGGAGGTGGAATATTCTTAGGTTTTCTTAATTTTGATATCAGTTTACTTATAAAATTTTGATAGGATAGGAACATAATATCTTCTCTAGGTTGCAATGGTTGAGGTATTCAACGCCAAAATAAGTCTAAGGTTAAGTTTCCATTACTTGCTAATGGCTTATAGGGACTATATTTTTGATTAAGTAAAACAAGTTTTGTTATAGGGTTCCTGAAACCCATCAGGTAATAACATACAAACTACTAAAAATTTAGGTCTAATAGCCAAGCAACAAAAAAAATAGCCCGCCTAACCTGACCAACAGATGAAAACAAAAAAAAAGGCTAAAAACGAGGGAATATGTTAGATTAGGTGAAAAACTAATCTCCCTAGAACACTTGCATGCATAACCCTGTCACATGGATGAAGCAAAGAACAAAAGCAAGAAAAAATTATGGAGGCCAAAAAGCCAGATCCATCTTATGGACATGCAAAGAGCAATATCTCATATAATCCAATAAGTGAATGAATAAAATACAAAGAGGTGAATCCTTATAAAAGGAATCACAAAACCCTAACTAGGTTTGTGCATTATAATTAATATAAAATATTAATTATATGCACCTAAAAGCAAGCTTAAGAACTAGAGTAATAAACCACTTAATTAAATAAATCAAGATGATCTAATTAATAAGTGAAACAAAATAATTACTCTAACACCCCCCTTAAGTGAAGCTTGGGAGGAAGCTAACCTAGCAAAGCTATGAAAGCAGGAAAATGGGTCTCGGCAACAAGGCTTGATCAGGTACCCAATACAAGAAAAAGAACTAGATGAAGGAAACAAAGCCTCCAATCTAGGAAATGTCCCAAAGAAAGGAACAAGAAAGAGCATGAAGCATCTCTGAAGCATGAAGCTGCAAACATTGTTAGAAGAAACTGCTGGAACCCCCACTGAAATAGTGCATGACTAGGTAGAGAAGACAAAGTCTGAAGAGCTGATCAATCGAAGAGGTGACCTCCAAAAGTACGAATGAATGAGTGTCTGTATAGTAGATGAACCATCTCACTGAAATGCATAGGTGCCTAGCCACTGCATCCGCCAAGTACATAGGAACAAAAACTGAATACGTAGATCACTAAACCGAACCAAAGAAGCAATAGAGCCAACAGGTGAACCCCCCCATAATGCTGAACAGGGAGAGGGGTGACAGGAACACTGAAATTCAATGCCAAAAACATCTGCAAGAAGAAGAATCAGGAACACTAACAGTGCAATAGAAGTACAAGCACAGGATAAAGGGCGGTGTCACCGACACACTGCATGGGCTAATGTCGTGGAAGAAAAATTCACTTGACAAAGGTGGATGAGCACAAAATGGCAAAACATCATGACCCCCCATGGCACTTTATAACTGAGTGTGAGTACAAACAAACACAAGATGTACAAGATCCCAGATATGCAAAAGCAGGCACTTTATCTCAGTGCGTTTACAAAAAAAAGAATGCAACAGAATAGAAGCATACAATGCTCAAAAGTCAGAAAGAAGAGTGAGCCAAAAGAACAGAAGAAGAGATTCCAGGACCTGTAGAATCCAAGTAATCCGCTAGAGTGCAAAAGTGAAAAACTCGGAGGAGAAAGAACCTGGAGCAGAATCTGGATAAAAGACCTCTGCAATTGAATAACTCATAGAACCAACTTTCCAACGATATCTGGCGAGCCCAGAAAAGAGTTCGAATGAGCGAGATATGGCTCCCGGAAGGCAAAATAGAACATCTAGCTTTGACTGCCAAAATAGGCAACCAAACTGCAACAAAAATCAAAAACTCTTGTACCATCATCTCCATCTCGGAACCAACTTTTCGACGCATTTTTCGGATCGAAAAAATATGTCTGTATGCTCAAGTTACGGAAGAAAAACTGACAGGGCCTCTGAATGCAAGAAAAAATTATTTAAAAACAAAAATCCACCCCCCCCCCCCCCCCCAACCGCCGGCAGAGCGGCGGGAGAGAGGCGGGCCGCTGTGGGGCGGGGCAGCGGCAGAGACGCTGGGTGGTAACTGCCAGCGGTGACCACAACGGTTCCGCTGCGGTTAACTAACCACGGCGGTAAAAAAAACTGTACTTTTTTTTTTTTTTAACAATTTTTTTGATTTTTGACGCCTCGTACTACGTGCAGGGGGCCGTACGGCCTTGTCGAACAATTTTTTTTGCCTCCCAAACCAACGGTGTCCAAAATGGACAAATTTTATATGGATTCTAGGGTTTTTGGGCGCTCTGAGTGCAACAGTGATGTCCGTTTGAGCCCAAAGTGACCAGAAAAAGGTCCCCCTAAATCCACATAAAAAGCTTTTGAAACCCTTGAAAAATGCAGCTTCTGAAATGCTTCAACAAACCACGAACAACAAGCAGCAAGCTTGCTTTGATACCATGTTAGATTAGGTGAAAAACTAATCTCCCAAGAACACTTGCATGCATAACCCTGTCACATGGATGAAGCAAAGAACAGAAGCAAGAAAAAATTATGGAGGCCAAAAAGCCAGATCCATCTTATGGACATGCAAAGAGCAATATCTCATATAATCCAATAAGTGAATGAATAAAATACAAAGAGGTGAATCCTTATAAAAGGAATCACAAAACCCTAACTAGGTTTGTGCATTATAATTAATATAAAATATTAATTATATGCACCTAAAAGCAAGCTTAAGAACTAGAGTAATAAACCACTTAATTAACTAAATCAAGATGATCTAATTAATAACTGAAACAAAATAATTACTCTAACAGAATAGACAAAAACCAAGAAAAATGATCAAGGCGCTAATTCTTTAGCCAACTCTGCTTTCTTGAGCTCCAACTCTTCCATGGCCTTAGCCTTGTCTGTCTTTGATTGGCTATCATCCGGGGATACCTCCACTACCCTCTTCCTCTTTTCTTCTCTCTTTTTGCCTGGGCTCTTACCCTGCAAAGAAGTATCCTCATCAGTCTCCTTGGTTTCCTCTTTGTACTTTTTCTCCTTCCTCTTTTTGCTTTCCTCCATCATCGCGTGTAGATCTTGACAATTTATACATTATGAGGGAAATTTAAACACTCATAGATAAAGAACAAATTGCTTTCATGGGAGTAAGCCAATGATGTTCTAGCCTCACTTGAAATTGATTGGAGGTAATAATGACAAAAACAACATCTAAGCACTTCATACCAACTTCAATGGGAAGGGTAGTAGAAGCTATATTTAGAAAAGTAAAACCATCATGTACTTTAATCATCACATTAGTTTTATTATAGTTTCTTGATGAAATTGTCTTCTAAATAGATGTTCCCTAATAGTAACATTCAACATACACATATGATTGATCATTAAGAGAACTTTCCTTTAATCTTCATAGTAATGTAAAGAGGTCCACCGAATGCCTTTGTAACATTCTTAGGATCAAAGTTAGTGCAAGGTTGGCTTAAGGTTACATTTAGGTTTCTCAATGAGGTTAAAAAACATTGTTGGTTACCTCACACATTAACAACATCCATGGTTGTAGGGTTAGTAGTCCCAACAATATTGGTGGAATAAGAAGGTAAATGATTTGTATAGATTTGCACGTTTTGATCAGTTGATGTTATGATTTTTCCCCTTTATCATTAACACCCTAAATGACATTATTTTAACCAATAACATTATTTATTTTTGTGGCTTGATAGTGATATTGGAAAGAGTCTTTGGGATCATAAGAAGCAAACAATAGTTTGCAAGGGTTAGCTAGTTTAATGGGAGGAAGTTTTAAAACATTAGCATTAATCAACTTTGGGATAACATTATGCAAAGAATTAGAAAGTGGATTTAAATTACGAGTTGGCTTGAAATTGGATGACTAAGGAGCTACATCTAAAGTTGCAATTGCCACTTGTGTATCAACATAGTTTGAAGAATCCTTTATTCGGCTCTTGGAACATTTGGATTGCTGATTGAGTGACATCGTTCTTATCAATTAGAGCCATTGATGTGGATGATTCAAATTGGCTCACTTGAAGCCGATATTAATATAATTGCACATGATTGGATATAGTAAAATAAGAAAATAATAGGTCATATCTAATATCATTTCACAATGTAGAAATGGAAATTATTTGGACATCCTTATTAGGCTAATTATAAGGATATTTGAGCATATAAATGTTCATGTCTACCAATAAAACTAATAACTTTCTCTATCTCTTTATTTGCAATAAACAGAATCAATCAAAGAAATTTGAGGATTGGTACTGTAATAATTATTTGAATATGCCCATTAGCTAATTTTATAATAGAGTCAATAGGATATTCAGGCAAATAACAAAATTCTTAACTTCAATTCACCATTTAATCTTTTATAAACTAACATGATCTAATTCCATGCATGAAAGACTGAAAGCAAGAAAATATTCATAACACTTGACGCAATATTTGGTATCCCATAAACCTTCCAAATAGAAAGTGAAATTGGGGTGGGGATGATACCTACAAGCTTAAAACTGCAGTACAAAATTGGCCTGTTAAGGCTTAGAATTGATCACTTTTGGTGATTTTCCCTATTAGGAGCAATGATGACCATTAGGTCCACTTTGTGAAAGGATTTATACAATACAATGAAGTATGTACTTTGTTAGGAGATTCTGCATAAGACTGTTAAGTCCACCATTTTAGAGGATTTGACTAATGCAACTGTTAGGATGAACCAGTAGTTGATCTCTGCTATGCAACTTAGTTTGTTGAATGAGATTCCTTTAATGTAGAATGATCACCTAAATGTGATGGATGAGAGTCTGATTTTCCTCTTATATTGCTTGTAACCTTTAGTCAATCTTCATATTCGCTAGTTTGCTTCTCACTATGTTTTCCACATATTTCTCTTCATATTTGGATTTAACAAAATATCTCACATTTATACCAATCCAAATAATTACCTTCTGAAGTCGGCTACAATACCATATTAAACAATCTTTACCTAGTCCGCTCAGTGCTGATACTCAGGTTCATAAGACCACTCAAGTGATATACTAATACTCGAAAACATAGTGAACTTGATAATCTTTGGCACTTGGTTGACATTGGTGCTTGGTCCATATTGATCACTTAGGAGTTGGTGTGGAACTTGGTTAACACTGATGACCTGACAAGCATTGTTTAGAATGAAGAGCTCAATTGATATTGCAACAACTCGGTTACTATTGCAGCTCGATCAACACTAGTTTCTACTCTTTCTAGTTTACATTCCATGACTTACTCGGTTTTCATTGTTTGTAAGGTTTTTCCTATTGGTGCTCGACAATAATGTAACCAACCAAATGACTAAGTGTTTTGGCACTAACTGACAAATAGTCTGGCCATAAGGTCAACGATCTCCCATTTGTGCATTAGTGACAAAAACACTTATCATACTCAAAAAGATGAGTCAAAACTCCTCCTATCAATGTGCTTGGGTTTGCAACTTGGTTTTGACTACTGTGTTGATACTCGACCGACACTAACTCTATTTTTCTTTATTTATCAAGATTGTTTTTGTAGATTTTGTAGCTTTTCTATATACATAGATTCCTTCTTCCTGTACATAAATCTCCTCCTATGCTATATTTTCCCTTTTTGTATTATATAACTATATTTCCCCCTCGTTTTTGATGCAAATGCCAAAAATTGCATATTTACAAGGTAATACCAAAATGTGAGAAGAAATCACTATGTACCTTAAAAATTAGAGACATGGTTTTGTCCCAATTTTCTTGCAAAATTTTAGAAGTATGCAAAGCTATCTAAACTTGAGCTAATAATTCCATCATGTGCTCGACAATAGAAAAGCTGTTATCATGGATTAATGTCTTTGCATGAACAATGTGTTTCTTCATTACATCTATGTTTGAAATTACCATACTTTGAATATTTAAAAGTGTAGCTCTAATTCTTGTTTCTTCTCTCAATAACTCTATGTGTAAGTCGGTCATATTCTTGATCTTGACAAAATGTGTTGAACTAGTACTAGGGTCAAGTGACAACTGGTTTGTAGTTGGCTTTAGATAAATATCAATCTTTGATAGCCTTTCTTTGATTTCCTTGGTAAAATTTGTGGTATTACTTAATTTTACAAACAAGGAAACAACATTATTAATAGTGCTTTCAAAAGAAATAAGAATAGTGGAAGGTTCCACTTCATCTATGGAAATCTTCTGTGCCACATTTTCCAAACCTTAAATATTTCAAATTTTCTCTCTGCCCTCTGCAGTAGATTCTCTTGTCCATTTAAATCTTGATTAAACTTGTGAACTATGTCAACAAGTTGGTCCAATATAGAGTTCTTTAAGACAATTTTGATACTCAGTGCATCAACAAATATACCTTTGATGTCTTCCAACACTTGATTTCTTTTCTTCTTCTATGATCTAAGCTTCTGTTGTTTGGCTCTTTTCTTTCAAAGTTCTTTGAGTGTGTCCATTTAGCCATAAGTAAGATTTGAGAGATTCCAATTTGGAATCACTATATCTTCATTGAGATCAATTTCATCATTGGATATTTCTATCTATTTTCCTTTAGCCTTTGGAATAGGTGAAGGAATGATTTCCTCACCTTTACTCATATCTTTAGTGCTTGGTTGAGGCTTGACTTCAACTGTCATTACACTTTCTGTGGAATCACTTGCAACAGTAACATCATGACTGATTGGAGAAACAACATTTGTAGAAGTATTTACAGTGCCTTGCTATAATTCAGTTTGATTTGATCCTGAGATGAGTGAAGTCTATAGCTTGGCAGATGAAGAAGTGAAAATAGTACTCATCTTTGTACTCGGTAAGACAAATCTGACAACCAATTGAGTGCTTGGTTGAATTAGGTTTAACCGAATGGTCTGAGACTCAGATGTAGTCTTCGTTGAGCTTGATGTTACTAAGGCTTTGCTCAGATAGTTAGGGAGGGAGATCATTACCTCTATTGCAATCTTTTTCAAATCTAAATCCTTAATGTTTTGAATTTCAGGTAGATCCTCACTAACTATTTGATCTCCCTTATCCTCTTCATCATTATTGCTGCAATCTTTTTCAGATTTGAATCCTTAATGTTCTGAATTTCAAGTAGATCCTCACTAACTATTTGATCTCCCTTATCCTCTTCATCATCATTCATATAATCTATTTGTACTAATTCCTCAATGGACTTCAAAATATTCAATTTATAAATGCTCTTCCATGCATTTGTATTGGATTGCACAATAGATTTGTTAATGTTTTGTAGCTTCTATCACGTAAAACTTATTGAATATATATATAAAATAGTTATTATCACATTCTTAATCAAAGTAAACATATGTTATCAATAACTAATGAAAGTTGAAGAGACATGCCTCTTAAATATTATATACATATGCCTTGAGAATGTAATTTGGAACACATAGAAATTACAAACAATGTTAGTACATTTACATCCTCTAGGAAAATCAACAAGATTCAATATTATTTGAGAAAATTAAGAATGCACTGAACTTAGGAGTTAAGTTTTGTTCATGCTTTTTCAATGCCTCCTTCACTTCTTTGTCTGATAGGCTTGGCAATAGCTTCTTCATGATTTGATCAGGAATATCCTTGGTGGTCATTAGTGCACTATCCCAATGATGTGATATTGCCTTAAGTAGAATATTAGGGTCTTGTCCTCTTAATTCATTTGGAGAGTATTTCCCCTTTTCCATCTTTTCTACAAAGTTTTCTTCTATCTACATCTGCTCTTCTTTATTTTTTGACTCGTATTTAAGAAATTTGAAATCTGTCATACCTCCACCTTCTTTGAGTAGATTTAGTCTTTCTTCAAAGGTTGGAGTTGGCTTCTTGAATGATATATGTTGCTCATCTTATTCATTTTCTTCTTCATCCTCAAGCCTAAACTTCCTTCTTGATTTAGTGGGTTTGCTGGTGGTAAAAGCAGGGGTTGACTTTGTAACTCTCTTTGATATAGTTTTGCCCTTTTTCTTTGGTGGTTCTTCTATTTCTTATCCTTCTTCATGTTCGTCTACTTCTCCTTCCTCTACAATGTCATCACCCTTACCATATTTCACATTCTCCTTCTTAATCTTTTGTACCTTCTTCCTTCCTCTCTTTAGAATTTGAGGAATCTTGAGTTCAAGTGAAATCCTAGTTTTGGTTCATCATAGGTTTCAAAATAAGGTGCTTTTGGGTCTACATTCTTATTGGAAAGAGCCTCAACGATGTCCCTAGTATCATCGATATTCACCTCATAGGGAAGAGATCTTACCCATGAAACTCTAGGTTTGACTTCCTAAATATGTACCTTATCACAGTCTACAAGGAAACTTATGTCTTGTTCATAGTCTTCTACTAGTTGCTTAGGGATTTTGAATCTGCTTTGTGTCCTTTCCTTGAAAGTTTCAAAGTATGCATCCATGGTGCCTTCAAAGTTGTCTCCCATTTCAGTTATGTACTGATTAATTTGATGCACAATGGGTCTATCCCTTTTCCATACTACATTACCCTTGGGAGGGAAGAATTTCTGAACATAAAAGAATAAGCAGACTAAAAATGAACCAAACTTACATGGATTTGACTTTGATGCCCAAATTCTTTCCATGGTTTTTTCTCATCTGGTTTACCTCCAACTCAGCGAGGTCAAAGGAAAGATTATTCTTGACTACCTTGTAAGCCAAGTACACAACTTCACGTGGAACATTGTTTGGTTGGTTTGAACTGTATATCTTATGTGCAAATTACATGGATACCAAACTTGATTTCCATGTTAGTGGCACCATTTAGTTTCATTCCTCTGCCATACCACTCGAAAAGAGTCTTCTTTGCTAGCTCAACTTGACCTAAGGTTTTTATTTCCTTGGTTTTATCAAGCACGAGAAACCTGATAACCCTGTGAATCATTTTCTTTGTGATCTTGATGGGTTGGTCAAGCCAGAATTGCATATCATGAACAAGACTCAAGATGAACCTAATCCATTTGATTTGAAATTTTTTTGGCATATGTAAAATATGAGTTAATCCCTTCACTTCTAGGTGTTTGCGCTCGGGTTTGAGGTTCCCATCCACACATAATGCTTCACATGTTTGATTGACCTCTAGGGTTCCCAATTCTTGAATTGAACAATGATAAAAAGATCTGATGTCATGAATTAACAGTACCTTCGGTGGAATTTGTGAGTGCATGCTGATTGGGTCCAATTCCTTTGTAATTGCAAGACAAAGCTTGAACTTTGGGGCTTCACACACAACATTCTTTACTAACATATCAGATCCCTTCTTAACCTTGCTGCTAGATGAGGATGCTATAATACTTGGCGATGGAAGAATAATCTTTGACAAATTCACTCTGTATTTCTCAGGGGCTCAAGGTTGCTTAGCTCTTTTCACTCTTGAATTCACGTTGAAAAATGAAAAAGTTCAATTCTTCCTTATATTTGAAATTTGTCTTTAAGGTGCCATAAATGCATCATACGAAAACAACTTGGTTACAACCTGTTTAACTCAACAAGAATGAGATGCTCGGCTACTACCTTTGGTCACTATTTAGTCTTCAAATTGGTAAGCATAAGATTGGTAAGGTCTCTGAACTTGGTACACGCCATCTACATCCAAGCTATGTTAGAACTAACTGTTGGCTGTACTCAACTTTGTTCGATTAGGTTATTCAACCCAAATTTTGCTCGGTTAGGTCTAAGACACCTGGTTCAAACTGACATTCAACTTAGTGATCCCAACACATCTAAAATGTTGATTTGGATCTTCTTGCTTGCTTTACTGGAACTAATATAAGATGTTCTTTTGAATCACAATTCCAGTGATCTCCATGGATAATTAGGTTGAAGTGGTTCAATTACCCAACTCATTGACTTGGGTGTCAATGCCTTCATGAATTTTACTTGTATTCTTTGGAGATTTCTTTACCCATTGTTGCTTCATTTGATTTTTGATATAGTCATCCTTTTATTTCTTTTAATCTTCAATTGTAGCTTGGTTCATACAGTTCTTTGCTTGATGACCAAGTTCTTTGTATACAAAACATCTCTTTGTAGGGTTTCTCTTCTTTGTGAGTTCTCATGCAATTTGCTCCAATATGTCCATGCTCACCACACAAGTGACATATGTACCATGTGTTATAATCTGAACCAAAGATAGCTTTCATAATTTATTATGTAGGATTCCATTTATTAGTTTTGCATTCTGAAGATTTGTGCCCTTGATTGTTGCATTTGAAACATTTTCCTTCAAACTTGGTTTTCTTTGTGCATTCACTTGCTATATGTCCTTGTTTGTTACAATTGTAACATTTTTCACTAAATTTTGATTTATCATTTCTCCAACACTTGTTTGATGTATGCCTTGTCTTTCTACAATGATTACATGTAGGCTTTTTGTTCTTCTGAGCTCCTTGCTGTGATGATTCACCTTCATCTATATAACCTAGTCCGTTTTTTCCTTTGTGTCTAATTTGAGGTTGCTTGGTCAATTGATTGATTCTTTCTTGAGATTTCATCATCCTTTCATTGTTTTGCCTTTCTATGCTGAGATCATTTTGCAATGTTACATAATTCTTCCTCAAGTTGATAAGCTCTTGATTTGCACAAATTGAGTTGATTTATCAAATTTTCTTGCTGAAGAAATAGGTGGTGAATTTCATTTTTTTTTCTTCTATCTTTTTAATTATCAATCTTTTATCTTCTTCTACCATGTCCTTTTGTTCTATGATTTCACACATTTTGACTAATTGAATTTCTTGTTCTCTTTTCAGTTTTCTGACTTCTTCATGTTGAGTGAGATTCTTTTCAAGTAGATTTGTAATTGTTACATCAACTTCATCTGAACTTTTGTCTTGGCAAATGTCTCCAATTCTTTCTTCTATGTAGATATTGTCACTCATTTTTGTTGCTAGTTCTTTCCCTCTTTGTAAGGATTGAGAGAGTTGCTTCTTTAGTTTCTTGAATTGTTCCATGACCATATGTAGATCCAACTTTTCATTTTCAATAGATTTCTCTAGTCTATACACTTCCATTGCCTCTAATCTATTCTCAAGCTGCTAAATTTCTTATATGAGAACCAAATGCTTTGATACCAATTGTTGGAAATGTAGAGTAGGCTAGGTGACTGAGGCGGGGGGGATTGAATCAGGAACCAATAATTTTTTTAACTTTAATTAACCATTTATAAACTAATCTGATCTAATTCTATGCATAAAGACTAAAAGCAATAAAAAATTCATAACACTTGACACAATATTTGGTAATCCACAAACCTTCCAAATAGAAAATAAAATTGGGGTGGGATGATACTCACAAGCTTTAGTATTGCAGTATAAAGTTTTCCTATTAAGGCTTACAATTGATCACTTCTAGTGATCTCCCCTATTAGGAGACCCACCTTGTGAAAGGAAGTGTGTACTCAGTTAAGAGATTCTGCACAAGAAAGTTAAGTCCACCTTGCTAGAGGATTTGACTGATGTACATGTTAGGATGAACTGACAGTTGATCTCTGCTATTGAAATTAGTTTGTTGAATTGGATTCCTTTAATTTAGAATGATCACCTAAATGTGATGGATGAGATTAATTTTCCTCTTATGCAGCTTGTAGCCTTTAGTCAATCTTCATATTCGCTAGTTTTCTTCTCACTATGTTTTCTACATATTTCTCTTCATATTTGGATTTAACAAAATATCTTACATTTATACCAATCCAAATAATTACCTTCTGAATTTGGCTACAATACCATATTAAATAATCTTCACCTAGTCAACTCAATGTTGACACTCAAGTTCAAAAGACCACTTGGGTGATATACTGATACTTGACAATCTTTGGCACTCAGTTGACACTAGTGCTTGGTCCGCATTGATCACTCAAGAGTTGCAATGGAACTCAGTTAACACTAATGACTCAACAAACATTGTTTAGAATGAAGAGCTCAGTTGATATTGCAACAACTCAATTACTATTGCAGCTTGGTCAATACTACTCTCTGTTGTGCTCAGTTTACATTCCATGACTATCTTGGTTTACATTGTTTGCAAGGTTTACTCTGTGGTGCTCGATAACAATGTAACCAACCAAATGACTAAGTGTTTTGGTAGTAATTGACAATGAATCCAGCCATAAGGTCAACAAGGTGGAGTGAGGGTAGGGAGAGTGGCAAGGGAGGAAAATAAAATAATAGAAACTAATAGAATAAAAATATAATTAGTTAAAATGAGAGAATAACAAAGAGTGGAAGAGGGTAATAATTATAGTGGTAATGAGGGGAAGAAGACAAATGAGAGATGAAGAAAGCTACAAAAAGGCCCAAAGAAAGAGAGAGACACCTTAGAATCCATATGTATATCCTCAACCCTAAGCCCTATGTCTTGCACCCTATTTGAAAAAATTTTTTTTATTCTAAATCATTTATAATACCATGATTGTTGTATGTTATAGAGGGGGAGATAATTTCCTAGCAATGGGATGGAGGGAGTTTATGAGAGATAAAAGAATAATGAGAGAGAGAGAGAGAGAGAGAGAGAGAGAGAGAGAGAGAGAGAGAGAGAGAGAGAGAGAGAGAGAGAGAGAGAGATGAATGGATAGAGGAGGTAAAGAGGTGGAGGGAGAAACCTAGAGAGGGGAGAGAGAAGGTGGCAGGAGAAAGATATGCGAGTAAAGAGGGAGGCACGATAGTGTGGGAGAGAGGTAGAAAGGGAGGGAGGGACATAAGGTGAGAGAGATTTGGGAGAGTTAAGAGATGAGGAGATATATATGATGTATCATTACAAGTTATTCACCCTCAAAAGGGAAGACATAATATAAAGGGTGAGAGGCTGGTAGAGACCTAGAGATTGGAGAGATAGGTGAGAGAGGGAAGAGGGGGAGAGAGAAAGGTTTAGAGTTTGATGGGGATAAAGAGAGTAAGATATCAAGAATGAGAGAATACTAATATGAGCACGTTGATTGTTAACATTTAACTAAGTCTAAAAATTTATATGATCATCAAAAACCTAGAATAGAGAGAGAGAGAGAGAGAGAGAGAGAGAGAGAGAGAGAGAGAGAGAGAGAGAGAGAGAGAGAGAGAGATGAATGGATAGAGAGGTAAAGAGGTGGAGGGAGAAACCTAGAGAGGGGAGAGAGAAGGTGGCAGGAGAAAGATATGTGAGTAAAGAGAGAGGCACGATAGTGTGGGAGAGAGGTAGAAAGGGAGGGAAGGACATAAGGAGAGAGAGATTTGGGAGAGTTAAGAGAGGAGGAGAGATATATGATGTATCATTACAAGTAATTCACCCTCAAAAGGGAAGACACAATATAAAGGGTGAGAGGCTGGTAGAGACCTAGAGATTGGAGAGATAGGTGAGAGAGGGAAGAGAGGGAGAGAGAAAGGTTTAGAGTTTGATGGAGATAAAGAGAGTGAGATATAAGAATGAGAGAATACTAATATAAGCATGTTGATTTTTAACATTTAACTAAGTCTAAAAATTTATATGATCGTCAAAAACCTAGAATATATGTTATAACTCTTACAGATCTTAAACAATACTCAAACATCTTGACAACATATAAATGAAATATAACTTAAAGATGTGCATTTCCTTTCTTATAATTAATGTTATATATCATGAATATATTGATGTTAAGGGATTGATTTTTAACATTTGGCACATGTCATATGGAGAGTAGTTTTTACATTTGTACATGTTGTATATAGTATGTGCCATATTAACTGCATTAGGAAACTCTAACCAAAATGCTCTAATTTTACTTGGGCATTCAAGCCTAATATTTGGATGACTATAATAGGTTTGAGACATGTTTATAAAAAATATAGGAACATTTCTCACATTTTATATTTTTAAATTTTTTCGTAAAAACTTTGTGTCATATTTTGAGCATAGATTTTGTCTTGTTTGTCAAAATTTGGAACAAATTATATTTTTAGAAACTAGACTCAATTCTACCCACTTAGAATTGTTTTTTTAATCAATTTTTAAGGGGAGCATGGACAAGATCCATGCTTTCAAAATGTGTCCACTTTAAACATTTATTAAAAAACTTCTTTTCATAAAAATATTTAGCCGAAATTTTAAGGATAAATTACATTGTGTTAGCTAAATTCTTTCAATACTTTCTAAATTTTTTTATAAAAAAGACATTTTAAAGGAAGCTTAGCATAAACTATGCTATAGTTTTTTGCAAAAAAATATGACCATCAATTTAAACATTAATATTTAGTTTAAAATCAAGATTGAAAGTATGATTTTATAAAAAAAAAAATCACATCTTAAAATTTTGAATCTAATTACCTTAATTTTCTCGTCAAAGTTTAGAGTTTATTGATTTCATACAAATAGTGGCCACTTACACTTTTGGAATAACTAGAAAGAGAGTAAGAATAAATGATTGATAGAGCTTATTGAATATTGATTATAGTAGCATTGTCATTCATGTCAAAGAAGAATTAAAGTGTCATTTGGTATGGGAAAGGAAACCAAAAAATAGGCAATGACACTAATGGATACCAATTAAGAAGAGGATAAGAGTAAGGTGATAGTAGGGCAGGCAAAGATAAGTGATCTTTAGAATAAAACTTAGACAAAGTGCGCTAAGTGTAAGTCGACATTGAGAAGAAGTCAGGATAGGCAATCAAGAAATTGGTTATCAACTAAACATAATGAAAATGAGATAATCAAAGTCAAAGGACAAAAGAAATGAACGTGTAATTGGACACGTACATCATAGAGGTAGGTGTGATTCATCCAACACTTCATAAATTGGAGAAGGAGCTATCACTTCAAACTTCAACAAAATGATAGGAATGAGAATTCAACTTCGAATTCTTCCCAGTAAGAAGACATGAGTCACAAGAAACTTGTGTCTTTTAATAAGGGGAAATTATACTTGACACACACTACTTGTAAACATGATACATGATAGAAGAAGGAGAACACACAAATTTGAATTCTTAGATTAGGGTTCGAAGGTGAGTTAACATGGATCATATATAGTCATTCATGTTTGTATTAATACAATGCATTGCACACTTGAGAAGTTGGAATTCCATATTGCTAGGCTGATTGCAATCATAAGAGAAAAGGTGAAGGTATTGAAAATTAAAGTTATGTGAGTTGAGTGAAGCTAGGGAGCCAAACCCACAAGTGATGAGGAGTGCTACAACTAAGGAGAGCCAAAGATGGAAGTGGTCAAGCACGAGTTGTGAAGTTAAGGAGAGCCGAGCAAGTTGCAAACTAGTACATGAGCATCAAGGTGATTTGTATCATGCTAAGCTAAGTAGGTATCTTTCAAGGGTCAATTAATATATTGTTATCTTATCATTATAACAAAATATGCCATTTTGGGTGGACTCTAGTAACTCCTTTGTATAAATTCCATTAACTGGGTAAAACATTCACTTGTGTTCTAAGTCCTTTAACTAGGCTAACTTTAACTGGGCAAGACTCTTATAGGTCTCTTTCAAATCCCTTAACCAGGTGACACTTGATAGGTTCATGATAATCTTCTAACAAGGATAATCTCTTGATTGACCACACGCTAGAAGGGTGCAAGCTTTGAGAGCATTTCCTCACAACCGTTGATTTCACCCTAATAAATTTTCCATGAGATAAATTAGTGTTATGTGTTATCACCTTTTTGTCTTGAATGTTATGTTAATCTTCTAGTAAGTGGTTAGGCTGTAAGCAAGAATGTCAACAAATTGGTATAAGGTAAAAGTTCAAATTTACTAGTAATATATTGATTCACTCCCTTCTTAGTATATTTAGTATTGTGTGGACCAACATATACCCCCTTTTTGATCATCCATCTTTGCAAACTTACTAGTCACTAGTTTATACATCTAAGAAGGACTCCACCACTTCTTGTTTTTCACTTTCAAACATCATAACACACCATACACTATCGTATTTACTTCATATTTTAATATTTAAAATATATCCACCTTTACATATTAATTGTAACCTAAAATAATGTCAATTAGCTCAACCCAATAAGATGTAACATGCAATACTTAGAATGTCGTCCAAAAATTCATTTCCCATAGCATTTAGAATAAAACTAAGACTTTTAAGGGATCTCATCATGTTTCCACACATTCCTTTCAATAATAAATCATGAACAATATATTTGCACACTACCATATGGATTGAAATAATTTATCAACCCCAAAAATAATACTTTCAATGCAACAACAAAACATATCATATACCAATGCCAAGAAGCCATTGCAAGAACTTAACTCTAAATGTTCTCAAAAATCATTTATCAATAATCTTATGATCATTTGACAAGTCACTATATAAGGTTTGAAATGTTTTCACATACCAAGGGATCACCTTTCCCATTATAGATATTGTGTGATAATGACACGAATTATATTTTGGAAAGTGGACTATCAATATCACAAACTGGATAATTGTATTTGGATTGGGTTATAAAAGCTCATTTTTGTTGTAAGGACGAAACACTTTCAGCTAGGTTATTGATGGTTTCTTTAGCAAATAGTTGGTATTGGATATATTTGATAATGAAGGATGAAAAACATTTTAGGAAATGGAAGAATTATTGGAATATGAAAGTAGGACATTATGACAAGTTGGTATAGGATATGGTTAATAAATACATGGAGCACTCATAACAGGTATAATAGGAATTCATCCAAGACTAACCTATGTAGGATTGATGTTCTCTATAGATGTTGTTGGAATTATTTAGAATAATTGAGAGGGGAGTGAATCAGTTATCCAAGGTCTAGATGTACAAATAAAACTTTTCACAATTTAGTGAACCCATAAAACATTTATCATTATACATGCATCCATAAGATTATGTAATCACTTAAAAATTATAGGTTACTATCAAATAAATTTGCATAAATGTAAACATGAAATATAATAGATTCAATAACACACTTGACACAATGATTTACGTGGAAACCCAATTTGAGAAAAACCACTAGTAACATGCTACTCTTTCTCACTCTTCTGAAGTGATGCCTTGTAAAAGGCCAACCCTGTTAAAGGTTACAATACAAACTTTTGAATGTGATCCAATTAAAATATTTTAATAACCCTATTAGGAGTGAGCCTTGTTAGAGGATTTTAGACCATTCACTTGGAATGTCACCATTTAAAGGGTTTACGAATGACTGTTAGGTCAACATTAATCCAAAGGATTTACCCTAGACTAATACAATTATTAGAGAGTAACAGTAAAGCTTGATATGCTAATAACTTACAATTGCATTTGTAGATTACCTATCTCTATTTCAGTCCTCCATTCATCTTGGCTTTCACATACTTCAGCTCTGATAGCTTGTTCACCCTTCAAGCATCCATACCCTTAAGCCTTCTTGCTTAACTTATCAATGCAGCCTCTTCACTTAGGTCACTAAATGAAGCAATACCCTATACTTATTGTCTTCCTTAGGTTCTCACACATGATAGCCTTTTCTTTTGACCAACCATCCCTATAAATAGAGAATTAAGATATTTTGTTGTTCATTCTCCATTGTCCAATTTAGGATTAGGATAGATTAGTTAGAATTCAATGCATCTACCTCTTATTTCATTTCATCCCTTTCTAGAAAATTCTCCTTCAATCCTCTTTGAATTCACCTCAAAATGGTTTACTATGGATTCTATACCACCAACTCATCAATCTTATCTTTCACATGGTTCACATAATCCAAGAAAACAAACTTGTTAGTTTAGATCCATCAAATTCACAATCTTTGAAATAATGCTAACACTCGACATTGACTAGCTTCTCATGATCGACACATACTACTTTACTCGACATCCTTTGTAAAATCACTCAGCACGAACTAAAGTTTACTAGTACTTGACATCAACTAAACTTTACTCGACATCAACTATTTTACTTGACATATACTAAAATAGACTTTTACTTGGCTCTAATTGATTTTTTGCTTGACTTGTACTAACTTTTCTCGGAACCTACTGTCCACTTGGTCAAGCTTGGCAAACAAACTTTGTTTAAATTTTTCTTCTAAACTTGCTTAGTGTAACCAACCTTTGCAACTTTAAGTAGATTATCAATGCACTATAATATCACTATCTTAATTGATTCTCATCCTCCTTTTCATATCATAACTCAACCTTTCCTCTAGATGCTATTGTTACATCATTTGATCAAATCCTCTTCATCAATCAAATAAATGATAGTACTTAAATCACATAAGTAATTGTCTTACCAACCAAAAATAGGTTTGACACCAGTGACAAAACAATGATTAAAACACATTTATCATACTTGTATCAATCCATTTTCAATAGATGTAACCATGATAAATGGATTATAAGTAGGAACTTTGGTCAATGCCGTTGGTATAGAAATGAAATTGTCAACATGGTTAACTAGATTAGAGAAATTAAGAGATTTGATACAATTTTGAGAGAGAGAGAGAGAGAGAGAGAGAGAGAGAGAGAGAGAGAGAGAGAGAGAGAGAGAGAGAGAGATTATAAAAAAATATGTTAAGTGGAGGGGAGGGAGAGTGGCGAGTGAGAAAAATAAAGTAATAAAAACTAATAGAATAAATGAGAGAATAATAAAGATTAGAAGAGGGTAATAAATATAGTGATAAGGAGGGGAAGAAGAAAATGAGAGAGGAAGAAAGTTACAAAAATACCTCGAGAGAGAGAGAGAGAGACCTTAGACTCTATACCAATATGCTCAACCCTAAGCCCTATATCTTACACCCTATTTGGAAAAATATTGATATCATACTTGATTGCAATGTGTTTTGTCTTTGTGTGCATCACAAGGTTTTTGGATATATTGATTGCACTTGTGTTATCTATTGATATAGGATTGTTTTGAAGAGAAGAATTTGTAATGAAACAATCATTATTTTTTCAATGATATCAAACCTAATACCTACTGGTGAGACAATTTCTTTTTGGTCTAAAAGCTAGCATTAGTTGATTGATGAAGAGGATTTGAAAAGAAGAAATAATAATAGCACCTAGAGAGAGGTTGAGTTATTTGGTACGTAAAAGAAGCACCACTACAACATTTGGGGTCAAATTGTAACAACCGTGTAATTTGTGGTCATTTTCATATTTTTTTGAGCAATTAACCTTGACGCCATCACAATATTGATGCTTGTGTTGTAATTTGAATTCTTGCAAGCATAAAAGAAATGAAACACAGAAATTATTTTTTATTTGTTTTGATTTTGGAGAGCTGTACGTGAAAGAGGTGGAGAGCTGTGAATTTTGTTGTGGTCCTTGTGACCGGTGCATTTGGTTGCTATGCCCTTGTGATATTTGCATTTCATTGTCGTTCCCTTGCTCTGTAATTTCATTATCATGTCAGGCCCTTACTCTTTGATTTCATTATCATGATGTGCCCTTGCTCTACGATTTTCTTCAAGGGCGAGAAGAGGTACATAAGTAGATGTTTTTTTCTTTTCCTTGTAAACACGTATATCTTTATATTTCCTTCTAAACATGTATCTCTTTATATATTCAAAGAGATATTTTTCAAAGTTCTTATTACATATATGATCTAGCTGCATAGATATTCTAGAATTAAAATAATAAAATAATGAAACTCACTCAACTTGTGCTAAGTGACTTACCTCAAGATCCTACACAAAAATATTGTAGACCATGAAAAATGAGCTGAGTTTAGAAAGAAATTTTACAAAAACATATCATAGTAGATATTTTTAGAAAGAACAAGCCATAAACAATTAAATGGGTCTAGTTTCTGATTAGCTGGATTGATATATATGTATATTTAACTGGGTTATGGCTTCTTCAAGGGAATGAACCTTGTGATTATGTATATGTGCTTGGTGCATTTTATTGCCATTCCCTTGCTCTACAAATTTTCTCTATGATTTGGTTGCCATGCCCTTGTGATCTCTACATTTCATTGTCGTACCCTTACTCTGTGATTTCAGTGCCATGCCCTTGCTCTGCAATTTTGTTGCCATGCCATTACCTTTCTCTGTGATTTCATTACCATGTTGTGCCCTTGCTCTGTGATTTTGTTGCCATGCCCTAGTTCTGTGATTTTCTTCAAGGGTATGTAAATGTTGGTTTCTTTTCCTTCTAAATAGGTATCTCTTTATATCTCATTTTGAACATGTATATTTAGAGATCTTTTTCAAGGTGCTTATTACATCTTAGCTACACAATAGAAAAATTGATCCAACTGCATACATATTCTAGAATCCAAAAAAAAAAAAAAACTTACTCAACCCGTAATAAGTGACTTACCTCAAGATACTCCACAAAAATAATGTAGACCAAGAAAAATGGATAGAGTTCACAAGAAATTTTACAAAAACCTATCATAGCAAATATTTTTAGAAAGAAAATAGCCATAACCAATTAAATGGATCTAGTTGCTGATTAGCTGGATTGATTAAAAATTCCTAAAGAAATTTCATCAAATTAGGTACAATAAAATGAACAATCAACTATTCCTTGGTAGTAGGATCAAATACAATTTTTCAAGTTGATAAAATTGCATATGCAAGAAATTGAAGAATAACTTTAGTGAAGAGTTTAGTGTAAGGAGTTGACGGAGCAAGTTCTGCTTTTGTGTAAATGCCATAATCATGAGTCAAATTCCCTTGCATAAGCCTCTTCCACAATGATATTACCTCTAAAAATTGCAAAGGATGTTGAAGTGGTTCCCAACCTTGAAACACTCTTATAAGCATTTGATACTTGGGATCATTGCAGGAAGATTGTGCCAATACGTGAAAAACTCTTATAAGCATTTGATATTTGGACTATAAATTCTCTAAGACACTTGCAAGTGACTCCACTATCATATACCTATCATAACACTTTCATGGATTCTATCTAGTGGCTTCCATAATATCCTCTATGTTTGATAGTTGTTGTTTCTACCGTGTAGTCTCCTTCTAAAGCCACTCCTTCTCATTCTCTTTCTAAAGCCACTTCTCCTTTGCTCTTGTGCCTTAAATTTTGATTATCAAACTTATGAATATCTAACTTTACCTTATCTAAAATCAACTTCACAGTGTGTTTTAACTCTGGCATAGGTGTTTGATAATTAATAGCTTTCATTTCAACCTTCTAGATTTAAAGATTTGTCAACACCCTCACTTGCGGGCCTCTCGTGTCAAGCACTTTTTGTACGATTTCAACATCATGTTCTTGCTTTTGAGCTAATAGTTCTTCAGATGCATTTTCTTGTAAAACATTAATTTTGTTGAATAATTATAAACTCTTAGAAAGTGCATTATTGTTTTCATTTATGTATGCATATATGTATGTATGTATATTTACAAAGAGATCTAGTGGATTGTGGATTATGGATTATAAACTAAAAAGAAAAGAAAACACAATATTAATCATTCCCCATTTGTTTTGATTGATTGTGGAGAGCTACACGTGAAAGAGATTGGAAAGCTTTGAATGAGGGTGGAGAGCTCTAAATATTGGTGGGGATTAGTGGAGATCTAGGATTTTTTTGCCGTTCCCTTGTGATCTTTGTGCTGTTGCTTTGTGATTTTTGTCAAGGGGAGAAGAGGTTCCTATGTAAGTGTTCTTTTATTTTCCTTCTAAACATGTATCTCTTGTTCATATATAATAGCTTTGGTTAGATTCAAGGATAATTGATTATGATGATTGTATGCACATGTGCATGTATGTCTGTAAATCAGTTCACTATGTGAATTGCTTTACATGCATACATACACACTTACATAGTACTTGTTCTAAATTAAATTAATAATTCATGTCTTGAATTCACAAAAGAAATTATCATTGCACAATCAAATTTATTCATACCAAACTAAGTATGTAGAAATATATGCTTACATATTATATTATCTCTTCATGATTGAGTTAAGATCTCATGCATAATATTGTCTAGGTAATGATTGGATGAATTCACATTAAATCATAATAGGATTGAGTAGATGATCCATTTATGTTACTTCATACTTGTTTTATTGAATACATTTTGTTTAATATAATCAGTAATACTATAATTATATAGCTATGAACACTCTTGTTTATTTTATTTAATCATATATATTTAAGACTATTATTTTTCTTAAAATTAGACTGTATATTTGTTATCACTAAAACACAAATATAGATCTCTAATAGTTATCTTTTTTCATTTCAAGATTTACATATTTAATGTGAAGAGTTTCCACTACTGGATAGTGGAATAGCCACAATGTGGAGCCACATTGCTCATGGATTTTTCCACCAAATGATATTTTTATCCTTAAAAAATATTATAGGTGAATGTTCTTCTGATTTTCCATATATATAACAATTTGTTGCTTTTCGTTTGAGGTAATTTTCTATTATGAGATAGAGACATCTATCATAAGGATGGAAATGCCAATTTTGATCATCCCACTTTCAAAGCTGATTCCTTTATCAAATTAATCAAACTACTTGCAACTGACACCTGATTTTGTGCAACTTGCTTGATCAACCATTCACACAAATTAATAATCTCATACCCATAAACACCATCTAATCTTCTATAAGACTCTCTCCTCTAAAGACCCAATACATGGAACCATTATCATCATGTGTAGACTCACTCTTCTCAGATGAATTCAATTGAAAATATTCATACCAAACTAAGTATGTCAAAATCTGTACTTACAAACTATATTATCTCTTGGTGATTGAGTAAAGATCAAATAAAAATTTCCAAGGTGATAAACTTACATATGCAGATGCATGTATATATGTATTTATATATGTATCTATGTATACATGTATCTCTGCATCTCATTGTCATGCCCTTGTGATCTCCGTATATGTATGTTTGTATGTATGTACATACATATATATGCATATGGATATGTACATATATGTGTATATATACATACATATACACACATATGTGTATATATACATACATATACACACATATGTGTGTGTATGTATGCATATATACACATACATATACATAAAGAGAAGCTTATCTAATCACCTACTAAGGGAAATATAAAGAGATACATGTTTATAAGGAAAAGAAAATAACATCTACATAGGTACCTCTTCTCCCCTTCAAGAATATCGCAGAACAAGCCCCAAACACCACAAATTACACTGCCAAAAAAATTTGACCCCAAAATGTTGTAGTACTACAAAGGGCATAGATATCACAAGGGCATGGCATAACAACAAAATTGTAGAGAAAAGGCATGAAGATCACAAGGGCATGGCAATGAAATGTATAGATCACAAGGGCATGACAATGAAATCCTAGATCTTCACTGATCTCAACCAAGGGCATGTCAATGAAATGCAGAGATCATAAGGGTATGGAAATGAAATGTAGTGATCAAAAGGGTGTGGCAATGAATCTCCACCCTCATTCAGATCTCTTCACCCTCTATCACACATAGCTCTCCATAATCAAAACAAATGGGGAATGATTTATGTTGTTTTTTTTTTGTTTATTCAAGTTTTCAAATTTCCTTTTCATTATATAGTCCTTTCCACCCTAAAAACCACTTTGTTACTTCATTAAAATCAAGACTTGAACAAAGCCAATGATAAAACAAAGCCCATATTCCAGAATCCATATAATAAAACAATAAAACTCACTTAACCCGTGCTAATTGACTTAGCTCAAGATCCTATACAAAAATAATGCAGACTAGGAAAAATGGGCAAGAAATTTTAGGAAAACATGTCATAGTAGATCATTTTAGAAAGAAACAAGCCATAACATAGTTAAATTGGTCTAGTTGCTGATTAGTTGGGTTGATTACAAATTCCTATAGAATTGTCATCAAATTAGGTACAATAAAATGAACAATCAATTGTTTCCAGCTAGAAGGATCAAATATAATTTTCCAAGGTGATAAAATTGCATATGCAGATATATCTATGTATGTGTATATATATATGCATGTATGTATGTATGTATGTATGTATGTGTATATATAGAGATATCTTGTAGATTGTGGAGATCTAAGATTTTGTTGCAATGCCCTTGCGGTCATTGCATTTTGTTGCCGTGCCCTTGTGATCTCCACATCTCATTGTTATGCCCTTGTGATATATATATATATATATATATATATATATATATATACACACACACACACACACACACACACACACACACACACACACACACACGTGTGTGTGTGTGTGTGTGTGTGTGTGTGTAAACAAAGAGATCTTGGCATAACATAAAAACAATAAAACTCACTCAATAGGTAGCATGGCCACAAATGGTATGGAAACACCTATTGGTAAGTAGATTCCTTTTTTTCTCTCTCATTTTTCATGTGTTTATTTCACTTAAATTATTATTTCTTAGGGGGCATTTTCTAATATTGGATTCATTTTATGCAGGAGGTGATGAGGACATTCCTGGATGTACTTATGTGATGAATTGCTCGTGAGCAATGAATACGAGATTCCCTTGAGAGTAGCAGGAGGACATGAGGAAATTCTAGGTACTTTAAAGATTGATCCTTTCTTAAATATTTTAGATGTTAACGGGGTATTTAGATGTTGAGGGGTCGAGGGGGGGGGGGGGAATGAGCTTCCACCTTCATGTGGTTGGCCCTGATTAGTACAAAATATTAAACTATTCTCAAAATTAAGTGAAGCTTAACAATAACCTATGATTGTATGATAACTAATTGTGTGAATCTCTTGGTTCTAGGAAATGTGAAAGGATGTCATAGTTAAATATGTAATGTCAATTCATATGCACATGACCTTAGGTAGAGCTAAAAAACACAACAGGTTTGCATTTTTGTTAGAGGTCTTTAATTAGGTATTTTAAGTTATAGACCATCACAAATATTGTTCATGATGATGGTTTATAATTTTAAAAACTTAATAGACTTATTAAATAAATGTAATCATGTTTTGTTTTATCAACTTTTCCTACTATCCATGCATTCTTGATTCAAAGTGGCAGAATCTTATTTTGGATGTGATGGAAAAATGATATGCACTAGAAGATGGGAAAATGATGTCACTTTTGTAGGTTTGGAACCTTTTTGTACTTTAAAGATTGATCCTTTCTTATATTTTAGATGTTCATGGGGAATTTAGAGGTTGGGTGGGGCAAGGGGGGGGGAGGGTGGCAAATGAGCTTCCATCTTCACGTAGTTGGCCCTACTTACCAAGAAAAGTTCAACATTAACCTATGATTGTATGACAATTAACTATGTGAATCTATTAGTTTCATGCAATGCAAAAGGACACCATAGTTCAATAAGAAATATCAATTCATATGCATATGACATTAGATGGAGATTAAAAAACCCAACAAGTTTGCATTTTTGTTAGATGTTTGCATAGACCTATTAAATAAATGTAAACATGCTGGATTTTTTCAGTTCCTATTTTTCATGCATACAGAACATAGTTGCACATGCATTCTTGATTCAGAGTGGCATAATCTTATTTTGGATGCAATAGAAAAATCACATGCACCAAAAGATGAGAAAATGATGTCACTTTTGCACCTTTTTTTTTACTTTAAACATTGATAATTTTTAAAAGATTTTAGATGTTAACGAGAAATTTAGATGTTGGGGGAGGGGGTGGGGGCCAAATGAGATTCCACCTTCATGTGGTTGGCCCTGATTAGTAGAGAATATTAAACTATTCTCGAAACCAAGTGAAGCTCAATATTAACCTATGATTGCATCATAGCTACTCAATGTTTGCCACTATTATTATTATTATTAATACAACATGCTATTGCAATTGTGACAACTGGCTATTGATCCCACAATATTCCTGCCACATGCCCATCCCAATTGCAATGAATAGTTCTGATGGATTGTCATGGGGCCCATAGTATTTATGTCACACGGATGTCACAATTGTGATGGTGTTTTCAACATATTTCTATCGCAATTGTTACAGTACAAATGAATGGTTTGCCAAAATGGTAATCCAATTTATGATACCTATGGCCATCACAATATAATGGTAACCCTTGTCATTGCAACTTGCAACAAAAAAAGTCTGACACCCATCCAATGGGATCCAATTCTGACTAATGTTGGTTGGGCGATAGGTTACCACCATAATTGTGACAACCTATTATCACAGTTTAGGCCCAAATGTGGTATTGCACTAAGACCAAGTAAGACATTGATACTATAGTGTATTGTTTATCTACTTAAATTATGAAATGAGAGATTACTCAAGTTAATATTGGAAGAAGATCAAGTAAGAAATGTGTTTGCCAAGCCTTACCAAGTAGTCAGTACAAATTGAGTAGAAATCAGTATAAGTTGAGAGAAAAACATGAGGTGCTGAGCATAGATGAAAATCAGTTGAAGCCAAGTGATTGTTAGTATATGCCAAGTAAATTTTAGTTGGTGCCAAGATTAGTAAATTTTAGTGTTTTTTGAGTGAACTAGTGTTGGTTGAGTGACAACAAATAGTGTTAAATCAAAGATTTAATGAATCAAAGCCAACTATTTTGACTTCTTCAATTATGTGAAGCATGTGGAAGATAAATATAATGAGTTGGTGGCATGAAATTCAAGGTAAACCATTTTGAGGCAAACTCAAGGAAGATTGTAGAAGAAGTTTCTAGAGGAACCAAATGGAATAGTGGGTAGATTCATTACATCCTACCTAATACCTAACCCTAAAATGGATGATTGTGGTGAACAGGAAAAAGATCTAAATTTTCTATTTATAGAGATAATTGGAAAGAAGCAAAGGTTGTCATGTGAGAGAACCTAAGGAAGACAAGGAGTCTAGGGTATTGCTTAATTCAGTGGCCAAATAGAAGTGACTGTAGTTGGCATGGAAAGAAAGAAGGCTTAAGAGTATAAATTCTTGAAGGGTGAACAAGCTATCAAAGCTAAAGTGTGTCAAAGTCAAGAAGAATGGAGGACTAAAACAAAGATCTATAATCTACAAGTGAGTTGAAATTTGTTATCAGATCAAGCCTTATTGTTGCTTTCTAATCATTGTATCAGTCTAGGTAAATCCTTTGGATTAAGGTTGACCTAATAGCCATTTGTAAATCCTTTAACCAGGTAACATTTTAATAAAATTATGAGGTGTCATCTTGACCCATCATAGTATAGTTGATACATTGTTATTTTGGTACATTATGACTCAATATGTCGAGACATTATTAGATATACTGAACATTATTATGTTATTTTATGTCGTGTGATGTTTTAATTTGAGATGCTTAATTAGGTTATTTAAATATTTTATGAACATGCATATTAATGATGAAGTATTAAATGAATGCAGAATTAAGAATAAGATTACCAACTTGATTATGCAATTTTTAATGGTTAAATATATGAGTAGAAATGAGATAAATAGTTATTTATATGAAAGATTGATGTTTTGATTTATGTGATTATCCAGATAAGATTTGAATATATTCATATGATTTTTCTTGAGTTATTGATGTGTAAAATGAGTGTGTAGGATTATTAGTGGGAAAATCTAATAGAGATCGAAACTTGACCCTATGTATAGTTTGTGAAAACTAGGGTTGAGTCTAATGAAAGATGTAGACCCTTTTGTTTTGCATTTTATTTTGTATCATAAATTGAATGTGTATCATTTTGTAATCGTTAAAGTGTTAATGTTCTGTAACAGTGATCTTATAGTGTCACTTGACACTCATGATTCGTATATAGATTTTAGCATGATAATTAGGGTTAGCCAAGTAACCCAATAATCTGAGTTGGACTAGGTTAGTGACTTAATACTAATTAGTGAGTAATCAAGGTTAATTACCCTAATCAGAGTTTAGTGATAAATTTGCATTCTTAGAGTTTTTAGAAAGTCCAAATATTTCAAGCAATTTTATAGGCCCCTAAATAGTCCTAGAGGCCAAAAATTATGAAAATTAAATGCCTAAGGGGTTTATGTATGGGTTGGGGGCATTTTACACCCCTCTAGCCCCTTTCATTGACTTTTGTGACCACCCAAGTATCCCATTTTCGCTTTAGTGCGAAAATTAGAGTTACACCATGAGTTTGAAAAGTTATAATCCACCATGAAGTTTGCCTTAATGATGAGGTTAAGTTAGAAGACTCTAGAAGCCTTTAGTCAAGTGGGGAGTTATTGTAATTTATAGGTGGTTGTGTTAGGATCCTATTTAGTGGCAAATTTGAGGGTGGAAGACTATTCACCCAACCTATAGATTTAGAAAGAAAAGTCAAGATTGGAGGAGTAAGAAGGATAGATCTTCTCAAATTTTAGTTTGTCATAACCATTTGTGAAGGTAGGAATCCTTCAAGTTCATGTCCTCATGCTATGTTTCATTTTTAAACTAGGTTTTTGCTTGTGTGTGTTTGTATGTATAAAGAAACATGTAAGGGATGGGATTGTGATGGGTTTTCTTAAATATTTTTCATTCTTGTTTTACATTTTGATTTTTGAGAAAAATTGTAAGGGTTGTATTGGCATTAGTTACCCTTGGATAGGGAAGAAGTGGCCATGTACGGGAGGAGGGCTTCAGTTGGACTCTAACAGTGTAGAGTCTCTCTTCATAATGAGGAGAGGGAGAGAGTAGGGTGATATGGGCCCCTACTTGTTAGTACAAACCATGTTTGTGTTTTTGATAATTGAGAAGTGAAAGAATGAAAGTTCTTGTGATTATAGCCTCGAAAGAGCATCTGTTATGGTGTTGTGACTAACCTCTCTTGTCTAAAAAAATCCACCTTCTCCCTAGTAAATGGGTTGAATGTGTCTTTGTGTTAAATCTATTTGTCTTCTGGTCAGTTTCATTTTCTCCATGGTTACCTTGATGAAATTATAGATTTCCAAGCAGAAACTCAAAGTTGTTGTTTCAATTCGATGTGTTGGGAGATTTCTCCTTAGGATAATGATCCTATTCTAAAAATGTTATTGTTAAACTTATTTTCAAAATTTCCATAATATTGGGTTTTCTTCCCCGTTCTTTCCTGATGGAGTCTTTGAATTAGGTGATTCAATAAAATAAATGAGAAGAGACTAGCCCATGTATGTTGAAAAAAACTTAAGTATATTTCCTTTCATATGATATCTCGTATGATTCAATTTATATGCATATGTAATCGGTAAATGGATGCAATGATGTTTTTACCTTTCTTGTGGCATTCTTATAGTCTAATTGTATTCATGTGATTAATGGTAATTAGATGAAATGATGATATATATATATATATATATATATATATATATATATGAAATTTGATTTCGAACTATGTTAAGAAAATTTGATTATATGAATGGTTCTTCATTTTGTATTTTTGTAGTTATCAGGAAGTAAATATTCCTATTTGAATTCTTAAGCATTACATCAAATTCCATGCTATAAATCAACTTAGAAAAAAAGAAAAAAATGTCCCCTTTGGTTAACTAAATAAATTTGAAAATATCCACTTAGAAAAAAAAAATGAGACTTGAATTTTTTAAAAAAAAATCCCCTTAGAGCAAAAAGCTCTTTACCCTTTGTATGAGAAAATTGAAATCCCTTTTACAAAAGAGCATATTTCTAAAGATTCCATGTAGTATCTTTTAAGAATTCTTTTATACATTTGTTATGTAATTATAAAATCCAATAAAATTAAAATTAAATAAAAAATAGGATACTATCCTATCCTAAGCTCGACCTAACAAACTTTATCACCCACTAAAATTTTTAAAACTTTTAAACCCCCCCTTATCAAGACATCACAGCTGACATCACTCCCTTGCTCGTTCATTGTGGTCACTGCATGCTTGAGAAAGGTAAAGATTTAAGTCAAAACATGTATTAAATGTTCCTTGTGTGCTGTAGAAAACTAACTCCCATCTTGCTCCTTGGCTCGCGTACCATCTTTAAAATTCCTTGGGTCGTGTGTAGTAAAGGAGTCAGATGGAGTGCCCTCCCACTTGGGAGGCTAGGGTTAGGAGGTGGGCGGCAGAGTTAGGGAAGAGTTTGGGGTAGGTTAGGTGGGTGGAGGACCCACTTGCCCAGTGGGGTTAGGTTACTTGTTAGAGTTAGTTAATTGGTAATTTTTGTATACTAAAAAGGTATTAGATTGGTATGTTTAAGTAGTTAGATAATAATAAAATTAGTAATTATAAATTAGATAATGTTAATTGTTAGATGTTAGGATATGTATTTAAGATTTGATGTTAGTAATTATTGTTAAAATATAATTAGTTTTTATTATTAAGTTAAAATTAATTGTTAATTTTTAATGTTAGAATATGCTTAGATGTTAGAATTTAGTAAAGGTCATTTATTGATAAATGTTAGTATTTTAATAAGTTCTTTTTAGTATTATGTGTTTAGATTAATTTTGTTTTATTTAACTATTTTAATTATATTGTTAATATTAGATATGTTATTTTAGAATAGGATTTTAGATTTGAGTGTTATTAGTTTTTAGTTTTAAATTATGTTGTAGTAGTTAGTTAGTTGGTAGATATAGCATATTGTTGTTTAGGATGTGTAATATTTTAAAAAGTAAATAAAATTAATATTGTTTTAGATTAATTTAAATTTAATTAAAACATATATTATTTTTATCATGAAAGATGTAATTAATATTAATGTTTAAAATGCGATTGAAAACATTAATCTTGTTAATATTAATATAGCAAAAATTAAGATTGATTTTAAAGGATGAGTTAGTTAGTAAAGATAGTTAATGGGGATGTTATACTAGGGCCTAATATAATACAAATAGGTGTCAAATCAATTAAATAACAATGTTTTTAAATGTATTAATTTACTCCTACACATTTGGATATAAATTGAGATGTAGCCTTAAGGTATTGTTAGGGAAACCTGTATCTGCATTTTAACCTACCATAATTTAACTTGTATAATGAACTTATAAGATCGTGTCAAAACCTAATGGGACTTAGGCATGTCTTTAGTCAACTCATATTAACATAGTAGATTTAATTAACTAAAAGAAAATAAATTCTATGTGTTTTTGCCCCATATTTTGGGCATGATAGGAATGGTCTAAAGTCCTCTAACGAGGCTCACTCCTAACAGGGTGATTAAAATCTTTTAATTGGATCACATTTAACAGTGTGTATTGTAACCTTTAACAAGGTTGACCTTTCATAGGGCATCACTTTAAAAGCGTGAGAATTAGTAGCATGTTACTAGTGTTTTTTTTTCCAAATTGGGTTTCCAAATAAAATCCTTGTGTCAAATTGTGTGAATGTTCTGATGGTGTTTCATGTTTACATTTCTACAAAGTTATTTTGACGTAGGATGGTAACATACAAAATTTATGTTTTGCATAATCTATTGGATGCATGCATGTTAAGGTTTTATGGGTATGGGTCTACTAAGCACTGAAAATTTGTATTTGTACATTTGGACCTTGGATAACTGATTAACTCCCCTCCCCCTCCCCTAATTATTTTAAATAATTCCAACATTATCACAATAGATAGCCACTAGTTCCTTGATTTTCTCCTTCATTCTTGACAATAATTGCTTGATCCATATTATGTTAGAACAATTAACTATTGCAGCAACATACTTTGCCTCTACTATTAATTGAGAAATGCAATTCTTTTTCTTGCTTATCCATGATACTAATCTCTTTCCAAGAAAGAATGCTCCTCCATTGGTGCTTTTTCTGTCATCAATGCTTCCTACCCAATCTGTATCAGTAAAGGTTCTTAACTTAAGGTTTTCTCTTTTCTTATACCATAAACCATATTATTCAATTCCTTTTAGGTACCTCAAAATTTTTTCTACTACCATCATGTGATTTTTCTTTAGGATTGCAGAAAACCTTGCAACTATGTCAACTGCCAATGCAATATCAGGTCTAGTGTATACCACATATTGAAGTTTCCCAATCATTGATTTATAGATAGTCTGATTTACTTCCTTTGAATCATCATTATTTGAAATTTGTGTCCAATAGATATAGGTGTTCCAATTGGTTTGGAATCTTCCATTCCAAATGCTTTCAATGTTTCCTTGATGTACTTTGACTAAGTGATGTATATGACATTGTCCATTTGATGAACTTGTAGACCAACAAAGAATCTTATCTCTCCAAAAATAGACATTCCAAATTCTTTCCTCATTTTTTTTAGCAAATGATTTGCATAAAATCTCATGTCATCCAAATATGATATCATCCAAAAATATTTCTACTAGCAATATCTTGTCCTGAGGTCCTTCCATTATATACAAATTACTATTATTATTTATCTTTTCAAAAACAATTCTTACCAAATATCCATGTAGCCTTTCATACCATGTTCTTGGAGCTTGCTTTAGTCCATATAGATCTTTGTGTAGTTTGTATACCATGTCTCTTTGGTTTGGATCAATGAAACCTTTAGGCTGTTGAATGTAGACTTTTTCTTCTAGGATTCCATTTAAGAAAGCCAATTTTACATCCATCAAATATACTTTGAATACTTTATGTGCAACATATGCTAGTAGTATTCTAACTCCTTCAAGTCTTGCAATAGGGGAAAATGTTTCTCCATAGTCTATACCTTCTTCTTGTGCATAACCTTTGCATACTAGTCTTGCCTTGTTCCTTGTTACTTCTCCTTTCTCATTTAACTTATTTTTAAATATCTATTTTGTATCAATCATATTCTTATCCTTAGGTCTAGGTACAAGAGACTAGGTATTGTTCTCTTCTATTTTCTCAATTTCTTCATTCATTGCCTCTATCCAACCTTCATTTTCTAAAGCATCTTTTACAAATCTAGGTTCAAATTCACTAAGAAAGCATGTACCTTTTAATTTGTTTCATATTAGTATGCCACATGTCTCTCCACCAATTATTTTTTTAGGTACATGAGGTCTTATGACATATATTTTGCAAGTTTTGGTTCTTTCCTTCTTGTTTCTCAAATAGGTTTGCTTGGTTCTCCATGCTTGTGATCTTCTTCCTTTTTCTCAGGCTCCTCTATCCATAACTTAGGATCCTTTGGCTAATTTGATTATAACTTAGGTTCTATTACCCATGACTCAGGTTGGACTATTTAAACTAACTTAACTTAGGTTGTATTGCCTGTGACTCAAGTTGCACTATCTATGACTTGGTAGGTGCACTTTGTTGTTTCTCAGCTCTAACATGTTTGTGAGTTGGGTAAAGTCTCAGGTTCCTCCTCATAGTAAATAAACTTTATGTAGTCTTCAACCTCCTTGCTTCTCTATTTTTCACTTCTTTCTATGAACTCATCAATCTTCACAATTGCACTTTCTATGACTTTGTGAGTAGCAAGATTCAAAAAATTGTATGCCTTACTCTTATTGGAGTAACCTAGGAATATGCCTTCATCACTTTTTGCATCAAGATTTTTTTTCCTTAGATCTTACAAGATGTAGCATTTTCTTCCAAATACTTTGAGATAAAAAACATTAGGCTTATACCCATACATAATTCATAAGGTATTTTGTTTGTACCTTTCTTTAGTTGAACTGAATTTAGTGTATGAACTGTTGTGCTGATTGCTTCTCTCCAATATTTGGTGCAATATTTTTCTCAATCATTAGCATTCTTGCACACTCCATGATGAATCTATTTCTTCTTTCTATTATACCACTTTTCTCTGGTATTCTAGGTGTTGATACCTATCTTTTGATTCCTCTTTCATTGAATAATTCATTGAATTCATTTGAGATGAATTCACCTCCTTTATTTGATCTCAGAAATTTTAAATTCTTTCTTGTTTTCTACTCAACTCTAGCCAAATAACATTTGAACTTTTGAAAAACATCAAATTTATCTTTTAAGAACATTAAAGTCATCATCCTAGAATAGTCATCAAAAAATATAATGAAGTATATGTCTCAAAAATAGCTTTCTATACCTATTGGTCCAAATGGATCTGTACGAACTATTTCCAAAATTTCTTTAGAATTGAAAGTTTTACTTCTGAAAATTCTGTTACCCATCTTTCCAATTTGACATTGTTAACACATGACCATCTCAAGTTTCTTCAGATTTGATATTCCTCTTAATATTTTTTTCTTTCTTATCATAACCATGTTATCAAAATTAGCAACACATCCTTTTATTCCATAGACAAATTTTCTCTATTTGTACCAATAAACATATATTTTCAATGAGATCTAGGTAAAATAAGTTACCTTTTGTCTGATTTCCAATCCAAACTAGGTTTCCTTTTCCATCCAATAGTTTATTATTTCCATTCATGAATTCTACCTTATATCCTATATTGTTTAGTTGTGCCACACTAAGTAGATTTCATGATTCCTCTCTTCTATTTCAATATGCTTTATCATTTATATTTCAGCATTGGATTATCCATCTTCTTAGAAAAACCCTCTTAAGGTGGAGGTGAAAGGGAGATAAACTTGAGTTATTCATTCTGTTGCATTATTTTTCGCATTAATGCTCCCTTATGCATTGATCTAACCTGATTCCAAGGGGTAGATCTTGGTCTTCCCCTTCATTTATGTATAGGGTGGATTGTTTCTATTTTATTCCTGTAAAATATCCTATCCCCAAATGTCAACACCTTTTATTCACACAAGATTATAAGTTCTTATTTATGCAAGCACATTCCTAAATGGAATACATCAAATAAATTTAAAATCATTAAATTAGTTTTGACACTGCATCTTTTTTAAATTTAAAAGTGTATAATGCACCTCTTCAATCATGATCTAGGTATGATAACGTCATAGATTTATGTTATGTGAGTCTCACAAAAATTGTAAGCATCCATGTATTTCATCATTTCGAGAAAAAACATTGTGATAAAATACTTTGTTGTGTGTTTCTATTTTTATGTAGTATATGTTTTTCTTGGCCTTGACTGGTTGAGCTATAGCCTATATTAACCCCTCAATTGAAGCAAAGTGTGATTCAAAGTAAAATGGTCAACTTAGTGGGTATACTAATTCATCCTCACACCATGCCTCTCAGTATATTGACATGTAGTTGGGACTAACAAAACCCCTATAGAATAATATGGGGGGAAACCATGTTGAATAAAGTAGGGAAAAGTTAACATTTGAGTTTGATTAGGTTTCACATAACAACATAGGGAAACCCTTGATCAGAGAGAAAACCCTAGTGGGGATGGTATCCACAAGACAATGTACTAATATAAATGTTCCTTTTGAAAGGATGTAACCCTGTTATGAGCTAGATATAATGTAATCATTAAAATAGTCTTTGTTATAGGATAGATCCATATTAGGAGATCTTGAATCCTTTTGAGAAGGTTCAAACCATGTTAAAGGCTTATAAGAAGATAACTAAACTCATTGTCTAAGTTGACTTAGTCAATAATGAAGATTAAATCTTCTAGATAACAAATCCAATAACTTAACTAACCAATACTATAACTCAATTTCTAACACAGTTCCTTTGAAGTTCCTAATTTAATATCCAATATCTATCACTACTATGCTCTAATCAATTTTACAATGTTTGACCACATGTATCACAATTATATGATCACAAAAATATCCAAGGAAAACATATTTCATTCAAAATTTGTTTGAATAACTAATTAGGTTGGATTGTTAAGGATTTCCTTGTTGACATTGAGGTCAAGTTTGTTTATTAGTGACTCAAACTTAGTCAATTGGTTAAATTGTTACGAAGCGTATCTAGCAATTTTTAGTGTTAACTAAGAAATATAGTTACTATCGAGTTCTACAATTGCTACTGAGTTTCAATATCTACTTTTAGTTCACATCTAGTAGTATCTACCAAGTTGATCAATGACAATGTAAATGGAGCTTCACAATATTAACCAAGTTCCACAATGTCAACCATATTCTTTAGTGTCTACCAAGTTTGTAGTGTCAGTGATGTGAATCTGGTGTTGACTAAGAAAAGAGTTTTAACCAAGTGATTTAGTTTATATTGATCTCACAGTGTTAGTGTTGACCAAGCTATGCAGTGTCAACCAAATGATTTAGTTTATATGTCGAGTTTTACAGTGTTCACTAAGTCATGAGTGCTAATTGAATCCAAATGACTTGGAAGCGATTAGTATGAAATGAGATTCTACGTATACCAAGAGCATGATGATGCCAAGTGTTGACAATAGTTGTCGAGTATTAGAACCTCATCGAGTTTGTCTTCTGAACTCGAGTGCTAGCAATTGAGCTGACTTTGTGATCTTGATGGAAATCTAAATTATAGCCGACTTGGATGAATTGTGTTTTGGATTGGTCTATATATGATGTATTGTATCACATCCAAATATAGAAGAAGGAAGTATGAATCAAATATAAAGAGAAGACATGTGAATTAAGAAGGCTACAAGCAATATACGGGACAACATAGATTTATCTATCACAACAAGGTGATCCTTACATTTAAAAGGAATCTCAACCAACAAATCTAAGTTGCAAATCAGAGATCAACCATTGGTTCATCCTAACAAGTACATCAGTCAAATCCTTTAATAGGGTGGACCTAGCAGTCCTTATTGCTCCTAATAGGGTAGATCATCAAAAGTGATCAATTGTAAGCCTTAACCAACCATCTTTATACTATAGTACTAAAGCTTGTGGGTTGTTGGAAATATAGGATAGGCTAGGTTACTAAAAGGGGAGGGGTGAATTAGGAACCAATAAAACTTAATTCACCAATTAATCTTTCATATATATTTTGATCTAATCGTATCCATGAAAGACTGAAAGTAGTAAAATATTCATAGCACTTTGACACAAGATATGGTGACCTAGAAACTTTCCAGATAGAAAGTAAAATAGGGGTGGGGATGATAGCTAAAAGCTCTAGTACTGCAATATAAAGTTAACCTGTTAAGGCATACAATTGATCACTTGTGATGATCTACCCTATTAGGAGCAATAAAGACTGTTAGGTCCACCTTGTTAAAGGATTTACAAAACATACAACAAAGTATGCACTTGGTAAAGAGATTTGTAAAAGTTTGTTAAGTCTACCTTGTTAAAGGATTTATCTAATACACCTATTAGGATGAACCAGTAGCTAATCTCTAATTTGCAACTCTAATTTGATGGTTGAGATTCCTTTGAAGCGTAACAATTACCTTGCCATGATAGATAAATCTTTGCTGCTTCTTATATTGCTTGTAGCCTTCTTAATTCACACTTCTTCTCTTCATAATTTCTTCTTATTATGTTTGGATGTGATACAATACATTACATATATACCAATCTAAATTAATTTTCAATAAAGTTGGCTATAATACAAGTTTCACCAAAATACACAAAGTCAGCTCAACTACTGACACTCAGGTTTTGAAGAAAAACTTACTGAGGTTTTGATACTCAACAACCATTGTCAAGAATCAAAATCATCATGCACTTGATGGATGTAGAAGCTCAACTCATACTAATCAGTTCCCAGTAGTCTAAACCTGGTCAACACTAGTGACTCAGTGAACACTACAAAACTTGACATATATATTGAATCACTTGGTCGACACTACATGAATCAGTCAACACTAACACTACAAGCTCAATATAAATTGAATCACTTGGTTGACACTCCTTGGCTTAGTTAACTCTAGATTCACATCACTGACACTGTGAGCTCGGTGGACATTGGAGACCATGATTGATACTATGCAACTCGATTAATACTATGAAGCTCGATTTGCACTGTCACTTATCAACTTGGTAGATACTACTCGGTATGAATTGAATACTAATTTTAGAAATTAGTAGCAATTATAAAACTCAATATAACCTAGATTACTCGGTCAACACTATAAATTACAAGATAAGCTCAGTAGCTACTAACAAATTGACTAAGTGTGAGTCACTAATAAAAAAACTTGACCATAATGTCAATAGTGTGTATCATCCCCACCCTAGTTTTAATTTCTATTTGGAAGGCTTTTGGGTCACCATATCTTGTATCAAAGTGTTATGAATGTTTTACTGCTTTCATTCTTTCATGCATGCAATTAGATCATAATATTTTATGAAGGATTAATTGGTGAAATAAGTTGAAGTTTTATTGGTTCTTTATTAACTTCCTCCCAAGTAACCTTGCTTACCTCATATTTACAACAATTGGTATCAAACCATTGTGGTTCTTAGAGAAGAGGTTTAGTAGCTTGAACAAAGATTAGAGGCAATAGAGGTATACATGCTAAATAAGGCTATTGACAATGAAAAGTTGGATTTGGAATTAGCCATTGGTCAACAAAAGAAAGAAAAGGAGAAACTCTCTCAATCATTAAAAAGAAGAAAAGATCTTGTAGTAAAAATGAATGACAATCTCTATAATGAAGAAAGAATTGAAGATATCTATCTAGAAAAAAATTTAGATGAAGGCAATGAAGTAATAAAAAATCTATTAGAAAAGAATTGAAATCTTCAAGAAGAAGTTAGAAAGCTGAAAAGAGAACAAGAAATCCAATTAGTAAGACTATGTGAAGTCATGGAAGAAAAAGACAAAGTCAAAGAAGAGATAAAAGGAAAGAACAATGAAATTCAACATTTATCCCTTCAATAGGTAGACTTCATTGATCAACTTACTAATGCAAATGAAGAAATCATGAATCTAAGATCAAAGAATGAAAGACTACAAAATGATCTAAATACTAAGAAGCAAACCAATGAAAGAATGTTGAAATCTCAAGCAGACATGAATAAATTCAATGAGCAAAGTCAATATAGACACAAAGGCAAAGCTAGAATAGGATACACAAAAGAAGGTGAATCATCCAAGCAAGGAGCTCAAAAGAATCAAAGGCATAATTATAATCTTTTTTTTAAGTTTAGTCCTAAATCAAAAAAATGTTGGAGTAATGGTAAAGAAAAAATCAATAGAAAGTGTTACAATTACAATAAGCATGGTCTAGAGCAAGTGAATGCAAGGAGAAACCTAAGTTTGAAGGTAAATGTCACAATTTCAAGAAATAAGGACAAAAATCTTCTAAATGCAAAACCAAGATATTCAATCTAGTAGAACAAATTTTGAAAGCAACATTTAGATGGGACTACAACACATGGTGTAGATGCCACTACTATGGAGAATTTGGGTACATTGGAGCAAATTGTGTGAAAACTCACACGAGGAAAAGAGACACCACTAGAAGATGTTTTATTTGTACAAAACTTGGACACTTGGCCAAGAACTATATGAACACTGGAATAGTTGAGGATGAAAAGAAAACCAAAGCTAACAATATAAAAAAGAAGATGATTTAGCAATGGATTCCAAATCTTCTGAGAATACAAGTCTAAGTCATGAAGTAGGTGTCACTCAAGAGTTGGGTGACTCAAGCATCAGTTCCAACCAGAAAGAAGAAGAGATCCATATCAACATTCAAGATGTAAAGGGATTATTGAGTGATTACAAAAATTCAATACCTTACCGAGCTAGGTCGGGTTGCAAGACCCTGCCGAGTGAGGTCGAGATACACTGAAACATTGTGTGGACATCGAGATATGAATGACTCTACCAAGCATTAAGGTTGAACTAAGTGGAAGATATTCTCTCACTAAATGAGAGAATGTACCAAGTATTCATGGCATTTGAAAAGTGAAAATTTGTTAAAAGAAAGGAAATCGAATTCATTTTTCACTGTGAATTTTTGAGAGCTATTTGTAAAGAGCAATTTTTGTGCTTCCAAAGCAATCTGTGTGTTTGTTGTTGAATATTTATGTGTTTTCATAAAATCTACCAAGCATGGCATCTTCCAAAAATAAAACTAAGAAAGTATTTGAGATGTTGGTTTAAGGAATCAATTGGAAGGCACTAGACTTCAAGTTGAGTCTAATAATTGTAGAAGTGCTTGACCCAACTAGAGCTCAATCATAGATTCCACCCAAGGTATTACTCATTCATGATATCTGTTCATATTTTTTTATTCGATACAAGAACTTGGAACCATATAAATGGATGACTCTCTAAAGAAACTATGTGTGAATGGTGTATTGAAACTCGAGCATCAACATTTGGAGACCAAGGGTTTAACACACATTCCCCATATGCCCCGAGACTTTCAAATAAAGTGGATAAGGTCTATCCTCAACCACATACACAATGGGAAAATGGTTGGAGAAGCCTATTCAAATCACAAAGAAAGTTATTCTTTGAATCACATGGCTCTCAATGTTGAACAAAGCCAAGATTACCAAAACCCTAAGTCGGGTAGAACTGGAAAACAAGACTCTTTTCGAGTGGGATGGAAGTGGAATGAAGATCAATAATGTAACTAAAATGGAGCTAAAGTTTGGAATTCATGTGATCTCATAAGATCTACAAGTCTAGTTGTCTTAATAATACATTATGTGAGGTAGTTGATCTAGCTCTCAAGGTAGTGAAGAACAACATGTCCTTCAATCTTCCTGAGCTAATGTTGAATCAATTCAACAAGAACATGGAGGGCATCAGGACTTCAAAGAACAATCCATGTAAGTTTGGTTCACTCTTAACTTGTTTATTCTTCTATGTACAAAAGTTCTTCCCTTCTAAAGGTTTAATTGTATGGAGAAAAGATGTACCAATGTTATATCAAATTAATGAATATATAGCAAAGATGGGTGGAAACTTTGTTAGTATCATGGACAATTATTTTGATTCATTCAAGGAAAATATGAATATAAGATATAGAATATGAAAGAAAATTGTGGAAGATTACAAGCATGATGTTTGTTTCATGGTAGACTATGACAACGTGTACATTCAAGCAATCAAACCTAGAGTAGTGTGGGTTAAGCCTCTAAGTTATGAGGTTAACATTGATGACACCAAGGATATCATTGAGGCACTACTAAATGAACCTATGGATCCCAAGGCCACGTGTTTTGGTACCTATGAAGAAGCCAAGCCAAGAATATAACTTGAAATTAAGCTTCTTCAAGAAGTTATCAAAGCAAAGAAGAGGATAGAAAAAATGAGGCAAGCAAGTTCTACTCTTCTGTTGATTGAAGGAAAAAGAGATGATGTGGAAGAAGATGAAATAGATGAAACATAGTCTGAGGAAAAAGTTCCAATAAAGAAGAAAGGTAAGGTTATCATAACTAGACCTGTGAAGTCATCCACTGCAATATTCAAAAGAAGAGCATCAAGATCTAGAAAGAATTTGAAGTTAGGTGCGAAGGATGTTGAGGAAATTATTTTCAAAAAGCCTCCACCTACATTTCAAGGAAAAGTTAAATGAAATAGAAAGAGGATTCAGAATGGAAAACTTCAAAGCACTCAAATATGAAACTAGGAATGTGGATGAGAAAAATTAGGTTGAAGAAATGATGATGTCAAAATTGGGTAAGTCAATATACTCTAATCAGCTTGTACATCAAATTCTAAATGAGCTTATTTAAGCAATCAAGCCAAGAGGGGAAAATGCTAAGAAGACTACAAAAGACATATATGAATAGACTCTCAGGAAACTCATGTCAAGTCTTGATGATAAAAAGATGAAATATTCCATGAAGAAAAATGAGGAAAATCTCCCTCTTAAATTCAATACATGTCTTGTGCTAATGAAAGACATAGAATCTATGGTGAAGACAACTGCCACATGGAAGAATATTTACAAACTTCATCAACCAAGTGACTTCATTGTTCATGTTAGTGATAAAGATGATGAAGATAACAAGGACGATGATGATAATGATGATGAAGAAGATGTGGAAACAAAAGATGATGTAAAATTGAATGATGCAGAGGAAGAATAGGAAGCTACAAAGGAGAATCTCCTTGAGATTCAGAGTATTGAGGAAATTGACCTAGAGAAGATTGCAGCAATACTAATGGTCTCATTTCCTCACTCTTCAAGAAAATATTTAATGCCATCAAGCTCTAAGAAAGCTTCTACTGAGTTGGTTGTGGTAACCACTGCAACACCAAGCACCCAAACAATCTTTGCACTTGTTTACCTGAGTACCATATTGATTGAAGTGATCAACACTTCATCTACCAAGTAGCTAGTGCCTCCACCACCATCATATTTTGCAATACAATAACAAGGTATTTCTACTATTAGTATAATATCTACTTTTGTTGCTAGCCCCTCTATTTCTACTATTATTGCAATTCCAAGTATGCATATAGAAAGTACAAGGATTGTTGAGAATATGTCTCAATCGAGTACTAAAGTTTCAAATAAGGATAAAGGTAAAGAAGAAGACATTAATCTAGATGAGGATATAGTTATTCCAAATTGGGATATCTCTACTCTAAATCTTTATCAAATGAACATCATTAGCCAATTATTGCAAAAAAGAGCTAATCAACAAAAGCTTAGGGAAGAGAAGAGCAGGGAAAACCAAGTGCTTGAAGATGTAAAGAACATATTTGTAGATGCACTATGCATTGAAATTGATAGTACACAACCTATTTTGATTTAATTATTAGAAGTTGTCAAGAAATTTAATGAAGATATGAATGGACAAGAAAAGTTGCTATAGAGAGTAGAGAGGAAATTTGAGAACAAAGTATTGGAGCTAGTAGCATAGAAAATTGTAATAAATCAAGTACAATTGTCTACTATTCTCAGTTCATTGGAAACCTCTACAAATAATGTAACTTCATTATTCATCAAGTTGTGTGATACATCTATCTTTACCTAGGAAATAAAAGATAAATTATCTAAGATAGTTGAAGACTTGATGGCAAGTGCACACCAATTGTCACTTAACCCAAGCTATAATTCTGCTCACTATTCAAAAATCAAATATCTGACAAATTTGCAAGTAGAATTATTAAGGGAGGAAGCTAGGATAAGGGCCACACTTGTAAACATCCAAGGCATGATTCTCCCAAGCATGGATGCATTGTAGAAGCACATTGCACATGACAAGATACTAATCCATAAAAAATAACTTCTCCATAGTTGAACACATGATGGAGGTATCAACAGAAGTATAGATTGCATTTCATGCAAGTAAGGTGTTACAGGAAAATTGGGACAAGACAGTGGCATTGATTTTGAAGGTACATTTTGACTTCTTGTCACATTTTGGCATCAATGTGTAGTATACACCTTTGGCATTAATGTCAAAAATGGGGAGAAGTATGTATATATATTGAGGAGAAGTATAATATAAGATAAATGTATATATGAAGATTATTTTGAAAGTATAATATGTGATATATGTATGGGGGAGAAACATAAAATACATGTATAGATAATCAAAAACATCTTTTACAAAAGAAATTTTGAAAATTTTCAAAAATAGACTATGTTAGTGACTTGAAGACATAGGATGGAGACAAAAATAATGTTTTGACCTAAAATTTTTAAGTATTCAGTTTTGGATTGATAAGTATTTTTGTCACTAATTCCAAAGGGGGACATTATTGACATCGAGGTCAACTTTGTTTATTAGTGACTCACACTTAGTCAATTGGTTATACTGCTACCAAGCTTATCTGGTAGTTTGTAGTGTTAATTGAGCAATCGAGTTACTACTGAGTTCTCTAGTTGCTATCAAGTTTCAAAATCTACTTTCAATTCACACCAAGCAATATCTAGCGAGTTGATCAATGACAACAAATAAAGCTTTACAATATTAACCGAGTTGCACAGTGTCAACCATGTTCTTCAGTGTCTATCCAGTTCGCAATGTCAATGATGTGAATCTACTATTGACCAAGACAAGGAGTGTCAACCAAGTGATTTAGTTTATACCAAGCTCATAGTGTTAGTGTTGATCAAGCCATGCAATGTCAATTAAGTGATTTATTTTATATATCAAGTTTCATAGTGTTCACCAAGTCACAAGTGTTGATCGAGTTCAAACTACTTGGAAGTGATTAGTATGAACCAAGCTTCTATGTCTACCAAGAGCATGATGATTTTGAGTGTTGGAAATGTTGCTGAGTATCTAAACCTCACCAAGTTTGTCTTCAGAACCTGAGTGCCAATAGTTGAGCCGACTTTGTGATCTTGATGGAAATCTATGTTGTAGCCGACTTTGATGATTTGTGTTTTGGATTAGTATATATGTAATGTATTGTATCACATTTGAATATAGAAGAATGAAGTATGAATCAAATATAAAGAGTAGAAGTGTGAATTAAGAAGGCTATAAGAAATATAAGGGACAAAAAAGATTTATCTATCACAGTAAGGTGATCATTATATTTCAAAGGAATCTCAACCAAAAAATTAGAGTTGCAGATCAGAGATTAGCCATTGGTTCATTCAAACAGGTGTATCAGTCAAATCCTTTAATAGGATGGAACTAGTAGTCCTTATTACTCCTAATAGGGTAGATCATCATAAGTGATCAATTGTAAGCCTTAACCGACCAACTTTATACTACAATACTAAAGCTTGTGGGTATCATCCCCACCCTAGTTTTACTTTCTATTTGGAAGGTTTTTGGGTCACCATATCTTGTGTCAAAGTGGTATGAATTTTTTAATGCTTTCATTATTTCATGCACACAATTAGATCAAAATATTATATGAAGGATTAGTTGGTGAAATAAGTTGAAGTTTTATTGGTTCTTGATTCACCCCCTATCAGTAACCTTGCCTACCTCATATTCCCAACATTCCCAATATACAATGGTTATATAGGACCACAATATGACATAAACACATTCTTAAGAATCATAAAAATTATTATAATTGTGTTTCCCTATGTTAAAATACAATTAAAACTTTGTCTAATAAAGCTCAACACGTTCTACTAACAATATAACTGCCAGTAAAATATATTGCACATTTATCATCTGTGACATTTACATAATAGTCTCAAAGATATGCTGTCACAATCATAGCATCAAAAACATGTCTTCAACCATGATCTAATATCACTCATCTTAATTCAACTTCAATGATAAGATACAACCAATCTACTATAAATTATCTTTGACAAAATTTCTTGCACACTAGCCTATTGCCATTCTTCACCAAATGGATTGCAACTCATCTAATACTCAATCTAAATTTAAGAGAACATTAATGTAGAATCTACACTCATTCATGAACATAATCCTAATATTTCATATCTTAACCTATTCTTTGTTGACTTTGTTAACTCAATCAATTTTTGTGACAAAGAATCCATGTCTGCCATGAACTCAAAAATATATGATTACATCATTGCCAAACCTCTTCTCAATACAACACATCATCAATGCATTTAAGTGCCAACTAGATCAATAATCCTAACAGATGAATGGATTATAAATAGGCACATTGGACAATCATATTAGTATAGGAATGAAATTTTCAACATGGTTAGTAGGATTAGAGAAATTTAGATATTTGATAAATTTTTTTATAGAGATTTAAGGGATATATGGAGCGGGGTCAAGAGAGTGGATAATAAGATATGGTTAGAGAGAGAGAAAGAGAGTCCATAAAAAATATTGTAGGTGGAGTGAGGGGAGGGAGAGTGGTGAGGGAGGAAACTAAAATAATAGAATAAAAAAGATAATTAGGGAAAATGAAAGGAATAAAAAAGAGTGATAGGGGGTAATAAATATAGTGGTAAGGAGGGGAAGAATAGAGAGAGAGAGAGAGAGAGAGAGAGAGAGAGAGAGAGAGAGAGAGAGAGAGGTGTAATAAGACATGGATGGAGAGGTAAAGAGATGGCAAGAGATAAAGGGAGAAACATAGAGAAGGGTGTGAGAAGGTGGGAGTACAAAGGTATAGGAGTAAAGAGGGAGGAAAGATAGAGTGAGAGAGAGGCATAAAGGGATAGAGAGACCTAAGGAGAGGGATATTTGTGAGAGTTAAGAGACAGAGATAGATAGATGATGTATCATTAAAGAAATGCACCCTTAAAAAGGAAGCCAAAGTATAAAGGATAATAGGGTAGTAGAGACCTAGAGATTTGAGAGAGACAAAATAGAGAGAGAAAGAAATGTTTAGAGTTTGAAGGAGATAAAGAGAGTGAGATGATTATTAAAATTCAAATAAGTTTCACAATTCATATGATTGTAAAAAATCTAGAACCTATGTTATAACTCTTACAAATCTTAAACAACTTTCAAACATCTTACCATTATAGAAATGAAATATAACTTAAAGATGTGTATTTAATTTCTTGTAATTAAATGTTATATCTCATGAATATACTAATGTTAAAGGATTGATTGTGACTTGATAGTGACAATTTCATTTTTTACATTTGGCACATGTCATATGGAGAGTAATTTTTACATTTTCACATGTTGGATATGGTATGTACAGTATTAACTTCCATGGGAAATGCTAACCCTTAGGTTTTAATTTTACTCAGGTATCCAAACCAAAGGTTTGGATGAATATAACATGTTTGAGACATATTTTAAAAATATATAGAAATATTTCTCACATTTTTTTATTTTGTAAAAAATTAATTGTTGGGGGAAAGCAAGATGCTAGGGACGGAGGGGGAGGGGTGAATCAAGATCTACAAATTTTTTTGACTTCTTCAAACAAATAATAAATAAAATGCATTCACCTTTAACCCATCTCATATCTAAATCATGAATCATATAACAATAAACTGTAATGATGAAATATATCTAACTATTCATCACAACTATGAACTTAAAATAAATATGAACACATAACACACAATATTTGGTTACCCAAAAACCCTCTATGGTGAAGGTAAAATTGGGGCGGGGATGACACCCACAAATCTTTAGTACTGTAGCAACAAAGTGTGCCTATTAAGGCTACAATGTTTGATCACTTCTAGTGATCTACCCTATGAGGGATCTACCTTGCTAAGAGCTTACAAGACTTATTAGGTCTACCTTGATTAAAGTATTTGAAACTTACAACTAACTAAGCACTTTTTTAGGAGATTTACATAGGCCTGTTAGGATTACTCTATTAAGAGATTTGCCTAGATTCACTTGCTAGAATGTATCAATACCTGATCCTTCGGTTAGAACTCTGATGCTAGAGTACAAACATCCTCTTTCTAGTTCAATTTGATCTCCTATCTATTAAACTTCATTATGTTCTTCACTGCTCTACTCAATTGCTTTGTTTGGTCTCTTTTCTTCTAACAAAAAAGACTTCCTTTTTTATCTCTTCATCTCTCCTCGCATCTCACTTGATTTAGGGTTTGAAACCTCATTAAATAGATAATTGAAGAACATTCTAGATCAAGATAAATGATCTAGATTCATCCCTTTTTTTCGCTTAACCATTCCCTTTTTCTAATTGGATACACTCTCTTTATAGGGATTAATGATCTCTAAAAAAATATGTAACTAACTCCTTAGTTGTCTCTACAATCATTAAATCATGTGTAGAAGGTAGGAAAAATGGTTTACCTCATTGTTTGTATCATTCTAAACACATATATCAAGAGTGGTTTACTCGACATACAAGCACTCTGATGCTTAGTCATTATTGAAACTCATGTTGTCACTCAACTTTTGAATGCTTGGCACATAATATGTAACTTGACATGAACTATTTTTATTTAGCTTGATTTCCACTAACTTTTGTCTTACTTTGCATATGCTATCACTCGATTCATACGAGAGTACTTGACAACCAATTTCTCAGCTCAAACTGAAATGTGAAAAAATCTAATATACATCACCCAACCTTCATTATTTGGCTCGGCCATAGTGATGATCAATCAAAACTTCCTAGGAAATAACTAAGTGTTTGCCACTAATTAGAAATATGGCTTAGAGATCAGCAATCTCCCCCTTTGACATTAGTGGCAATTTTTTTTTGTCAAGTCTGAGCATTACATCCAAAAATAAATAGTACTCCCCCTTTAATTGTGACTCGGTCTTCATAAAGACTTAACTATATACAAGATCTGCACATGATTTATGAAATAATCTATAATCAAAATTTGATGTCATACCTTACTCTATGTATCTTTTATATGAATTCATCTATTCTTATTTCAATATATTTCCCTCTTCACTAATCCATTATATTTCCCCCTTATTTTTGTCACTTATGTCTGCTAGGGAGTTAGGGTTAGATTATACTTGTCCAAAAATGGTTTATGAATTTGGAGGATCATAGCTAGACCATTGTCCCAGTTGGATTTGAAAAATTCCAAAACATTAATTTTCATTTCTAGCTCAATAGCTAGAGAAATTGGATTGTTAGAAATGGACAAATGATGATCTCTTTGTACTAAATATTTTGTAGTTTTTAGTTCCTTTTGCATGACCTTCAAATGAGGTGGGAGCATTGATTGAATAGAAATAAATTTTCTCTTATTTGACCATCTTTAGGCATCAATTTGGCTAACCTCCCTTGGGTATAAGTCAATTTGTTAAAGTGAGTAGAGCTAGAACTTGCATCCATGCTCAATGATTGTCCTAGTGACTTCAACTCTACTTTAAGTTTATCAACCAATTGCTGATTATCTTGTGTAAAGAATTCTACATCACATATCTTCTTGTGTAAAGAATAAAAATTTAGTATAACTCCTAAATTATTTACAAGATTAGAAAGTTCAACCTATTTTATTGCTATCTCTGTTGAAACTTTCTCCAAAATATTGTTTTCAAATTTCTTCTCAGACCATTTCATCAATTTTTCATTGGCCTCTATATCCTCATTATTGACTTTTTCAACAATGCGAATTGACTAATTTATTATAGATGAATCCTCATGAATATCTTGAATATCAAAGGCATTAAATTTTTTTTCTTAATCTCATGTAGTGCCTTCTCTTTTTGATGTTCTATTTTCATCTCTTCTTGATTTGACTTCCTCTTTGATAGATATTGCAAAATTTGCATTTGTTCAAAAGAAATATTTTTTATGATCATATTTAGGAAGAAATATTAACTCATCTAATATAATAGGTTTACTAGGGGACTTTTCCTTCTTCAATTTCTTATTTGGAGTGTTGCAACTCAACAATGTTAACTACAATGTTGAGACATTTGTGCTTGGTCTCTATTCACCCTTTATGTGACTACTATCAATTTCCACTAAAACCATCTTAGATTTAATATCAATCACCTGCTAATGAGGTGTTTCATCCTTGTTGCCTTCAACTTGTGGAGGTAGATCTACACTTGGAAATTGCACTAATGCTTGGATGGCCTCCTGCTTTTTAGGCTCATTTTTCTCCTCTATCCTAATTGACACAACCTCCTTTTTTTCCTCATCATGAAGTCCTAAGGTAATCACACCAGATTGATCTTCTTGCACTTGTATGTTTTCTTCTTCTTTCTCTACATCAATAATAGTTGTGACCTCGGTAGGGGGATTTTGAATAGTAAAATTGGGGTGCCTTCCTTTGACTTCATCTCAATTGTAAAAGTAAGAATTGTGGAACTGTTTGATATTGTACTCACCGTTGATACACTCTCTACCTTTGGATAATCTTTAATTTGGATGAGGGAAATATTGGTGCATGAGAGAGGTGAGTTAGAAGTTTTCGGAGTGATTGCTTCACTATTAAGCTTTTCTTCTATACAATTACTGACATTTAGGTGAGTTTCTTGTGGCATATCCTCAATGGTGAAAACATCCTATTGTTTACTCTCCTCAAATTTCTTCCTTATTACCTCTTCCAAGATTTTAGGCTCATGAAATTCTTCTTTGTTATCAAGCTCAATTTGGCTTGATGTCCCTTCATCCTTATCTATGTCTTTATCCGACAATAATCCAAAAATCATTTTCTAAATTAGAGTGCTCTATTGAACAACTTCTTCAACTTTTTTTTTCAATACAAAAAATGCTCTATATTTGGTAATTAATATGTTCTTGTATTGGTCTGTGAACTTTATTCTCTGCTTAAGTGTCAAGCCAGGCATCAATTGGGTTAGAGTTCCTTCTTTTATTTGCCATTATGTTGTTATTGCAAACTATCAACATTCATTGAATTTATTGAATAGTTCCTTTGATATGAGATTTCCAAATTCTAATGGGGTCATTTTGAAAGTTCTCATTATTTCTAATATAGCCTCTTTTGTAATGCCCTGCTCAGAGATCCTTGGAAATAAGGATAAATATAAGCCAAGATTTAAATTTTCTTTTTACAAGTATGGATGTACATGATATACATCATATGAGGATCACAATGATTGTAACATAAGACTAACCAAAAATCCTAATACCAATAGATCTTCGACTGCCACTGCTAATAAAAACAACTAATGATGGAAGATGCATAACTGAATTCAAATCAAAACATTCCAAATTCAATATGCAATGCCAAAGGATTGAAGAGCACCTAAGAGGGTAGCCAAAACACTTCCCAAATAGTTTGGGTCAAACCAAAAAGTGCCTGCTATCTGCTCGAATAGGATTTTGCAAATACCAAGTGATACTTTAAATTAGCATTATGTGATACTTTCCAACATCGTACGATCTCTCTCTAGAAGGGGTGAGACTCTTTCAAGGATTGCGTGACACTCCTCAAAAGGGAATGCAATACTTTACTAGTATCGTATGACACTCCTTCAAAGGGGGTGTGATACTTTCTAGTATTGCATGTCATTTCTTTCTAAGAGGTGTGATACCTTCTAGTATCACATGACAGAACTCCTTTGGGTGTGTGACACTTTATAGTATCACCCCATGCAGACACATGGTTGCCCAAGAAATGTATAAAATGCTCCAAGGGTAAACTAAAGAGTAAAATAGAGTTCAAAACCTCCACACCGAGGAGTACCAGATCCATAATTCAAGGCATAAACACTCAAACACAATACTGAAAGACAAAAACATCTAACCATCTAACAAGTAGTGAATAGAAAGTACAGAAGCAAACATCATAGTGTACTGAAACAACATTGCAATAAATTGAAGCAATATCGCAATGAACAAAACAACCAAACTAAGTACATGATTCCTCCCAACCATAATAGCACCATATGACCATCATGGGCCCTAGCCATCCCCCACGTGCAACATCCCAACTACTAAATAGATCGTCGATGCTAACTTATGAGGACGTCACTACTAAAACATGCTACAACATAAGCATAAGGAAACCTAACATGCTAGAAGTAAAACATAAGATAATCTTACCAATTAGATAACATCATATATCATATGCTAATCATCATAAGGAAATGCATCAATACTAACATCATCTAAACATGATATACAAGCATTTTAATGAAAACATAAATCACAAGAAAGCATACTCCAAAATTTGAAGTACCAAGTGAAAACATCCAAAAATGATCACATTGGGATAGTAGATCATCTCTGTACACTGGTTCCTAGAAATGGTATAGTTAGATACACCTATCCACATAGAACCTATAGGTCCACTCCTGCCATGCTGATGGAGATAATGATCCAACCACAAACACACACAAAGAAAATGCCCATAGCTAACACTAATGCCAGATAGTATGACGATTGAAATTAAGATCATAGATAATGCATATGTTGGATACAATTAAGTAATTGTGTATTGTCTTTGATGTTACACAAATGCCATATCAGTTATCAGACAGAGTCTACCGAGTTCTGTCGGTCAGGAAAACAGTTACAGAGTCTATCGAGCTCAGTCGGTCAGTAAAGCCTTTTGTAGTGTATACTGAGCGTTCCTGTATGTCACACGGTGAGTTAGTGTTAACCGAGTTTGCACGGTAAGCTAAGGAAAGCTTAGTTTTTACCGAGCTCACTCGATAGTCAAAGACAGCTTTTACCGAGTCTAGTCAGTTTCCAAAGGAAGTGGCAGGTTTACCGAGTTCCCCGATAATTGTAGTTTTTACCGAGTTCTGCCGGTTAACACAGGAAGCAATTTTTTTTTGTTCTGTATTGACCGAGCAGCATCGGCCAGTGAAGAATTTTGTTTTGATTGTTAGTTCAAGCCGACTTTGGAATATGTTTTGTCAAGTTGGTTGGGCCAACCTGGTATTATCTATAGTATATAAAGAGGTGCTCAAGATGCGGAAAAGTGTGGAATAGAGAGTGTATACGGATAGTGCAAGGAAGTGCAAGGAAGAGACTTGTGTGTGCCTAAGCAGAGTTGAGCAGAGGGAAATCTTGGAGCTGAAAAGATATATTTAATCAGTAAGGATCTTGTGGAGCTAAACTAAGATCTGTATTCAGCAAGATAAGTTGCATGTATTTTTAGATCATTCATTGTTGCTTTCTAACCATTATAACAGTGATTCCAAAATCTCCTAAAAGAGTTGGTTTAATAGCCATTCCATAAATCCTTTAACAGGGTGGCAATTCAGTTGAATTGTTCTAAAGACCTCTTACAAGGCCACTCCTAACAGGGCTCACTTCAGAAGAGTGAAAATTGGTGACTAGTTGCTGGTGGTTTTTCTCATATTGGGTTTCCACATAAATCTGGTGTCTACTGTGTTCATGATTACTTTCTTTTTCATGGTCGCTTATTTCAGTAAATGTTTAATAAATTAACTAAACATCTATCAAGTTTTAAGCAGTAATTTATGTGTTTACCGAGTAGCAGCAACAACTAAGTTTAAGGCATCTTTGGGACTGTTGAATTTGTTTTTGTGGTAACTGATTCACCCCTCCCCTCTCAGTTACCCCATCTTCATTTTCCAACAATTGGTATCAGAGCTTTTGGTCCTTGCAGGAGGAGATTTCAAAGATCTAAGCCAAAGATCAAGATGTCTTACAAGAGGGAAATCTCAAGGCTTAACCGAAACAACTTCTCAGCATGACAGGGATTAATGAGACTTCATCTAGCTTCCATTGGTGACACTGGTCTGAAATATCTTGATGAGGAATATGTAGAACCATCAGGTACATTATCAGTAAATGACATTGCTATAAAGAAGACTCATAACATTATGATGATTGATATTGCATCTGCCTTGAGTTATGAAGAGTTTGATGATGTTAAGGACTGCACTAGTGCCTATGAAATGTGGGAAAGACTGAAAGAGATCTATGGTGGAGATGACAATGTCAGAAGAGCCAAAGCTAAAAGTCTGAGAGGACAGTTCGATCAGATGAAAATGAAAGAAGATGAAAACATTGCCAAATATGTTGAAAGAATTAAAGCATGTGTCAGTGCTATCAAAGCTTCTGGAGGAAGTATCAGTGAAGAGACAATCATAAGTAAAGTTCTTAGAACTCTACTTCTAGTTTATGCCATCAGGGTATCAGCCATTCAAGAAATAAAGTGTGAGGCAAATCACAAGATAAACCTAGATGCCATAGTTGGAAGATTGACAGCATTTGAATTAGATAATTTTGATAATTATGTTCCAGCTGCAAAGAACATTGAGTTTGCATTTGAAGCCAAGCTTTCACTCAAGGACAAAGGCAAGAAGAAGAAGGAATCTCAGTCAGAGAGTGAAGATCAATTAGATCAGAGTTCTGACAGTGACCTTGAAGTAATTGAAGCTCTACTTGCAAGGAAATATTCAAGAGGAAGAGGTAAATACAAAGGTAAAGTACCCCTAATCTGCTTTTCATGTGAAGAAGTCGGTCATATTGCTACAAGGTGTCCAAACAAGAAAGATAAAGATGAAAAGAAAGATAATAAATGGAACAGTAAGAAAGATCTCAAATCATTTAAGGATAAAAGTAAGAAATCATGTTTTATGGCTAAAGATTCTAATGATTCTAATGATGAAGAAGAGGATGAGATTGTTTACATTGCTGTAAAAGATGAATCTGACAATGAAGAAATGGCACTCATCTCTCACATAAGTAAGAATGATACATGGATCATTGATAGTGGCTGCTCACATCATATGACTGGAGATAAAACAAAGTTTGATCAATTTGAAGAGTATGATGGTGGCAGTGTAAGATTTGGAAACAATGAACCTTGTTGCATCAAAGGAAAAGGAAGAATCACTCTAACCCAAAAACTTGTATGTGATAATGCTTATTGGGTAGAAGGCCTAAAGCAAAATTTGTTGAGTGTGGCATAGTTACTCAACAATGGACTCAAAGTAGAATTCATCCAAGGCAAAGCAAGACTGCTGAACGGTAAAGGAAAGATGATTGGATCTGGTACTCAAACTAAAGGTAACTTGTTCTATCTTGAACTTGGTGAACATTCATATTTTATTGCTCAAGTAGAAGAGAGTTGGTTATGGCATAAAAGGTTATGTCATGTGAAATTTGACAATTTGGTAAAGATAAGCAAATTCAAGAAAGTGAGAGGCATTCCTGATTTAAAGAAACCAGAGGTCGGTTTATGCAAGAATTGTCAAATTGGAAAGATGGGTAAGTCTAGTTTCAAAAGCAAAAATTATCAGTCTGAAGATTTATTAGAAATTGTGCATACTGACTTATGTGGACCTATTGGAACTGAAAGCTATACTGGTGAAAAATATTTTATTCTTTTTGTTGATGATTATTCAAGAATGATGACCGTCATGTACCTAAGGAACAAATCAGAAGCATTTGAAAAGTTCAAATGGTATTTGGCAAGAGTAGAAAAAGAAACAGAGAAAAGATTGAAATGCCTAAGGTCAGACAGAGGTGGTGAATTTATTTCACATAAATTCAATAACTTTTGTATTGAAAGAGGAATCAAAAGACAGGTTTCAGCACCAGGTACTCCTGAACAAAATGGCATAGCTGAAAGAAGGAACAGATCCATCATGGATTGTGCAAGAACCTTGATGATAGAAAAGAATGTTGCTATCAAATACTGGAAGGAGGCTATCAGTACAACAGTTCATACTTTAAACCGAGTACAGTTGAAAAAAGACTCATTCAAAACTCCCTATGAATTATGGTATGGCTATAAACCCAATGTAAGTTATCTGAAAGTATTTGGAAGCAAATGTTATATCTTGAAAGAATCTAGAAAAGGTAAATTTGATGTAAAAGGTGATGAAGGTATATTTCTTGGATACTCATGCAAGAGTAAAGCATATAGATGCTTGAACTTATCTACTCACAAAGTCATAGAAAGTATACATGTGAAAGTTGATGAGTTTGCAGAAAAGACCGAAGAAGAAAGCAGAAGAGAACTAGAAGATTACAAAAGATTTGTCTTCAGTGAACCGGATATAATATCAACTGCATCTGAGAATCAGAAACCTTCTTCTACCGAGTCATCACTAACCGAGTTGCAGGAAACATCTACCGAGCCAACGTCTACCGAGTCAGAGAATACCGAGTTAGAGATTACCGAGCCAGAGGTAACCGAGCATGTGCATACCGAGCCAGTTGATACCAAGCCAGACCAAACCGAGCATGAAGGTGAAATGCAAGAAGATAATGACAAGATTCATCCAAAAGGAAAAGAACCTGTTCTAGCCAAGTATGTTAGGAGACATCATTCAGCAGATCAGATCATTGGAAATAAATCTGAAGGAACCATCACAAGAAGTAAGTTGAAAGGTACTTGTTTACTTGCTGATTTTGAACCTAGAACTGTCAAAGATGCATTAGAAAATGATAATTGGATTGAAGCAATGAATGAAGAAATAGAGCAGATAGAGAAAAACAAGACATGGACTCTTGTACCAAGGCCTAAAGACAAAAATGTAATCGGTACAAAGTGGGTTTTCAGAAATAAGTTGGATGAAAATGGTAAAGTATCAAGAAACAAAGCTAGATTAGTGTGCAAAGGATATTCTCAAGAGGAAGGTATAGATTATGGAGAAACTTTTGCTCCTGTTGCTAGATTGGAAGGTGTTAGAACCTTATTAGCATATGCTGCTTACAAAGGATTTAAAGTTTATCAGATGGATGTCAAGTCAGCATTTCTAAATGGTATACTGGATGAAGAGGTCTACATTGAACAACCTGAAGGTTTTATAGATCCAGATAAAAAGAACATGGTTTGCAAATTGCACAAGGCACTGTATGGTCTGAAACAAGCCCCTAGAGCATGGTATGAAAGATTGCATAGCTATCTTATTCAAATTGTATTTCAAAGAAATAATGATAACAGTAGTTTGTATATCAAGGAAGGACCAGAAAATAAGATTGTCCTGGCAGAAATATTTGTAGATGATACTGTTTTCACAGGGAATGATGATCTTTGCAAAGAATTTTCAGAACAAATGAGCAAGGAATTTGAAATGTCAATGTTCAGTGAAATCAAATTCTTTGTTGGACTTCAAATTCAACAGAACAAGAATGGCATCTACATCACTCAAGCAAAATACATCAAAGAGATATTGAAAAAGTTTGGTATGGAAGACTGTAAACCAGTTGGAACTCCCATGTGTACTGGACTAAAACTTACCAAAGAAGATGATTCAAAGGAAATAGATCAGACATTGTACAGATCTATGATTGGAAAGTTGCAATATGTAGTTCATACTAGGCTAGATATTGCTCTTGCAGTTGGAATTGTGGCAAGATTTTCAGCCAAACCAAGAGAAAATCACATGATGGCAATCAAGAGGATAATGAGATATCTGAAAGGAACTGAAGATTATGGATTATGGTATAAATTTGGAGGAAACCTAGACTTAAAAGTGTTTACTGATGCTGATTGGGCAGGAAACCTTGAGGACAGAAAAAGAACAAGTGGAGGTGCATTCTTTCTTGGAAAGAGGTTGGTTTCTTGGACAAGCAAAAAGCAAAATTGTACATCTCAATCAACAGCAGAGGCAGAGTATGTTGCTGCAGCAGTAAACTGTTCTAATATTGTTTGGTTCAAGCAATTGCTACAAGGCATGAAGATGGAAATCAAGGAACAAGTTGTCATGTTTTGTGATAATACAAGTGCAATCAACATATCTAAGAATCCAGTAATGCATTCTAAGACTAAGCACATTGCAATCAAGTATCACTTTGTCAGAGAATTGGTGCAGGACAAGGAAATCAGATTGAAATATGTCCATACAAAGGAACAGATTGCTGACATATTCACAAAGCCTTTACCTAAGGATGCATTTTTGTATCTCAGAGGTAAGTTAGGGGTCATTCCCCTATCTGAAGTTCACTAAAAATAAGTTTTAGTGATGCATCAGCTCTTACAAAATTGAACAATCATCAGTTGATGCAGCAAATCAAGGAAATATTGCATATGAATCAGTACTAAAGGTACAATGAAATTCATTGAAATTGGATTGTCTTTGGCATGTGTTGTCAAAGAGGGAGAGTTTTACTGTCATATCTTTTCAAAATTTGATTATGTAATTCCTTCACAGAGGGAGATTACTGTAAGAGGGAGAGTTCTCTATCTTAGAGGGAGAATTGCTAATTGTGTTGTGTTGCTGTAGACTTGCTTTCAAATTTCATTTCTGCTATGACATGTTGTGTTGCCATCAATGCCAAAGAGGGAGATTGTTGGATACAATTAAATAATTGTGTATTGTCTTTGATGTTACACAAATGCCATATCAGTTATCAAACAGAGTCTACCGAGTTCTGTCGGTCAGGAAAACAATTTACAGAGTCTACCGAGCTCAGTCGGTCAGTAAAGCCTTTTGCAGTGTATACCGAGCGTTCCTGTATGTCACACAGTGAGTTAGTGTTAACTGAGTTTGCACGGTAAGCTAAGGAAAGCTTAGTTTTCACCGAGCTCACTCGGTAGTCGAAGACAACTTTTACCGAGTCTAGTCGGTTTCCAAAGGAAGTGGCAGGTTTACCGAGTTCCCCGGTAATTGTAGTTTTTACCGAGTTCTGCCGGTTAACACAGGAAGCAATTTTTTTTTGTTCTGTATTGACCGAGTAGCATCGGCCAGTGAAGAATTTTGTTTTGATTGTTAGTTCAAGCCGACTTTGGAATATGTTTTGTCAAGTTGGTTGGGCCGACCTGGTATTATGTACAGTATATAAAGAGGTGCTCAAGATGCGGAAAAGTGTGGAATAGAGAGTGTATATAGATAGTGCAAGGAAGTGCAAGGAAGAGACTTGTGTGTGCCTAAGCAGAGTTGAGCAGAGGGAAATCTTGGAGCTGCAAAGATATATTTAATCAGTAAGGATCTTGTGGAGCTAAACTAAGATCTGTATTCAGCAAGATAAGTTGCATGTATTTTCAGATCATTCATTGTTGCTTTCTAACCATTGTAACAGTGATTCCAAAATCTCCTAACAAAGTTGGTTTAACAGCCATTCCATAAATCCTTTAACAGGGTGGAAATTTAGTTGAATTGTTCTAAAGACCTCTTACAAGGCCACTCCTAACAGGGTGATTAAATCCTCTAACAGGGTCACACCTAACAGTTTGTTTTGTAACCTTTAACAGGGTTGGCTCCTAACAGGGCTCACTTCAGAAGAGTGAAAATTGGTGACTAGTTGCTGGTGGTTTTTCCCATATTGGGTTTCCACGTAAATCTGGTGTCTACTGTGTTCATGATTACTTTCTTTTGCATGGTCGCTTATTTCATTAAATGTTTAATAAATTAACTAAACATCTATCAAGTTTTAAGCAGTAATTTATGTGTTTACCGAGTAGCAACAACAACTAAGTTTAAGGCATCTTTGGGACTGTTGAATTTGTTTTTGTGGTAACTGATTCACCCCTCCCCTCTCAGTTACCCCATCTTCATTTTCCAACAGCATAAACTATAGATCTTGGTCAAACACTCAATGGGCTACTAAGTAGGGGCTAACATCATGGAGAGTCGCATGGGATTGATAAGCCCAAGCTAGTATTGGTAGCTCAAACTTCCCAATGAAAGGCACACATCTTGAAAAATTTTATTGTCTTAAGTTTTATTACCACCCAATATTTTATTTAGTTTTCACTTAATTAAATCTCCAATGCCATGATCACCAGGTTGTGAGATAGAAGCCCCCTCCATATACTACCCTACCCTAGCCATGCTCATCTAATGATGAGTGCTCGTAGGCATGCAAGTTCTCAACCCAACCCCAATGATCATAACTTTTGGAAGTACCACGAAAGATTGGGCCTCACAAGACACTTGAAAAATGTACATGTATGTACTCATGTGTGGTACACCACCATCATGAAGATCATAACACAAGGACTAGATGAGAACACAAAATAGATAGTCACTCAATTAAAAATAAACTCAGGAGGATGGATGCAATGCACATACCAATGCAACAAAAAGAAGGTGAAATAGTGGTTTGACTAACATCCAAATGGATCATTCATTTCCATGACCAAACTCATGCGAAGAAAACCCAAGTAATAGGGTGGCACACAAAATGAGGTAAAAACCCCAAAATTAGAAAACTTTAAAATTAAAACCCATTTTTCCTTTAGCTACAAAAAATCCAAAAATCCAATAATATTTGGGTTCAGACACCATATGCAAAAATGGCTAGCATAACGGTGCGAAACAACAAACCCCATCCCAAAAATAGGGAAAATGTTCCTACCTGACCAACAAGGAAGAACCAACAAACAAAAATAGAGGGGAACACTAGTTCTCAACCTCCTAACAAACTACTACCATAAACATAATCTGAAACAGAGTAGAAACAAGAAAACTAGAAATCTCTACCTGATGGCAGAAACTAAAATCAAGCTGATAAAACAAATAACCCATTGATACTACCAAAAGTGATGACAAAGCAAGGTCTCCTTGAGCTAGATCCAACAAGACTGATCTCGTGAAGATCCATTGCTCACAACTCTTAGAATGAGCAAGAAACCAATCCTTTAGGAACAGGATTTTAGAAAAGCTCTTTGATTTCTAAATTCCAAAATTGAAAAGTGAGAAAACAAATCCCTTTTTCAATAATTATTCACTTTTCAAATGAATAGCCAATTAGGGAAAATAGCTGGTTAGACTAGCTAGACTCCGAGTGGACCCAAATGAAAATAGGTTATTCCTTGTAATGAGAATTCACCTACAGAAAAGCTGCCATAAATTAATTTTAGTAAGATTTAAAGCCAGAATACCCAAAAAAATAGAAAATCTCTTAACAACTTTCATGACAATGCGAACCTTTAAATGCCCAAACATGCTCACTGGTCTAATCACATAATGTAGATGAGTTTGAATTTAATAATCACCAAAAGGTTTAATTTGAACAATTAAAATAAGGATATGTTGACCATAGAGAGACAACATTGATAATATGAATAGGTGAATCACTAACTTCATGTGCTATTGCCAAGGATATAATTACTGCACACTAAAACTCACGATCAAGTGCAATTGAATATAATAACATACTCGAAGCAATAAATGCATTAAATAACTAATTTAACCATTTATTAAATTATACCTAAATAATCCATTTACATTACTCATGTTTACATCAAGAAAAAAGAGACAAGAATGAAGTAAATAACCATACCATAAAATCCATCACATAACATAATCAGAAATTTTTTCCAAATACCAGACAATCAGATATCATCATAGATCTACTATCATCTCAAAATGGCATCAATATGAAAATATGATAAAATGAACAACATAGTAGTAAAGCATCTAAGGCACTAAAATCAAAGTATAACATTTCACCCTCAGGTCATCTCAAAATACATATAATAAGAGTATCAAGTATCTCTTAAATAAAAAATAGACAAGGTACAAACTACAAACACGAGAGGCACTACATCTTCTATCTTTATCATTGTTAGCCAATTTTTCATGCTTAATAAAATTAAATCCTGAAAAAATTGTACTTCTTTTGATATTCTACAAAAATTCATCCACATTAGTTGGATGCTTGTGCACAACCACCTTGAATTGGATGACATCATTATAATCAATCTTTCTTCACATTCTTCATCTTTCTACAAGGCCAGTCTCCTCCTCAACTTCTTACTAGGCTCACATGACTCAATCTTTGCTTGTATTTGCTTTCTTTTACCCGAGCTTTCCCCCTTTTTCTTGTTCTTTTTTCTTTGGTGGTTTGGCCAAAGATCTAGTTGTAGTAGTCCTTGTTCTCACTCTAGTACAAGGAGGTCTAGGCTTCTTCAAACTCTCCTTTACAATGGTCTTGGCAATAGTAATATGCTTTTGTTTCTTTTCCTTTTTCTCGGTTACCACTATCTCCTGACCCTTCTTTTCTACAAGTTGTTCTTCATCTCCACTTTCTTCTTCTTCATCAGATTGGTCCACTTCTTGATCTTGTGTTATCTGTAATGGAGTATTCTTCTCTTCATTTTGATCCAAAGTCTTCTCAAGATTCTTCATCATTTTCTTCTTTTTCCTTTCCAAGTTAGTAGTTTTCAAGCTAATAGTAATCTTTGTCTTGGCTTCTTCATAGTTACCAATTTTTTTGAATTTCTCATCTACTTTTTCTTCTAGTAATTTCATAATGGCTACAAATGTTTCATCAATATTTACCTAGTAGGGAAATGGCCTCAACCATTCTACCTTAGGTATCACAACTTGTACATAGGTAAAATCAGTATCAACAAGAAAAAAAACATCATGATATTAGTAATCAACTAGAGATACAATAATTCTTCTTCTTTTCCTCATCTGTTGGTCAAATTAATCAAAATAACTGCTCATTACATTATCAAAATTTTATCCTAGTTACTAAACAAAATCACTTATTTGTTATGTGACAGGTTGGTCTTGGCTCCGGACAACATCTCCAAAAGTAGGAAAAGTATTTTTAACATAAAAGAATATGCACATTAGGAGTGATCCAAACTTACATGAGGTATTTTTAGCCTTCCTTTGAGATTGTCCATTAAATGGATCATTTGTATCTCGACAAGTTCATAACTATGACCCTTCTTTACAATCTTATAAACCAAGTCTACTACTATGCATTACACACTATTTAGTTAACTTGACTGATAAAATTTGTGCACAATTACACATAATAAAAATCCAATAACAGAATCAGTGATCATCTATAGACATTTCTTGACCATTCCACTTGTCCTTTGTATTTTCTTTGATAATATTCTTGGCTTGACATCACATGGTTTTCGCTCAAGCTACGGTAGGGTACCATGTGACTTGATTGATGATCTCCCTGGTAATCTTTTCTGGTCCATTCTCCAACAATAATTTCATGTCACAAGTCCAAATCAAAACTATCTTTATCTATTCAAGTTTGAAATCATAAGGAAAATCTAGGGCACATACTAATTTTTTGTCAGCCGCAATTATGTGCTCATCCTTCAATACTCTATTTTCACACAACTTGTTGTAAGCCTCCCTCAATTCATAATATCTAATTTCACTAATTTTTCATGTAAATCATGACCTTACTCATGAATCATAAGTACCTTTGGTGGAATTGATGACATGACACCTGAGGGATCTCCCTTCAACATAATCTCTGGTATAGCTTGGAATTTTGGAGGTGGATAGGCTTCATTAATCACCAATTGGACATTCTCCATCTCCTTGCATGCCTTCTTCATCTCACTAGATGTGCTCTCTATTGTGTCTTTTCATTAGGATTTGAAAAATAATTTCTAAGTGACTCGACAATAACAATAACTTTAGCACTACATTGAACTAGTTGACAACACACAATTGGATCTTCACAATTCTTTGCACAAATCTCTCTTGTCAATCACTTTAAAACCTTGAAAACTCTCTGATTGTTGGGTGAGTAAAATTAACTGTAACACCCTCTATGGACATTTAAATGATTGAATTAGGTATTCAATAAATGCTTCATACATGGATAGGTGCATTATAATTGGCTCAACCATTGTATGAGAACTTGGTTCAAACCACAACTCGATCACACTTAACTTGTTCAACACATTTGCTTGATTTATATTGAAATACTCGATCACTAGAGACATCAATACTGATGCTCAACATTAGTGGTGTAAATAATTTTTTTTTAAATTATATCCTCAATAGTGTCCTAATGCATCTTATTTTATGCAAATATGTACTTGAACACATCTTATGTTAGGAATTGGTTATGATATAGCATTCAAAAATAACATTCCTTACATACCTTATTTTCTTAGTTTGAGGTAGTGTGATCACCCAATCCATTGGATTGGGTGACTCAACTTCATTGGCTCCACTACTTCCAGGCTTTACCTTCTTTCTCCAAGTCTAATTCATCTCATTCCTTGTTTCCTCTACATAAAATTTATCTTTTCCTTTGTTGTGTTCATTGCTTGGTGGTCATGCTCATGTCTTGCAGTTCTTGCTTACATGTCCAATCTTATGGCAACTAAAAAAACCAAACTTTCGTTCAACCAGCTCTTGTATTTGCCTCTAAAATGTGTCCTAATGTAGTTCTCTACAATATGACCATATTCACCACAATAATTACAATTGAACCATGTGTTGTAATCCCAACTATAGGGGTTACCTTGTTTGGATGCATTTGTTTTCCTTTTGGTTGTTGAAATTGGACTTTGTCTTAGATTTTCATTCTTGAGCTCTATGTCTATACTTATGATAGTTGTAGCAATGACCTTCAAATCTAGGTAAAACTAGTGTATTACTAGCCTTTGACATGCATTCACGTGCTTGGTGTCCTTTCTTCTTGTAGTTAAAATAATAGCCATTGAACTTTGGTTTAAGGTTTTTCTTATCATTCTTGCTTCTACAAATATTTGTTCTATGTCTTGGTTTCCCATAGTGATGACAAGGAGGTTGTTGCATTTTGCCTTTGCATTCCTTTTTTCTCCTTTCTTTGATGATTCTCCTTCCTCAGATAGCTGCTTGGTATAGCCTAGACTAGATGTGTCATGAGGTCTTCTTTGTGATCTCATCAACTCTTCATAATATCTCATAGTTTTTAAAAGTTTGTTCAACCTTTCAATGAGTTCATTTCCATGTTTCAGTTTATTCTTCAAATGCTCATTCTTAGATTAGCAATCTCCACATCCTTTCTACTAAAATCTTTAGTTATAAGGAGTAGTTTGTTGGCCATATCAAACTTATTTTGAGTGAGCCTTTGCACTTCACTATTCTTGACATCAAGTCTTGTAGATATATGATTTTGATCTCTTCTGCTTTCTTTTTATGCTCTATCTTTTCACACAATCTTATTGATAGGATTTTAAGTTCTCTTTTTAGTGTTGTTGCCTCTTCATTCAATATGTTGTTTATTTCTAATACGTTTGCTATTTCTACATCACTTTCACTAGAATTTCTATTGTCAAGTAGTCCTTCAATATCTTCTTCTTGATATAGAGTGTCATTCTGTTGGATAGCCAATTCCTTTATTCTCTTGAAGGATTTCTTTGATTCCTCTCTTGCTTCCTCAAGCTACTATAGTATGATCATGTCAAGATTTTGATTCTCAATGATCTTTCCCAACTTATAAGCCTCCATCTATAGGATCTCAACTCTCAAGGTTTTAGACTTCTTCTAAAATAACAAAGCTTTGATACCAATTTTTGGAATTCTATTGGGAAAGTAAGATATTGATGGTGGGTGGAGGGTGGATTGAATCAAGATCTACAAAACTTTTGACTTCTTCAAATAAATAATAAATCAAATGCATTCACCTTTAACCCATCTCATATCTAAATCATGAACCATATAACAATAAGCTATAATACAAAAATAGATCTAACTATTCATCACATCTATGAACATAAAATAAATGTGAACACATAACACACAAGATTTGGTTACCTAGAAACCCTCCAAGGTGAAGGTAAAATTGGAGAGGAAATGACACCCACAAATGTTCACTACTACAACAATAAAGTGTTCTTGTTAAAGCTACACTGGTTGATCACTTCTAGTGATCTACCCTATGAGGGGTTTTCCCCACTAAGAGCTTAAAAGACTTTTTTAGTCTATCTTGATTAAAGGATTTGGAATTTACAACTAAGCACTGTATTAGGAGGTTTACATAGGCTTGTTAGGACCACTTTGTTAAGAGATTTACCCTGATTCACTTGCTAGAATGTATTAGTACCTAATCCTTCCGTTAGCACTTTGATGCTAGATTACAAATCTCCTCTTTCTAATTCAATTTGATTTCCTATATGATAGACTATGTTCTATCCTTCACTACTCTACTGGGTTTCTCTATATGGTCCCTTTTCTTCTAGCAAATAAAGTTTCCTTCACTATCTCTTTGTCTCTCCTCATGTCTCACTTGGTCTAGGGTTTAAACCCTCATTAAATAGCCAATTGATTAACTTTCTATATCAAGATCAATGATCTAGATTCGTCCCTTTTGTTGCTTAACTATTCCCTTTTTCTATTTGGATACACTATCTTAATAGAGATTAATGATCTCAAACAAAATGTGTAATCAACTCCTTACTTGTCTCTATAATAATTAAATAATGTATAGAATTTGGCCAAAATAGCTTACCTCATTATTTGTGTCATTCCAAAAACATATATCAAAATTGGTTTACTTGGCATATAAACACTTTGATGCTCAATCATTATTGAAACTCATGTTGTCACCCAACTTCTAAATGTTGACACATACTGTGTAACTCAACATGAACTATCTTGCTTCAGCTTGGCATCCACTGACTTCTTTCTTACTTGACATATGTCATCACTTGGTTCATATTAGAGTACTTGGAAACCAAAGACTTGCTCAATTCAAACTAAAATGTGAACAATTCCAATATACATCATTTGGCCTTCATTGTTTGGATCAGTTGTAGTGATGACCAACCAACTCCACCTAGGAAATTACCAAGTGTTTGACACTAATTGGCAACATGGCTTAGCGATCAAGATTAATGTGTCATACTTTGAGCACAAATTTTGTCTTCTTTGTCAAAATTTGAAGCATATTATATTTTTAGAAACTAGACTCCATTCTATATGGTTATAATTGATTTTTTAATCAAATTTTAAGGGGAACATTCTTAAAATCCATGTTTTGAGAATGTGTTCACTTTAAAAATTATAAAAAAAAGAAACTTATGTTCATAAAAAAATTCAATTAAAAAAAATGTTGTTCGCTGAATTCTTGCCATGATTTTTAAAAAATATTTTAAAAAAGATATTTTGAAGGAAGCCCAACATATGCTATGCTATATTTTTTTGCACAAATTATGTCCTCTTTTTGTGTTCCCCATTTTTGAGACCCTTAACCAATTTAAAAAACATAACTGTAGTTTAAATACTAAATTGAGAGTACTAATTTTTAAATTTTTTTTGCATATTTAAATTATGAGTTTAATTACCTTTATTTTCTTGTTAAAGCTCATAGTTTTTTTGTTTCAGAAAAAATGTCAACTTATACCCCCTTTTTGATCACCCATCTTTACAAAATTACTAGTCACTAGTTTATACATCTTTGAATGACTCCGTCACTTCTTGTCTACAAATTCACACTTTCAAACTTCATAACACATTATACACTATCATATTCACTTCATACTTAAATATCTAAAATATGTCCACCTTTATATATCAATTGTAACCTAAAATAACATCAATTAGCTCAACCTAATTAGATGTAACATGAAATACTTAGACTATCAGCCAAAAACTCATTCTCTAAAGCATTTTGAATAAAAGCAAGACTTTTGAGCATCTCACCATGTTTGCACACCTTCCTTAAAATCTAAAATCATGATCATTAGATTTTCACACTACTACATGGACCAAAATAGCTCATCAAACCCAAAAATAATGCTTTTAAACAAAAAATATCATATACAAATGCCAAGAAAAAAGTGGCAATTGTTAACAACTTTGCTTCCCACTCTATAGTTTCAAACTTACCCAAACTAGTTTTTAGGCCTATGATTGAGTTTGGATAACTCAACAGTGCTACTAGGGGGTTTGGGTGTGTCACAACATGTTTAGTGATTTTTTAGGGAAATTTTCCCTTGGTGTTAGCTAAACTTTGGGGCTTCTAGTTGTTGATATTTGTGGGTCTTCATTGCATGTTGGCTCTGCATCTAATGTCTCTGTTTCTTCTTTTTTAGGTGCTCTGATTCTTATTGGTTTCTTTGGGGTCATGGTGTGATGTGGAATGATTACTCTCATGATACCAAATTCGTTGCTTAAATCCCTTGAATGGTGAAAGTTAGTTCCTTTTCTTGTTCTAATACCTTGTTTGTGGTGGTTTGTGATATTGAAGTGGTGGACAATGTGGAATTCTACCAAAATTCATGTGATGGATAGTATATTTGTACAAATTGGGCCCTCTCTTTTATAGTTTCACTACTAGATAACCAACTCTTGGAGATCATTAGTCTTAAGTGACATTGAGCTCTACCCATGTGCTAATGGTTTTTTAATTTCTTCTTTTTCTTTTTCTTTTGAACACCAAGATATCATTTTGAATAAGTTGTGGCCTTAGGGTGGGGGAGGATGTCACTCTCTTCTTACCAATTACTTGGGAAAATCTCATTCAACCCTCTTATATAACTACTCAATGTGCATTCAGTGTGATTTTTTCTTCTAAATATTCCACACCATTTCTAGGAGACGTCTTTCTTTCAAGATATTGGAAACTCTCTTGGATGTTTGGTGAAGGTGAGTGAGGCTAGGATGATTATGGGAAATTCTAATTTTACCCAAATTTTGATTGATACAAATGTCTCTTAATGCTTCCATGGTACATGGTTCTCATTTTTAGGGATAAGCCATGCACTCAAAAGATTGATTATGACAGTCTTCCCTTGTGTTGTTGGCACTGCTTCTCTACTAGACACAAAGATATTTATTTCACTCTTTACACTAAAAAGGTGCTAGAACTTGGTATAAGGATGAAAGTAATGATCATTTGATAGTGTTTTCTTTAATTATCTTTCTAATTCCTCCTCTAAGGATTCACAAGCTATTGATCAAGATGAAAAATATGCAAAAATATAAATGTTTCCCTTGTTGTAAATTGGGGTTAGGATTTTGATTGTAATCCTAGTCTTTCTCGTATTTTAACTCTTGTTAGTTCCTCTAATTTTGGTGACACAAAACCCTCCATTTATGAACCTTTTATCTCTTGAATTTCTCTTCTTATCAACACCATGATCCTAGTGATAGTGTTAGGCTTCTACTACAATACTTTAGGTGTTGTGTTAATAATCACCATAATGTAGTCTCCTTTTGTTGGGGATCTTGGGTAATCATTTGATGTTGTAGGAAGATATCTCACTCATCTTCTTAGGTAGCATGAGATTGATCCCTTCTTTTTGGGCTAAGCCTTTGTGTTTTGTGTTCTACCTTCTTAATCTTTCTTATCTTTGGTGTTGTACTTTTGATGGTTTGGGCTTTTTCCTTCAGGCCTTAATTTTTCAAGGGTCAAGCCCAGTTGGAACCCTTTAACAATAAAAAAATCTCTTAATGCATGTCAACCAAACAAACAAAAATAATTTGTTTGGACCTCCACAAATTTTTTGGATGCACACCTTAGCAGATCACATGTCATCAGCATTTGAATATATAAGAACCACAACACTATGACAACTAAAGGTGGATAATCTCTATAAAATTGATATATTATTTTTATCATTTTAATTTTAATTTTGGAAAATGTGGGTAAGTCACTGAATATATTTACTAAATAAAATCTGATTCAAAATCTCAACTAGGAAAGAATCAATAAGAAAACCTGGAATCATCGCTAAATACAAAAAGATTTAAACATCGATAATTATAAATTTCCATGTCAATGAAGTAGGGGTACCCTATTTACAATCTAGAGATAATATTTCCTCCAATTACATAATTGAGCATTAAATGACTAAATATCAAAATTTCAAAAATTGATGACTATTAATAGCTAAGAAATCTTACTCCTCCATTTCTGCACTTTCAGACCAATCACACGAAATCAAGGCATTTGAAGCATGAGAAACTCTACCCCAAACTATATCAAGAATTGGTAGAGGTGAATATTCTCATCCCAATCCATGAAACACATCTTGTGTGCCAACAGGTACAACATCAAAGTCCACGTTCCATCCCTACTCCTGGGCACCGTATAACAATTGTGACCATTCCAAGCATTAACCATCTTTGGGGGAGCATGCATCATGGACACATGAGGTCATGATGTGTAGGCCCTGCAAGGTAGATAAACCCACAACCTAAAAATTGCTCGAACCTTCTTATGAATCAAGGGTTGATCGAGATGAAAACCTGGGACTAGACAGGTATGAGAAATTTTTGTTTGGAAGCTCTAGAAGCTCCAGTAGTGCAAACCCCGTATGCCTTACAAGCTCTTCAATTTGAAAGCCTAGAGCCCTTGTAGTGACTTGGAGAGTGGACTTCATGAGTTGCAAGCTCTATTTTTTGAAGGATTTTTGGAGTGCATCAAAAGTTGCCATGAATTCATGTTTCTAAAGAAGTTGAGATCGTAAAAAAAAACCACCCACCAAACTGTGACACACCCAAATATCATAATGCTGCATTATAATTTTTAACTTGTTTTCACCCCAAAATTGTTGGTGAATGACTTAAGCAACAAATATCTCCAAAAGAGAAACTAACTATAACAAATCCATGGTGTTGGATAGGAAAATTAAGACCAGATTGGAGGGAAATAAAAACTACCTAGAAGAGGGGGAGAGAATGTCATCCCCAATTATGTACCTGGTAGCTCACTGAATAGAAGGAGAGTGTACAAGAAACATTACATCCATGACAGAGTCATCAACATGCAATGGAAGAACATTCTCATCCATAGACAGTTGGAGCATATCCTATAATTTTTGGGTAGAATTTTATGATGGAACTGAGAATAGGAATCACATTTAACATAGACCTCCATGGGAGTCAACATACTTAACCAAGAAAATTTGTAATGCACTAAATCCAAAAGCTTGATAGGTATTAATAAGCCAGGAAATGATAGTTAAAAGCACAAATCTTTGAGAGAAAATTCCATTAGTTGGCAACATGCATGAAGGATATGAAGGACAAACTGCCATGTGAATATATTGCTTGAGCAGACACTAAATTAACTTCATTGCATGTGATCTATACCACGCATCCCTTGAGAACACATGAAGTACACATGTGATGTTATTTGATAGAAAGCTTGGCGGCTTTAACTAAATGAAAATGAGAAATTTTTATTGTGTATAAAACCAAAGCAATCATGAAATATAAAGCTAAATGAGAGATAATTAGTATTGACACTTCACTAAATCTAACTTGATTAGTAATTGTAGCTCCTCGTATTGATCAATGAGTGAACTTAGATGAAGTGTTGAAATTGTGATGTCATCATAACCTAAATTTGATAGGAAATCAACAACTTTATTTCCCTCTCATAGAATATGAGAAATATATATCTTGACATTGGTCTAATAGGTTCCAAATATGATGGAGGATATACTTAAGCTGCCAAGAGTATGTCTGTCTTTTAATACAGACATTAACGATTACTTGAGAGTCACCTTCAATCTACAATTAGTGTAAATTTCCTTCCTTAACAAGGACAAAATTAGTGAACAAAACTTGAGCTTCTGCTAGATTATTAGTACCATTTGGTAGGGGGGCAGTAGTAAAAGCTAACACTTTCCCATTACAGTCTTTAATATATGCCCCTAAACCTGATTGACTTGGGTTTCCTCGAGAGGCTCCATAAAATTTGAGCTTCACATATCCTATGATGGGGGGATGCCAATGGACATCAGACTGGTCTACTTTAGGTTGTGATTTGTTGGTTAATCCCCATCTTGGGGAAATGGATACTATTTTCCATTCTTGGAGGACATTTCCATCCCAAGAGGGAATAACATGGTTGATCTTGCATCTACTAAGATTTGAAATAGTTACTTCCACAATTGACTTTTCAATACCTTCTAAAACCTTATCAATAGAAGAAGATTCTTTTCTACAGATCTACTTATTTCTTTGCCACCAAATAGCCCATATGACTAGAGCTAGGGACCACTTTCATATTTTTGTGAACAAGTGTGGAGGGTCATCCATGCTTGAAAAATATCCCATATGTTGTTTTGAAGGGGGGTAAAGAAGCTTAACTTTATGAGAACAAATATCCAACATTGATAGGCAAAAGGATACCACACAAAAAGATGATCACCTGATTCATATTCATCATTACATAACACACATTTGAAGGCTAAAGCAATAATAAATCTATTTAATCCATAACTTGTCAATATCCTATGCTTGATTGTAAGCCATGCAAAGCAACCAGCTTTTGGTAGTACAATATTGTTCCAACAAAATGAATATGTTTATGAAGGACTCTTTTCTGAAGCAATTCTTTGGATAAGCTTATATCCCTCTTTGATTCAGTAGTTATCATCCTTGGCTGGGGCCAACAAAAATTTATCTTAATAATTTGAAAGAAAGGCTTGTTTTTGTCTAATATGGATCAAAAATAATCTCGGTCTTGTTTAGAGAGAGGGAGCTGATTTGGATCCTTCCTTATGATTTTCCTTCAAAAAAGCTAGATTGTAGATATAAAGTGAAGAACTCGAGTCTCCCATAAAGATTCTAAAGTTAATATAAGATCTTGTGCATTGGAAAAAGTTGTAAAAGGTGGTTGACCATTATAGGAGTCTCTCCAAAAGCTAATTTTGTCTCCACTATTTACTTCCCAAGTTACATATTTGAGAACAGTGTCTCTTGAAGATACCATAAAATCCCAAATTACAGACCTATTTGGAGGATCAAGCATTGAGAATATTCTTGATGGATCATTATTATCCAGATACTTTTGCTACATAATTTGAGACCAAATAGTCTAAGACTTGCTATACATTTGCCAAACTAGCTTGCTGCCAAATGCAACATTCCTTTTTGACAAGTCATTCAAACTCAAGCACCACCTACTGCAGGAGTATGTTCCACGTCTTGGAGAGATACAAGAGAGATTTTCTTATCTGTCGACATATTACACGTCCAAAGGAAACCTCTAATCAATTTTTGAATTTGTAATAGAACTGAGGGTGGAGCTTTAAGGACTGCTAAATAGTAATTCAGAATAGTTGCAATTACTGATTTAATGAGTTGTATTCTTCTTGATAATGAGAGCCATCTAGCTTTCCATGCAACTAATCTACTTTTGATTCTTTCAAGGAAGAAGTCCAATAACTTGTCTTAATTGACCCCATGAAGAACAATATTCCAAGATATTTAGTAGGTAAAAAGTCCTCTGAAAATTCCAGAATCTACACAATTCTGTCTGATATAACTTTGTTAGTATTGAAGAGAAAGATTTTGGATTTTTTAGGATTAACTTTCTACCCTGAAACATCAGAGTATAATTGTAGAATGTGCTTAATTTGTCTTGCCTCTGAAACTTTTGAGCTACCAAATAGCAGCATGTCATCAACAAATAAAGAGTGAGTAATGGATATAGAGGTTCTCTAAATATTTGCTCCCTTCCACTTTCCTAACAAATTGTGATGCTTAATGATCCTGTTGAAAGCTTTAGTTATAATGATGAATAAAATTGGAGATAAGGGATCTCCTTGTCTAACACCTTATGTAGAGGAGAAAAAGCTTGATGCTTTCCCATTGATGATAACTAAGAACCAAGTCCCTAAAATGCATGCTTTTATCCATTTGCACCAACATTTTGAAAAAACCCTTTTTTTGAAGAACTTGAAATAAGAAAGTCCAACAAAATCTATCATATACCTTCATTATATCAAGTTTGATCACACAATTGGAAGGCTGAGAAGTGTTGATGGAATGTAGAACTTCATGAGAAACTAAAGCTCCCTCCATAGTTTCCTAGAACAAAACCTCATTTCTTAGGATAGATAATGCTTGGGATAAGATGTTGCAATCACAAATAAATAGCTTTTGTAATGATCTTATATGTCAAATTACACAATGATATGAGCCGAAAGTCAGTGAAGGTTTTAGGCTCCTTAGTTTTCGGAATTAAAGCAATATTGGTAGTATTGAAATACTTGAGCATGATTTTATTCTTTTTGGATTCCTCAACAAAAAATAACAAGTCCCAACCAATAGTATCCCAACAACTTTGGAAGAAAAGAGCAATGAATCCATCTGGTCTTGGGGCTTTGTCTGGGGGAAATGAAAAAACTACCTTGCAAATTTCTAGAATGGAGAATGGTGCCATGAGCATAGAATTCTCTGCAGGAGACATCATTGTAGGAATAGCCTAAAGGAGATCATTAATTTGGGAGTCCAGAGGTGTTGGATATTTGGCTGAGGCAATAAGATTTTTGAAGAATTTAACTCCTCCTTCCGTGGTATGCTGAGCATTGGTTAATATGTTTCCTGATTTAGCATCTTTAATTTGAAAAATTGTTTTAGCAACACTCTTTTTTTTTGGTTGAAGCATGGAAATATTTAGTATTCTTATCACCTTGTTGAAGGCATAATTCTCTGGATTTTTCTATCCAATATTATTCTTGTCATGCCCTAAAATTTACAAGAAAAAACACGACCAATTTTTTTTTTAAATTAGTTTACTTATGATGCACTAATATTTTAAAAATAGGCTTCAAACTTCGTGTTAGATCCTTTGGACTTAGTTTGACATTTGAATTGTATTTACATGAGAAGTTCATTTGCCACTACCCTCATACTTCCTTATCAGCTAATGTGGTATGTTCACATCACTAGTCATACTCACTTTTAACATGGTTCTCCTAACCTATATGTAGCTTTTAACATTGGTAGTAATTTGAGTTGCATTTATCTTTAGACAATGGTGAGGATGCTATATGTAATATGTCAATAAATAACTAGTTTCCTATGTTAATCTTGGACTGAACTAACACTCACCATCTGATACTAATTACTCCTCAATTGATCATTTATATTCTATCATAGCTACTATTAATTTATCTATGTCTATAAATTATTATACTTGCCTTTATTACTACTTACAAACCCACGAGTGATTTATTACTAACTAGCTCGTTTCCATTTATAACACTTATTTCCTAACCATACTACATTAACGCACTACTCATACATGTTAGTGAATACTTGCTAACTAGCAATCTATGTGAATTACTAACTAATAATATATATTTTTTTAAACATTATTACTTTAGACATTTTACTTATATCTTATAATTACTTTCTTATAATATCTTATAATCATATTTAATTCTAATTGTTTGCCTTGTTCTTTTTAGTTCTTCGTAAAAATAAACTTATTTTATTTTTTACTTTTAAAAAATTCATTAATTTTATATAAGTTAAAAAATTGCAATGTACATATTTCTTGTTTTTCTTTGTTTAAAAAAAAAATGAATGCATTGCGTACGTTTCCAAAGCCAAAGCCCGACACTGTTAGCATATGATTTAGACAATCGATGGAAAGTACATTGATGGTGTAAATAGCACTGGCTAATAGCCAGATGCATTTTCATAGCCATTTAGCCAGTGCCCTATGAGACTAGGAGACTTGCCACCTTATCCTATATATATATATATATATATATATATATATATATATATATATATATATATATATATATATATATATATATATATATATATATATATATATATATATATATATATATATATATATATATATATATATATATATATATATATATATATTAATGCAGAGTCTTCTCCCATTGGAAGTTCACGTACCCTTTTTACGTTTCCCAAAGTGGGGTGACATGAGTCACATCCCCCTAGGACATCAAGAGGGCAGTCAAGTCAAGTCAAGTGGTAGCTTGTCCTACAAGGAAATTTGACCATGGCATTTATTTCAACTTTTTACACATTTCATAACCTTACTCGTCCTCCCTTAAACATGAGTTGGGGGTGGAGAATGCAATTTAAAACCTTTCACATCAAGAAGGGTAGGCGACTTAATGACATGGTGATGAGATGTTTCCTGACCTATGTCAGGCTTAATCAGTGCTAAATGTGCTTGAGAAGTTTGGATAGGCGTGGCAGGGTAAGATGGGAAGGTGGGACCCCATCCTCCCGCTTCCCCATACAATGCATTATTATATATATCTATATCATTTTGGTCACTTAGATTTTAATGGGTAGCAACTAGATTTAAATGTTGTATTTTTGTTTTTTTTTTTTGGTTATTTTATTATTTAATGTCTTATCCATTTACTAGGTCGACCCTCACTTGGGGTTTTCATCTTTAATTCCTTTTTGACTTTTAATTTTGAATGACAGTGATTTGTACTTAAATGTTTCCTTTGGATTAGTTTATTATGTTATGATATTCTAAAATGATGATCTTATTGCTCCATTAGGTCAATAGCCTCAACACCAAATACACATAAAGAAATATGACAGAATTCTTATATGAAAGAGATCTGACTATTTACATCTATGGATTTAGAAAATTGAAGAAACCTTATGTATATAGCTCACAAACTTTCAAATGTTTCAAATTTTAGAATGATATTCATAACATGACCATGAGCAAATACAAATTCATTATCTCAGCAATTCATACTCTACAATGAAAATTAACTCTTCACCTCCATACACTCATATTCAAGACATTACAAACAACAATATCATTAGATTGAATTTCTCTTCCATGATACTCCTATAATACACAAAGGTGGTGAACTCAACATACTATTTAAACACAATGGAGATACTTTTAACTACACTAGATGTCACATAACCTTTCCATTTGACAATTGAACTAAGTCATTAACATCCTCTTACAATACATTTAGATCTACATAAAAAAATGGAGTTTGCTCTCTATCTCATCTCAATGCAATAAGGAATATCTGCATTTCCTATGCACATGGAAGGACAATAAAAGCTCCAAGGTTTTTTTCAAGATCTTCCAATAAAGACTTGCAAACAAGAAATAGAATTTTTTGAACCATGGAGGCTCACCTCCCAACCTAGGCCTCAAGGAGACCACCCCCACGCTGGGGGAAACAAGGCTCAAACAAGATACATCCAAAACAATTTCACCAACCAAGAACAACAAGAACACAACATTTCTGCAACACACTTACACCCCAACCAAGGTTTGCACAATGATTCACAAAAGGAATCATAAACATAGGGTGAAGGTGGGCTTTCAATTAGGAGACTTACCATATCCTACCATATCTACAACAACAATTTACATGCCCTTTCAGGGCTTTTACAATCAACAAATTCCACGCCCTTTCAGAGCTTTCACAAACTTCTTCCAAAACATACTACCACCAACCATAACATCCTTGAAAACCCATACCCATAATCTTTCTTTCTACACCATCATTTTTTTATCATCCCAAAAACAAGATGTGAATGAGTATGGCATGCAATGGAGCCTATACTCCAAGGTTCTCAACTATATTTCAAGCCCAACTAACCCCTTCACCCAAGGCTTCTCTTCCCTCCCAAGGGTGAGTGAAGCCTTCACACCCATGAACATATTTCAACATTCAAATAAAACAAGAAAACCAAACAAGAAACCCCAAGAGAATTCATGAAACAATAAACACAACCACAACACCACAACACAAAGATTTCAATGATAATGCATAATTCCATATCACACACATAGATTCTACAAGAAACACTCTCACAATTTCCAACTTCAACTTCATGAGATGAAGAAAACATGGCATGAAGCACTAACCTCCTTCCAAGCTATGGTTATCAAATGGTGATCAAGATCATTCCTTCCTTGGCTTCCAAGCTTCCTCTTCAAAAAACCTATTTGTCTCTACCATTAGAGAGTGGGTGAATAATCACTAAGTTTGGCACAAGCTCCCTAAAAGGACCTCCACTTCCATCCCCACCTACCACTCTTACTCCCTTGTACCTTTCTACCAATGGAAAATTAACCAAGTGGAGGGGTGAGGCAAGAAGTCATGTGGTACCCTCATTTTCGAATTGGCTTAAAAATGACTAATTTAGAGGGTCTCTTAAGTCCCCTAGGCCAACTTATGGTTATATTTAGAGTCCCAACCTATACTACTACCATGTGGTTAACTTATTTTCACTAACATAACACTTGGGAACCACTTTTAGTCTCTCTAAAGTTCCTATTGAATTTAATTTGAATTCCATCATGAAGGTGACTCATCCTAACACTCTTCAAGGTGGGTTAACTTAATTTCATAATGGGATTAAGTTTAGATTAAGTGACTTCATGCCCAAAATCCTACCTGACATGCCATTTACACATACACAACATAGGTGTCAAATGACACACACCCATTAAATACTTACACATCACGATGACATGTCACTAATAACCATGATATTTAAACTTATAACACCCATGCCAATCACAATATGAAATAAACACAATACAACAAGGTTTTGAATCTTCCAAAGATTCACCTTGGCTTAACTGTGTTCACATAGGTTTGAACCTTGTTTCCCCGAATAATTTCCATGGTTCAACTTTCCTGCACACTCAACTTAAACATCAGTAGCCCAATGAAATAGTATAAAAATACATACAAATAAGTGCAGAATAATCCAATATCACATAATTCGCATCACATGTAAAATTAACTTCCATCTAATCATTTCCATAAAGTATTCAAAACATTTCTAAATCAAAATATGCGTATCAACATTTATCTTTCTTAACATACTAAAATTTCCATTCTAAACTCTATTACCTTACTTATAATCATGAAACACTAAAGTCATATATAGTAATCATTGAAACATATAAAAATGGATCACAGTATATATGTCCTAAGTGAAAATCACTAATATGTAGACTTGTTAACTAGTATCCTTTCAATCAAGTTAAACATGTCGATCGTCCTAGCAATATCCCTTTATCACATTATGAGGGATTTGTGTGTGAGTTCCTAGGGGTAATTCCTCATACTGTTAGAATGTTTCCATACTTATGTCATCATAATTTAAAACCAATTTTCGAATGTAATCATATGTCTTGTTGTCATTATAATCCTACATTCATTGTTGTTCTCACTAGAGTAAATATTAATTTATCTTTTCTTTTTACCTTGTAGATCAGACCTTGAATCTTGTGGCCAGGTCCTCAACTTGAATACATTGAGTCTCATTTTCATGTGGTCTTAACTTATTGACCTAATGTTATTGGATAGGGTATACACCTTTTAATGATCAAAATCTACATCAGTCTCTAACAGAACTTCGTAAATCATTGTTAATGACGAGAGTGTCGATCAGGACCTAATTAATTCCTAATCATATTCATTCCTCACATTTATAATACGGTACGAAGGTGGGCCTTACAATTCTTCCCTACTACAAAACTCTTCCCATTCATGCTGAAGGCTCTTTTGCTTAATATAAGTATCATTATCCATACCATTTGAATGATATTGTTGTATATATAATTCAACTATGATTAGACAACATCTTTCTATTTAAAAACATGATGATTCTAGTTCTTAATAAGTACCTTGACATGTTTCAATTTTTTGGCAAATTAATGCATCTTGGAGCCTTAGAAAAAGGGTGTATTGACCCACCACTATTTTATCAACTAAAGGAAATGAGGGTGGTGAAGCCATATTCTTTCAAACTTGAAAGATAAATTAGACTGAGTTTTATCCCCATTAAATGCTTGAGTGATAGAGAGAGAGATTGGAAAATGATCTAAACCTGACAATGACAAAATCTCTAATTGGATATGAAAGTTGTGGAATTTACATTCATGAGAGAGGAGAAATCTATCCAATCAAACATCAATTTGTGCAAATCCAGCTCTCCTATTTGTCCAAGTAAATGACCCTTGTATAGGATGGATATCCATTAAATTGTTACTGTCCACAAAATGATAAAAGTCATGAATAGTTTTAGTTGGAGGGGAGATCCCACTGTATTTCTTAGACTGGTTCAAGATTGCATTGAAATCACCCCCTAGGATGATGTTATGAGAACCTTGGATTTGGATCAATTGAGTAATGTTATTCAAACTTATAATTTGTCATGCGTTGAGGAAGGCCCATAAATATTTATCAGGATAAAAGAAATGTCAAAATTTGACATCTTGGGTATTTGCTAATTTAAATGTTTCTAAATAAGATGACCTTGAATTGTTTGAGGATTCCAAAGAACAATAAGTCCTCCCGAGGCTCCTATTCCAAGAGACTAGAAGGAAGACCACTTTGTCCATTTAGCAAGTGTCTTAACAAAAGTGTCTTGTGATAACTTAGTTTGTTGTAACATGATAATATCTGCTTTCATAGAATCAATCAATTGCTTGATCCTACATCTTTTGTCAAAGGCATTGATTCCTCTGACATTCCAAGAGTTAATCTTCATTTCTGACAAGGAGAACCTTTTTTTTCTCCTTCTCACATGCTTGGTAACAACAAACTTGTCATCCAAAGTAGTCTGGATACATGCTGTGATTTCAATTTTGGTCTTGGAGCCTTTAGGCCTATGTCTAGATTTGGGTGTTTTGGGAACCTACTAACATTGGGATGGGGACTAATCAATTGAAAGGATTTGATGATGATCAAAAAGGCCTAAAGAAGGAAAGCTCTCAAAATCCTTAGAAAGTCGAGCATTATTAATCTCAGTCTCACCAATATTAACATCCAAACATTGAAAATCTGTATTATCTATCACATTTTGAAACTCTTGATGATACATTATTCTAAACCCAATGAATACTCATTAAAGAGAGAGACAATATTTGACTATTCTCCTAGTGAAGTGTCATGGGTAGCTTCCACAATCTCTGAAATATGACAAGAATTAAATATTTTAGAAAAAAAACCTAATTGTTCCAATATTGGAATTCTTTTAACAACTCATCTAGTGAGTTGGGCTACTGATTACCTAATATAATTCCTTCTTCCTTTGCTATTTCAAAAATAATATAATCTTTGATAGAATTTGATCATTGGTCTGACAAGCCTTCCAATCTACAAATTGAGTGTTAATGAGCAAGCCTCACAGAATATGAAGGGAAGGAATGGGTACCAAGTTGACAGACTTCTGCTTAAGGGTCTTCGAAATCGGCAAGATAGAGACAATTGAAGAAGGAGGTTAAGGTTCAAAGCCTTTCGCAATAGTTAGAGAATTTTGAATGGTAGGCAAGACTGATTTCAATAATAAGGATAATATTAGATTGGAACTACTAATATTCAAAAACTAAGGATCTTTATCATGTTGAAACTCTAAAAATGACAATATTTATTTTATATTGAATGTTTTTTATTTCTAACATGCATATTTGTGGACTTTAATTACCTAATATAGCATGTAAAGGTTTTCACTTTAACTAGATGTACAAAGTTTCATAATTGAACTAATCAATTGTGAAACTTTAGCATGCTATTAAAAATTTTACTTGATGATTTAGTCACTTATAATAGTAATTTTGCAATGGTTTTACTTTCCTTGAGCATAAAGTTACGAAAGAAGTTTTAATCTTTAAGGATATTTCTGGAGGGATTAAAGCATAATAAAATTATTCATAGTTCTCATGTACAAGAAAAGAGTTTTCCAAATAGTGAAGAATCAAATTCATGATGTAATAAAGATGAAAGGTGTAGTAAAAAAGGCCAACCTTATAATGTGTTGAGAGTGATATTTATCCTTTGAGCTCCAAGAAACTCCTATTATTTTGATCGTGTAGTAAATTAATAGAGAGATTAAGGTACATTGTTGTGTTCACATGTCATAAGTGGGTTCAAGCTACAAGGTTAGGTAGTTCACTAATATCCACCAGTTTTGACTATGCCACTAAATGCATTGGATATAGGTAATGAAATTGCAATAAAATTTAAATCAAAATCAAAATAACAACAAAATATTATTTTAAGACCAATACTTTTATACAATAAAGTTTATCTAATGGAATGTAATGATATGAGGAAAAACATAAATCAATTAATGAATATAGCAATATAAAAGGAATTGATTGCAATGAATTAATGTACAAAAAATTCAAGAAGAAGCTTGTGTAATCTAGGCATCTACACTTGCAAGAGTCCAAATTGTCATTTGAATTTGGTATGCAACTTTTTCCACCCACTCTTTTGAATGTGTAATAGTAATATTTATACAACATAAACACTATGTAATAACTAATGCCTACCATTATAATATGGTGAAAAATATACCTAGTTGAAAGCGTTGGTATTTTTAAGGGCTCTTGTTGTAATGGAAAAGTTCATGTTATTGACCATCTAGATAAAACTAAATTCAATTTTTTTTTAATACAAAATTATACAAACTAAAAAACTAGCAATTAATCAAATTTACACAATATGCCCAATAAATCACAAAGAATAAAAATAGCTAGCAATTGATTAACTAATATAGCATACAAATATATATAATACACAAGAAAATATTTTATTTATAAAATTATAATCATAACTTGAAGACCATCTATTAAATATAAAATAACTACAATATATTTTTATAATATAAGTAAATAAAATACTAGTGAAACATTCATTAAAAGAAGACTTAATAATATATTAGATTTGTTGAGTGACTAAGAGGGTGAGAACCTATGCCCACAAGCCCAACTCATTAAATAGGGAGTAGTCAAACTTGATATCGATGGGGAGAAAACCCAATGCCCAATCCAACTCTAGTACAGTACAGATAAATTATTATAACTATTACATAGACATCAGTAATATAAAATATTTATTATTAAAATATATTAGAATCGTTTAATCTTTTTGATGAATATTTTCTATATTAGTATTATCATTTATATTAAATATTGTTCAAAAAGAGTACATCCTTAAGCTATATAAACATTCTGCTAACTGATAAAAAAGACATCTCTGAGTATATATCACCAAAATTATCATTAGTATACCATTTTTAATTACATTACATAAAAAAGAAAAACTAGCTCTATGAGTGTTGCAAAACAACAAAAAGAGTCAACACAAATGCGCGCGCACATGCAACACACACACATGCACGCACGCGCACACACATAGATACATAATTTTTTTAATGCTTAAATATACATCTCTATAAATCTTTCTATTTGAACCCAATGAACGTATCCATACTTATTACAGGTCATAACCTTCATTTACATTCTAACTAACTCCATCTTTGTAGAACCTAACCATATTTATACATATATATACTCTTTTTTATTGTTTCGAGACAGTCATAGATCTAGCTTATTTTTGTGTGTATACAATGTTATTAAATATGATATACTAAAGATAGTTAAGGTTATAGATACTCATAGACCTTTGTTTGATCGAATAGTCAAAATATTGATATAGCTTAATGATATATTATTTTTGAATAATATTTAATATAAATAACAATAATATAGACATCATTCATAAAAAAAATTGAACAATTTTAATATACTTTTAATAATAAATTTTTATATTATTGATTTCTATGTAATTGTTATCATAATTAACCTTGTATGGTATTAAATTGGATTGAGAATTGGATTTTCTCCTCATGTGTGTGTGTATACATATGTATAAGATCATCATGTGCTTTGCGAACTGACGATATTATTACTACATTCAACTATACCAATATCAAATCTCCCAAAGGAGGATCAACTACACACACAAACACACACACACACACACACACACACACACACACACACACACACACACACACACACACACACACACACACACACACACACACACACACACACACACACACACACACACACACACACACACACACACATTTATAACGTCATCATGTGTTGCATGACCCAATGACATTATTCTTACCTTCATCAATGTCAATATCAAACTATCCTAAAGTAGGATCAATTACGGGAGGAACATTCATAGAAACCTCCTTCCTTGGCACATCTGATGCTTTGGAAAACTTGTTCATAGATTTTATCACTTCTTTATCATTATCTTTGTATTTAATGAATTGGTTCAGTATATTGAGCTCCTTTTGGTCTAGCATGTCTCAATAGGTGTTAAATTAATGAGATGATCAAATACCTAATTTTTTGATCAAGAGAGATCCTTCTTGAACAAGAATTGTGAATCTTTGTTTTTCTTAAATTGCTAAAACCTACAACATGACTATGTGATGTGTGAGTTTATTGCTAAACTTAGTAAGTCTCCTCTCCTTTTTCTTAAAAAAAATCTCCATTTCTCTATTTCCAAAGTTAAGTTTTGTTGAAAACGGATTGATACAAGTATGATAAATGTGTTTCAATCATTGTTTTGTCACTGATGTCAAACCTACTACTTGTTGGTAAGATAATTGCTTATATGATTTAAGTAGTATCATTTATTTGATTGATGAAGAGGATTTGATCAAATGAGGTAACAATAGCATGTAGAGGAAAGGTTGAGTTACGATATGAAAATGAGTACAAGAATTAGTTAAGATAGTGATATTATAGTGCATTGATAATCTACTTAAGGTTGCAAAGGTTGGTTACACTGAGTAAGTTTAGAAGAACAAGTTAAACAAAGTTTGTTTGCCAAGCTTGACCAAGTGGATAGTAGGTGCTAAGCAAAGTTAGTGCAAGCCAAGCAGAAAATCAATTGGAGTCGAGCAAAGTCAATTTTAGTGTAAGTCGAGTGAAATAGTGTAAGCTGAGTAAAGTTTAGTTTATGTTGAGCACCAATAAACTTTAGTTTGTGTTGAGTGTTTTAACAGTGGATGTCGAGCAACATAGTATGTTTTGAGCATCATAAGCTAGTTAATGTTGAGTGTTAACATTATGAGAAAGATTGAGAATTCGGTGAATCTAAGCCAACAAGTTTGATTTCTTGGATTGTGTGAACCATGTGGAAGATAAGATTGATGAGTTGGTGGCACAAAATTTAGGGTGAACCATTTTGAGGAAAATACAAAGAGAATTGAAGGAGAAGTTTCAAGAAGGGAATGAAATAAATGAGGGGTAGATTCATTGAATCCTACCTAATTTGACCTAACCCTAGAATGGATGATGGAGGATGAATGATAAAAGATCTTAATTTTGTATTTATAGAGATGGTTGGTCAGAAGCAAAGGTTGTCATCTGCAAGAACCTAAGGAAGACAAGGAGTCTAGGGTATTGCTTCATTAAATGACCTAAGAGAAGAGACTGCATTGGCAAGAAAATCGAGAAGGCTTAATGGTATGGATGCTTGGAGGGTGAACAAGCTATTAGAGCTGAAGAGTGTGAAAGCAAAGTAGAATGGAGGATTAAAATAGAGATATGTAATTTGCAAATGAAGTTGTAAGTTGTTACTAGATCAAGCCTTACTATTACGCTCTAATCATTGTATCTATCTAGGGTAAATCCTTTGGATTAACGTCAACCTAATAGTCATTTATAAATCCTTTAACTTGGTGACATTCTAAGTGAATGATCTAAAGTCCTCTAATAAGGATCACTCCTAATAAGGTGATTGAAATCCTTTAACCAGGTCACATTTAACAATGTGCATTGTAACCTTTAACAAGGTTGGCCTTTCACAAGGCATCACTTCAAAAGAGAGGCAATGAGTAGTATGTTACTGGTGGTTTTTCTCAAATTGGGTTTCCACGTTAAATCATTGTGTCAAATATGTCATTGAATCTGTTATGTTTCATGTTTACATTCTGCAAATTGATTTGATAGTAACCTACAAGTTTAAGTAATTGAATAATCTAATGGATGCATGCATGATGTAAATGTTTTATAGATATGGGTTCACTAAGCTATGAAAAGTTTTAATTATACATCTAGATCTTGGATAACTGATTCACCCCCTCCTCTTAGTTATTCTAAAGAATTCAAAAATTGGTATCAAAGACTATCTGCTTAAGAGGACTAGTTTGAAGGTACTAGAAGCACAAAGATCAAGGTGTCAAAAAGAGAACTACCCAAGCTTAATAGAGATTAATTTCCTACGTGACAGAGCTTGATGAAGTTACACCTAGGAGGTCTAGGAGATCATGCACAATCTACCATTGATGTTGAGCATACTGATCTTGCTAGAGCCCTAACTGCTAAAGATCTATAAAAGAAGAAAGAATACAACTAGGCAATGTTGGAGATTGCCTCTGTCTTAAGCTATGTCGAGTTTGATGATATCAAAAGTTGTGATATGGGATGACCTACACACTATCTATGGAGGTGACATGAATGTTTTAAGAGCCAAAGCTGAAAGCCTCAGAGGTAAGTTTGATGACATGAGAATGCAAGAAGGTGAGAATATTGCTCAATATTGCTCTAGGATAAAAGATGTTGTTAATGCAATAAGAAGAGTTATTGGTAAAATAGATGATGATACTGTACTAATAATTTTTTTGAGAACACTACTGCCTATTTATGCTATTAGAGTTTTTGTAATTCAAGAACTGAGATGTATGCTAGGAAATGATCTAACTCTTGAATGTTTCGTAGGTAGGCTCACTACTTTTGAGCTATCTAACTTTGATAATTATAGACCTGAAAATATTGAATCTACTTTTGAAGCTAAGTTGTCATTGAAGGAACATGATGAGAAGAAGAAGAAGAAAAAAGACAAAATATGTGTCCAGTGACAGTGAAATAGATGAGGAAGATATAGATCAACTTAGAACACTATTAGCAAGGATATTTCATAGAGGTAAAGGAAAGTTTAAAGGTTAGTTACCTATCATGTATTTCAATTGCAATGAGGTTGGTCATATTGCTGCTAGATGTCTAGAGAAGAAGAATAATAGAGGTGGTGACAAATACAAAAGTAGAAAAGATAAGACAAAAAAGACTACAAAGACAAAGGTAATAAGTCTTGCTACATTTCTAAAGAGGAAACAAAAGATGGATCTGAAGATCATGATGATGAAGTGGTGTATGTTGCAATGAAGGATGAATCTAACAAGAATGAGGTAACTACACTAGTTCCTTATGTAAACAAGAATGATAGATGGATCATTGATAGTGGGTGTTCACATCACATGAATGGAAACAAAAATAAGTTCATTACCTTGAAATATAATGATGGAAATAGTGTAAGGTTTGGTAATGAGGCACCATGTTTGACAAAAGGAAAAGGTTCTATCAAGCTCACATAAAAGATTTTATGTGACAATGCTTACTATGTTGAAGTGCTTAACTATAATTTGTTGAGTGTGTCACAACAAAATAATTTGGGTTGTAAGGTTGAGTTTGAGAATAAAATTGCTAAGATATATGATACTGATGGAAAAATGATTGGAAAAGGTGATCAAACTAGAGGCAATTTATTCAACCTTGATATACAGGATGCTACTTGTTTAGTTGTATAATTTGATAATGTGTGGCTATGGCACAAGAGGTTATGTCATGTGAATTTTGATAACTTGGTTAGTTTCAGTAACATGAGAAGAATCAGAGGTTTGCCTAAATTGAAGAAGCTTGGCAATATAATTTGCAAACAATGTCAATTATGAAAAATGACAAAGTCAAGTTTTAAGAGTAAGACTCATACCTCTATAGGAATATTAGAGATTTTTCATATTGACTTGTTTGGACTGATTGAGGTGCAAAGCTACAAAGGAGATAAGTGTATTATGCTGCTTGTTGATGGTTATTCTTGAATGATGATTGTTATGTTTTTGAAATAGAAATTTGATGCTTTCCAAATGTTTAAGTGGTACTTAGCAAGAGTTGAGAAGGAAATAGGTAAAAGTATAAAATGTTTGAGATCTGACAAAGGAGGATAATTTACATCAAATGAGTTTGAGATGTTTTGTAATGACAAAGTAATCAAAAGACAAACATCTGCTCCTAAAACACCTCCACAAAATGGAATTGCTAAAAGGATAAACATGTTTGTAATAGACTATGCAAGGACACTCATGATGGATAAAAATGTTGCTTTGAAATATTGGATAGAAATTGTAAGTATAATTATCTATACCTTGAACTACGAACAAGTCTAGGAAGGTACTCATTCAACACCTTTTGAACTATGGTATGGGTACTCACCCAATGTAAAATATTTTAATGTATTTGGAAGAAAATGCTATATTCTCAAAGATTTTAGGAATGGTAAACTAGATGCAAAAAGTGAAGAAGGTATATTTCTTGGTTATTCCACAAGAAGTAAAGCTTGCAAGTGTTTAAATACTAACACTAACAAAGTTGTGGAAAGTGCAAATGTGAAATTTGATGAATATATAGAAGTATATTACATTGAAACTATGAAGGAACCAAAAGAATAAAAATAATTTGTCTACTTTATGAAGGTATTCCTACTGATGAAGATGTTGTAAATCAAGTTGCAAACCAACAAAAAGTTTTAATGACTGTCGAGTCACATACTATGAATGATGAGTTGTATTCAGGAATTGAGCTAGATTCAAGTGCCAAGTTATAGAGTGAATTTGAGGCACATTCTAATTCTAAAGTTAGTCTACATGAAAGAGATGTTGAACTACTTGACAAAGAGGTACATAGTGATTTAGAAGTTGAGAAACCAAATGTAGAAGCTAGAGCTGAACCAAGATTGTCTAAGTATGTCAAGAGATGTCACCTTGCTGCACAAATCATTAGAGATAAAGATGCTAGACCAATGACAAGGAACAAGTTGAGAAATGATACATGTTTACTAAGCATGAAAAAACCTAAAATAGTGAAAGATGCCATAAAAGATGTGGAATGGAGTAAAGCCATGGAAGAAGAGATTGAACAAATTTAGAAAAATAAGACACGAAATCTAGTTCCTAGACTAGAAGACAAAAATGTGATTGGTACCAAGTGGGTATACATCAAAAAGTTAGATGAAATGGTGAGGTCACAAGGAACAAGGCAAGATTAGTCTGTAAAGAATATTCACAAGAAGAAGGGATAGACTATGGAGAGACATTTTCTCCTATTGCAAGATTGGAAGGAGTAAAAACTCTACTTGCTTATTCTACATACAACGGTTTCAAAGTTTATCCAATGGATGTTAAGTTTGCATTTCTGAATGGTATATTGGAGGAAGAGGTTTATATAGAACATCCAGAAGGATATGTTGATGCTAACAACAAAAATATGGTATGTAGACTACCCAAAGCTTTATATGGTTTCAAGAAAGCACCAAGAGCATGGTATGAGAGGCTACATAGTTATCTAGTGAAGATTGGATTTGAAAGCACTGATGATAAAAATAATCTATACTTGAAGACAGAGAAAGGGAAAGGTATTCTATTATCTAAATTTTTTGTTGATGATACCATATTTGGAGGTCATATACTTTATGCAAGGATTTTGCAAATAAAATGAAGCAAGAATTTGAGATGTATATGTTTGGAGAGATCAAGTTCTTTGTGATTTTTCAAGTACATAAAATGAAATATGGTATATACATGACTCAGTCAAAATATGTAAAAGAGATATTGAAAAATTTTTCATTGGAAGATTCAAAGCTTGTAAGTACACCTATGGTGACATGACATAAATTGTCAAAGAATAATGATCTAACTGAGATAAATCAAACATTATACAGGTCTATGATTGGTAAATTACAATATGTAGTATAGAGAAGACTCTCTACTAATCCCAAGGAGAATCACTTAATGGCAGTAAAGATAATAATGAGATATTTGAAAGGAATAGAGGACTATGGTCTATACTACAAGAAAAATGAGAAATTTGAATTGAGAGCCTATATTGATGCTGATTGGGCTAGAAATATTGATGACAGAAAGAGCACTAGAGGAGAAGCATTTTTCTTAGGCAAAAGGTTGGTTACATGGACTAGTAAGAAACAAAACTGCATTTTTGAATCTACTGCTGAAGCTGAATATGTTGCTACTAGAGTAAATTGTACAAATATTGTATGGATCAAATAACTACTCAAAGGTATGAAGGAGGAAATCACTGAACCTGTGATATTTGATTGTGATAATACAAGTGCTATAAATATATCAAAGAATCCTATGATGCATACAAAGACTAAGCACATTGAAATCAAGTATCATTACTTGAGAGATGTATTTCAAGATAAAGAGGTGAAGATAGAATATGTTAACACAAAAGAGAAAATAGTTGATATCTTCATGAAAGAATTACCTAGGGATGCTCATGAGTATCTAAGTCGTAAACTAGGTTTGATACCCCTATCAAAAGCTATCTAAAGAAGCATGAGGAGTGCTTTGCATCAAACAAGTTAATTGACATATGTTACACATTGTTGCAATGGATCTTACTTTAGGAGCTGCCTAAAATAATCAAAGAGCTAGAGCTATAAATTAGTCACAAGTAAGGTGACACAGGGAGAAACTAAATAATATTCATATTTGCATATAAAGATGACAGGTCTTTGGCATTGTTGTCAAAGAGGGAGAAGTTATTGTCAAGAAAAGTGTATTGAGTTCAGGAAATCACAGAAGGAGAAATCCATATATAGAAGTTACAAAACTTTTGAATATCTACTTAGAAGGAGAAAGTGTACAAGTGTACCTACTAATTGCATCTACCTAGTACGAGGGAGATAATGTTGAGGGAGATATAAGAAGTGATCAAAAGGGTGTCATAAGGATGAGGTGATTGATTGTATGTTGATCCTAATAGAATTTTGTAACCTATTCAGAAGATGTAAGTTGTTAATTGAGGGAGAGATTTCAATATAAGGAATTATTTTCTTTTTGGTATTTTGTTGGTCTTATTGATTAAGTCTGGTCAGTTTGGTTTGTCATTAATGCCAAAGAGAGATATTATTGAAAACAAATTGATACAAGTATGATAAATGTGTTTCAATCTTTGTTTTGTCACTAATGTCAAACCTACTACTTGTTGATAAGATAATTGTTTATATGATTTAAGTACTATCATTTAATTGATTGATGAAGAGGATTTGATCAAATGAGGTAACAATAGCACCTAGCTGAAAGGTTGAGTTATGATATGAAAAAGAGTATAAGAATCAATTAAGATAGTGATATTATAGTGCATTGGTAATCTACTTAAGGTTGCAATGGTTGGTTACATTGAGTGAGTTTAGAAGAACAAGCTAAACAAAGTTTGTCTACCAATTTTGATCAAGTGAATAGTAGGTGCTGAGCAAAGTTAGTGCAAGTTGAGTAGAAAATTAGTTGGAGTTGAGAAAAGTCAATTTCAGTGTAAGCCGAGTGAAATAGTGTAAGCAAAGTAAAGTTTAGTTGATGCCGAGCACTAGTAAAATTTAGTTTATGTCGAGTGTTTTGATAGTGGATGTCGAGCAATGTAATATGTGCAAGCATCAAAAGCCAGTTAATGTCGAGTGTTAGCATTATCAGAAAGATCAAGAATTCAATGAATCTGAGTCAACAAGTTTGATTTCTTAGATTGTGTGAACTGTGTGGAAGATAAGATTGATGAGTTGGTGGCATAGAATTCATGATGAACCATTTTGAGGAAAATATTAAGAGAATTGAAGGATAAGTTTCTAGAAGGGAATGAAATGAAATGAGGGGTAGATTCATTGAATCCTACCTAATTTGACCTAACCCTAAAATGGATGATGGAGGATGAATGACAAAAGATCTTAATTCTCTATTTATAGAGATGGCTGGTTAGAAGCAAAGGTTATCATGTGCAAGAACCTAAGGATGACAAGGAGTCTAGGGTATTGCTTCATTCAGTGACCTAAGAGAAGAGAATTCATTGGCAAGCAAAGCAAGAAGGCTTAAGGATATGGATGTTTGAAGGGTGAACAAGCTATCAAAGTTGAAGAGTGTGAAAACAAAGTAGAATGGAGGACTAAAATAGAGATTTGTAATCTACAAATGAAGTTGTAAGTTGTTATCAAATCAAGCCTTACTATTACTCTGTAATTATTGTATCAGTCTAGGGTAAATCCTTTGTATTAAGGTTGACCTAATATTCATATGTAAATCCTTTAACCGGGTGACATTCTAAGTGAATGATCTAAAGTCCTCTAACAAGGCTCACTCCTAATAGGATGATTGAAATCCTTTAACTAGGTTACATTTAACAATGTGCATTGTAACCTTTAACAGGGTTGGCCTTTCATAGGGCATCACTTCAAAAGAGTGACAATGAGTAGCATGTTACTAGTGGCTTTTTCCAAATTGGGTTTCTACATTAAATCATTGTGTTAAATGTGTTATTTAATTTGTTAATTTTCATGTTTACATTTTTGCAAATTGATTTGATAGTAACCTACAAGTTTAAGTAATTGCATAATATAATTGATGCATGTATGATGAAAATGTTTTATGAATATGAGTACAACAAAGTTTATCATGAAAAGAATCAACATACCAAACCAAGAGCTCAATCCATGATAGGCACGAGTGAGAATTTAAATAAAAATGATAGTAAAATAAGGTAGACCACACTAAGCAAGAAAAATGACATTCAAAGGAAATGTGCTCAATAGTCTCAATAAAATTTCAAATAGAACAAGAGGGTAGACATCGACATAGGACAAAAAAAAATGCAACATTTTTTTTTAATAAATTTGTTAACTAAAAGGAGCCACCAAAAATAGGATTTTTTTTGGTTCAACTGGTTAATGCTATAAGAGATCAAAAACAAAATTTCACTTTAAGTTTGGCCAATTGAAAACCCAACACTGATTTTTCCATCTGAGGATATTTGAATCCTCACTTAACATGTCTTATATCTATCTCATATAGATATAATGGAGTGGCAATCCATCTCATTATTTACATTGTTTCAAGAAAGAATCAATGTGTATAATTGTACCAAGAAAGAAGCTCCCAATAGCTTTCACAATCAAAGCGTAAGTTTTCTTATGAGAAGGGGGAATCCCAAAGCTATATCTCAATTCTTCCCATGAACCAAGATGGTTATCAATTAGAATATACTCAATTAGGGAGCTGTAAAGGGAAGCCCACTATTTAGTAGAGAAAATTTGGCTTAAAGTAAGGGTTTTATCATTCTACTAAATGCCACACCATAGAAAATGCGGGAGAACCTCCAACAAAACCTCTCAAAAAATAAAAATCTTCTAAGCTAGGTCCATTCCTTCCAAAATGATGCAAATATATTAGATCCAAATATCTTAATGTTAAAGTTTCCCATGGGCATATCGCACAAAGGCAATTTATTTCTCTCCTTGATTTCCCTTCTTGATTCTAGATCTCAAAATATTATTTTGAATTAGGAATTTGAATATTTTATTACGATGTAGAGATTTGAAGATCCATTTGGAGGAAAGATAGGAGCCATGTGACTTTAGGTCTCTAAGCTCAAATCAAACAATCCTTTTGGGAATACAACACCAATCCCAATTGACACAATTCTTTTTTATGGTCCCCAAACCATTAGAGAAGAGAAAATATCTCATAATATTATCCAATTTAAGTAATCTATAACTTTCAAAGAGCCAAGTGGAAGAGTGGTAGATTGATTGGGAGGAAAAGTTATTTTGGACCACTTGCACTTTTCCTACTAAAGATAATGATGTGTCTGTTATTTGAGATGTTTATTTTACACTTTAAAATATAGCCACTCTCACATATCATTCATAGAGGGGGAGAGTAGAAAATGGATCCATAAATATTGCAAAAATAGAAGATGGTCTAGCTCAAACCCAACCCCAGTCTATGATCCAATTTGGGGTAAAGTTAGAACACCCTGTTGGAAATCTAATTGAAAAGTTCATTGTTGAAGAATGAAGAAGATTGTTTGTAAAGAGGGATATTGTTGATATAGAATGTTTTCAATCATTGTCTTGTCACTGATGTCAAACCTACTATTTGTTGGAATGAAAATTGTTTATTTGATCCAAGTACCATCACTTAGTTGATTGATGAAGACGATTTAATCAATATGATGTAACAAAAGTACCTAAGGGAAAGGTTGAGTTATGGTTTTGTAATGAAGTACAAGGATCAATTAAGACAATGGTAAAATGATGTATTGATAATATACTTGAAGATACAGAGGTTGGCCACACTTAGAAACTTTGTAAGTATAAGTTGTAGCAAGGCTATCTGCAAAGCTTGACTAAGTTCATTAGTAAGTGCCGAGCAAGCTATTTCATGCCAAATAGATTTTTAGTTAGTGTTGAGCAAATACAAAATCTAGTGTGTGCCGAGTGACACAAAAGAAGTCAAGCAAGTTCAGGTGTTGAGGATCAAAAAACTTAGTGGATGTTGAGTGAATCCATAGTAGGTGTCGAGCATCAATAAAATGTAGTTGGTGTCAAGTAACATAGTATGTGTCGAGCACCAGAATTTCAATAGTGTCGAGTTGCTGCATTATGTGAAAGTCAAAGATTCACCAAATCTGAGCCGACAAGTTTCTTAACTTGAGTTTTTTGAACTAGATGGAGTATAAGGATGATGAGATCGTGCCACAAAATTTTAGGTAAATAATTTTTTAGCGAATTTAGGAGGATTCTTCGTGATGTTTCTAGAAGGAACAAGATATGGGGTAGATTCATTGAATCCTACCTAATCCATTTGATCTAGAAGAAAGAATAGGAAGATTCGAGAGGGAAAAGAATTCCAGACTTCTATTTAAGGAGTCGCAGGCCAAGAAACTAGAGTGGCTGAGGTGCCAAATTGTGAAGTTGTTGAAGGATGTCAAGGAGAAGGTATTGAGAAGGAAGAATAGAGAACATAGACTCTGCTTTGTTAAGTGGCCATATAGGAGATTATATTGGTACATCGAGCATGGAGACTTAATGAGATGAAGCTTGAAAGGAGAACAAGTTGTTAGAGCTGAAGAGACTGAAAACAAGGCAAATCGTGAGAGCTAAAATGAGATATGAGATTTGCAAGTTAAGTTTGAGTTGTATCAGGTCAAAAGCCCTTGTCGTTACTCTCTAACAATTGTCCAAGCTAGGGTAAAATCCTATGGACTTAGGTTGGTTTAATAGCCATTTGTAAATCCTTTAACAAGTTGGCATTCCAAGTGAATATTCTAAAGTCCTCTAACTAGGCCCACTTCTAACAGGGTGGTTAAATCCTTTAACCAAGTCACATTTAACAGTGTGTTGTAGCCTTTAACAGGGCAGACCTTTCACAAGGCATCACTTCAAAAGAGTGAGAATTGGTAGCATGTTACTGATGGTTTTTCCCAAATTGGGTTTCTACATAAATCACCGTGTTATGTATAGATTGCTCATATGTTATTCTTGCATGTTGATTTTATAGTAACTTGCTAAATTAGGAAAGTTTAAGCTTGGATGCATGAATAGTTCAATGGGCTCACTTTGCTTGATGAAAAAAGTTTTATTAGGACATTTGGACTTTGAATAATTGATTCACACCCACCCCCCTCAATTATTCTAAAGCATTTCTAACAATTGGTATCAGAGCCATCTACTGATTTAGTTTAAAGGTACTAGAAGCAGGAAGATCAAAGATGTCCAAGAGAGAAGTTCCCAAGCTTAACAAAGATAACTTGACTGCATGGAAAAAGTTGATGAAGTTGCATCTTGGATTAATAAGTGACCATGAACAAACCTCAATTGAAGTAGAACATGTTGATCTAGCTGTACCCACTACAGAAGATATGAAGAAAAAGAAGAAGCACAATCAGGCAATGCTGGAGATTGCCTCTTCCCTTAGCTATGCTGAATTTGATGACATCAAGGGATGTGACTCTACATTCAATATGTGGAAATCCTTAATTTATATCTATGGAGGAGATCATAATGTTCAAAGAGCAAAAAGAAAAAGCCTCAAAGGAAATTTTGATGACATGAAAATGGAGGAAGGTGAGAATGTTGCTCAATATGCCTCCAGAATGAAAGAAGTGGTAAGTGCATTAAGAAGTTTGTGTGGTAATTTAGAAGATGATTCTATTAATAGAAAATACTAAAGAAACCTACTCCCTATCTATGCTATTAGAGTTTTAGCCATCCAAGAGCTAAGGTGTGTACTAGGAAATCAACTAACTTTTGAAAGAACAGTAGGAAGACTCGCTGCATTTGAGTTGTCCAATTTTGATAACTACAAACTTGAGAATCTTGAATCTGCTTTCAAGGCCAAGCTATCATTAAAAGATATTGAGGAGGTGAAACCAAAGAAGAAGAAGAAAAAGGTAAAGTATGCATCCAGTGACAACAATACAGATGAAGAAGATGTAGAACAATTGGAAGCAATATTAGCCAAAAGATTTCATAGAGGCAAAAGTAAATTCAAAGGTAAGCTTCCTATCTTTTTTTTTAATTGCAATGAAGTAGGACATATTGATACAAGATGCACACAGAAGAAGAATTACAGAGAAGGCAACAAAAACAAGAATAGAAGAGAAGATGATAATAGAGATTAATAAGATAAAAGGCAAAAAATGCTACATTGTTGAAGAAGAAGATTTTGATGAAAATGATGATGAGGTAGTCTATGTAGCCATGAAGGATGAATTAGATGAAGATGAGGCAACAACACTAGTAACCTATGTGAACAAGAATGATAAATGGATCATAGATAGTGGATACTCACATCACATGACATGAGATAAAAGTAAGATTATTACCTTTACCTAGCATGATGGAAATAGTGTTAGATTTGGAAATGATGCTCCATGTAAAATCAAAGGAAAAGGTTCAATTAAACTTACAGAGAAAATTTTATGTGATAATGCATACTATGTTGAAGGATTGAACTACAAGTTGAGTGTGTCACAATTAGGCAATATAGGTTGCAAAGTAGAATTTGGAAACAAAACTGCCAAAATCTATGACACTGATGAAAATATGATAGGAAAAGGAGAACAAACCAGGAGTAATTTGTTTTACCTAGATATGGAAGATGCAACTTGTCTTATTGTAAAACTTGATGATGTGTGGCTATGGCATAAGAGGCTATGTCATGTTAACTTTGATAATCTGATTAGCATCAACAAAAAGAAGAAAGTGAGAGGTTTTCCTAAGCTAAAGAAGCCTAAAAATACCATGTGAAAAATTTTTCAACTAGGAAAGATAACCAAGTCAAGTTTCAAAAGAAAAGTCTACACTTCCAAAGAAGGACTAAAGTTAGTGCATACTAACTTATGTGGCCCAATAGAAGTGCAAAGCTACTAAGGAGACAAATACATAATGCTATTCGTTAATGACTACTCTAGGATGATGACTACCATGTTCTTAAAGCAAAAATATGATGCATTTAAAATGTTTAAGTGGTATTTGGCTAGGGTTGAGAAAGAAACAAGAAAGAGTCTGAAGTGCCTAAGATCAGATAGAGGAGGAGAGTTCACATCAAAAGAGTTTGAGACATTTTGCAATGATAAAGGAATTAAAAGACAAACATCAACACCAAGAACTCCACCTCAGAATGACATTTTAGAGAGAAGGAATAGATTGGTGATAGACTTTGCCAGAACATTGATGATGGAGAAAAATGTTGCTTTGAAGTACTGGAGAGAAGTTGTAAGTACTATTGTGTACACCCTAAATCGAGTCCAAATCAAGAAAGGTACAAATGCAACACCTTTTGAATTATGGTATGGTCACTCAACCAATATAAAACATTTCAAAATATTTGTTTGTAAATGCTATATTCTTAAAGATGCTAGAAATGGAAAGTTTGATGCAAAGAGTGATGAAGGCATATTACTTGGATACTCCACTAGAAGCAAAGCATATAAGTGTTTGAATACTAATACTAACAAGACTATGGAGAGTACAAATGTAAATTTTGATAAACATGAAGAAGTCCAAGTTGATGAATCCAAGAAACCAGAAGATTATAGATCTTTTGTATACTTCTATGAAGGAATGCCTATTGAAGATGAAGCTGCCAATCATGTTGGGAATCAAGAAAAAATTACAGTGTCAGCTAAGTCACAGCCAGTGAATGCCAAGCTACATTTAGAAGTTGAGTTGTAGAATGAAGAAAATGCACATTCTGATTTTGAAATTAGTATACATGAAAGATGATAAAACACTAGATAGAGATGTGCTTAGTGACTCTGGAGATGAAGGATCAAACATGGAAAGAAGGACATAACCATGACTATCTAGGTATGTGAGAAGACATCACCCTGCAGAATAAATCATTGGTGACAAGGAAGCTAGACCAATGACAAGGAATAGATTAAGGAATGAATCATGTCTGTTGAGCAAGATTGAGCCCAAAACAATGAAAAATGCACTACAAGATGATAATTGGCATAAAGCTATGGAAGAAGAGATAGATCAAATAGAAAAGAACAAAACCTAGACTTTAATCCCAAGACCATCTGATAAGAATGTGGTTAGTACCAAATGGGTCTTTAGGAACAAGCTTGATGAGAATGGTGAGATTACAAGAAATAAGGCTAGACTAGTCTGTAACAACTATGCACAAGGAGAAGGATTGGACCATGGGGAAACATTTGCCCCTATTGCAAGAATAGAAGGAGTAAGAACAATACTTGCATGTGCTACTTATAAAGGTTTAAAAGTCTACCAAATGGATGTAAATTCTACTTTTCTGAATGGTATACTAGAAGAGAAAGTCTACATGGAACAACCACAAGGATTTGTTGATGACAACAATAAGGATATGGTTTGCAAACTACATAAAGCACTCTATGGTTTTAAGCAAGCACCTAAGCATGGTATGAGAGATTGCACAAATATCTTTTGATGATAGGATTTGAGAGAATGGATGACAACAACAACTTGTATATCAAGGTAGAAAAAGGTAAAGATATTCTAATATCTGAAATCTTTGTTGATGACATAATATTTGGAGGAAAAGATGTCCTATGCAAAGATTTTTGTGATCAAATGAAACATGAGTTTGAGATGTCAATGTTTGGAGAAATTAAATTCTTTGTTGGATTGCACGTACATCAACTAAAGCATTACATATTTGTAAACCAATCAAAATATATTAAGGATATATCAAGACTTTTGGATTAGAAGATTCAAAATCAATCAGTACACCAATTGTAATAGGACATAAGTTATCCAAGAACGATGAATTGGCTGAACTAAATCAGACAATATATAGATCAATGATTGGAAAGTTGCAGTATGTTGTGTATAGTGGACCTGACATTGCATTAGCTATTGGAATAGTAGCAAGATTTTTTGCTAACCCAAGAGAAAATCATCTGATGGCAGTAAAAGAATATTGAGGTACCTAAAATGAATTGATGACTTTGGAATATACTACAAGAGGAGTGAAAAGTTTGAGTTAAAAGTCTACATTGATGTAGACTGGGGAGGTAATATTGATGACAGAAAAAGCACCAGTGAAGGAGCACTTTTATTAGGTAAAATATTGGTTACTTGGACCAACAAAAAGAAAAGTTGTACCTCGTAGTCCACAACAAAAGTTGAATATGTTGCTACTACTATCAACTGCACCAATATTGTATGGATCAAACATCTGTTGCAAGGAATGAAGGAAGAGGTAACTGAACCTGTGATACTCTATTTTGATAACACAAGTGCCATCAACATATCAAAGAATCCTGTGATGCATGCCAAAAAAAAGCACATTGCAATTAAGTATCACTATGTAAGAGAATTGGTGGAAGATAAGAAAGTAAGGATGGAATATGTCAGCTCAAAGGAACAAATTGCTAACATCTTCCCAAAAGTACTACTAAAGATGTATTTGAGTATATTAGAGGTAAGTTAGGGGTGATACCCCTATCTAAGTTTGTTTGAGAAACAAAAATATTGCCCTACATCAAATGATTTGAATGATAAAATATTACAAATTGATGTAGAGGATACTTACTTTAGGATTTTGCCTAAAGTAATCAAAGTGCTGAAGTTTCAAATCAGTCACAAGCAAGGTGATAGAGGGAGAAATTGGAGTATCTACAAATGCTATACTTGCATGGTAAGATGCTGAAATAATTTATCTTTGACATTGTTGTCAAAGAGGGAGAAATAGTAGAAACTAATCAAATCTACAAAATCAAATGGACAAATGGAGAAGTCGCTGATCCATTGACAAAGGGAGATGTAGCTAATACCAGAATAGAAGAAACTGATCAATTCATACAGAAAAGTAGCAAGCTACAGAAAAGAGGGAGTCATACAGGAACAAACATGTAGAAGATTATTTGCAAAAAGGAAAGAGAAAGGAAACAACAACTAAGAGGGAGAAGCATAAGGAAAGAAATTAGGATTGCAGATCAAAGAGGGAGATGTGAAAGTTGATGAAAATAGAAATGGTAACAAAATTTCTTTTTGGCATTTGATTTACTATTTTAACCTAGTTAACATTTTGATAACTTGGTTGATCATTTTGGTTTGCCATCAATGCCAAAGAGGGAGATTGTTGGAAATTTGATTGAAAAGATCATTGTTGAAGAATGAAGAAGATTGTTTTCAAAGAGGGAGATCATTGATATAGAATGTTTTCAATCATTGTTTTTTCACTGATGTCAAACTTGCTATTTTTTGGAATGACAATTACTTATATGATCCAAGCACTATCACTAAATAAGATGTAACAAAAGTACATAAGGGAAAGGTTGAGTTGTAGTTTTGTAATGAAGTACAAGGATCATTCAAGACAATGGTAAAATGATGTATTGATAATATACTTGAAGATATAGAGGTTGGCCATACTTAGAAACTTTAGAAGTATAAGTTGTAACAAGGCTGTCTGCAAAGCTTGATTAAGTTCATTAGTAAGTGCCAAGAAAGCTTGTTCATGATGAGTAGATTTTTAGTTAGTACCAAGAAAATGCAAAATCTAGTGTGTGCCAAGTGATACAGAAGAAGTCGAGCAAGTTCAGATGTTGAGCATCAGAAAACTTAGTGGATGCTAAATGAATCCACAGTAGGTGTTGAGCATCAGTAAAATGTAGTTGGTGCCGAGTAACACAATATGTGCTAAGCACCAAAATTTAAATATGCTTAGCTATTGCATTATGTGAAAAGTGAAAGATTCACCAGATTTGAGCCAACAAGTTTGTTACCTTGAATTTTGTGAACCAGATGGAGGATAAGGATGATGAGCTGGTGGCACAAAATTTTAGGTAAACCATTTTTGAGTGAATTTAGGAGGACTCTTCATGATGTTTCTAGAAGGAATAAGATATGGGGTAGATTCATTGAATACTACCTAATCCATTCGATCTAGAAGAAAGAGCAAGAAGATTCGAGAGGGAAAGAAATTCCAAACTTCTATTTAAGGAGTCACAGGCCAAGAAGCTAGAGTGGCTAGTGTGCCAAATTACAAAGTTGTTGAAGGATGTCAAGGAGAAGGTATTTAGAAGGAAGAATAGAGAACAAAGACTTTTCTTTGATAAGTGGCCATATAGGAGATTGCATTAGTACATCAAGCATGGAGACTCAAGGAGATGAAGCTTGAATGGAGAACAAGTTTTAAGAGTTGAAGAGAATGAAAACTAAGCAAATTGTGAGAGCTGAACTAAGATCTAAGATCTGCAAGTTAAATTGTGAGTTGTATCACGTCAAAAGCCCTTGTTGTTACTCTTTAACAATTGTGCAAGCTAGGGTAAAATCCTATGGACTTAGGTTGGTTCAACAACCATTTGTGAATCCTTTAACACGATGGCATTCCAAGTGAATGTTCTAAAGTCCTCTAACCAGGCCCACTTCTAACAGGGTGGTTAAATCCTTTAACTAGGTCACATTTAACAGTATGTTGTAGCCTTTAATAGGGTAGGCCTTTCACAGGGCATCACTTCAAAAGAGTGAGAATTGAATAGCATGTTACTGGTGGTTTTTCCCAAATTGGGTTTTCACATAAATCATTGTGTTATGTGTTGATTGTTCATGTGTTATTCTTGCATGTTGATTTTACAGTAACTTGGTAAATTAGGAAAGTTTAAGCTTGGATGCATGAATAGTTTAATGGGCTCACTTTACTTGATGGGAAAAGTTTTATTAGAACATTTGGACCTTGAATAACTAATTCACACCCCCCTCAATTATTCTTATGTATTTCTAACACAACCTTGGACAATAATTTATAAGGATCCACTTTTTTTCCATAGGCAAAATAGAGAAAATACAAATTATCCAACACACTATCAAAAATTCATTTAGATATCTCGAGAAAGAGGACAATATTATCAAAAAATTGGGCATTTATTAATTCCTCATGGTTGGGAAGTGTGATCACTTTCATAGGAGGGCCTAGTACACAAGACCTGAGAATATAAAATAATGCATATGTCATAATCATAAATAGGCTAGGTGCAACTGGGATCCCTTTTCTTAGATAATAGAATAGTAGAATAGGGTTTAAAAGTTCATCACTAACATATATCATCATAGAAGAATTGTTGAATAGTATATCAATCCATATGCATAAATATTGTAGAAATTCAAAATCCATAAGCATGCCAAGCACAAAAACTAATTTAGTTATTTCATAGGCCTTTTCAAAGTATAGTAGGACCATTACAAAGTTTTAACCATCTTCCTTTTCCTAACATAAAGCCTCCCAACTATTAGAGTGGGGTTACCATTTCACCAAATGACTGATCTATCAATTATTAATAAAACCACTCAACTTATAGTATACAAGAGGTGGTTAAGCCCTTGTCACAAATCTTGAGGGGAGCGCTATTTTTCTTTTTAACAATCTTCCCCTTAGTGTTACTTGAGGGTCTGAGGATTTGAACCTATGACCAAGCTTTGATACCACTTGTTAGAGTGAGGTTGTCATTGCACAAAAAGATTGATCTATCAATGCCTGATACAACCACTCAAATCATAGTACACATGAGGTGGTTAAGCCATTGTCACAAATCCCAAGGGAAGTGTTGAACAAAATTTTAACACAAACTATTGATCAAAATTTCCATAATGTATCTCCCTTTTATGAAAGTATGCGAGTATGGATTTTCTTGGTAATCAGATTAATTTCTAGGAGGACTCATGGGTTATATATAAACCATTAATCAAAATGAAGTTTGGGGTTCTTTGAAATCAAATTTAGGATCAGGGGAGGAATGCTAGCTAATTTTATTAGCCTAGGGAGGAAGTGGAAAAAGGCAGAGCTACATCAAAATGCGATGGTTGGAGGGGAGCTATTAGATGAGTTGAATTCTATGCTAAAAGAGTACAAAATCCCAGGAAGGGATTAGAATGATGAGTTCATATGGAGGGTAACCTCGATGGGGGAGTTTTCAATTAAATCTAATTATTAACTAATGTTCGAAAAAACCTTGGAACCTAATGATTGGGGGAAGGTATGGTTTAACCATTTAATATCGAAGATCAATATTTTCTAGTGGACCACCATCCACGGGAAATTCTCACTATAGATAACCTTATGAAACAAGGACGAAGAGAGCATTACCCACTTATTCTTGCACTACAGTTATGCATCTAATATTTGGGGGAGACTTCTTTAGAAACTAGAGGTGAATTGCGTGTTTAATATAAACATGGGGCAATTTGTGGTGAATTGGCAAGGCCCCTTTACCCATCCCCTCCTTATTAGTTTTTTGAAGGTTATTCCCCCCCCCTCCCCATGTTTTTTGGGGTATCTAGAAGGAGAGAAACAACAGGGTGTTCAGGAATGAGTAGAGAGAAGAGATAGTTGTGGTGGAAAAAATCTATAAACTAATGGTTGAGAAAATTAGTTGTAGCAAGTGGAGGAAACTTGTGTTCCCTCCTTCTATCTAGGAGCTTAGAGTGGCTAAGAGCTAGAATCTAATGAAAGGGATAACAGAGATTGATAATTCAAATCTTTTGGCTAGGAAAAGAACCCAATGGGAACCTTGACTTGCTAATTGGGTTAAGCTTAATTTTGATGGTGTAGCTAGAAAGGAGGGCTCAGAGGATGGAGGGATGGTTAGGGATAGCAAGCGTAGGATGTTGCTTGCGTATTCTAGTCAATTAGGGAAAGTGTCAAATAGTACTGTGGAGATGATGACTCTATTTTGGGGTTTAAAATTGGTCATAAGTGTGGGATGGAGGGATGTGGAAATTGAAGGTGATTCTAAACTCATCATAGAAACTATTAAAGGAAACATGCCGGAGCAATGGGACATCAAACATGTAATAGAACACATTAGGTACTTTTTATCTATTATTAATAGGTTTAATTTGAATCACATTTTTTGGGAGGGAAATAGTGTGGTGGATGGTATGGCGGCGTTAGGATTAAAGGTGGAGGGACTAAGGTGTTGGAGGGATTTGAATGCATTGCCAAAGTTGGTAAGGGAGTTAGTGAGTCATGAAGTGAAGAATGATGAGTCCTAGCTAGATTTCTGGTATTATGTTGTTGAGCTGGTGAAGAGGATAGGCCCTTGATGCACACATGGAAAGGAGTGATGGATTGGGTATGGGCAATAATAAATTTGCATGGCCCAAGAATTTGAAGTTTGAGAAAGGGGATTTTTTAATAATTTCCCTATGCATGTTCTCGTATGCCAAGCATAGAAAAGTTTTAATTCTTAAATGGTTAAAGTGCATTAGAAATGATGAAAACAATTGGGAGAAAGATAGCGGTGGCCAACATGTGATTTCTCTTGCTAATATGAACACTCCCATTATTACTATTAATTGTTGTTATTATCTCCACCTATGGGTTTTTTTGCCTAAGTGTGAAGTCTTTTTTAGCAATTGTGTCTGGGTTCCGAAGAAGAAGAGAGCAGAGGGAAAATTTGTAGAGATGGGTGGTGACTTGATGCATATTGAGCTGGCTATGATTGAGGAAAATATGAGAAATCCCTTGGTGTGGCATTTTCTAAAGGAAGATGGACTTGTCTCATTTATGAAGGTGTTTAATGGACATGACAAAAATTGCTCCATGCAATTTGTCAACTCCTAGGAGGATCATGAGTAATGATAAATGGTATCTCATTCATTATCTCTAAGGAAGTGATTGCTCTGGGGTTTGGCCATGAAGGGTAGGAAGTGGTAGAAGGTGACTAGGGTGGTTGATGATGTGAGCCTACAATGCTTCTTTGTGGATGGAGAGGAACTTATTCGACACAGAGGTGGTTTCATGCGGGAGAAGCTTCTCGAACCATGGAACACAGTTTGTTTCAAGTACATGGAAGAAAGGTATGGAGACTGTTACTACTACCACTTTCCTCTCCTTAATCATTTTTGCCATCGAGATTTTATTTCTATTCCATCTTTTCTGTTGCATGAGCTAGAGGATTCTGTTATGGATGTGAAAGAAAAAATGAGAAAGGGGGTAAATTTTACCATTTTACACCAAGGTTTAATATTGAAGCTCTATCAATTCCACCTCACCTTGGTCCCCCCTAGGATTGTGGAAGTTGACATCCCTGCCCATCTGAACCCCTGACTCCAATTTGTCCCCCATAGGATCATGGGGCTCAGTGCCCCTACCCCACAACCTTCACCTAGTGGGTCCCCTATGAAGCCCGCCCCCATGGGGAAAAGAGGGAGACATGATAAGGGTAAAAGTACAAAGTTGTGTCACCTTTTAGGTTGACTTATCAGAATGACTGAATTTGTGTATTTCTATCAAAAAATCAATTTTGTTCAAACATATGATCTTGATAAATTTATTTGAGCTAAATTATATATGAGCTCACAATTTTCCAATTGGAAATGTCTATTAAATGAATGTTTTATACTAGTTTGTATCTAATTACTAAAGAAATAAAGTTATTTCATAAAACTAGCATTTCAATAACTCTTACTATTTTTTATAATAACATATAAACACCATTTTATAGAGCTCAAAGTCAAGAATATTCTCATATAGATTTCATAGTGTTTTAATTAGATATAGTATATTGTAATTAAAAAATTCTAAAAGTATGTATTTTAACAATCGAGAAGATATCAATTTTGAGAAAGAATAAAATGTTAAATCATATTAAAAATAAAATAAAATAATATGACGTTCTAGAGGAGATAGTCCTTTTCAAGAATGTATAATTTTTATTTTTGTTGGAATAGATTTGTTATAAAAAATGGTGTGGGAGATGAAAACTATCAATTTGAGGTGAGTTGAAATTTGAATCATTATAAAAGAGAAAATGTACATCTCAAGCCAAAATTTATTTTTGATTGTTCTAGTTAAATATGTTATGTATAAAATAATCTGAGATCAAAGGGAAATATCGTTATTTCCACATAGTTTTGTGGTGGGAACTAGACCCCTAATTTTCATCATTTTTCAGCAACTAAAAGGTTTTCTTTAAAAATTGGGAAAGTGTATCAATTATTTTTCCAAATAATTATTAAAAATGATAATCCTAAACTTCATCTATTTCTACACATTTCATTAGTTTACTTCATTTTAAAATTCTAAACAATAAAACGAGTTTTATGATATTGAAAGTGGATAGTTATACTTTTGTTAGCCTTTTCCTTTGTAAAAGGGTGACACAGGTTTGTGATTTTACCCATAAAGGGAAAGCGAGGGAGGTTGAGGAGTCAGAGGAGGAGGGGAGAGGGGGTAGGAGGAGGTTAGAAAAATCTAATGCTAAGAGGAAATTGAAAGTGGGGGCATTGCAGGAGGAGGAGATAGATTTAGAGGATTTAGGCCACCCCAAATGGAGGTTGAAAGAAAAGGCAAAAAATTTTGGGGTGGGAGGAATGGAGGAGGAGGAAGAGGAGATTTTGGACTCCTCTTAGTTGATTTTTGGTGAAGGAAGAAAGGAGAATAAGGATGTGTCACATGTTTCGACAACCATTGATTTGGGGTGTGTGGACCTAATGAGGGTTAGGTCCCTAAAATGGTGGATAGGGTGCCCTCCCCCATAACAATCTCCTCCCCTATCAAGGATTTTTTGAAAGATGTTACTAACCCCTTGATTGTGTAGGAAGCTACTAAGAAGCAAACTGATGGCTTCCCTAGTGAGATGCAGAAGGCTGGTAGTGAGGTATGGGAGAGAATCCAGGCGCTAGAAGAGAGAATGTGCCTACTCACTAAGTTCATGGTTAAAGTGACACATGCGGCTACTACTGCGTTGAACCTTCTCAAGGACATGGAGGGAGAGCTACCTAAGGAGGATTCAAAGATGTTGTTTGTCCTCCTCACAGAAGATTGGGCTAACATCCTCCTGGGGAGGAAGGAGGCAAAGAAATCTTAAGGGTTCTCTTCATTTTATTTTTATGTTGCTTATCTGCTAGTTGCCAAACTTGAATGGTTTTAAGGTTGATAAGCCTTACTTTATATTTTACTATAGTTTTTTTAGTTTTAAAATAGGCAATATGTTTAAGCTTATTGATAATTTATTAAGTATGGCTCCAAACCTTATTTTTGTCTTACTTAGTGGTAGGGGTTAGTTTTGTTTAATGGTAATCTGTTGGTAGTTGACTATTTTGTCTATTATGGGCCAATCCCCTAGTTTTGGCTACTTTTAATTCAAAAAAAACTCCTTATAAAAGTCATAGAAAGTAGTTTTTATTTCATTCACATCCTTAGTTACTCCAATTTTTGTTTTCTCTATTATTTCTCTTTTTTTGTCTATCCTTGGTCAACTTGAAAATAGTTTGTGCCGTTATCACCTTCTTTCAATCGGGTCATCCTAGCCCTTGCTTTCTAACCTTGAAATCTATAATTTCACATCTTTCTTTACTCCACCTTATAGTGCCTATTTATTCTTCAAGTTCCTTATTAGGACCACTACTATAAATCTACCTTTCAACTTGGTTAATTTTTTCTTGGAGTTCATTCTCACTCTTAACCCCATCTTTGGCTTTCTTTTTCATAACCAACTAAAACATTTTCATCCAAGTGTAAATAGAGAGTTCCATTTTTCTCTTGGTCTACAATCTTGATTACAAAATTTTGAGAGACATATAACCATTCTTATGGAATCAAGATATCCCTTTCTTAGAGAAGGGTAGTATTAATATGAAATAATTTCTCATTCTAGGATATGTGGATAAGAGGTACATCCAATTCAATTTTATAGAAGCATAAATTTGGGAGTGATTTGAAATAATGGCACGAGTTACTTTTATAGCCATGTTTCATTTAAGTCATTTAAACAAAAATAAAAAAGAGTCCATATAGAATATATAAAGCCTACAATATATCATATGTCTCCTTGGTTGATTATTGCACCAAATATACCAGATATCATAACCAAAATCTTTCTTTCTTTCAAGAGGATCCACTAGGTTAAGTCTTCTTTTAAATTATTCTAAAAAAAAATTCATTTCCCATCCATGTGTTTTTAATGTCCCCATATTTATCTTCTCCATATTCCACCATGTTGAATTCACTTGTGAATATCTAACGAGTCCTTCAAAGAAAAGAGGCCATCCAATCTCGTTGATCCTCCCTTTCTCTAAAATAATTGGTAGCATAAATATTGTAAATACCAATGGTTTTGTTCACAAATTTAATAGTCACCCAATTGGCTCTATTATAGAGAGAGGCCACATTAGAGATAATGTTAACAATCCATTTAGGGCCCATAAGGATAATACTACCACCTTTACCTCTATTGTACTCCAAGATAAAAAAAGTGGCATGATTAAACATTCATGGTGTTAGAGGCATGAAATCCAATCACCTTCACCTTTTGAAGACATACAACATCCTTATTTTATATTTTTTTGTAACAATATCTAACATCATATTTCCTATTAGGCATTTCTATCCCCCTGACATTCTCGCTAGCTATAATATTCATCATATTATTTAGTATGTGTGGGTTGTTTAATAGTCTTGTATAACTTGGTAAAACAATAAGGCAATTCAAAATTATTCTTGCCTATAGATACAAAGTTGGAGGGGGATTGTCTATTGACAATTCTCTCCTTTTTCTAGCTCTTGCTAATAACCTCCATAGATTGACCATGTTGTCCTCACATGATATTGTTAGGAAAAAGGAGCCATTCTATTTATCAAGGTCGCCCTCAATAGAGGAATTCATAAACTCAATTTGAGAATCATTATGTTCCGAGGCCTTTTTCAAGTTTATACATCATTTTATTGTCTCCTTAATATTGTTTAAAGAAATTTTATATGCATTCTTCCTTAGGGGAATAACATTATTTGAGGGGGGAGGGGATGATTGGAAACCTCCTTGGGAGGTAGAAGGTTCCTTTCCTTTTTCTTTTGAAAGAACGACTTCAAAGTCATCTTCAAATAGAGGATTATTCAGAGGAATGTTAAACCCAAAAATAACATTTTCAAATTAAAACTATTAGCCTCATAGTTCTTATTTCCATGCCATGTTTCAATAGCAACATTAACAACATTACCAAAGTTATTGATATACAAATTTTTTGTCAAATTTCTAATATGTTTTACCCTAGAGTTAGGCTTAGGATCCACAATAAAACTACCTTTATCTACACGTTTTGATGATGATCATTCTCTTGATGGTGAATGGAGTAGACTAAGGTGGAATTTAGAATTAGACGTTGGGCTAGAAAATGGAAAAGACGGGAAATGGTGATCAAATCATAGGGACAAATTAGGACAAGGACAGGAAAGATGCTGATGCTATAGAGGATGGTGAACCATGTGATTTGCAGCCGCATCTAGGTGAAAAGAATCTCTTTCATCCTTTTCCTAGGTCTTTAGGAGGAGGGGCCCCTGGGGCCTTGGGACAGTGGATGAATCTCTTTGGGGTCAAACCTTCAGGTAAGTCGATCTTCCCCAAAATCATTGATAAATTTGATAAGGAAAAGGGGATCTTTGCTTTGGAAGTACCCACTGAAATTATCGACCACGACATCCTGAGTATGGTGTTTACCCTGGTGGGTTAATCTATTGGCCCTAGACCAAACATTGATTTGGTAAGGATTTTTGCAAAGAAAAAATGAGAGTTGAAAGGGCAAGTTGAAGTTACAACCATGGCTAAAGGTTTTATGTCTTTTGAGTTCTCTTCCCTAGAGGACTACTCCAGAATTTTGTGTGTGGGAAACTGGTTGATGGGTAAGTCTAGTCTCGTCCTTTAAAAGTGGACTTCTAACCTTGAATTGAATAATGACTTTCTAACCTAGGCCCTAATTTGGATAAGACTGTCAGAGCTACCCTTAGAATATTGGCATGAAGATGTTTTTGATGACATTACCAGATTCTTTGGAGAATTTCTTTCAGTTGATCCTATTACTATAGCCAAGAAAATACTTACGTATGCCAGAATATGTGTTGGGGTGGTTGAGGGTCAAGTTATACCCTAAGTGATTGAATTTCAGTCTCATCTGGGAAGAAGGGTACAATATATTGACTATGAAAATGTTCTGTTTGCCTACTTCCTTTGAAAAAATCTAGGACATAAAGTGAAGACTTGCCCAATCTTCAAAGAGAAGGTAAAGTCTAGTAAAGCCCAAAACAAACTAGGTAAGAATAAAGTTGGTGCACCTAGAAAGGTGTGGAAGGCAAAAGCCTCAAAAGGAAAGAACCTAGGGGGCAAAGAAGGTAATGATAAGGGGGATCTACCAAAGGATAGGAATAGTTTGATAGATGTCAAAGAATCTAAGAGGATGGATTACTCTACGAACAACAATGATTTGATTGTTGTTCTAGGATCCATTATCCCTATGGATGGGAAGGGTGGGATTCCCTCTCCTGAGAAGGGTGGGAAGTGCTCTGCTTTGGATACTAAAGTGAAGGAGATGGATATCTCTTGTGTTTCAAATTCTCATGTAGGGCCTATTGGTGAGTTGCAGGACCATCCTCTCTCTCAATAATCAAACACCAACACCAATAAAGGGGTATCCCCTACAACTATGAACATAATCCTAGAAAGGTTTTCAGCTACTACCCCTGGGCACCTCTCTTGGTTAGAGGCTCTCTTTGATAGTTGTAAGGAGGTAAATGAGGCCCCTTGGATATCAGTTAAGAAGAAAAAGAAGAATAGTAGGGATCCTTCCCCAATCTCTCTAGCTACCACTAGGAGTAGGGTGAAATTTGATATTGGAAACAAATCCATCACCCCAAGGAGAAAAAGAAGGAACCAAATCAAAAAGGAAGAAACAAGAAGGAATTTGATGGATGGGACACAAAGAACCATCTAGGAATGATGCACTCCAATCAAAGCATGAAGATCATTTCCTGGAACATTCATGGACTCAATGGAATCCACAGACAAGAAGTAGTTAGGAATATGATAAGGGAGCATAGACCAAATGTTTTTTTTCAATCTAGGAAACCAAAATGAAGAATGAAAAGACTGAGAAGATATCCTTTGGGAAAGACATGAAAAATGTGGCTACCAACTTATAGGTGCTTCGGGTGGGTTGCTAACCATATGGAAGGATTCTTTGGAGGCCAATATCATATTTAATGAAGGTAATATTTTGCTTATGAACTTTTTTAATCCCAAAGATCATATGAGATAGTTTTTGTTGAATCTCTATGCTCCCAATACCAAGAATAGCATAAGGATCTTTTGGATCAAAATTCTAGAATTGGTTATAATTTAGGCGATACCAAATGCATTATTATGGGGGATTGTAACACTCCTCCCTTAGCTTTTAAAAAGTTAGGAGGGCTAATACCTAATGTTGAAAGTAGACAACACTTGGCTAATTTGATTAGGGATCTAGCTCTTCTGGACGTGGATCTTGAGGGCTCTAAGTTCACCTCATCCAACAGGAGAATTGGCCAGGATTGCATTTAGGTAAGGTTAGATAGAGCTCTAATTTCTTTGGATTGGTTAGGCAACTTCCACTATAAGCTTTTTTCTCTTGTGAGGCTTGGATCAAACCATTCTCTTATTTCTCTTACTCTTGATAAAATCAATAGAAAGAAGGCATTCCCATTTAGATTTGAAAAAATGTGGTCGACTCACCGTGGTTTGCATAACAAAATCAAAGAGTGGTGGGATATTGAGGTAGATGTGACTGCCATGTATAAGGTTGCAAAGAAACTTACGTTCATAAAATTAGAGATCTACAAATGGAACAAATCTAACTTTGGCAATATTTTTTAGGACAAAGAGAGGATTTTGGGGAACCTAGTTAAGGTGCAGAATAATATCTAGAATTGGGGTTATGATGATAACATGCTTAACTCTGAGAAGGAAATCTTGGTGGAGCTTCACAACATTGTTAGGAAGGAGGAAATATTCCAGAAGCATAGGTCAAGGTCGATATGGCTCAAGGAATGGGATAAAAATTCTAGATTTTTCCACTTGTCCACTATGAAACATTGGGCAACCAATAGAATTTATGAGATCAAAAAGGGTAATGAGACTTTAAAAGAAGATAATAAGATAGCAGAGGAGGCTATCAAGTATTACTCATTGATTCTTATGAAAGATCTCAACTTGGATGTAAAGGATCAGAATGAGGTTATTAAATCCATTGCCAAAATCATTGGTAATGCTCAAAACTAGGCCTTACTGGCTATCCCTAAGTATGATGAAATTAAAAAGGCAGTTTTTGATCTTCTAACTGAGAAGGCCCTAGCCTTGACGATTTCCCCACTTTCTTCTTTCAATTGTACTGGGATATTATTCATGTTGATATTGTTAAAGTTGTCCAGGAATTCTTCAATGCTATAGACCCACTCAAAGAAGTTAATGCTACTTTTTTGGTTCTGATTCCTCAACTCATTGGGGAGGATACCTTTGGTTCTTTTAGGCCTATCAATCTTTGCAACTCTTTTTATAAGATCTTTGTGAAAGTTCTTACTAATAGACTTATCAAAATTCTTCTGGAGATCATCTCACCCCAACAATCGGGCTTTGTTCCTAGCAGGAAAATTCTCTATTCTATCATGGAGGTCCATGAAGTTATCCATTCTCTAGAGGTGGGGAGGTAGGAAGGATTTCTTCTCAAGCTAGATCTTTCTAAGGCTTACGACAAGGTGGACTGGGGGTTTTTGGATAGAATTCTTGAAGCTTTTGGTTTCAATGCTAAAGTGAGGAAGTTGTTTTCCCAATTGGTTTCCACTCCAACCTTTGCAGTCCTTGTGAATGGGCCCCTCTAACTTTTTTAAACATTCAAGGGGTCTTTTCTAGGGTGAACCTTTATCCCCTATCTTATTCGTCATTCTGGTTGAAGGCCTAGATAGGCTCATTTACTCCATAAGGGGCAGAGGGGATTTGGTTCATTCAAAACTGTCTTTTGGTACTTCTATGTTTACTCACCAATAGTTTGTTGATGATACCATTATGGGGGGTGAGTATTCAGTGAGGGAAGCTAGATCTATTAAAAAAATTATAAACACTTACTCCAGGGCCTCTGGGTAGCTCATTAATTGGGACAAGAGCTCAGTGTTTTTCTTCAATACCTCGATAAGAAGAGAGAAGAAAATAGTGGATATTTTGGGGTGTAAGGTTGGATCTCTTCCATCCATTTACTTAGGACTTCCCTTGGGGTTTAAACCTTTGGACACTTTTTCGGATAATCTTGTGGATAGATTCAATAGGAAGCTTGCTGGTTGAAAAGGTATTACTTTGAGCCAAGCAGGTAAAGTGATACTGATTAAGTTTGGTTTACATAATTTACCTACTTATGCTCTTAGCCTTTTTTCTATTCCTTTCAAGGTGGCTGACCACCTTGAAGCTATCCAAAGGAACTTTTTGTGGTTAGGCATTGATGAGAGTAAGAAATACCCATTGGCGGCCTGGGATTCCATTTGCAAATCTAAGAAGCAAGGGGGTCTGAGGATTCAAAAGCTAAAACAGTTCAACTTAGCTCTTCAAGTGAAAAAAATATGGATAATTTTTAAGAAAAAAGGTGAATGGAGAGAGATTTTGATGTCCAAATATGCTAACAATCTCGATCTTAAATAGTTCATTAATAGGGATTCTGACCCCAAAGGCTCTTCCATCTGGATAGCTCTTATGCGAACTAAGGATCTAGCCTTTGAGAAAGCCAAATGGCATGTGGGAAATGGGGATGATATTAACTTTTGGCTTGATGAATGGCTCATTTCAGACCCTCTCTAGGAAAATGAGGCTTTCAATAGATGGGCTAATGTTTATATTCAAAGATTTGGGAGTAGGGTGAGTGACTACAAAATTCACAATGGGTGGATTGACCTAGCAAAGTTGTCTAAGGAGCTAAAGCCGTTGATCAACATGGTTAGACATATTCCTTTATCTCACAATAAAGATGCCATTTTTTGGGGGGAGACTGTGCATGGTCTTTATACTGTGACCTCTAGTTATGAGACTCTACAATTATAGGGCCAAGCCCCTATGTGGGCCAAAGCTTGATATTCGGGCCTTATTCCAAAGATTAACATATTCTTCTAGATCTTGCTCCAAAATCATATCCTCATAGTGGATAACCTCACCAAAAGAGGTAACATGATGCCCAATAGATGTATCTTATGCAAAAATAACAATGAGAGTGTTGACCATACGTTTATAACTTTCCTTTAATTATTTCTATCTGGTCTCTTTTCCTATCTTATTTCAACCTAGCTTGGTGTTTTCCTTCCAATATTTTGGAGCTCTTTGTTCAATGGCAATTTGGGACGGCTGATAATGATTCCAAGACTTTATGGATATGGGCCTTACCTCATGTGTGCTAGGGGGTCTGGAAAGAGCAAAACAACCAAATCTTCAGGGATAAGGAATCTAATGCCAAATTTTTTTTTCACAAATGTCTCAATGCTTTGTTGGAAAATATACCAACATTAAAGGTTCCATCCCCCCTCTCAATACAAGGGTCAAAGACAAAAGGGAGGGTTGTAGCTGGTCTTTCCCACCTAAGGGCTAGCATAAGGCCAATTTTGATGGGGCAGCCAAAGGCAACCTATGTAATGCTAGGGTTGGTGGCATCATAAGAAACGTGTATGGGAAAGGGATTGCTGCAATCACTACACCCCTTGGATTTCATACTAATCATTATGTGGAGGCCATTGCAGCACACCAAACAATCAATTTGGCAAAAGAAATTGGAGTGAAATACCTTTGGCTAGAAGGAGACTCTAAAAACATAATTGATTGCCTTAATGGGAAGAACAAGCCTACTTGGACTACTACAAATATTATTGATAAATGCATCCAGAACCTTCAAACTTAAAAAAAAAACCTACGTGGCACATGAGTACCGCGAGGCCAACAATGTGGCATACAGGTTGGCGAATTGGATAGTCAAGTATAATGAGGTGGCTAAGTGGATAGATGGACATGATATCCCATCAAAGTTTCATGAGGTCAAGGGATTGTATCCCAGGTAGATTGGGTATAATTAAATGCCATAATGAAAGTTAGCAAGTTGCGAGTTGTGGTTAGAAATAATATATGTGGATTTATTATGATAATCAATGATTTATGGAGAATGTGCAGAGTTGTGAGGTGGAAGTATGATATTTCTCATACTTCCCATATCTACAATATCCATCAACCTATGTCAAGTATCACTTGTGGGAAGCAAATTCACAAGGCAAAAAAAAGGTGTAAGAAAATGAGGAGAGTTGAAGGCTTGCATGTTTTGAAGGGTTTCGATATAGATTACAGAGACTACATTGAGAAGAACACCATGGTTGGGGAAAGATGTAGGAGGGAACCAGAGGATGAAGCCCAAAAGTGGAGAAGACAATCCAAGGTGTGGAACATCTTGAAGAAAGGAGAAATTATGAATTATATTGAACGCCTCTATGGATGGAAACCCTCTCTAACCAAAAGTATGGTTAGAAACTAGAATGAGGGCATGGTCAAAATCAATAGGGTGGAGTTCTCTGTTATGAAAGAAATTACCTCATTGATTACATGCATCCCTATTATTGGCAAGAAATTTTATAGAGACCAGAAAGTATCAGGGCAAGCGGTGGTGGAGCTCACTAAGAACCAAGAGGAGAAACATGCACTGGTGAAGAGAGGTACCCATTATCTCTTGAGCTCCATCAAGCCTCTATGGAGATTCGTGCTCCATGCTATTATCAAATATATTACTCTCGATACTAGGTTTGATCACATATGCACTCACCACTTTGTGTTACTCAACCACTTTAGGTACGGGGCAAAAATCTCTATCCCCCACTACCTTTACTCTTCCATGAATGATAATATTAATGAGTATCAAGAAAAGAAAACTAGGAATCCAACGCTCCATGAGGGACGACTGTTGTTAATTTATGAATACTTCAAAGCTAGGACTATAAGTAAACAATTCAAAGATAGGAAAGAGGGTAAGAAAAGAAAAGGGGATTCTGATGAGTTTGAGGAGATTTATTCATCTTTGGATACAGAGGGAAATCTTGAGATGCACATGGATTCAAAGGACTCTAAGTCCCCACAACATAGCTCAGGGAAAAAAACCATCAAAACTGATAGCAAGGAGAAAAATCTACTCCCCGATTCCTCACAGGACATTGACACTTCATTAAATAGGGGTTACAATGAATGGGCAAAAGGGATGGACATAGGAGAAGATAGTTCAGAGGTAGAGGAGAAAATCAAGGAAGGGTAGGGTAAGGAACAAAAGAAGAGTAAGAGAACCATCACTATCAAAGTGCCAACAAGAAAAGAGAAGGAGGTCACGGTGTCAGGGAATCAAAAAAGGAAAACCGTAGATGACAACAAGGACAAATAGGGGGAGGAGAGTGAGAAGGTGGAAGGGGAGCCCAATGATAGGGAGGGACCCAAACAAGGCTTTGAGGATTTTGGCACTAGCACTTACAGATGCTCGGTCACGGGGAACGATAGGAAGGTGGTGTAGTAGAACTTTGACTCTGCTTTGGCTAATATGGGCATCAAACGGGAGCTAATCAAAACTCAAGTCAAAGAAAATGAAGAGGGTAGAATCCAATTAGAGGAGTTGATCGATCCTACTCTTGTCATCCTCAATGATATTGCTAAGGAGAACTTGGACATGGATGTCCTTAACAATGTGAAAAATAGTGTGGTGGACAGCTTCTGTACCACTAAGTGGCTTTTCCACAAAATCCTTGACCTCAAACACAAAATAAGCACTCTAGAAAGGGAGACCTATAGCTTAAAGAAAATGGTCAATGAGGATGACCAAAGCATGGAAAAAAGAGGGAAGAAGTCAATAACATGACTCATGTGATGGATAGGACAATGCAAGGTATAGTTGAACATAGCTCTTGCATCCTCAAGGATAATGAGAACATCATGAGGTTCATTCACTATGCAAACAACCAAAGCATCAGCAAGGAGTAGGACCTTGACACCCACAACTTAAAGGACAGGACTTTGGATGAGGGCACAAGGAAATGAACCATATCCAACACTAGGAAAAAGGACACCCTAGTCCCATACTAGGAGCTTTTTGAGATGAAGGAGGCAACAAGCAAGTTGTCGAAGCTAGAGATCAATGCAGCTAAAATGCTAAGAGACATCATCTAAGTGCCCTAGCCTTTTGTGGGTTGCCCTATTTTTTGACATCTCTCCCTAGCTTTACTTCTGTTTGTACCTTTGTTTAGGGAGATGTTCTTTCTTTTTGCTTTCTGGCTCTATGTATAGCCTTATGTGTTTTGTTGTAGACTGATTTTTGTTATGTTTGGGTTTCAAGGCCCTTTTAAAGCCTATTTTCCTTGATAAAAAATGATGATTATTCTCTTAATGTATGTCCATTTACTTTATAGTGAAAGAAAGCACTAAGATTACCAAGAAAACATAAATCGCTGGAGAAAAAATCCTCTTCAATATTTAAAGTTTTTTAAAAAAGGAAAAACCACTATTAGACTCATAAAAACCATAATTCTCACATTCATGCAAGGGCAGGGTGGGGAGTGGGGGTGGGGGTGGGGTAGGGGCGTGTAATACTCAATTCTTTAAGTTGATAAATTGTACCCAAGGGTTATAGAATATCTTTTATAGGGTAGAAGGGAGAAATTACTTTTTCAAGATCACCTTTATATGACCATCGAAATGATGAAAAGAGGGATTGACCCATGTTCCAAACACCTTCTTGATGACCCTTTCTTGCATGTACTCTATTTTAAGAAATACAACAAACAATCCTTTATGCATCATATAATAACAAATTACAAGTACCCCTAATTTTCCTTCATACATTTTCCAAATTTTAATCATTTTTTTTGGGATGATAAGGAATTGACACCCATACAAACAACAAACATTGCCACATTCTTTAAACGAGACTACTTAGATTTAATGGTCTTAATCGTCCTTATTTTCAAAAAGTGAAAGATTTTTTAGGCCACAGAGTGAGGATTTACAACTTCCTCCTCTTTGTGGGTCTCCACCTTTAAAGAGGCTTCCATATAGATCTCCATCAGAATTGACCCCCAATAATCCTTCTAACACCATTTTATGCTATCCCAAGGTTCTTTCATTGAAACTTGTAGACATAAGGCAAGTTGTTGCCAAATTCTAAAAAAAACCCCTTTGGTGACAAATTGAGAATTTCCCTCATGAATATATCAACTTTGCTTGAACTCTTATCATTTCTATTTTTATAAGGGTTAGATTCATATTGTTAAAATAATATTAGCCATAAAATTTCAAACAAAATTAATGTAGTACTAGGGTTCTAGTGGCCAAATCCTAAAGCAAGTGGCGAGGATAAAAAAGGGTTGCACATGCAAGCTCAAGTCAAAGAAAAAAGACCAATAGAACCACCAAAAAATAAATTAAAGAGACAAAATAAAAAATAATCACACAAGTAAACCATAAGGAAGCTAACCAACATGACACAAAGACACCAAGAACAACAATATTATGCTAGATAGAGAGGAGGTACAAACTTTGAGGTGAATGAGGTGGCCTTCACATCTTAAAGAGAGACATTCTCATCCTCTCACACAAAGATAATACTTTCTATAGTATTATTATAATAAAATAGAGTTTACATATTTATAAAGAAAATATAGATGAAAAAAGTCATTTCCAAATGTTCAAAAGAGATAAACATTGCAACAAAACACAATAACTAAAAATACTTTTTTTGTTGTCATCAAATCATAGTATAGTATTGAATTTTAAATAATAATTAATATTTATTTAGAAAACTTCAATGTCAAAATAATAATAGTTTAAAATATTGAAAGTATTTAAAGACGTACTTATATCCATAAATCATAATGCATATTTTGTTGTATTTATTATTTTTAATCAACAATTTAAAACATTGAAAAGTAGCTAGAGATGTACATACATCCAACATCATAATGTATATTTTACTGTATTTATTATTTTCAATTACTAAAGATTTTACATTAGTTATTTTTTAATTTTATTAATTTTAGTCAGTCTATAATTTAAAAAAATAAAGAGATGTAATGCATCAAAGTTCCGTCCAATAGTTAGAGAGGAAGGAAAGTGTGGATGGAAATGGAAATTAAAAAATAGAGGAGATATAGAGAGTTCAAAGGGATAGATTGATATGCAATAGTGACCACATTTTATTTTAATTAGTAATATTGAAGCTTTTGGACCTAATTGATAATCATGTTTGTAAAGATTGAAAATGCATTATTGTAGATTATTTATAAGCATAAACAATGGAATGGTTAATAAAAGCTTCTTATATGTGAAGTTAAAACAAGAGTATGCACGTTGCATTAATTTTGCTAGTAACCACTTTGAAATTATGAATGCAATTTAATGTAGAAATTGTAGCTTTTTCATTTTTTATCATCTAAAAATAACTAAACAATGAGAGAAACAATATTCTAAAAATTAAATAAACAATGCTAAAGAGTACTCCAAAAATTTTCTCCTCATGATCTTTGACGAGTTTTGAGATCTTTGTGTTGGCATTATGTTGTATTTGTCATTAGTGACAACACTTATTCAATTTTGTATGTTCATCAAGCTCATCACTCAATCTAGGTTTATACTAAACATGTAGTGGTTGCCAAGTAAGTTCATCAGTTAAGCAATTCACACCGAGCATTCCTGAAGCTATCGAGTGAGTGTGCAGTTCAGCAGTGTTTATCGAGTAGATAGTGGTCACCGAGCTTCATAGTGTCTATTGAGTCATCAGTTTGTGTGATGTGAAGCCAATGTCTATTGAATGATGGATGTGTAGTGTTTACCGAGTGAAAGTAAGGTAAACGAAGGATTCAGTATCTATCGAGTAACACCATATCTACCGAGTCTCCAATGGTTACTGAGTTTGAAGTTATGTCGTGTGATTAGTATTGACTGAGCCTCTACTTCTACCGAGTGCATGACGATGTCAAGTAATGCAGTGGACGTCAAGTATCATAAATTCACCGAGTCAGCTTTTAGAACCCAAGTTTCTATTGTTTGGCTGACTCAGTAATATTTTGTTTACTTATATTTTAGCTGACCTTGTAATTGTATATATTGGAATGGTAGATATGTAATGTACTGTACCATTTGCAATATATGGATGCATAAAAATATATGCAATGTAATGTTTTGAGAAGAATGAATGTGAATCAACAACAAAGCAGAGTATTCAGCAAGGTCTACAAGGAGCAGTAAAGATATATCAATCACAAGAGGTGATCTGTACTTCAAAGATCTAATCAACAATCAGTTGTAAGTTAGTTCTACTATTTCATCCTGACAAGTGAATCAGTTTTCCAAATCCTTTAACAGGGTAGACTTAACAGTCTTTGTTTAAATCTCCTAACAGAGTGCATACTTCATTGTATGATTGTAAAACCTCTAACAAGGTGGATCTAACAGTCCAAATTTCTCTTAACAAGGAAGATCATTAGAAGTGGCCAATGTAAGCCCTAATAGGCCAACTTTATACTGCAGTAGTGAAGTTTTGTGGCTATCATCCCCACCTCAGTTTTACTCTCTATTTGGAAGGTTTCTAGGTCACTAAAATATTGTGTTCATGTGTTATGAATGCTTATCTTTTCTTATGCATGCAGTAGATTAGATGAATGAATGGTGAATGATTTAATCTAAAGTTTTTGAGGTTACTGATTCACCCCTCCCCTCTCAATAACCTTGCTAGTCTTGATTATTTCCAACAATTGGTATTAGAGCTTTGTGGTTCTCAGGATAAAGTTTAATAGCTTGAGCAAAGATCAAGGACAATGGAGATATTCAGACTTGACAAAGCTATTGACAATGAGAAGCTAGATCTCGAGATGGTCATAGCTCAACTCTAGGAAGCAAAAGAGCATCTTTCCCAATCCCTAAAAAGAAGGAAGGAACTTGCAAGACAAATGAATGACCATTGGTATGTTGAAGAAAAGATTGAAGACTTTTTCCCATCAAGCAGTTTAGATGAAGCAAATGAGGCGATCAAAGAACTCCCAGAAAATAATGGCTCTCTACAAGAAGAGGTAAGAAAATTGAAAAGAGACAAGGAAATTCAACCAATAAGAATGTGTGAAATCTTGGAATGAAGGAATAAGGCAAATGAAGACTTGGAGGCAAGGAATGAAGATTGATGTGGATATGAAGGCAAGTGCTCAAAGGCTACAACTTGACCCTAGTTCAAGCTTAGCACATCACATCAAGGTGAGTTTTTTGTTAGATATGTAGGCAACATTGCTAAGAGAGGAAGCCAAGATCAAATCCACATTGATTGATATGCAACACATGATCCTTACAATTATGGACACATTGCATATTGAAAAACATTGGTCCAAGATAACTATTTTTCCATAGCAGATCATATGATTGAACTTTTTGCAAAAGTTAAAGTGGCACTCTCCACCTGCAAGATTTTGCACGACAATTGGGATAAGACATTGGCTCTTATTCTTAAGGTACACTCTAAATTTCTCTCACATTTTGGTGTCTCTATTTGAATTTATTGTATAACTCTTTAACATTATTGTCAAAAAGGGGGAGTAAGTGGTAAGAGACTTGTGGAGACAATAAGAGAGAAAATAGATTGACATCTATACAGATAAAGGCTATGTATATATTATGCCATATGTATGGGGGAGATATGTAAGATATGTATATACAGAAGCTTTACAAAGATCAATTTTGAAAAATCAAAAATTAGTATGTTAGTGTACATAAGTATTGGCTCATAAGTGTTTTTGTCACTAATGCCAAAGGGGGAGATTTTTGGCATTATGTTGTATTTGTCATTAGTGACAACACTTATTCAATTCTGTATGTTCACTGAGCTCATCACTCACTCTACATTTTATACTGAGCATTAAGTGGTTGCCAAGTAAGTTCATCAGTTAAGCAGTTCACACTGAGCATTCCTGAAGCTATCGAGTGAGTGTGCAGTTCAGTAGTGTTTACCGACTAGATAGTGGTCACCGAGCTTCACAATGTCTACCAAGTCATACGTTTGTGTGATGTGAAGCCAGTGTCTACCGAATGATGGATGTGTAGTGTTTATCGAGTGAAAGCAAGGTACACAAAGACTTCAGCATCTATCGAGTAACACCATATCTACCGAGTCTCCAATGATTATTGAGTTCGAAGCTACGTTATGTGATTAATATGGACCAAGCCTCTACTTCTACCGAGTGCATGATGATGCTAAGTAATGTACTGGACGTCGAGTATTAGAAGTTCATCGAGTCGGCTTTCAAAACCTGAGTTTCTACTGTTTGGCTGACTCAGTAATATTTTTTTTACTTATGTTTTAGTCGACCTTGTAATTGTAAATACTGGAATGGTATATATGTAATGTATTGTACCATTTTCAATATATGGATGCATAAAAATATATGCAATGTAATGTTTTGAAAAGAATGAATGTGAATCAACAACAGAGCAGAGTATTTAGCAAGGTCTACAAGGAGCAGTAAAGATATATCAATCACAAGAGGTGATCTGTACTTCAAAGATCTAATGAACAATCAGTTGTAAGTTAGTTCTACTGTTTCATCCTGACAGGTGAATCAGTTTTCCAAATCCTTTAACAGGGTAGACTTAACAGTCTTTGTTTAAATCTCCTAACAGAGTGCATACTTCATTGTATGTTTGTAAAACCTCTAACAAGATGGATCTAGTAGTCCAAATTGCTCTTAACAGGGAAATCATTATAAGTGGTCAATGTAAGCCCTAATAGGCCAACTTTACAGTGCAGTAGTGAAGTTTTGTGGGTATCATCCCCACCCCAGTTTTACTTTCTATTTGGAAGGTTTCTGGGTCACCAAAATATTGTGTTCATGTGTTATAAATGTTTATCTTTTCTTATGCATGCAGTAAATTAGATGAATGAATGGTGAATGATTTAATTTAAAGTTTTTGAGGTTACTGATTCACCCCTCCCCTCTCAGTAACCTAGCTAGTCTTGATTATTTCCAACACCTTGGTGGTATTGGACAATTCTATAAATGATTTTGAATGTGAAGTGGAATACAATAGAGTTCATAAATCTAATAGATTCTTATAAGAGACAAATAAAACTAAAAAATGTGTCAAAGTAAAATTGTAATCTCGAGAACTAAAATAAGTTGATTTGAGAATACTCATGTCCACGATACCTAAGATTATTCTCTTCTTTAAAGATGTAGATAAATAAGTGTGTTAATTCACTTATATTAAAAGTTTCTCTTTAGTTCAAATTTTCTATGCCAAATCTTTTATCTCTTCCCTTTTATAATATCAAGACTCTTTATTATTAAATGACAATTTAGAAAATATACATTATATATAATCCCCTTTTTTAAATTAATAAATGACATTAGGCACATGTTAATTTTATTAATTGATATTAATTTTGTATTTTAGGTCCTTCATTCAATGTGGGTACCAATGGAAATGAACCAATATCCAACAGATATTCATATGGTTGTGCTAGGGTCTTCATGGGGCATTCCACATGCTACATACATACATTACTCAATTACATTATTTTAAGGGGCATTCCCCTTATTACATAGAAACATATATCAGTTCCATTCCGTTATATGGGGGATTCCCCATATTACACAGATACATTCTATCCTTTCGTTTGATGATCCCTTAGGTTGATCCCTTACATGAGTTTTGCCATAATTTAGAGCTGATCTAGTGGATCATCACAGATGACATTTGCGTCTTTCATTTGGATACTTGATTATTCTTTAGGTCCTTCCTACTAATATTTCCTTTATCCTTTAATCATGTTTTAGATTTTTGTGAAATCCTTCTTCTTGACTAAGATCAAGGTTAGTAATATAGATAAATTGAGATAAATTGAACTTGATATTACTTTGTAGATTATTAGGTGTTAAATGAATTGGGCTAATGTATTTGCACCTCATCAATATGTAGATATTTAAAACAAAGAAATATTCCACAATATGTACTTCAAAAAATAAACAAGTATATCCTACAAATCAAACAAATGATACCAGCACAACATATGTTCCCCAAATTATAGAAACAACATAATATAAAGTTTTGCATGTGAAAAGGATATGATGGAAAGGTGTTTAGGTCTCTAGTACTTAAGTTGTTCGATTATAGTAAAAGTCTTATATCAATTCTTCTATAATAAGATGCCTGCCAACCCCTAGATTAGCTAGCTTGTCAGCTAATCCATTCCCTTTTCTAATAAATCATTTAATCCTTTACAAATAAGATAAATAAATAAATAAAAGCTAATTTCTTCCAAAAAAATTTATTAATAATCTTAAAACATATTAAAAGTAATATCTAATTATAAATTTATTCAAAGGTTTAATTTGAAGAGTAGAATATTTGAACAATATACAAAAATACCAAATATTAATAGATTAGAATTATATCCTTAAGTTTGTATTAGATAGTTAAAATGACTTTGTTATTTTAAAAAAAATTCAAATTGAGTTAAGTACAATAATCACATGACAAGCTAGAAAGTAGAACACATATATACATGTATGATATATAAAAAATATAAAATTATACAAAAATAAACTATAGTAAATATTAAAAATAAATAAAATTAAACTAGCGATTGTACGCTTTTGTACGTGCAACAATGAGCCGATAGGTTTTATTTTTAAATGTAAAATAGAATATAATTAGAAACTCACATGATTTATTCTTGTAATCATGTAACAAACTTGGAATTGTTTATTATATATTTGACTATATAGTTGTTGATTCCAAAACATAGACAAAAAAAGATAGTATGTGTAAAATTTGAAATAATTTGTGCTAACAACACTTTCCTAACATAGATTAAGTATCATGGCACTGTAAAATTTGAAATAATTTGTGATAACAACACTTTCCTAACATAGATTGAGTATCATGGCACTGTAAAATTTGAAATAATTTGTGATAACAACACTTTCCTAACATAGATTGAGTATCGTGACACTTTAATTTGAGACCTCAATTTAGTAATGGTCTAATTATAAACAATGAATATATTTTGTATATTTATAAAAAATAAAAAAATTCAATGTCTATAAATGCCTTACATGAGGAAAAATTTGACATGCAATACGTACTTACTCATTGGATATAATTACCATTTTTGTTGTGATTACAACATTCCTAGTAAGATCGGTGTTCTCCTAGTTTAATGTAAGTTGCAAAATTTGTATAACAGATATGTTGCAACCTATAGGGTTTGATTACCTATGGTTGTTGGGTGTGAATATTAAGTTAGAGTTGAGCTTGTTCTGCTTGTACATCATATTCCAAAGTTGATAGTACACAAATCATAATCTAAATTCAGATTTTAAATCAATTTTTTTTTCCTTGAATGCCACATTTTTAATTTAATTTACAATCAAACTAAAAGTGAAATCAAAATCACTTATAAGAAGAAAAAATTAAAAACCTCAACTAACACCTTACCCAAATTAAATTATACAACACCTATCTTAGAGAGGAAATCTATGAATTTGACAAAATAAAATAAAATTGCATAGTGTTGTCTTAATGTTGATGTTGTAAAGTCAAAATTATGGACAAAAAACAATTGATTAGCTAATGGAATGTAATGATACCAAGAACACATAAATAAATTAACAATAAATGTTCTAATATAAAAGGATTTGATTGCAATGAACTAGTGTACAAAATTTCAAAAAGGAGGTGTGTAATCTAGGTGTCTAAATTTGGAAGAGTCAAATTCTTCATTCCAAATTGGTATGCTTTTCCCACCTACCCTTTTGAATAAAGTCAAATGTTGTAGACCATCTAAATAGTACGAAGTTCGTCAATACACAAAATTATACAAACTAAAAAATTAACTTTTAACAATTGACTTCATAAAATATGTTCAATACCTCATGAACAACAATATAAATAACTAACAATTAATTAACTCATATAAAAATAGAAATTTAGAATAAATAAACAACTATTTTTAATGCAAAAAATATTTATTAAATATGAAAAATACAAAATATATTTTATAATATAAATAAATAAAATACTATGAAACATTCATTAAAAGAAGTCTTTATAATATACTTAATAATATAATAGATTTGTTGACTAATTTTTTATTCATAAAAAATATTATAATTGTTATACATACATCAATAACTAATATAAAATATTTATTTTTAAAAGTATATTAAAATTATTCAATTTTATTTTATTTTATTGAAAAAAATACACCTCCAAGCATTCAAAAGATACGATCAAGATAAAATATACAATAACAAAGTATAAAAGGATCATTAAATAATATTGAATTTCAAACAATTAATATTTATTTAGAAAACTTGAATGTAAAAACAATAGTAATTTAAAACATCTAGAAGTATCTAGTGACTTCTTACATGCGGACATCATAGTATACATTATTCTATTTATTATTATAATTTTAAAACATTTATAATTTTTTTATTCTTTTTATTAATTGATACAGCTATATAAAATTCTAAAAATTTAATTTTAATATTGTCCTAACGCAAACCTAACAATTATCCTTGACATATTGTTGACTTGCATGGAGTAAATTCAATTTTCATTTTTCTTTCATTGTTATTAAAGATCAGATTTCAACCATAAAATTATATTTTTTTTTTGCGCTTAGTTTCGTGAGCTGGCCGATTGCAAACGTATTTGCTCTTCTTTTTCATTATATTTTTAAATTTGATTTGTACTTTGACTACGATGCTTTTTTCACATCAACATCATATTATATTTCATTTTATTAGTGTTTGGCCAAATGATAAATCATGATTTTTTTATTGGACTAATACAGATTTATTTTTAATATTTTATTAATAAAAATTTAAATTTTATTTTTTATAGATTAAAATGTTTTAATAAATAGATGGATACTGTAGCACAAAACATAGTGTGAATGAGGGAAAAAAAGAAGTAGATGGATCATACCAAAGAAAGAGTGAGAAAGATAATATGTGAAGAGTTGGATGAAGGAATAGCATTCATCTAATTATAGAGATATTTAAAAAAGAAAGCAATTTAAGTTTTTTTTTTGGAAAGACAGTTAACAAAAGAATAAATTAATTTAATAATAATTTTTTTTTGATGGAGGTCATCCACCAAGACTTTTTAAGTACCCGATACGACCCACACATGTCGTGAAACCTCTTCAAATAAAGGTCAAAGACTGATATTCATTGCAGCTTCAATTCAATTCTTGGACCCTTTGTATGGAGAGTGTGCTTTTTGTCCTGGATGATTCCATAGAACGCTTTGGCCAGACAGACGTTATTTAAATCATTCATCCATTCAGTCACTTCTTCCTTTTAAATTTTTATTGATATTGCCCATCAAATTATCAAATTCCTTGGAAGACTTCAATTTTAAGGTTACTTGGAAATTGGAACGATTGCAGATATGCTTTCGTACTTGAAATGTTTTGGCGCGATGTTCAGACGGGATCAGCAATCCCAAAATAGTATGAATTTTGTTGCATTTTCATTCAGGTTATGGCATGTTTTAATTGCTGTTGAGCGAAATTCAATGGAAGTTTTGTGTTGTTGTATTGGTCTAGACTTGGGTATATGCTAATATATAGCAGTTTCTATGATTTCGCGTTCAAGCAGATTTCTCTCTCACTCAGGGTATTCGTATTTTTTCCTATAAGGATCTCATGCTGGCAACAAGGAATTTTCATCCAGAAAACAGGATAGGTGCTGGAGGATTTGGAACTGTGTACAAGGTATGCGACCTAGCGTGTTGTTCAAGAAAATGTTCAACCCTCAGGGTGTATCTGATTTCTTTTGCATTTTATAGACAGATAACATGTCGATTTTGTATTCTGTTTTTATATAGGAGGAAATGTAAATTGATTTGTGTATAACTGTAAGGGCTCACCATATCCAAGGATATTCAAATAATCTTAGCACTTGAACTCGTTTACATACGTTCCCAAGGTTAGATGGGTGGACGCGACTCAAGTTCTTGGAATCAAGAGACATATGGCCCAATTTGTTTTTGTGCAAGACAGACTGGTGTAACCTAGAAGGCATCGCAATTTTATAGTCTATTAGAATATTTTAAATAAATCTATGATATTTTTTAGCCGTTCAATTTCTGTTGAGGGATTTAAGTTTGCTATAGAATATGCACTGGAGGTAGAGTTAATTTCGTCAGGTTATACGTAATGTGAATAAAATCCTTACCTTCAAACGTTTCATTGCAATTCCCCCTTGCAGCGCTGGTCACATCGATGAAGAAAAACAGTAATTGGACACTTTCTGAAGTTTTTATTTCCTAGACTGAGAAAAAGAGCCAATATCGAGAAAATTCAATTCAAAACACTCTGAAATTGAAAATAGCAATCATTTTTCTCTCATATCAAATAAACACCTTGACGAGGGTATAGATTAATTACCTCTAGAGCCACCATGAAATCAATCTTAACATTTCTAACCCATGTAATTGACAATAAGCAAACATTTATAGTTATAAATATAAATTCTGCTTTCCTGGACACTATTAAATTGCAGAGCCAATGAAAGAATTCTTGCAGGAAATACAATTTTGCTTCAGTGATTTCAATTATTCCACTGACACACACACTTTAATTGCAGGGAGTCTTAAAGGATGGTACAGAGGTTGCAGTAAAGCAGCTTTCTGCCGAATCAGAACAAGGTGTCCGTCAGTTCGCAACAGAGATATCTGCAATTTCTGCAATCAAACATGAAAATCTTGTCAAGCTACATGGGTGTTGCATAGAAGAAGATCATCGAATTTTGGTGTATGAATACCTGGAGAATAAAAGCCTTTCACATTCCCTACTTGGTATAACTATAATCTTGAGAAATAATGTTGATTGCTTCCTTTCTTTGAGCAGATGATACGCTATTGTGAGAAAATAGGTCAATTCTAAAAGATGGTATGCAGGGTCTGGCTATGTTTCTTTGGGTGTTTGTTGGAGGCCGATTAGAAATGTATTTTTTAAGTTATGAAAAAAGAATAACATGGGTGTTGCATATAAGAAGATCATCGAATTTTGGTGTATGAATACCTGGAGAATAAAAGCCTTTCACATTCCCTACTTGGTATAACTATAATCTTGAGAAATAATGTTGATTGCTTCCTTTCTTTGAGCAGATGATACGCTATTGTGAGAAAATAGGTCAATTCTAAAAGATGGTATGCAGGGTCTGGCTATGTTTCTTTGGGTGTTTGTTGGAGGCCGATTAGAAATGTATTTTTTAAGTTATGAAAAAAGAATAACAATCTTATTTACCGAGGATTTCTGTGAAAATAACATTGGTTGCAACATGTCAGGTTCCAATAATGGGACAATAAACCTGGATTGGCAAGCAAGGTCCAAAATCTGCATTGGAACTGCACATGGTTTTGCATATCTTCATGATGAAGTTATGCCTCGTATTGTGCACCGAGATATTAAAGCTAGCAACATACTCCTTGATGGGGATCTCAATCCTAAGATTGCAGATTTTGGTCTGGCTAAACTTTTCCCAGATAATATTACACATCTCAGTACGCGAGTTGCTGGCACACTGTAAGTCTTGCTTAGACTTTCAATTTTACATAGAAATGAAGCCTCAAAAAAAAAATCCTGGCTTTACACTAATGGGCTTGTCTTTCATAATTTATTATTGCAATTACAATAAAAAATGCCAGCAAATAGTGAATCCAATTAATGCATGTAGTGAAACTCAAAACAAAGTTTTAATCGTGATATGAATATCAGGATTTAACTGTGTGATTTTGAGTCAAACTCGATGACCCATATTTCATGAGTAGTGATTCAACATGAATCCATCTCTCATGAGAATAAATGGAACACTTAGCACTCATTGGATCTAGGTGATGCTCACAGGGGTGAAGCACCGGGACTTCCCGGGAGGTGACCTCCCGGGAAGTCCCGGTGCTTCACCCCTGTGAGCATCACCTAGATCCAATGAGTGCTAAGTGTTCCATTTATTCTCATGAGAGATGGATTCATGTTGAATCACTACTCATGAAATATGGGTCATCGAGTTTGACTCAAAATCACACAGTTAAATCCTGATATTCATATCACAATTTGACTAGCTGTGGAAATTATCTCCTACTTATCAAAGTTTTAATCTACAATTTTCATTCTATCGTACTGTAATTTCATTATTAATATGAGATGCTAATGATCTATTGAATAAATTCTATGCAGGGAGGAGCTTAGTTTTTAATATAGTTTTGCAAATGCATGAAAGAAAAGTAATTCTATCAATCTCATAAAACAAGTGTAAAGACTAAAAAATAATCTTTTGTATTTTGTGCTTGTCTACTGGTTAGTGGTTATCTGGCTCCAGAATATGCCATGCGTGGACACTTGACATTAAAAGCAGATGTATATAGCTTTGGGGTACTTGTACTTGAAATTATCAGTGGCAGAAGCAATACGGACACAAGCCTACCAGTTGAAGAGCAAATCCTTTTGGAAATGGTAATGAAAAGATGTCTTCCCTTATTTGATTCCTTGCTCATGAATCCTGGCATCTGAATTTTCTTTTCCGAATCATGCTTCTTGTGGGAATTTCAAAAAACTGAGATCTTTTGTTGTGATGCCTGGAGAATTGATTGTAAAAGAATAATGTGACACTGTGAGCACATTTAGTATCAGAAAGGATGTGTGATTTGTTTTTAAATAGGATTTAATGTAGTATCTGTAACGACTGAAGTTGCTAGCAATAAAATATGACTGAGCAGCCAAAGATACTTGTCCTAGATATCAAGAATGGGATGTATTTTATCATTAGCACTTTGGCCTTTATGATGCCTAAGTACTCTAATATAAAAAATGCGCTTCAAAGAGTAATCGACTATAGGCCCATAATTCAGCATTTATATGGTAAGGCATTATTTGACTACGAGTACTTTAAATATCAATACACCTTTGTAAAACTGCCTAGAACTGCATTAGGTGAAATACAATTTAAGCGTATTGCAGAACTGAAAAAGATACAATCTGAGTCTACATATTTTGATGGAATTGTGTTTTTGATATAAAAAAGCTAAGTTACCATATTCGCTGGTCCACCCCCAAATTCGGAAGTCAATTCGCTAAACATTTGAATTCGTATCAGATTCACATTTTTTCTGGAAAATTCACTGCAAAATTGCCATGCAGAACCCTAGTCAAATGTGACGTGACTTTGACCAGCTTCAGACCTCACCTGACGATTTGGAGACATATTTATGTTTTTTCCAGCGAATTTTGACCGACTTTCCTGTTATGCTGATGCAGGTTTTGTTTTTTAGTTAAGTTTATTATTATTATTTTTAGTCTCACCAAATAGGGCACTGGTAATCTTCTAAAGATCTCCATCGCATCGTATCCGTTCATCTACAACTTCCACAGATTGCCTGACACCTCCCTTACATGGAATAAGCACATAGAAAAAACAAAAATCAATAAAAATTCTGGGACAGAGCTATCCAAACTGGGATAATAATTCTCCTCCACTGTTGATGGCCTCCTAATGTTGAAAATGGAACATCTTTGCACAATGAAGAAATCTGGTCATGCCACGCTCATTCCATTTGGTCCGCCCATATTAAAAGTCTGCTAATCTGAAACTATATGTTATTTTCCTCCTGACTGCACTGTGCATCATCATTAGTTTTCAATGAAATAGGTTCTTGTTTTGTGAAGGATAGTATATTTATATATAGCCTTTCATGGAAAATTAAAACGACACTACTATAAAAGCCAACATCAATAATTCTAATTACATAGAGAGATATAAATATAGAGATATAATTTTAATTGCATTTTTATTATTAGAATAAATGTATATAGAGATATAATTTTAATTGTATTTTTATTATTAGAATAAATGTATATAGAGATATAATTTTAATTGTATTTTTATTATTAGAATAAATGTATATAGAGATATAGATATAAGCTTGAAGGAAAATTATATATATATATATATATTTAGTGTTCCAGGACTCTGTGAGTGTGAGCAAGACTTTGCGAGTTCGAGGCAGAGGCGGACTTTCTGAGGCATTTGGCCTCTGGAATCGGACTCAGCTGAGTCCTGGCAGAGTCCACGTGGACTCATCGAGTCCAAGGACTTGGCAGACTTGCCGAGTCTTGAGCTCAGGACTCTCGCCGACAACAAAGGTAATAAAGCGCAAAAATTAAAATGAACAAGGACTTAAGTTGCAATTTTTCGGTTGTTATAACATCTATTTGACCTAGAAAGGTCATTCCACCATTTGCTTATGCTTGTGATAGAGAGGAAAGAGTTAGAGAAGAGAATTGGGGTTTTGAGAGAGAAATTTGCAAATCGGTTGGCTCTCCTGTATCGATTGTTGATGGTTTGTGCAACTTTGTAGCTTGCACTTAAGTATTGAGAGGAGCTTAAGGGAGCATTTGGAGGAGGCTTCTACAAACTTACTTTCATTTCCATTGTTTGACTTTGTGCAAATTTGAAAAGGTAAGCAACAAGTTGCATATCTTTGTGTCGGTTTCTAATATGTTTTACATTCATATTGTTTACTTTCCATTTTGTTTACATTTGTTTTAGTCTTTACTTTTACTATCTACTATTTAGAATCTAGATTTATTCTAATTTATCTTGATAACAAAGTAAGAAGGCCCTAAAGTTTAAAAATCTGATTTGATGCTAACTTCTTTCTATTTATAATATATCCATATTGCAGCAACAAACACATTGACATCATGCCTCAAGGTGAGCCTTCTGGAAGTGGAACTAGGGCTGCATTTAACCCTGAAGTAGACCCAACTGCAATAGCAAGGGATAGGGCTTGGAAACATGTCATCCCGGGCCACAAAAAGAGAGTTGTTACATGTTGGCATTGCGGTGTAGTATATAATGTGGGAGGCATAAATAGATTGAAGTATCACCTAGCACATATACCCAGGCATGATGCTAAAAAATGCAAAGATGTACCTCAGAATGTTATGCGAGACACGCAAACTCTTCTCGAGGATAAAATGGAGAAAAAATAATTAAAAAGAAGCAATAAGAAGAAATGACACAACCAGCCCAACAGGGATCTTCTAGTTTTTGCTCTCCATTATCCCCTACTCCACCTATGGATGCTACTGCTTCTACGAGTGTGACCATTGGGCCTTGCATTCGTAAGGAAAGATCGACATTTGATTCCATGTTTGTTCCACGCATGGCTCCAGGTGCACAACCATTGCTTGAGAGCATGGGTTGGAACAAGGAGAAACATGATTATGCAAAATTGGCACTTGGAGACTTCTTCATCTACAACAACATTTCATTCAATGCAGCAAGGTACTTATTTATTTAAATTTTAACTTATGTCTTACTTCTCTTGCTTTCAAGTTTCAACTTTCAAGAGACAATAATATGCTTATTTGTTTATTTTAATTTGTATTTTGTTTTCAAATTTAATTATAATATACTAATTTGTTTAACTTTAAATTTTATTTAATTTGTTTTAGGTCCCCTTATTGGCAAATTGCAATCAATGTTGTTACTGTTTGTGGTTTGGGGTTCAAAGCCTCTAGTGCTAACGAGCTAGGAGGCCCTATTTTCACCCAAAGGGTGGCTGATGTAGAAGGGGCAATCAAGGAGCAGCGTGAGGAGTGGAAGACGAAGGGTTGCACCATCATGACTGATGGTTGGCCTAATAGGAGTAGAACACTCTTCAACTTTCTTGTCTCCTCATCAGTTAATTGTACTTAGACATTAAAAATTTAGAAGTAGAACTTGTACTTAAGTGATTAAGTTTATAAATTATGATTCATCATTGATCACTATAGTAATTTGTTTTTTTTTCCTTTAGGTGCCATGGTTTTTTTTGAAATCAATTGATGCCTCAGGAAAAACAAAGCATGCTAAATATCTTTGTGAGGTAATGGATGAAGTGATAAAAGACGTGGGTGAGGAGAATGTGGTGCAGATAGTTACAGATAACGCAACAAATTATGTTGCTGCAGGAAAGTTTCTTATGGAGACACTCTCACATGTTTTGGACCCCTTGTGCTGCTCACTGCATTGACCTTATATTAGAGGATCTTGGTAAACTCCCTTGGATAAAAACAATTATAGAGCAAGGAAGGAGTGTATGCAAATTCATATATAATTGTACATGGGTCCTCAACCTCAAGAGGAAACACAATGACCAAAAGGAGTTGTCTCGTCCAGGGGTCACTAGATTTGCAACCAATTTTCTCACATTGAAATCTTTGCTTGATTCAAAGAGAGGTTTGAGACGCATGTTTGTTAGTGAGGAGGGATTGCATCATCATATGCAAAGACCACTGCAGGGATTGATGCAACTGATCACGTTTGTGATGAGGCTTCCTTTTGAACACTGATTGTTGATATTGTGACGGTAATTTTCCTTTCTGTCCTCATTTCAATTTTATTTGTTTATTAAATTATGTTATAAATTATTGTTCATTTTTAAAAAAAAAACCTTAAAACTGATTGTTTCTCTTCCAACTTTCTATAATAAACCCAATCAAGCTCACACAAATAGAACTAAGGAAGTTCGTAACTAGATGCTTCACAACTACAACTTTTGTTTCCAAGAAATTCCACCCTTAATTATTACAAAATTAGAGCCAATTTTCTCTAATCCCAAGAACCTCTACTAATATTGTAATCAGGTTTTGCAAGTACAAAATTCTCGAATTATGGCTTCACAACTGGAAATGAGATTGGGATTCTTAAAGATTAAGTCAAATATGTCATACCATTCATCTTGTTATCACACAAGAACACTAAAAGCAATAATGAACAATAGATCCAAACTCATCATAAAGCATACCAGACACATTACCATGGTTGAGTTTAAAAGATCAAAGATCAAATCGTCATCATGACATCGCAAACACAAAACTCCTGAGCCTTTGGTAACCATCCTAGGACTGGTCAACACTCTAGTCCATTCCCCAAATCCGACATACAAGAAAAAACTTAATAAACAGTGTAATTCACAGTTTTGTTTGATTTTGAAGACGCACTGTCTGAGTTTACAGTAAGGTTTATGTTTCCATTTCATTGTACGTTTTTGGTTTGATAAAGTTTACTATATTTCCCCATAAGCTTAACCCATTTTCACATTTAAGTGTGAATACATCATTACCATAACTCGCAAAACAAAAGTTATCTCAAAAAAGATCTTAAATTTTATGTAATAATTATTAAATAATTAATTGGCAATTATTTAATATTATCAAATTTTAAATAGAAATTTGCATGATTAATTTCTTTTATAATGTCCTATGGACAATTAATTAATTAATAACTAAATTAATTAAATTAATTGTTTACAATAATATTTCAATAAAAACCCTTTAAATTATTTATCATATATTAATAATTTAAAAAAATCATTAATAAGTATATTAATAAAACCCTATTAAAATTTAACTTTTAATTAAATTATATTTTAACTAAATTAAATTTTAATTAAATTAAAAATTTAATAAATTAAATATAATACAATTTAATCTTTTAAATAGATTAATAAAAAAAAAAATCAAATTTTAAAAGGAGATTGTTTTTTAAGGCCCGCCGACTTATAATCCCCTACAGCCGCAGGTGGCAACAGTACATAGTACTATTGCTGCGTGTAGCAGTACCACCTGTGTGTAGCCTTTAATGGCTGCGGCAGGGTGTGGGGTGTGGGAATTGGTAGCCCCACCCCAACTTAAACAATTTATATATATATTTTTCATAACTCCCCCCTCCCCCCGCGTATAATATCGCTTTTGATTTATTTATAAATAAACCCAAACCACAATCTGATAATTCTTTTTTTTAAAATATATATTATATATATATTTTTAACAAAAGAATCTATACAATTACTCTGATAGAGAAATTTTGATAAACCAGTCAAAAATTTAAAATCCCAAATTTTCGATTTCTTTTCAAAACTATTCATGATTAAGTTATCAACTTTTAATCTACAGAACGAGGGTTTTCTATTCTCTCAATTCGCATAATACAGATAGAATTCGCTATGAATATCAGTAAATCACAATGAAAGATCATCACAAAAGAATTTCGGAAAACAGATTCAACAACCATGATGTAGATAGAAATGTCGAATAACATAATTCATTGGGTGAATAAAACATGAGGCTCTACCTAATTCTGATGCTAAATCGCAACCACCCGAAGATTGTTAAAGAATCCTTTTCTCTCAAAACCTTCTATCTGAAAATCCCTGCTCCAAAAATTTCGGTCCTTGCGAAATGAACTCCCAATCTCTGATATGGAGTTCTCCCCTAAATTCGGGGAACTGATTGTGTGATCACGCGAGGGAACTCGTTGATCACAATCTTTTAACTCTTTATTTACTTTTTGAATATCCATGCACACTTTTTGCAAATTAAAATATCTTTAATAGATTAATTTCTCTTTCACTCTTCAATTAATTTTCGAAGCATTTCTTGATAAAATATTTATTAAGTAATAATATTTAGCATTTATTTAAAAATGATCTCCTAAATATTTTGTTATTAAATTAAATTAAATTACGCTCTCAAATTAAAACTATAATTTTCTCTTTAAATTTAATTCTTTTTATTTAATTAATTTCTCAATTAATTAAATATAATTAAATATTGAAATTATCTTAATAATTTTCCATTAAATTAAATCATTAATTAACTTTTTAAATTGACTTAATTAACAAAAAAATACCAAAGACCTACAAGACGAAATATGGAGACCCATCATAAAATACCGCATTCAAGATCAAACTCAAGGGTTATAATCATGAATTTACGTCTTATGACAAATTCAAAAGGGTAATCATCACAGATACTTGCCCTAATTTTGTAGGACAATTGGTTTAAGGGTTAGGATTTGGACTCAATAATTTATCTCCCCTCTCTTAACATTGAGATATTGTGATAGGGTATGCTCATCTTGGCAATTCAGGGAAGTTGATAGTCGGTACCTGCCATCTACATAAAATCTATGCATGTACAAACACATATTCTAAACTAAATAGGCAATGGTAGGAAGTAATACATCGTGTAGATCTCCACTAGCAGGTGACTACGACTCCCTTCCTTAACCACATTAGAAACGTCATACATAAAGAAAACATACATGCACACTATACACATGTATATGGGGTAAGTATCCATAGAAAACACGTATAAATAATCCATCTAACTAACATCATCAAATAATTGAAATCACTGTAAATAATCATCATCAAGGTATAATCATGCATACATGATGTAGAGCTAAGGGGTTAACGACAACAAACCTAAGTTATGCTGACACCAACCCAACTTGACTAGTAACACACCCAAACTTTTGCACCCTTGAATAAGAATATCACTAAAGGACTACTCCTGATCCATTCAACTCAAATTTGGCAAAACTTGACTCTTCACCCTCAAATGGTGAATTTCACACACTTTGAATCTATCAACATGTTAGGGGTTGAACACATGCTCAAAAGATCAAGGAATCACTGCCCAACAACAAGTTAGACCCAACTCCAATATTTTGTCCTAAGAATGCAGGAAGGCCTAGTAGCCCTCCTAAAACCAAATTGTACCTTAAATGCAAAATCTTCCAAAGGACCTTAAGAACAAATCACCATTCTTAGCACCCTTTATTGAGTTACACATACTCCCAAAAGGACAAATTACGACATTGCATTTCAGCCCTTCAAAATAACATTCCACCATAGACCTAATTGCCCCTATCAGGCTTGGTTTACAAAGGAACTACTAGAAATAAGAAGTGCAGTGCAAGACCAACACAAGGAATAGTTAGATTGGATCATAAATAGAAGGATTCCAAGGTTTCATGATCTGGCTCAACCCCCAAGGTGTGCATTCTCAAAAATCACAGCGATCGGCAGAGTTGTTATATAGAGATGCCAACTCATTCTTGCTTGTATTGTACGGCCACCAACTGCTCCTGCCCTAAAACCTCCAGAATCATATAATACACTTGCATATCTCCCATTTCCTTGAAAATCAGATTTTTCTACCAGTGGGAATGGGAGATATTGTCATTTCTAGCCAAAACCCTAGGTGGTTAGGGTTTGTAACCAGTTTTTGCAAAAGCCCTTATAACTCCAATCTCCTGGCGTTTCAAGGGCTCAGAGTGGGCTCATTTGAAAGCTAACTCATCAAACTTTAATAACACCTGATCCTCCAGTCACCTATATCTGTACAATCCGTACAATAAGCAGAAAAACAAAGTTTTTGCAGGAAAACAGTAGGTTTTTATTGATTCAAAAGCAAATATTACATCCATATGTCTTCCACCTTCCTGTAAGGGCTTATGAAGACCTTCCTCCAATTGGTCCAACCAAAATTTGAAGGTTGTGACCATTGGAGCGAACTTATTACAACCAAAAAGTTACTAATATAATGTAAATGTTGCATTAGTGTCATAGTTATGCAACTTATTTTGATCTATGATTCTAACATGACTTTTAAAAGACTCTAATACTTCCTAAGACCTTTAACATGACCCTAGGAGACTACTAGATCCTTGTGACCTCATGAAACAACTGGTTTATAAAAACACCAAAGGTTGTTCAAGGATCAAACAAATAGGATCAACATACAAAGAAAGAGCCTAATTAAAAAATATGGTAGAATCAAAAAGTGTGAAGGCCTAGAAGACCTTTTGATCACTTAGTTTTGATGGGGTGCTTCTGCACCAATACATGAAGTAACTAGTACCAAAGTAGTCTCATCATAAAATCAACTCAGTATGAAATCAATATCCAATAATTTGGAAAATAATGCTACTAAACATCAAGCATAAACATAAACTGGCCTAAAAGAGTTTGACAATAATAACTGAATGTAAACTAGGGTCGGACACTACAAGAACTTACAGCAAAACTCTGAGAAATGATGCCAAACTCTAGACCCTAGGTGTGCCAAAGCATGAGATTTTCTTTAGTTATCAGCCCTCTTCTCAATCAATGGCAGAATATAGATAACCTCTAGCCAACATATATCTTCCAAGCCATAGTAAGTATAGTAATGGAAGATGCCAATCAAACTATGGAAATGTAATACTCCCAACCACAAATAATATTAGTAAGGGAGATTAAATGGAATCACTTTACCTCAGCAATGATTCAAAAACACTTCTTAGCTTCCCTTATACTTCAGCAAGGGCAACAAAATTCAATATCTCAGAAAGCCACAAAGGCAACAAAAGCAAATATATATTCAAGCATGTTTTTCTCAACAAATGGGCTTGTATTTATAACCTCCAGATTTCGTTTTGTTGCCAAAATGTAACTTCACTTAAGAAGCTTCACCACACAATATTAATTAGAAGCTTCCTTTAGATTCTCTCACTTGACTTGGCTTAACTAATTAATTAATGTCACATTCCAATGATAACTCAACTCTCAACTTAAAGTGAAATTATAAAGTTAAATTATAACTTTATAATAAGCCTTTTAATAATTAATAATAATTTGGCCACTAAAAATATAATAACTCTCAAAATACTCATCATTTAAATATGTCGTCTGAAATAGGAGTCATACCTATTATTTCTCCATGTGACCAAATGCACTTTTCAAAAATAGAAAGTGTCCATCTCTATCAACACCCAACTTACCACAAATAACAAGTACACAAAACTAAGCCCAAACGAAGTCCAATCTGAGCCAAACAAAGACCAACCCAAGCTTATTGAATTGTGGAGAAGCTAAGACCCTCTCAAGCCAAGCCACTGCCACAGAAGACGCTCTATCCATAATAATTAGCCTACGAGGATCACAATAATAGGCTAATCCTTGAAATTCCAATGTTGGGAAAAATGGGGACATTACACTTTCATAATGATTGCAGTTCGTAAAATCGCTTGTTGTTCTCCTACAAACTACTGATGGAGAGAAGCCCTCAATGGGCTACATTTATGAGGGCATGGATAGGGTGGAGGCCATTCGCTCTTTTTTTGCAGGGAATCGAGATAGGTATGGGCCTATATGGGATGTCATTGATAGACGTTGGCACAATCTATTTCACAGGCCTATGCATGTAGTGACCTATTTCCTTAATCCAGCATACCAATTCAACCCACATTTCAAGGCTGATGATGAGGTGTGGAGTGACCTCTATGATGTTGTAGAGAGAATGTCCCCTGATTCAAGAGTTGGAACAATTGTAGTCCGTGAGATTGAGTTGTTTAAGAAAGCTCAAGGGGACTTATTTGCATGGGAGTTGTGCAAGAAAAATAGGACAAAATTGATGCTTGGTAAAAATCTTTGATTTTACATCCTAATTTCTAATTCTATTACCTTTTTAATTTGATAAAAGTCAAAGTCCAAATTTACAGAGGATTGCGATTCACATCTTGAGTCAGCCATCTAGTGCATCAAAATGCGAACTTAATTGGAGTCTATTTGAGCATATACACTCGAAGAAGTGCAATAGGTTGGCACTGAAAAAATTGAATGATCTTGTCTTTGTTCATTACAACTTTCACCTTTGCCATAGACAAATCTTGGGCATTGATACATCACCAGTTGTATTAGAGGATGTTGATCCACATGCAGAGTGAAAAACACTAAGATTGTTGATTCTGTCTTCAGATGAAGATGTGGAGTGGGTTGATCAAGTGGATCGAGAGGTTGAGGTAGTAGTGATGGCAATCGAGGAGGCTAGAGCGCGAGGAGATAGAGTACAGGACCCTGAGGCTAGGAGTGATGGATCCGAGTTTGATGATGAGGATTATGTGGGTAAGGATGAGGATGAAGTCCAGCCTCAGACACGGGGAGAGAGGATGGCTCTACAGTCTTCCATGACTTATCTTAGGTGTACTCGTAGGAGAACATAAGCTACTATGAGCCTTAGTCTTCTACTGTTCTACACTCTAGCTATTATTTTGATATATGTTTTGAACTTTTGATACCATGGATTTTGTAATCCATGAATATTGTAGACATTTGACACTGTAGTGACACTATGTTTATTACTTTAAGTTTATATTGTGTTAATCACTTTTTTCCTTCAGATATTCGCTTTTATACTTATGTGATCTATGCAAAAGTGTGTATGTGTATTAAGTAGCTTCTATTTATTTCAATTATTGTGTATTTGATGTTAATTGACTAAAAGATGCATGAAAAAATCTTAAAATCCTTAAAATCTTTGAATTTCATGGGTTTTTCAATTTTCCAAATCCTTGCGGAGTTTGGTCGTCGAGTTCGAGTTTGAGTCGGATTTTGACTTTCTGAGTCAGAGGTGAGTTTGAGTCTCGTAACTATGATATATATATTTATAATTTAAAAAAAAATTCTAGTATGGATGAACCCAAAATGTACCCGAACCCAACCCCCCCAAAAAAGGAGCAAATGTCAAACCCAAATTTCAAACCTGCATCCGAACTAGAATTCGAAGCGGCAACTTAATAAAAAAGAAACAAAATAAGGATGCTGACCCTATAGACAAAACAACTTGAAGGCAGCTTCAACGAGCTATTAACAACACATTAATAGTCATTAATAGTATACCAGTTCATACTATCAGAATAAGTCTAGAGATATAAAACCAAATGTAATAAAGTCTTAGAGTTCTTAAAACTTAAAAGCTTGGAAACAACCAGCAAGTGGCTAAGCAAACATACCACCCTAGTCTTCAGTAAGGAATTTAAATTGCTCCTTATTATTTCCTTCGTCATCAACATCTTTACCCAACACCTTCTTCTGCATCAAGCAGAATGTGGTGGCTAACCTGTGCATGACCTTAAAGATAAACTGAGAATGGCTCACCTTCTTCTCCATATCCAGGACCTTAGTCTTTTGGGCAGCCAAGTCCACAGCAATGGCCTGACAATTGATGTAGGTGTTAGTCTCCTCGGCATGGTGGGTGTCCACATCTCCCTGCATGGCATCCTTGGTCAAGTACAAAGGCTCCATCTTGGTATTGTTCAAGTGATTTGTGGACTGACAATTAGTAGAATTCTCCGAGCTATCTTCCTCTTCAAAATTCCGAGTCTTACAAGCTATTTCCATGGACTTGGGTTGTTCCTATCAATCTCTCATTATAAGCGACAGTAGGGATGGTTATAAGTTGAGAATATGTCTGAGTCCTCATACACTTTACTATCCATGCAAACAATATAAAACCACACTACATATTGGCAAAGCAATTAAAATCATAAAAATAGAGCACAAATAAGCAGATTCATAATTATAGAATAAGAGCAATCAAATTCATAATACAAATAAATATTAAAGCCTTAGAGAAAACAAAAGATTTAGAAGGAACATTATTTTACCAAACAAGGGAAACCTACCTTATATGCAACTAGGGTACATGACAACTCTTAGATGTCCTCATCATTTTCAAAGTTAGCATTTTGTTAATATTTATCGACACATAAAAAAACCTGCACTCTAACCACTTTAAGAATTAATCATAATTTTTTCCTTATTGGGTGGTTGTTTTCCTTTTTATAATGAATCTATGTGGTAGATATTCAGGGTTTGGATTGTGTATTTGGACTTGAAAATAAATTGTATTTTTATCTGTTGGATTGATTTTCTGAATTAGACAATCGAAGGTGCTTGGAGTAACCAGTCTTTGCTACAATGCAATTTATTTTATTTTTTCTACAAGCTACAAAGAACCAGTGCAATTTACACAATGATGTTACAGTTGTAAAATCATGATGTATATGATCATTAATGTCATTCCATGCAAGGTTCATTTCTTAGTGGCATCATAGCCTAAGAAAGCTACATACAATTTAGGGCAGGAGTATACAAATTCAAAATCCCATTTGATATAGGTCATCTAATTTTTACATTTAGTCCATTATTAGTTTATAGTAGAAGCAAAACAAGTAGAGAAATTCTTACATGGACTCACTTCTTAAGTTGTGAGGAATGCAATGATGATTATACACAGACTGGTGGGATCAGCATTGCATATCAAATATCAAAGTATAAATTGAAAACATGGAAATTGTACCATACGCTTAATTACTAATAATTCATATGAGCATTTTACCTCTCATGGTTTCTGACTTGACATGTACAATCCCTCCATAAGGCTGCTCGGATCCTGGTTTAAGTTCAATGGTGCAATACAATCCCAGCCACATGTGATGTGAGGAAGAACCAACTTTCACACTTACTAGTTGGACTCTATTATTTTGCCAATGAGGATCTTTATAAGGCCAATGACTTGGGGTGCACAAGTTGACTTGTACCCAGTTTCTCTAAGCTCTTTGAAAGTACCCTCACCCGCAAATATATAATTACATACAAAGATTTACTTAGACATACATCTCAAGCACAAATAGTGATCGAATCCTACATATTAGAGTTATATGCCAACAAAGTTGACCCACACTGTAACATCCACTTTTCTCGGCTCTTAACTAACAACTAGCATATCAAAGAAATACAGTTATTACTTCATATTCATAGGAAGACAGTTATAATAGTTATGTTCATGGGAATGAAATTAATAGATACAAAATAGTTAAATGGAAAATTTCATAACTAACAATTTGAAAACACCATCAATGATTTTAACAAAGGAAAAATCTACATATCGTAGAATTCAAAATTGAAATCCGTCTAGGGATGTTTCTGCAAAACCCAGGTTAATACATATATGCCGCTTAGGAACAAATAGCTATACCACTTTATCAAAACACTATTACCATCAAATACCATTTTATCATTTAGGGCATCAAATACTAATGTATCAATTTGGGCATCGAATACCACTGTATCATTTAGGGCATCAAATACCATTGTATCGTTTAGGGCATCAAATACCACTATATCATTTTGGGCATCAAATACCGTTGTATGAATTAGGGCATCAAATACCACTGTATCATTCCTTTTCCTTCAATTGCTAACTATGGCAATAACATTCAGTTAGAAAATATGCTTATATTCATTATTCACATAAATGGAAAACTAAAATAAAAATCCATCAGATAATCCTATCTCTTGCATATAGATATATTCCACGTTTAGTTGGAAGATCAACCGATCTAATTGGTTACCAATTACATTGATGAGAAAAGTTACTTTCATTAAAGGAAATAAATGAATTGTTGATATAAATCAATCCAAAACATCATAAAAATAAAATACCTGTTACCAATAAATGTTTGAATGCTTAATTTATCTTTGTCTGATGTACGTCCTGACATCTTGTGGAGAGGGGAAACATTGTCAGGGGCTTAACCTTTCAACCACGGACCTTAAACTTATCCCTAGACTTTCTCTATCTAGAAAGACCTTCCCTACCCGAAATAGACATAGAACACCTTGTCCACTGAAAATTCCGGTACTTAATTCCACCACTCGACTTGACAACAAAGTATATGAATTGGACAGCACGAGCTATTTAAATGGTTCTTTAAAAGTAATAAAATTATCATATCAAATCTGATTCCGTTTTCTTGTTCTTGTAGAACTTTCTTCCACCTTTTCACCCTCTTTGTGGCCAACCAGCCAGGTGAGTCTTGGGTGTCTAATCTCAGAGGATATCAACTCACTGCTGAAACTCAGCTGTTGAGAAAGATAATATAAATTCAGCACTGCCACAATACAATTCATAAGATTTGAGAACTTCACTTAAGGAACTTCAAAGAAATGAACTTGGACTGAAATCCAACTAGAACAAAGAGGTGACTTAGCATATCATATGTAATTGATTCAAACTTAACAAGGTGAGATTGCTTCATCGAATGTACTATTCGATATCACAGACAAACATTGATATTTAGAAATTGTTGACACATTCCTTGCTTGTATTATCAAATGCAAAACATATACCAATTAAGAATTGGGAAAACTAATCACATAACCTAATCAAGGAGATATGGAGCTTTTCTGCTTGACTCCGTACAACCAGCTCTTAAAGTTTGCGTTTCAGATTGCAGAGCTCAAGAACAAGGATCTTCCAAGGATATTTAGTGACTCGGATGCGTATTCAATCCAAACGCAAAAATTAATGAAGAGAAGATTAATGGAGAACCAGAGGTAGAGTTTTGAACTTGAGGTTGATTCCTAAACTTGTGTCCCGCAAAAGACATACAGAAATAATATAAAGGCTTCCAAGAAGCCACGACTCTTGCAGTAGTTTAAAAAAGAAGCTGGCTTCTTGGCTCACCGATAAAAGAAAGATATGCCAAGTGTAATCCTCACCTCTTATAGAGACTTATAATTATGAGGAAAGAATTCGAAGGTCTCCTAATCAAGAATAATTTATAATATTTTACATTTATATCTTTGCACACATACAAACACACACACACACACACACACACACACACACACATATATATAATTTTGAATGGTGACATCGTATTATTATTTTGTCAAAGGTTATACCTATTAGGATTCACATATCTAAATACGTGTATACTTGGGAGATTATTTTATCTTCATATCCTCTCAATTTATAGGCATATTTATATATATGTATGTTAATAGAGATGAGCTTGAATAATTTAATACTATGGTGGCTACATACTTTTATACTTATGTGCACACACACACACACATATTATGGGTACAATATTTGATTATGTTAAAATATTTAATGTTTTATTGATTGTCCAAATAGCTCATGGTATTGTCCAATGTACACTCTTGCTTGCCTAGTCGTATACCCTTAGCCATGGTGATTCAAGGTTTCATACCTATTTGCCCAGTGATGGTGGTGCCCCTGTGCCCCATTCTTTTCTGACAATGCTCCCACCCCTTTGACGTGCTCCCTACAAGGAAATTCTCAACAGTTAAATCATATTTCCATAACAAATTATTAATCATAAATGATCATAATGGCTAACCGCCTTTTCAATTCCTATGAATTCATGATAAATAACCAACTATCTGAAATAGTTTTCAAAATATCATCATAAAGGTTAACTAGCATGTTATCTTCATATGAAATTATAACGACTAACCATCTTACCATTTCGCATGATTATAACAAATTTCAACTATCAACTGACTTCACGTGAACCTCAACAACTATATGAACATTATAAATTGGGTAAAAAATTGGGATGTAACACACACGTACATAGTGACCAACTGGCAATAGAAGGGAACAAGGCTTTGTTGCGTACCTTTTTCCATTGCTTGGTTCGCTAACATTGTACCTCCCACTCTTGAATACATCATAGTAGCGTGAACATAGTACATTAGCTAACTATTTTCATATTAGGTCCTATTCACGCTTATATACTCAAGCTTAGATCATTTACTTTTTGTGTCTAATATCATTGAACTAATAGACTTATCATGATACTAGTATGTCTTAGGGTTTCATCCTTGTCTCTATAAAAAGGTTTTCTCATTGCATATTGTACCAGTTTCATTTTTGCATCAAATGAGTTTTTTGGTTTCATGGCATTTCTTCCTTGTGTGGAAGGTTGTTTTGGTTTTTGGTGGCCCTTCGGCTATTATTGGGTTGATCAACAGCTCTCACATGATATTAGAGCTTTCATTCAGATTTGCAATTGCTTTCCCTTGCTTGGAGAGTTTCAGCCAAGAGTTTCCAAATGGTACATTCTAGTGCCAAATAGATCTCACAATTGAGCTGAAAAGGCCCAAAAACCTATAAATCAATAGCAAATTCAATAGGTTAGAGTGCCAAAAAAATTTGGAGCATTCTTGGGAGAGTTTGTAGACTTTGTTAGTTAGAAATCCATAAATTCTTCTATGGGCATATAGCTATTATACAATGCTGTTAGATCTGCCATTTTTGTGCATTCAAAATCTCACTGGAATATTCACTTGCATTGTGCCTTCACAGTTTTGATACAGTGCGATGGTTTGTGTGCCATTTGGTATTAGTTTGTAGTGGATGACGTGGGGTCCACTGCCATATTGGTCACTGGAGTTTCACTCGCTGGTCGATCTAACCATTATATGGTATCACCACAACCAAAAAGCTCCCCTCAGCATGAGTGCCACCATTTTACCACTCAAAGCCAGTGGTGCCATCATAGAACTGTTAATATTGTGCAAGTTGCTTTTCGTTTAGCTACAAATGGGAGATTTTCTTCTTAGAGCTATATATTGGGAATATAGTATTGGAATTTTGCAAACAAATAGACATTAAAAAGCCGGATTCACATACTCTACGACCATTTATAAGTTTTGTCTTGATTTTTTCATATCTTATAGTGTCAAAGTTATGGGAAGTAAAAGGCAGCAAATTTCAACTAAATAAAGAGTATTTAGCTTCATTTGTTAAAGCATCAGTTCTAGGCGCATAAGCAAACTCAGAGTGATCTGTTGTGTTCCATTAATACTCTTGTAGAAAATATGATAGTTTGTAACTTGTATATTAATTTTTTAATATCATATGCATATTGACAATGAACTACTAAAGCAATTTGAATGAAGTTTTTGACATTGTCACATTTACTAATTTGTTCGACTTGGACTCGTGAACTCTCAATTTGACACAAATGTTATGTATGAAGGCTCTATAATACATATATGAATGATTCATCAATGTTATCATATGGATGTTTAAAATTTTCCTATATTAAGTCTTCTCTTTTTTATTTAGCCATCCCCTTTGCAGTCTGTTAGCTGTCCCAAAAAAAGGCCTGAAAAATCAGGAATCTGGAAATGCGTACCCCTACCCCATATCGAACCCTTCCTGGAAACTTGGGTTAACATTGGATTATGTTAGTAGAGCCATACCTAAGGAAAAACATGATGCAGTAAGAAACAGCAAGGAACTTCAAACGTCTTTCATACTGTATGAGCTACAAACAAAATTAATCACAGTTTGAATTGAATTGTGTTAGCCATGTTTTAAGCATAAACAAAACCAACAGAAAACAGACAAACAATGGAACCACCAATTGATGAATTTGATATAAAGAACTTTTTGTAAGCAAAACCTTTGGAGAGTGTGTGATAAGTTATCTTTCTTTGCAGCATCATGGCTTGGATAAGGGCTTCCATATCAAGCTACACATTTTCTTAGTTAAAGACCTAAGTAACTCAACTTGACCATGTTTCGCCAAGGATATGATCCAAGTTGTGGCATTATACCTCAGAAACCAGGTTCAAGATTGATCAACTTAAAGTTCCCTTGGAATTGATGTCATGAAATTCGTCATCTCCCATCATCACCCCTCAAAGGTCTAATAATTGCATTAATCAGCTTTAGTTTTATGGTATATTATGTGGAGTCGTTCATTCCTTCTGTGGGAAAATTCTAGTTTTTAAAACTCTGAGTACTTGTGCAATTTGAAAGCTAGATTAGCTTGGTGAATTTGTAGCAAGTACTTGCCAAGATTTGTAGAGTTTCTTGCAAGTGTTTGCTAGAAACCTGTCAACTAGCACAATTTGTTTTTCTATTTTTTTCTTAAAATATTTTAAACTTTATTCACTTGATATGAATGGTTTTTCAACAGTTTTCTTTCTCTTGCCTCATTAACATTCATGTCTTATACTTACATTTTATATATTGTTTAAATAATACTATATGATTTTTTAAATTTATTTTTAACTTGCTGAGCTTTTGCTGAGTTTTGTTGAATTTTTTGAAAAGTTGCATGCTTGGGTCAAAATTTTGAGAGCTGTCAAGTTTTCAGCAAACCTGAGTTTTATATCTATGGAAGAGTGTGTGAGCTTCCTTTTATAAAATTCAGTAAGGATCAGTGGGAACACAAAATTGAGTGAACCAGTACAACCAACCACACTGAAAATTATAGTCAAGGGAAGGTGTTTGGTTCACCAAAGCAGATGTTGTAAAGTTAGAAAACTGAGGCCACGTTGAGTATTAATGGAGTAACAATATATCCGCTCATTATATATTTCACATCAAGTATTCAAAACAATAACTACTTGAGGAGGATGTGTAAAGAAAGGTGCCACCCTATTTATGATGCCTTTTGTATATTGTATCCCAAATTAAATCGTTGAATGCAAGATGCCCACCACAAAAATCACTGTCGACCCTTCAATTGGGAGTTCAAAAATGAAAGGGTTGGTGATTGACATGCAAAATTGCATTGACATTGAGAGCATAATTCTGCTATGATTCAATTACTTGGATCAAAGCATAAAATTCTGTCATATGTGCTGCAATTGTACTTGGTTTGTGACAATGCTTAATGGTGATATACCACTGATTGCCTTCCCTACTTAAGTATTGTGCTTATTTCAAATCAGGAAGCTATCAATTTCAAGTTGTAAACCTTGTTGCAAGTCAAGTGAACAAGACATGAAGTAGAGAAAAGATCCCTTTTTAAATGAATAAACAGGTGAGTGGCCTATGGTCTCCAATTATATTCATTTGTCTAGTGGGCTAATTTAGAGGATAGGAAAAAGGTAGGTAGTTGTGAATGAGCTTTCTATAAACTTCGCTAATATGTGACCCTATGTATTATATTCACTTTAATCAGTAAACCTAGATAGACAACCAAGGTTTCACAAAGGAGGACTTTGTCACTGTTTCTTGGAGATGATGTTGATGAAGATGATCCAATTTCTAGTGTGCTAGTAGAGTCATTCGAGGACTTGCTCTAGATCAAGATGTCATCAAGGTACACAAAATATTTGCCAAAATGGGGTAAACAAAAAATCATTTATGATGCACATAAATGTGGGCAATGCCCTGATGAGGCCAGAAAGGAATGAACGACAAGTGCAGTTCAAGTATTGTCTTAAAAGATGTCTTCCACAAATCATAGGGATCCGCACACACTTGGTGATTTATAGAAATCAGATCAAGCTTAGTGAAGTACTTGGCACCATAAAGTTAGTTGAATTGATTAACAATCTTGGAAATTCGGTATACTTCTTCACAATGATTTTGTAGACAAACCTTGTAACTATTTTTCACATACCATCCCCTTTATTTGAAACAATGGGTGAAGATGTGCAAGGAGAATTGAATATCTTGATTTGTCTGGACACATCTTAGTGCTACAATGGCAGTAACCTGGCAAGCCACTCGATTAGGCAATTGAGAACTATATGCTAGTTCATTAGAATGTGGATGACATCAACAAAGCGATCTCTTTAAGCTCTTCAAATTTATCAAAATACACATCAACAAGAGATTTGTCATTTTAGAAGGAAGCTTACAAACATTCTTTTACCGTGGCATCCTTAATTATGTAACCATTAAAACACTTGTGCTAATTAACCTATTCAGTTACTGGTCTACCAGATAGTGAAGAACCATGAGAGGAAGGATTGGTTTGATGCACTTTATTGTCCTTGTATTTTTGATAGTTCTTGTGGAAGTCATCAAATACAATCTTGTGACTATATTGATTAGATGTTTCAACTTTCATGTATTATATTCCATGAATTGAAGGGAGTAACGTCACATTCAAGTCATCAAATACAATCTCGTGACCATATTGATAAGATGATTCAACTTTCATGTATTTGATTTGATGAATTGAAGGGATTGACATCACGGTCAACTATACCTTGGAATGGCTTGATGACAAATTTGATGGAACACTTAACAAGAAATAACTAGAAGTGTGGAATCTCCCTTCTTTATCCACCGAAGTGTTATGCACGGGGATGGATGTGTTGAAATTGGCAGCAAAAGATCATCTAACCTTTTGGATACCATTGCCAAAAATTAGTGTTATGAATCTATTCTTGATTTGGCAATTATGAGTTAATAAACTTCCCTAGTGTTGACATAATAATCTTTGTTTGTGAGAATACAATTAGGAGTAAAAGTTTCTGGAGCTTGTTACCTAAATGGATCAAAATCCTTACATTGTGAAGTCTTCTTAGCAAGAATGGTCTACCATATTTCATATGAGGAAATGAAATTTTCATCAATAGAATGCCAAGTTGATTTGTTGCAAGAACAATACTTCATTTCTTTTCCATATTAGTAGTTTGAGCCCTATACAATTAGGAAAAGGTGGAGGATAGAAGTGATAAGAGGGAGAGGTGATCCACCTTTTTTTCTAATTGCACAATTAGAAGGAAGATGAACCAATAGTCAATGATCCACTGATAATGAAATAATATGAGCTGGATTTGAGGGGATAGGAATGACTAGATGCAAGATAGAAGGCTAAATAAGCTAGATGACAAATTTTAGTAGAAACAAGCAAACAAAAAAGAACTTGTGATGAGCAGAAGCAAAAACTACCCTACAATACTGACTTGGAATTTGAATTTAAAGTTTTCTTGGAGGGTATAGGACGCCTAGGCATCATGTACCTAAGTATAGGATGCCATCTCATCATATACCATGCACTTTTGGCCAAAATTGTCAAAGATTGACTATTGGATCCTCTACGTTTAAGATCTATAAGGAGTCCGACAAACACACAAAAAAGGTAATTGTTGGGTTGAAAGGGGTTCCCCTTGGTCAACCCTAGTTTAGGAATTAACCTTGAAATGTAAATGAAATTGCATGCAAAGGAAAGTCTGTAAATGCAAAGGTTAATGTTAGGTCTACCATGTAAATGTATACTTTCATTAGTAGATATTGAGATAGCTCATATTTATGAAGAGTATGTTGCTTGAATGTAGTTCAACCTTGTAATGTAGGAAGGAATAAAAAATGCCTTTAAAAAATGCACGAATCTATGAATGCCACTACAAGATCTTCAATGTTGTGTGCGTGATAAACTCTTTCCTTAAAGAATGGATGAATTAAATGCATGTAGATGGACAAAAGTATCTTACTTGATTGATAACTCTATATTTGGAAATCATGGGAGAGAAGCTTGCCAAAATGGAGAAAATTGCCTTCAAAATTGCCTTTGATGCTTGAAATTGTTGGTATGATTGAATCACTAATGACATTTTACTTAAGCTTACTTAGGATAATGCATATGGTGTAAGATCATTGATTGGATCACTAATGACCCTTTGTTTGCACGTGGTGTAGGATAAATTTAACTTTAGGCGGTCATAGTTATTATCACATTCTACTTTTTGTGTTATCTCCACCTTTAGTGCGCATATCACTTTATCATCCACCACATGATGTACATACTTCATTGCATAGTGGAGAATGATCCACCTTTGGTGGACATGTAATTCCACCTTGTGTGTTTAATAAGTTATCTACCCATCTTAGTCTCTTATTGCCTCGCCTATATAAGAAGGCACATTTACATTTTAAATCAAGCTATTATTTATGGTATTGTGATCCTGTTGTTTATGCCCATTAGCAATATTATCATTCTTGCATCTTGTTGCAATTGTCTTGCCATTCTATTGTAAAAGTTATCTTGGTCTTCCATTTGATCCTAGGGGGTGTTATAGAGTCACCTAAAACTCTAACATGGTATCATAGTTCTCTAGGCGTGAATAATCCTTCTTATGAGTAGAAAAATTGGTTTGATTTGATTGTGGGTGCAAAAAAGGCCATTTGGGCATCATCATTGTATTTGGAAAGTTGTGATAATGAATTTTAACTATAAATTTGCATATATTGGGAAAATGTAAAATCTAAGGTAAATGTTTTTTGGCACAAACAAATTGTACAACCCACTTGTGTAGTTAGACTTGATTAGAAAAATGTTATTTTATTTTCTGCAAAATGTTTTTTCTTTTGGCAAAAATATTGTTTTGCTGGTAATCCCCCATACCTCTATATTTTGTTAGAACTTTTTGCAAGAAAACAATTAACAATTTGTAGTATTAGATTTGTATTGTAGAGAAACACCCACACATACCTTTGACTTGTTACAAATCATCACAAGTGGTCATTGCCTTTTGCTTATGTTGTGCGCAACTTTGTATATAAACTATAGTAAACTTCACATTGAAAGCCATGTGGGATTAAACAAGTCCCAAGACCCACATTCCCGTTGACATATAAAATCTCTCCCTGATATTTTCTTGGGAACAATTGGTGATTGCTCTGAGGACACAACTCTCTAGCTAAGGCACTATGTAGACATACTCCCTGACATTCTCTGAGACCCCCACACGGATACATGTGTCAAGTCGCCACCTCAACTCCTTGAGACAAATCAACACCTAGTTGGTGCCACATCAAATCCGTACAGCAAAGTAAACACCAAGTCATCAACTGTACACCTAATCATCTTCTACATCATTATCAGTATGGTGACATCATCCTTTCAAGGCATCTAATTTGATTTTAAGTTTGACCATCATTTCTTGGGCTAGTTTCCTTTTCTGTGACAACCATTTGACTATCAAATTTTATTGTGGAGACTGTTGATGTTAACATGGTTTGAATTTCCTGCCCCTTCACCATTGAGCTTTTGTGATTTGCAGTTCAACTTTGGAGGCTCATAGCTTGCCCAATTTAACTTCTTTTTTCGAGCAATTTTTTTGGGGTAAAATTTTATGAAATTCACAATGGTAAATGTATATTCTAATTTTGTTAAAAAGAGTTTTCAGAAATTGCAGCTTTCCATGATTATACCTATCCAATCGTGATTTCTACTTCTTCGAGGGCTCTGTTCAAGCTCATACAAACACATTTTAAGGTGTCATTTTTTAAAGTGCATGATTTTTTGTCTACTTCAAATTTATGCTATTAAATTGTAAGTGTTGTGAGTGGACGTATCACTTTCAAAATTTGGTCTATTTTGGCACTTGTATTTGCTTCAATCTTTGCATTGTTCATTAGAGTCTACTATAGACTAATTTTGGTAGTTGTATATTTTAAAATCAGAAGTTAACTTTGCCTTGTTGTACAAGTGTATAGTTGGGGGTAACCAATTGTTGATCTCAATCTATTATGTGAGAAGGTTAAAATTGATGTAATCATGGGTTATGACATACATCATTTTGTTGTAACTTTAACTAAGGGTAATTATGAGTCATGGGAAAAACAAATCATCACACATTGTAGATGGCTTAATCTCTTGCCTCATTTTTATGGACTCATTCTCAAGCCAAAGTCACAGTAGAAGCAATTAGTTTGGGGAAAAAAGAGTTGATCATAACATAGATTTGATTGGTAGCAACATTAGTTCGCATCTCTTCCATGACATCTACCCCAAATTTTGGGGTTTTTAATGCCCACACACATTTTAGACCATTATTTGGAAGCATTTTGGAGATCTACTTGTTTCTCCTTTCCCAACTGATCTTACTTCAGATTGCCTCCTTCCACTTGATGATGATGATAATGTTCCCTTTAATGATGATACCTTAGAGGAGGTTGGATATGATGCAACACTTGAGAGTTATGATGATCTAATGGCTCTATATGCTACTCCTACTTCTCCAATTGAGAACACACATTTATCTTTTGTTGGTGATTCCAATGAGTCATTCCAAGAGATATCTATTTGTCTTCCTAATCAGGATTCTTATTTGCTAGATATTGGTACATTGTTTTTGGAGTCTCACATTTCAGATTTGGGAGACACATTTGAGGGGATTTCTCTTCAAATTGATGACAACTTCACCAGAGTTGAAGAATCTGCTACACTGTCTTTGGAGATTGACATTCACGAGTCTCTACCTTCACTTGATATGTCACTTAGTTTGGTTCAATTTGATCATGCTTATGTGATGGAGACTCCTATTCAATTTTTAGAGGCATCCCTCGTCTTTGATGATAGTTTTGGCCCTAATGTTGTCACTTCCTTTGTGTCGTTGGGTCTTGTTCACATTTAGTTTCCATAGGTCACTTGTTTTCAACCTTCTATTGTGATTGGGCATGTTATTGATTGGTTCATGACATCTTCGTCATCCAAGGACATCATGGCACATGAGCAAATTTCAGAGGCATCAACATCATCATTACTACATTTGGATTTGACTTCCTAATTCTCTCTAGATTGGTAAGCATTATTGTTACAAGTGTGAGTGTTGTTGCACCAAAAGATTGACTTGTCAATGTGCTAGGTTTCCAGATCAAACATAATTGACATGAAAATTTGAAATCACCCAAAGTGGAGCCTAATAGAGAATCTAATTATAGGTGCTAACAGTTTAGTACAATTGTTAAAATAAGAGAATTGCTGCAATTGAAATAATACTTCCTGTGATTTCTTTATGTTTCAAATGCAGCAATCTCCCTTGTTTTTATATTGGGAATAAGATTATGAAGAGATATATCCCTTGATGGGACATGTCTATTTATCAAGGTTGCATGGGTACTTGTATCCACACCCCCTGGTACTTGTACCCACGTACCCAAGTACTAGGTACACATATCCCAAGTACCGGGTACTCAGTGGAGAGCATTATAGCTAAGGACTTTGATTAAGATTTTTGTTTTTTTCTCCTTTTTTTCGTTTGCGTATCAGCTTATTGTTTATCAAGCTTAATTCAATACCTAATCAGCTTGAAACTTTGATTCGATATTGATTAACAATAAACTTTATCACTGTTCAAGTCAGAAGATTATCATTTGCAATATGCCATTGGCATATGATTTATGATCTTCTTGTTCATGTTTAAAGTCTTCCTTCTCTATTATGCATCTAAACATTTATCATATATTATTAATACAACCATATAGAAAATCTGAAACTGAAAACAGTACATTACATTTGCAAACTTTATCACTATTCTTGTTTTAAAAAACCATTGTCATGACTCATAATTTCAGATTTTCTATAAATATAAAAGTATAATCAAAAGAAAGTTTGACATACCCAAGTACCCCTGTCCCCTATTAAGAAAAATAGTCATACCCATACCTGTACTGGTGCCCGAAGTACCCGAAGTACCCCCGTCCCCATGCAACCTTGCTATTTATTAATTTCATAATATATATATATATATATATATATATATATATATATATAATTCATCTCAGATAATAATAACCTTATATCTCATATACAATGAAAACATTATATCTTATATATAATTATTCATAGGTTTATCTAACTAAAGCTACAAAACCGTAGCACTCCTTAGCCAGGGAGGATAAACACGGGATAAATATTGCACCATTGGTAATATTAGGAATATATAACAAATATAGTACCTTATATCTCATATACAATAAACACATTATATCTCATATATAATTATTCATAGGTTCATTTGACTAAAGCTATAAAACTGTAGCACTCCCTCTTAGCCAGGGAGGATAAACACGGGATAAATATTGCACCATTGGTAATATTAGAAATAGTACCCTTGTCCCCATGCAACCTTGCTATTTATTAATTTCATAATTAATATAATAACAAATATATATATATATATATATATATATATATATATATATATATATAATTCATCTCATATAATAATAACCTTGTATCTCATATACAATGAACACATTATATCTCATATATAATTATTCATAGTTTATCTGACTAAAGCTACAAAACCGTAGCACTCCCTCTTAGCCAGGGAGGATAAACACGGGATAAATATTGCACCATTGGTAATATTAGGAATGGTAGATTTTAAGGATATCTTTGATTAGAAGATATCCACCATTTTGATATCACATCTGATACCACGAGGATTGGCCTATCAAAATATCAACACATGATATTCACCAAGTACTCAATAAGGTTTGATATCACATTTCATATCATGAGTATTGGCCTATCAAAATATCAACACATGGTATTCACCAAGTACTATGAGTATTGGTCTATTAGAATATCAACACATGATATTCACCAAGCACTCAATAAGGTTTGATATCACATTTGATATTTGAGTATTGGCCAATCAGAATGTCAACACATGATATTCACCAAGTACTCAATAAGGTAATGGCCTGCAAAATATCAACATATGTTATTCACCAAATACCTATCATATATCTATACAAACAACTCATAGACCGTCAAGTGAATGACATCTAACACTTAGTTGTTGATTTACAATATATAGTCCACCATGATTTGTTTCAACATTTACATAAAATGTATATCATGACTTAAGTTATTGTAAGATCGTTGCCTTCCAATAAATTCTGCATATACAAATGATTATTATTTAAAAGTCATCAGTTCCTCATGATGTACATAGTGGGCGGACCCATTAAAATCATGTAGTCACACATGACATCAAAAGTTTATATGAAGTCAAATTCCATTTGAATTTGATATCAACTTTTATGAAGGTTGTCTCTGATGAAGTGTCAGATTCCCTCTAAATCTAATATCATCCTTCTGACTTCCTAGCAACAAGTTGTGTCATGTTCCTTGGTTCAACAAGTATCCATCTATCTAGAAATGTTATAGTCTAGATCTCTACATAAGGCTTTCTCGCCTACATACATGGAACTTCAGCCCATGAATCATAGTCCTCTAACTTTTAAGTTTCTTGATCACTGGAGAACCCATCTCGACATTGTTTACTCCCTATGATAAAAGTCAAAAGAAGCATATCCTCTATCTGCTCCCTCTATTATGAAAGCACACCTTGATTCATAGTAACATCAGTGAATGTACTAAACTATGATTTTATCCCCAGGTTTGTTACATCGGACACTCATGCCAATGTGGCTTCCATCTGAAGCTCCAAGTTTATGCATCAACCTCTTGACTTCCAAGTTTACCGTTGACGGATATGTCAAACTCCCTCTTGTTATAGAAGGATACTCATTTTTGATAGCATGCCTAATGTACCATTCTTATTTCCCTACAAGAACATCCTCAGAGACAGAGAAGTTCAAGGCAAATAGCTCTTTATAGTGCTTATAGAAATATAAACAAGAGACTACAATGAGTAGATAAATGCAATACTCAAGGATGATAAATATTTATCTGCACATCAACATTCTTGATACAAGTTTCTCCAATGAAAGTCCATATGCATCAAATCTGAAGATGCCTTCATCTAGGAATTTGCTAAATAAAACAATGGGAATAGAACATCAGTTATTATCTCCCCCACAATGTAAAATTCCCACTCTCATATCGTTTGAACAATTTAGCAATTTTCTTCTAATAGATCTTAAGTTGACAGTCTATTTAGGCAAATCCTTTAGTTTCTCCCTCTGGTATGGAAACACACCTAACTCGCATGGTCTCAATTGGAAAGATGTCTTGCTCCAAGGAATTAGGTTTGAATTGTCTCCAAACTCTGTTAGAACCAAATGTGATTTCTTTCATAGGTAACTTAACAATCTGGGGTGCTTCCTCTGGTATTTGTTCGTGTATGTAAGTTTGAGTAGTCACCGAACTCTGTTATATTATACTGAACTCTGTTATGTTACATCCATATATAATTTCATACCCAGGTCTATTTGCAGTACATATTTGCTCTTTATTTTGAAAGCATTTCATCAAATAGTTTACACATGTTCCCTACAAAATAAGGTGTGTTAACAAGGTGAGCAGATACAACTCCCTCCACACGATTATGTACTATTTGAATCTTCCCTTCTAGCAATAGCTGGAGTAACACTTCTGATACAGTCCTGATTTACAGACTTACTTTGTATTAGCAACTTAAGGAGAATTAATACCACAAACTGGAAATATCCACATGTTTATCAAATGGGACACTGCACTTTGGAATGATTCTATCATTTATTATCATGTTGTATCAAATTATATCACCAGAATGAACTGAGGCTGCTCTAGTCACCAGTGAATACAAATATTCTTTTTGCGTTTCATATTTCCAGTCTAGAAATTGCTAAACATATGTATACTCTTGGTCAAGCCATCTGCAGACTATTTGAAACCAAGTCACACTCTTTATTATCTTTTAGTGATCTTATTTTTACTATAAGCCCCTAAATCTGGTGTGCCTGAGATAAAGCCAGTCTGGAATGTCGTCTTAAGACACATGGACCTTATTCGGATAATAATAATTAGTCTTCCTTGCAATTAAACCTTCATGTGATTTTAGATGCTTGACATAGAAAGGGATGAAGCCACAATAACTTGAAATTTTTTGCTCGAAATAAGTTTCGCGGTCAATAATATTGCTGCAAACATATGAGTGACTACATATTCTTTCTGACACGAGACCAATTCTCAAGCTATTTTATCAGATTAAAATTTCCTTTATATGCATAAATTAGATTGAAATTTTCCATCCACAATCCTTTGTTGACTCTTTAAATAAGTTAAGGATTCTGAACATATTGGTCTACATCTACTATCAATATCCTTTGAATGTTCTATTTTTCTCTTTTCCTTGTCAGTTACACAATTCATTGTCGCATAATAATATAAATCGACAAAAATGATAATAAAATCCTCCACAATATAAAATTAGACGACAACAAAAATAGGAGTCGTTGCTTTCATGAAGAGTCTTGAAGACGTGATGATGGGAATACAACTAGACACTCCCAATGCCAAATATGAATGGTGACACATACATTGCGACGTACTCACAATGCCACATGTATTGCCACATACACTTGAAGCCACATAGACAGAAGCTGCACAAAGTCAGAGCAGAAACATCCCGATATTAACCACATGAGCTACACGATGCCATAGAAGTGATGCTCACTAACTTAGAATCATATCACGTACAGGAGTCTCTTATTGAACCATGGATTGTGAAGAATGTTGTTTCTGTGTTTATGAACAATGTTTGGACAGCAGACTCTGTTCGTCGAGCTTCTCCACCTCCTGTCATTGCTAGGCTGGTAAGCTTTGCAACAGACTGATCAGAAGTCCTTCCGCATCATATCTTTTATGCCTTTTTTTGGAGCTTTGCTAAGCTCTTCTCGGATTCTCTCAGTTTTTATTCACAGTATAATGGAGACCAAATGCCATCTTAAATAGGCAAAGGTTAAAAAAATGCATAGCACTTACAAGCTCTTAGATAAAACTCCGGAATTGATTCAAGTGCTCTGCCAGGCAGCAGATCCTGCTTCTCTTCAGTTTCGTGTTTTGAGATGTGCAATGCAAAATAAAATTACAGTTTTAGGACAATAAAGTAGGAGCAAATTGCTATCAATTTTATAATTTCTTTGTTGAGGTCTTTTTTCCAGGCTTTGCTCTGATACCATTTTAAAATTAGAGGATTGCTGCAAATGAAATAATGCTTCCTGTGATTTCTGTATGTTTCAAATGCAGCAATCGCCCTTGTATTTATATTGGGAATAAGATTATGAAGAGACATGTCCCCATGTCTCTTCATGGGACATGTCTATTCATTAATTTCATAATTAATATATATATTTATTCTTATTAATAAACTTATCTCATATAATAATAACCTTATATCTCATATACAATGAACACATTATATCTCATATATAATTATTTATAGGTTTATCCGACTAAAGCTACAAAACATTAACAACAGTACATGCCCTTAATAAATCCATTTGGTGAAGAATGCCCTTTCGTAGATGATGATTGGCATGAGAGGAGTGGGCAATGATCAAAGATGAGTAACTTTTTGTCAGAAAATAACTTCTTGTTGATTTTGCCTTTTGTTGCATAGCTTTCACCTTCAAAGCTAGATTGGTAAGCATGCTACAAGGAAGTTATAATTCTAGATCCTATTGAAGGCAAGACAACAATCTATTATCTGAGGACAAATTTGATGCAATGTATGAACCAAATCCTAGGTTTGCCTAGGGACAGCGCTGAAGCAATAGAGAGGCAAGTATTTAAACTTAGACAAAGAAACAATACTAGTACCGGAACATAAGTTTTATTACTCAATGCATTCTATCCATGGAATTTTCTGGATACTACACAAGTCCTAATAAAACTGTATCACCTTCTTCTTCACCATATCATAGATTATTTTTCTATTGCTGAAGATGATTTTCTTGATGACTATGCTGATGCCATTGCAACCTTTCTTAGTCCAACAATTCTTGATTTTGATCTTCAGGTTATTGACACATTTCAACTATACTATTTAGAGAATGCTTATGCCCTATTACAGAATCACCCAAATGATGATGATAGGTCACTAGTTAATCATTTTTCTGCCTTGGCTTTCATATTTCCAAATACATATAAAGATAGCCCTTCTATTTTATATTTTATTAGTTTATACATAGTGCTTGAGGATTACTTCGTGCATACATCAGCAGCTTTTAATGGATTATATTCGATCTGATGTAGGAGGGTACACAATTTATATCTTTTCAGTTCATAACATTGTCACACTCTCATGTAACAAGTGTAAAACATATTAATTAAATTCAAGTTGAATTGGATATTTTAGATGATTTGTGGAAACTTGTATTGTGAAAATTTAAGTTGACCATTGAGCTGGACGATGTTTAAGAGTAACCGATTCAATGATAATATTGCCAAAGTTTGTTTTGGGCCATTTCACAGTTAGCTGAATCATTTGTAGGTGATGTTGTTTGGAATACTTCCCATTTAGCTTGACAGATTGAGGAGTTAGAGTGAATACTAGCACATTGCCACAATTTAGTAAAACAAATTTTGCTTCATCAGGATCCTTTGATATTGTATGGATATGCTATATTATGACCTACATCATTGAATTATTTTTAGACATGGATATGGGGCATATGCATAGGTTAGATAATTCAGGATAAGTATATGATTGATGCCAAGTTTTGATAATGAGACAGATTGTTCAAGCAATTTCAAATGGTGACAGCTATTCAATGTAGTACATAAAATAATTAATTGTACAGTTCTTCCATGAGCATCTTAGCTTCCATGGGTCAAGTTTTTTTAGTTCTACGAGTGACTGAGTGACTGACTCACAGGTGTAGAGACCAGTGATGATATTTCAGGAGACTATTGATATAGCTTGATTGAATGATCAGACGTTTTAGGTTCTTAGTGTGATTGGAGCACTTGAGAGGCAATTGACATCCCCTGGAGAGACCTTTTATACAGGCTCTGGAAAAGAATGAAACGTGATCAATCTGATATTTCAGTGATTGGTTGAGTTAATGGATACTCATGACTTACAGTACAGATAATCTATTATGATTGTATGATTACTCCCACATGAAAAATATTTGTTTATAGTGGGCCTTGATGAGCTCATGATTCCCAATCTTCTTGTGCCCAAGGTTTGCAACATTCTGTAGTTGACCCGAATCAAATATGATTGTAAAGATATAGGACATAGACTTTTTTGACATTTTGTTGAGTTTAAGATCCATAGTCATCAATAGAGGTACCTCATGAATTTGGAGATTACACCTCTACAGCTCATACCAGTTCTAATTGAGGATGATTGACTGCATACAGTTGATCTATACCAATATTAAGTAAGATTTTAGAATATTTTATTGCAAGGTACTGAAGTCTAGGTACTCAAATTACCACTTTCATTATCTACAATTAGTTGATGCCTAGGTGGTTGTATCCAATTATTCACAGCTAGTTGTAATGTCAATAAAGGGAAGTACACCATATTGAGTTTGCCCAATTCTGTAAGTGGTCTATCTGTACTTTCAGTTCAGTAGTAAGAGTTGGAAGCAATATCAATCTTTTAGCCAGTATGTGTTGTTAAAATTACAGTTGATTTACCTATAAATCCCTGTATTCTAGTGAAAATATACAAGCACGCAAGTTGGATTTGGTTAAACGAAAGCATATTATGAAGAAACATATCCTTTCAGTTTTGTCCAAGCCAAGTTTCAAGCATTAATTGAACTGAGTATAATCTTTGTGCATGGCATAATGGAAGATTTGCAATTTAGCATTCCTCAATCCAAACAAATTATACCAGGTTCATTGGATTTCTTTTCAATACCCTCTACCCTACGAGTGACTGGTATATTGCAGTTAGCCATCAATCATCAGATCAGAATGTTTAAGAGCTATCCTCTTGTATATAGTCTACTAAAAGATCATCCCATAACAAAAGGGTTGCTATTTCAATCTCAGAAATGCCCAGGTTGTCATCAGAAACAGGGACTGTTGTCAAACAAAAACACGGAAGTCCCTTAATAGATCTTCGGTGAATCTCATGCCAGTCCAGGAAAAATAGGTCTGGAGTGAATAACAATATCTAGTTATATCTAATATTCAAAAACTAAATATAATCAATCTTGTAAACTAAATATAAAATTCTAGGCTCTTGTCCACATGCATTTGTGAATCCCATCAGTTGTATAAACAAGTCGTTAAAATTTTTAAAGCATCGAGATAGGAAATCTCAGGGGCAGGATTAGATTGAAGGAACCTTAACAACAAATATTCAACACACTTGAGCTAAGCATGCTTTTTAATATTTAATGCTTCAAATTCATTACAGATGCATACGTATTCACTTGACTTGGGCCTACCCACAACAGAACATCTTATTACTTGACTATTTTAACGAGCCTTTAGATAGTGAGAATTTATAGTTGTCAAGCAAGCAATCACCATGCCAGATCCATATTCGAGATATGCACAAAGCATCAATGAGGCAGCCTTTAGTCCCCTTAGGAAAGGCCATCGTTCCAAAAACCATATTCAAATCAGGCACGAGTTGATGGCAATTATCATGCTACAAGATATTTATGAGTTCCGTGATATTAATGATACGAAAACTAATTATATCAATGATACCAAAACTAATTAAGGTAGAGAGGCAAGTAGATTTGCACCAAAATTTCGTATGGTTTTGCAACTTAATTTCAGACCTCTCAAATTACACATCATGATTTCAACACAGCAACATGCTTTTCTTAAGGCGTCATAATGGACTTCTTGAAAGAAATTAATGCACAAATTCTTTTTAATCAGTGTCATGTTCAGGATTTATTTTCATTTTCTAAATTTTCTACATGTCATTCGATTTCTAAATATTACGATCAACATTGAAATTACTATCAATACTACTATACTCTTAAAAATAATCGTCTTCCAATCTACAGCTGCTCTCCGTAATTGTAATGCCTATTAAAACTAGAATTCTGTTTTCTTCTACTCTGATTAGGTTTTACTTATCTAGAATTCAAAGGATTCATGTATGGTCATCTGGGCACGAGTGTTTTACAGACATGGCGCTTGTACAAGGAAAACAAATTGCTAGAGTTGGTGGATCCAAAGTTAGAGGAGTACTCGGAGGAAGAAGCTTTGCAGTTCATCAAAGTTGCTCTTTTGTGCACTCAAGCTACACCCACAACCAGACCGACCATGTCTGAAGTCGTCACAATGCTCTCAGCAAAGAAAACCTTTACCCAGACATCTGTCTCTCCGCCTAGTTTCATCTCAGATTTCAGAGATTTAAAAATACGTCCATTGCAAAGGTCCTCAACCCCAAACTAACACACTAAGGTGATTCCACAATCAAATCCAATTACTGAAGGGGCACACCGACCCCATTTTCAGCGGTCTGTCGTGTTTTTCAAAATCACCATCTTCAGTTGTTCGTAATGGTGACCCTGTTCATATTTTTGTACAAATGGGATTGGACTAGAAATGATTACAATGAATATTTCGGGATTTGATTGTATGTTATATATTGTATCACCGTTGTAGTCCATGATCAGACGAATTGAGTGCAATCACGATAAGAACGGTGTGAAAAAAAAGACAACGTACTTTAGAAGCATTGATCCATGGATAATGGCAAATTATTGTATTTGATAGAAATGATTCTTTTAATATTATATGATTACGATAGCAGTTATTGGATTAAACTGTGTGAAATACAACACTGATTTTAGATTCATCATGGGGCGGAACAGGATTATAATAGATGTAAAGTTGTAAATCTTAATATAAAAAGTGAAGGGAGGCCTATGATTTAAGAGAATAGGAAGGATAATAAAATAAATAAAAACTTAAAAAATTTAAGAATAAAAGAAAATAAAGAGAAAAAATGTCAAAATACCAAAGTAAAAAGAAAACAATTAAGTGTAATGTATTATAACTATTTTTTAAAATACATTAATTATCAAATTATTTGGTTTAGAACAATACTAATATGTTTTTATATTATTTATTAGGCAATTTAAGATTCTAAATTATACTTAATTTATGTATGTGTTAAGTAATACTTAAATATTATAAAATAGTTAATATAGTGAGAATATCTAAAGATGTTATTAGATGATTGTAGAAATATGAATAGTTTTGTTGGTCAATCTTTATATGATTGATTTTTTAACCAAAATCTTTATACAATGTTATTTATTCAATGTAGCATAATTTATTAATTTCAACATTTTTAAAAAATACTAGGGATAACTTCATTAAGACTTTGCTAGTAATAAGCTCTGCAACTTCTCCCCAATGAAATTCAAGATTCAAACATACACATGAACACTGACAATGAGTAAGACTTTGCCCCCTACAACCTAACCCTCCTTCCAATAGGGAGTATGTGCCCTCTAGGGCTCTTGTGTGGACTCCACACTTTTGCATGGGGTTTTTGTTGAATTTTTAATTGTTCCAAATGGTCCTTTTGGGGATTCATTGAGTAATCATCAAGGAGAGAGAAAAATGCGAGTCCCTTAAAATTCAGTTGGAAAGGTGTGTTGGTTAATGGGACCTACAAGAATAATGCTTGCAATATCATGCTTATATATGTTAGAACATGTGAATGAATGAAAATCAGGCTACTAGATGTTATGGATAGAATTGTTTCTTTAATGAAAAAAAATTGGTTGTCAAGTTTTTCTCCTTCATACCAACTATTGGCATGGTCTGAAGATGGGTGGTAGCTAGATGGAAATTGCAGTGTCTCTACCAGTGGTATGTCAGGAAGCTTGTTTCTTTTAATTCAAATTCATGACTCAAGAGGACTCGATAAAAATACTATCAGGCTCTTGGACATATGGGAAGCATTACTTGAGTCTATATAGGTGGGAATTGGGTTTTGATCCAGTGATTGATATCAACAAAATGACTCTAGTTTGGGTTTGTATGCCTGGTCTTCCACTCAAATTTTCGATCAAGAAATTTTTTGGATGGGTGGGAAATGCCTTTGGGCACTATGTGACTTTAGATGCTATACCTCAAGCAAGGTCTAGGGTAGTATTCACTCATTTTTTGTGTTAATATTATTATTTGTAAGACTCCCAAACTCTATTAATTTGCAATCCAAATGGGGAAAGTGGACCCAAGCCTTGGTTTATGAGAATGCAACTATCTATTGCCCACAATTGTCAAAATTAGGACATGTAATAGTTGATTGCAAAGCTAGTGTGATTAAGGTGCCCAAGTTGAAATATAAATGTTCCTCCCCTCCATGTATTTTGAAATCCCAACAAGAGTATGGGCACTCCTTGGTGCTTGAGGATTATCCCTTTATGGATGGTCTACTAAAGCTTTTAAAGTCACCTAGTAGCTACCTTGTGTTGGAGCTAGCTGCAACTTAGAATGGAGCAATGCCTCTAAATGAAAATAAGAGTATGTTGGAGGAAGGGGAAATTTTTTCCACTCCTAAGGTGGCTAAGTTTTAGTCTAGTTTGAATTATCAACCTCCTTTTCATATGGTGGATTGGGAGAATGAAGCTCAAATAGGTGAAGATTAAGTGAAGGTAGGCTCAATGAAGAACACACTTGTTGAAAATAGCTCTGGATTAGGCTATACCAAAGATAATGAGATGCTCCCATTAAAGACTCTAGCAAAATCACAAGTTTTTGAAGTATCCTTGGAGGATAGCAACACATCTTGGAACCCCTTGTGTTTGAGGTGCAAGATGAGTTCATAGCCATAATGAGGATGTTGGAACTAAGGGAGAAATGATATTTCTTTGTTTGAGCCCAAATGCAAAACAAGCCTCAATTGTTCTTGGTGCTAATGGAATTATAACTAAGAATATAATTATAATCCCAAAAGCTAAAAAGTCATCCTTGTCATCGAGAGCTTCAATTAGTAACCCTGTGAACATAGAGAAAAAATAACGGTTAATCATAAAACTAAATCTCAAGCTAACAAGGTAGATGTGGGATTTGAAAGGAAGGTAGGGAAACCTTCAAAAAGAACATCAAGGCAAAAGGAGATGACCAAGGAAATCGCCAATGGAAAGGAAAAGACCCTAGATGCTAACACAAAAAATAAGAAATGAAGTTCTTTTAATGGAACATGGGAGGACTAAATAGTTCTCAAAAGCAACATGCTCTGAAAATTTGTATCATGGAGTTTAAAATAGATATCCTTTTACTCTAAGAAGTGAAAAGACTACCTAGACCTTCTCTAATATTGCTAAAAGAATTTGGCTAGGTTATTTTTTATCAGTGAAGATATTGGAGCACATTAGGGGGCATGCTAACTATTTGGAACCCAAATAAATTAAAGGAGAAGTTTTTGTAGTTACTCATAGCTTCCTTCTTGTGATTCTCACCTTGGGAAACTGTGTTTGAGGACTATTAATGTGTATGCCCCTAACACCTGGTCTAGAAGGAAGGATGTTTGGGATGATATTTTCTCATTTATCCCTGGTGATTTGAATTTGCTATGGATTGTGACTGATGATTCCAATTCTCCACTATTTCTCTCTGGAAAGACACGATGCCTAATAGAATACTCTGATAACATAATTGAGTTTTTAGAATTTATCAATATGACTGGTCTTTTTGAAAAATAATTGTTGGGTCATCCCTTGGTCAAATAACTAGAAAGGTGACTACCTCATCCAAGTTAAATTAATGGATAGGTTTTTGGTTTTGACTAGGGTGTAATGCCTCTCTTAAGGATCTCCCAAGAACTATCTTGGACTATAATCCTATACTCCTACGTGGGCTTGATAGATGTCCAAGTGCTCCTCTCCCATTTCGGTATGAGATCGTATGGCTCCCACACACATACTTCAAAGTAGGTTTCCAAACATGCTGGGATGCTCCTATCCAAGGGTTGACCATGTATATAGTCTCTCAAAATTTGGATATAATTAGAAAGTGAATTAAAGGCTAGGGTAGACCTATTATGGTGACATATTCACCCAAAAGAAGGAGATTAGATCTAAGCTTGAAAATTTATGGAATCTAATGGCTTATGGAGACTACTCTTATGCCCTACATGAAGATGAATGTAATGAAAAGATGACCTAAAAAAGGAAGAGGTCTATTGGAAGAAAAGATCAAGATTGTTATGGCTTAAAGTAGGGGATAAAAATTATACTTTCTTTCATGAGTTAGCTAGCAAACATAAGAAGAGAAATACTATAAAGAGCTTGATGAATGATGACAACTATGAAATCACTAATGATGCCCAACTTGGAGAAATGATTGTTCAATATTTCAAAGAAGCTTGTAGTAATATTCAGGACTTGAGATCTACAACTTTAAAGTATCATTTTCTACACCGCCTTCCAAATGCTTTTTGAGAGAAAATAATTTGAGTCTAGCTCCTATCTTTAAAGAGGAAGTTATGACCAACTACTCTTTCATGGGTGCTTGCAAAGCCCCAAAGTGAAATGGTTTTCCCCCTTCTTTCTTCTAGGAATTCTAGATATTGTGAGCTATGATATTACTCTGGTTGCTAGAGACTTTTATTAGTAGTGAAATTGCTCAAAAAGTTGAGTAACACTTTCATTGCTCTTGTCCCCAGAATATAAGAGCCAAAAAAGGTGACCGATTTTAGACCTATTAGCCCATGTAATGTTATCTACAATATTTTCTCTAAAATATTTTATGTATCAAATTGAGCCTTTCTTAGACAAATTCATCAATTGTAACAAAAAAGGTTGTTCTTGGAAGATTTTTTTTAATGGGGTTGTATCCACACAATTGATTATTTGCTATATGTTGAAGTGCATAATGCTAGGTATGGTTCTCAAACTTGACATCTCAAAGGCATATGCTAGGGTTTGGTGGGAATTTTTGTTTAAACTTTTCACAAGATTGGGTTTTAATGAGAGACTCATAAGATTTATAAAAGAATGTGTGCAAACTATTTGATTATCAATCTTAGTGAATTGAGTCCCAAGGAATTTCTTTAAAGATGATAGGGAAATAAGGCATGGCAACCCATTATTGCCTTACCTATTCATTTTTCTAGTGAAAGTCATGGGTTGGAACTTTCTAAATATGATTAGCTTTGGGAAGTTTCAAGGATTTATAGATGCCACTACTATGCGTCTTGTTCAATAGTAGTTTGTTGATGAAACTATTCTATTTTGGTAAGCCTTGGTTGTGGAAAATAGGGAGTGGGAGGTCTTTCTCTTGGACTATGCTAAGGTTTTAAGCCAACATATTAACTATGTGAAGAGGAGGGTCTAATTTTTTAACATAAGGAATATTTGTAAAATAAATTTAAAAACATTTTGGGATATTAGTGCACCATTTTTCTGGGTACTTCCCTAGTCTTCTACTTACTTTCTCACCCTAAATTTTTGGATTACTATACTCGAAAGAAAAAAAGAAATTCGTTGGTTGAAAATGCAAACCATTAAGTTGTTGGAAAACTATGCATCATGTTGTTTCCTTGCAAGATGTTCCTATTATTTTCTTTCCCTTTTCAAAATCTCTACAGACATGACAAAGAAACTTGAAAGAATCCATATAATCTTTTTTTGGACATGTGTTAAGAAAATAAGAGATTAGCCTTGGTTAACTAGGATATTGCATGCAAACCAAAATGCCAAGGTGGTCTTGGGATGAGAAAGCAAACAATTCTAAATAAAATACTAATTGCCAAAATGGGATGAAAACTTGCCCTAAAAAATGTAGACCAGTGTAACTTCATGATGGCAAAATACCTCAACTTTTATAAATTTTACATTATTCTTTCCTTAAATGGCTAGCCTCAAAGTTTGAAAATGTAGAAGAATATCCTCAAGTATACAATTAAGGATGACATGAAATGGTAGATTGGTAATGTCAGGAAAATTAGGTTTTGGGAGGACATATGGGTTAGGGATAAGGCCATGGTAGATAATCTAAGCCACATGGAATTTGTGGAGATTGCAAAAATATTATTTGGCCTACAAGTTGTTAATGATACTATAGGATTTCTAAGGTGGAAGGATTTAATAGAATGCTACTAGAACAGATCAAGCCTAATCCAAAAAGCTAGTGAGCTCCAAAGAATCACAAACAAGATTGGTTCTCCCTATTATGCATGGAGGATAAGTTCTTTTGGGTGAAGAACCAAAATGGATAGTTTTTTGTTAAATCAAGTTAAAAATTGTTGTTAAAGAATGAAAGTGCTTTGAACAGTTGGAGAAAAGTTTGGAATCCACAACTAATTCGTAAGATTAATTTCATTTGCTAGAAAACTATTCATAATAGAATCCTAATCCAAGATAACCTTGTTAGAAGAGGATTTCAACTCCCACAAATCCATTCTCTGTAAACAAGAGGAATAATCTATTCCTCACCTCTTACTACATTATCAAATTTCTAGGCAACTTTAGAAGTATGTGATGGAAAAGTTTGACCTACCATGGGTTTGTTGAACATGCCAAATAATTGAGAGGGGGGCGAATCAATTATTGCCATTAAAACTTTTCTTTTTTTGATTAACAATTAAATAGTAAAAATACAAATTTAATATTTGTCGATTAAGTTGTAATAATCTCTGCTGGTTTTGATTAAAAATATTGAACCTTGACTAGAGGGAATTTCATCAAACAATTGTTATACAATATACCGCCTTAAACAAAAATGCCTCTATACTATCACTTTACTATATATCATTATAAATGCCATGAACAATCATGTGAGAAGAAACTTCAACAAATACATGGATAGTGGTACAGACACATTAGACTATAATATCCATTTAATTTTGCAATGATAAACCTAGGTTAGTTATGCTTTGTGTTAATGATAGAATTCCTACACATGAGAAAAGAAGACCATAACATATAGTTACAAGTGTGAGATAGTACATATATGATTTGATAATATAGATTGCCACCGATTGGAAATGAGGGATCCCGTGAACTACCCATGAACTACTAATTGGGACACTTAGGTGATTTTGTAACCTCCTTCGACTTCTAGGTACTGTTCTTGTTATCAGATTCCTTTCTCGTCACTATTGGAGAAAGGTATTCAAGTGTTGCTTTCATTGTGATATGATTCTGAACTGTCAACCAGCTATTCCTTTTCAAAAACTCAACTTACTATATGTTTGATGCCAGAAAGAAACACTAGTAATGTACAATAGATGTAATGGAATGACATGCATGCAAAGTACTATATTATAACAATCTCCTCTGCTACATGGTGACTGCTCTCTTGTCTGCTTGACAACCTAAACCAGTATTACTCAATGATGACTTGTGCATGCAATCCTCATGTACTAACCTATTTTACTTCATTACTGTGAGAGAGACTTCAACTTCCTATCAGCCTCCATTGTATCCAATTGAACTTCAGTTCTAAAAGTACCAATGTGAGTTATAGGTTTGCGTCCAACCTCACTATTTTCCTTAAGGGGTTTTGTCCTTAGGAAATATCCAATCACATTTAAGAAATCTTTAGGATTTTATAAAGCAACATATATTTGTGGTGGTAATCCCAATGCAAATGTTTTCTTTTATAACCTTAAAGTGTGGAGAGATACAAACATCTTAGCAATGTGGGATAAAAAACTATTTCATCTTTTAGTCACTTGTCATTTGTCATAAAGTGACTTTAAATAATAAAGTACTTTATATTTCAACTCAATAAAATAAAGTGACTTTAACCGTAAAATTTCTCATTTAAAATCTCCTCAACTGAAACCAAAACTCTTGTGACTGGTTGACATCCTAAATCAGAGGCTGTTAGCCTATTTAGATGGAAAGATAGACCAACTAGGTGTCATTATAGATAGTGCGGAGAAGAGGACATTACATAAGTACATAAAAAATCCACAATAAAGATAAGCATGAAATACACAAGAACACCAAAACATAGAACACTAGATTTTATGCAGAAAGCCCAACTGGGAAAAGCCATAGAGAAGCTAATTCTCATGAAATATAAAAATGCATGTTAGGGTAACACCAAAAGGTGATATTGTACAAAGGCTCACTTCCAATACATGAAGGATCACTAACAATACATAAAGGCTCATTGTTGATACACAAAGGTTCATTACTAATACATAGAGGCTTATTGGCGATACACAAAGATTTAATGCTAGAAGATATGTATAGATATAGAATCCACCTCTAAGATCTATTAATGAACACGAATCTCCTTCACATAGATTCATAGTCACTTCATACAATCTACACAAGCTACATAAGCATTACAAATGCAAACATTCTCATACATACACATACACATGCACATACACATACGCATACGCATACGCATACGCATACGCATACGCATACGCATACACATACGCATACAAATACACATACACATACCCATACACATACACATTGAAATACACATACACAAAGACCTACACGTACAGATACACATACATGTACACACAGACACGTGTGCACACACACACACACATACACACACATACCCATACAATATTATTGTAGATCTATGTATGATTTGTGTGACCATACACTCAACATATACATCACACTCACATGCATCATGTCAACCTACACGTTTAAAATAGGTCACACCATGCCATTGTTGTGGGAAAGAAATTAATGAGGACCACCCCAAACAACACAAAATGTCATGCTTCATACTAAAACTGACACCGTCCCTAAAGCACTTAGACCCAATGGAAATGTGAAGAACATTACATCACACAAATGGGAATGAAACTCATCTAGATGCCTAATCAAACATAAAATTGCCATAAGCACACAACACAAGCCATCAGTGAAAGTAGTAACTAATACAAAAACTAACAATTAATATGTAATAATTGATATGCCAATTTTTGAGTTCCACATCAACTAATACATCCCAAGATTGAAATGGGGATATGTTGACATCAATGACAATCATTCATGAAAACCACATTAAGAAACATCAACTTCACATTCTAACAATCTCCCACTTTTGCATTGATGGCAATATTCATCAATAATAGGGTAATAACACATGGGATGAACTATGACTCCTATGACAATGTCTCATGCAGTTAGGGTTTTACTGTCTTAGTTGCTTGTTAGTGACAACCATCCTCTTGGGCCACCAATTCCATTTGTGATTTTTGTACCTTCCTTTCAACTACTACAGTGGTTTTTGTAAAGGTTTTGGTAATGGCATCTTATCCAATGGTCAATGTTCACCTATCTCCTTTAGCATATCTTTCTTTTTTGAAGCTTGCCTCTTCTATGTCAATGGTATTGGCTATTGGAGGTGGGAATGGTCCTCCTTTAGTAGGTTTATCTATTGGTGGCATTGTGTCCTCTTATGTGGGTCCTTTAGTTGTTGAGTCTTCCATGATGACTATGGCTTCTTTGGGGGCTTCATCTACTATGGCTAGGACTTTATCATCTCTTCCTAAGGGTCATGAACTTTTTTTCCATCAACGATGATTGATTTAGGAGATTTGGTTCCTATTCTATAGTTTCTCAGGAAGGATCTTGTGACTCTTGGGGATTCTTATGCAAAATGTATGGCTAAAGGTAGGGGCAAGGGGTTTGTCCTTGTTCCTAAGGTGAATCATGCTGATACTGGACTATTTCCTATTTGTCATTCTATTGCTATATTTCATCTAGATGAGGAGACTGTTACTGAAATTGATCAATGTTCTTTTGACCTTACTTCTAGTGTAGTCATCTTCCAATTTTGGGGATTCTGGCCCATTCTTTTGGGGCTCCATACCTAGATCTATAAGCACTAGGAACCCATCATTTCATACTCTATTTAGTTTTTCCCTATGGCTAAGGACTTTTTTATTTCCAAATTTGAAAATGTGGTTGATAGAAAGATCATTTTGTGCAAGAATTTTTTCACTTGGGAGAATCACTTTCCATTGATGATAAAACCTTGGCATCTAGATTTTAACCCCTTTTTTGAATCCTTTTGCAAGATGCCAGTTTGGGTTATACTCCCCCCCCACACCCCACTTCATCTATCGATGGACGCATTTCTGGAGGAAGTGTGTGAGGTGCTTGGAGATTTTTTGATGGTGGATGTAGTCTTATGATATTGTTCATTTCAAGTATCCTCGTATTTTGGTTGATATTGATACTTCTAAGGGAATTACAAAGAAGATTAAACTTATGAATCCTAAGGGTTTTTGGATCCAACATTTGGACTATAAAGGGATTCCCTTTAGATGTAAAAGATGCTTCAAGATTGGCCTGTGGTAGTTAAATGTGATCAAGAGAAAGTGATTTTTGAAGAAACCTTCTTCTTGGTGAAAAGGTACTTCTCAATATTACATGATTTTTAAGAGCTTCTCCCATGTGGTTTAACAAGATCTTCATGTCAATGGTTCATAGGGGCATGATGTGGGTTCTACAGTTCTATTCTAGTAGATCATAGGATAGTTCCTTCTCATGGGGCTATAGTTGAGGGTGCTATCCCTATTGCTAGCACAAATAGTGTTAGAGATATAGCTCTTTCTGGTCAACTGGTATTTCCAATGAAGCTTTGGATGGTGTTGTTGGATATGTTCCTGTTGAACCTATACTAGTGTATGATAGGGACCCTATTGGTGAGTCTACTAGTGATATCCTTGTGGGTGTTGCTATCTCTGGGGCTATGTCTAGTCTTGGTTCTACTAGTGCTACATAGTGTGTTAGCTTTTCCACATGTATATGGATCTATATATTAGATTCGTTGGATAGGAAGGACAAGGTTGCTAAAGTGGAAGAAGGCTAGATTTCAGTCTAAGGTAAACATTCCACAAGGTCTTCATCTTCTTTTGATATGACCCTTTTCTCTCATTAGTTGTTACAAGTAGTGGTTGTTGTTGCACCAAAGCATTGACCTATCAATGCTTGATACAACCACTAAACTTAAGAAGACACATGAGGCTGTTAAACCATATCATGGATCCCCATGAGAGACATTGGCTCATTGCCAACAATCCCATCCCAACATACTCATTGTGGCATGTGGATTTGAACCTAGGACCAAGACTTGGCACCACTTCTTACAAGTAGTGGTTGTCGTTGCACCAAAATATTTACCTATCAATGCTCATACAACCACTAGGTTTATAGAAGACACAACAGGCTATTAAACTATGTTGTGAATCCCCATGAGAGATGTTGGTGCATTGCCAAAATTAGTTGGGAGCCAAAGAAAAATCTTAATATGTTCCTCTTGTAAGTGTTTGTTCCAAGTTGAGGAAGCTTGTTATCAAAACCCTTACAAAGAGTTTGAGCTTCATTTTTGTTCTTCCTAGTTTGTTGGTTGTTTATTTTTTGGGCAGTCTATGCTTTGTTTGTCTATCCTTTCTTGGGTTTTCTTTGGTTGTTTGTTCTAGGTTGCTAGATTGTAAGTATTTTATCTATGCCAACTATGTATCTTTGTGGGGTTATTCCCCCCCTATTTATTGTATATATTTTTAGAGCCCTTTCAAAACCTAATTTTCTCTAATAAAAAATAAGGTAACAACAAAAAACTTGATTTTGCAACAAACTGTAACCAACATGTTACTGAAAAAATTCCAAGAATCTCCAAGTCTCTCCCCCTTTAAAAAACAATAACAAAGGGAAAATCAAACTCCCCCTTTTTGAAAGACATCGCTCCCTAAGAGGAAGCCTCCAAAAACTAAATTAGAAAAGTATAGACATGCAAACCACTAGATCAACTCACACAGCAATGCATTTAATTTATAGTAGCAAGGGGTACATCACCTAACTTCCCTCTAAGATAAGAGTATATTTTCGCAAAGGTCAAGTAAATATGTCTACAACATTTTCCTTTTTGGGTACAAACTCCATCTTTACTACACCTTCTTCAACTTTTTATCTGACAAAATGGTATCTAATATCAATGTATTTTGTTAAGTAAAGCATCACTATTCAACATACAAATTGCACTAGTACTATCATACATGATAGGAATTGGTTTTGCAAAATTGATTCCTATATCCTACAAAGTTTTTTTCATCCATAATACCCAAGTGAAATCAATAGATGTTGTATTGTACTCTGATTCAACAATTGATAATCTTACAAAATCCCACTTCTTGATTGACCAAGCAACTAACCAAGAGCCAAGAAAAGAAGCTCCACTAATGGTACTCCTTTGGCTATCAAAATAATCAACCCAATCAGCATTTGTATATGCTATTAGTGAAAAATTTGACTCTCATCTAGATAACACACTCCCATATCTTATGTTCCTTTCAAGTATGTGAAAATACTCTTTTGATTCTTTTTGAAATTTGGTTGCTAGGAATACAACATACATGATGTATGATTTTGTAGTAGTCAAATACAAAAACCTTTAATCACTTATCTATACATATTTGTGCCTACTTTTGGTGAGTGGTCCTCCTTAGTCAACTTATAAATGGTAATAATAGGAGTGCAAATAGGTTTGAAAATTTTGAGATAAATTTTATTTAGTAACTCCACATACTTGGATTGAGAGATAAAAGTGGCTTTGTGATTCTAACTAAATTGTTACCCGAGAAAGAAATTAACTCTCCTATCATTGGCATCTCAAATTCTATCAATATTTCTTCATAAAAAATATTGCACAAGTCATCTTTTCCTCCAAAGATGATATCATCAAAGACAACAAAAATCATAATTTCTTTGAATTTACCTCATTGTTGCATCCTTTCTTGAATCCCTGACCAATTAAATATTTGTATATTTTTCATTCCAGGCTCTAAGTATGCACTTCAGTCCATATAAAAGCCTTCTTCAAATTGTAAACCTCATCAAGATCCTTTTCTTATATGAAACCTTCTTGTTGTTGAATGTATACTTTTTCTCTCAATTATCCATTTAGGAATGCACACTTGACATCCATTTGGTAAACCTTGAATCTCTTGAATGCTACAAATGCCAAGAACCTCCTAGTGGCCTCTATCTGAGAAATAGGAGTATATGTCTCCTTAAAATCAATTCCTTTAAGATGTGAATACCATTTGCATACAAATCTTTCTTTATTCCTTTCAACTTTCCATTCTCATCTAGCTTGTGCTAGTACACTCTCTTTGTAGCTATCACATTCTTATTTTTAGTCTAGGCACAATTTCCCAACTTTTATTCTTCTCAATTTGATCAAGTTCTTCCTTCATAACACTAATCCAACTATGATCATTACAAGCCTCTATTACAAATTTTGGTTCAACTTTTGAAAGTAAGCATAATAGGGCATGATCTTGTATTGCCTTGATTTTGGTAACAGCTCCTATCTTCTTGTCTCCAATGATCTGAGTTTCAAAATGATGTCTATATGTGTATCTTAGTTTCTTAATAGAGGATGTTGGTATTGATGTTGGTGGAACATCATTTTCTTTCTTGTCTTCTATTATTATGTTCTCTACATCACAATCATACTTGATATACCTTAAAGGATCCATTGAATTTGATGAAAGCTCAACCTTGCAACTACCAAGAATCAATGCATGTAAACACTTGTCATAGAAAGAGAGGACAAAAACTATGGAGGATGGAATTCATAGATCCACAGAGGATACAATTTATATGAGCAAAAAGATAAATTTCTATTAATTAAAAAGTGTTGTTAAGAGAGATCAATCCTTATAAAATGATATCAAAACCCTAAAAGGTAAAACCTAGGTTGCATGATAATAATTAATAATTATATGCCTAAAGTTTTGTTTATGTAAAATAGAGTTAATAAGAAAATGCCTTATTACTCTAACACCCCCCTTAAGATAAAATTAGGGAGTAGCTAAAAACTTATAAATTTGGGTTCCAAGAACAAGGCCTGATGAGGTAACTAAGCACAACTAAATCTTTGTAAGGAGGAGAAATAGAGAAAACCACGTGGGAAAAACCTTACTCCAAGAAGAGATGGAAAGAATGCTAAAAGAACTAGTGAAGGACTAAAGAAGCCTCCAAACTAGAGAATGTCCCAAAAGATAGGAACAAAAGGATAATCATGAAGAACACCATTGAAGCATAAGAAGCTGCAAAGCTCAGTCGAAAAAAAACCATTGATCTGAAGAACCTCCACTGCAATAGAAACTAAACCGATAGAGAAGAGTGTGATCTGCATGAGTGCCCTTAGAAGACATTACTTGAATCAAGAGGTACACAAAGGAAAACAACTGAACTTGAAGATACAAATGACATGAAACACCAAAGTTTGAAGAGTTGATCAATCGAACATGGAAGACTGCATCCAGAGTAGGAACAAAAAGAAGAGTGTCTATATGGTTAATGATCCATCTTACCAGAATACATAGGTACCTATCCACCGCATGTGCCTAGTACATAGGAACAAATACTGAATACATAGCTCACTCCATCAAACCAAGGAAGCATAAGAAACAATGGGAAAACCCTCCCCCCTCCTCCCTAATGCAAACAAGGGTAAGGTGACAAGCAATTGGAAAGTGGGCAAAAAGAACTCCATATCAAGGAACCATGATCATGATGCAAAAAAGAATACATATGTGTGTACTGAGGTGATCAATCTCAAACACATCATGAGGCTAATGCCATGGATGGAATACTCACCGAAAAAGGAAGATGGTAACTAAAAAGGCAAAAAATAAACCCCCCATGGCACTTAATTAGAGTGCTGCATGTACAATAAGGTAGAAGATATGGAGAAACCCAAAAATATAGTAATTTATATTAGTTTTTTCAGATGACACTATTCGAATTAGAAGAAAAAACAAGGCAAAAATAGCTAAAACAAAAATACAGAAGGAATATGGCATTTTATCTCAGTGTGTTTGCAAAAATGTATACAATAGATGTCTACAAAGACCAGAAGAGACATAAGGCTAATAAAACAGATAGTACAACCCATGAAAAATCATTTGAAGCAATAAAAATGATCCCTAGACATGCAATGACCAAGATATCCACCAGAATGCAAAAATGAAAATAACTGAATAGAATGGTCCTATAGAAAAATCTCAAAAAATAACTAGCATCACTAGAAAGAGTATAGAAAGGTCTTTCCAACAATACAAAATTTTTCCAAATTGAAGATTAGATGCTCAAGATATGTCTCCCATATTGCAAAAATGAACTCTTGACTTTGAAAGGAAAAAATCCATAAAAAATGTATCAAAACTATAAATTACCTGCACCAATATGACGGGCTTGGAACCAACTTTCCATTGACATCACCTTTGCGGAAAATAAAGTTTTTTTGCTTGAAATATGAGTAAAAAACCACCAATAACTCCAAACTGAGTTGAAGGGGAAAACATGCATGCTAATGTAGGTACTGACATCAACAAGCGACGAGCCCAAATTTGATGATCAAATGACTATTAAGGTAAAATAATGTCATAAAATTGACCTAATTGTTGGAAAAAAAAGTTCATCCTTGCTAGAAAAAGAACATGCTAGAAAATGTTGTCTACTAAAAAAATCTTGAGAAATTTGAGCCAGTGTTAGAAAAATGATTTCTGTGACTAATAAAAATTTGCATGCACCAAAAGGTTAAAAAAAAAATTTGCATGCAAAATGGGTGAAAAACACTTGAAATCGCTAGAGAGAAAATACATAAAACCACAATATATGGCTAAAACTATTGGTGATTTAAAAAAAAGTGCAAACTCTGATGATGTCACAAGATTACGCATGTTAAGGCACACAAAATGAAATCAAGGTCGGGTGGGGTCACAGGCTGTTGTAGGTGGATGAAAAGTCGCCATGTGGCAGGTGTTCAGTAGATGTAAAAACCACAAAACCCCATGTAAATGCACCCCAAAACATGATGATTTTCCTTATAAAAAATATCCTTAAATAATGCATGTAATAGTCCCCCCAAAAAAATTGTGCAATTGTTTTCAAAGGGACACCCATGTTGTTAGCATGAATGTTGATGATACTACATTGGGGGAGTATTCTGACCATTGGAGAGTATTGATATGTTGCATTCATGACTGTGTTTTTCATTGATGTCAACATAATGTTGTTTCTATAAAGATTGATAGAGCGGAAAATAGAGATCTTGTTGGTATGAACAATGGTTTGATTGTTTGGTCATGCACATTTATGGACATTTTTAGCATAGTATCCTGATGACTTGGTTAAGAGTGCAGAGTCTAAGACAATGGCATACGAAAGTTGTACCTGATTTACAGAGAGCAGTTCAGAGACAAAGTATTGGGAAAACAGTTCCTAATGATTGTTCTCTATCTTACATTTTAGATGTAATGAAGTGATGCACAATCAAGCAATGATAGAGGACAGTCAGATGATGACATTAGTGAGTGCACAAGTCTTAGTATTGTAGATGTGGAGTTTTGTATAGACTGTGAACCGATAGTGCTATTAGAATTGTAATTAATTAATTATCTTATTATAATTAATTAGGAAAGCCTCAAGGCTAACTCAAGGGATTATTATGAAGATATGGTATAAAGGAAAGATGTTTTCCTTGATTGTAATGCGTTTCAAGTATTGTGATCATTGTTCAAGTGCAAAATGTGAAAAGGAGTAGAGTGCTTGTTAAATGCATGTAAGCGATCCAAATTTTTTTTGGATGTGTAGTTAGAGATCTGGTTACAAGATTTGAAGGAGAAAAAGTCCAATTGACAAGATAGAGACAACAGAAAGAAGTACAATTCAGTTCTATTATTTTCCAAGGAATAATACAAAGATCATTTAGACAACGGGTTCATTTGTCTTGCCCTCAGAGCTATTTGGGCAGTGGGTCCAATTGTCTTCCACAACTCCTAACAGGGATTAAAAATCTCCTCACAATGACTCATATGTATTTAATGTTGTAACAAACTCCTAATAGGGTCTATCCTCTAACAAGAAATATTTATATTAGTACATCATCTTGTGGGTACCATCCCCACCGGGGTTTTCTCTCTAATCAAGGGTTTCCCTAGTTAACATATCTGGTGTTATTGTGTATGAGTATCTTGTTATGGTTTCAATTTATATTACTCTTATGGTTAAGATTGTTTAAATCTGTTGCTTGTGATAATAGTTAGATAAGTGATTCACCCTCCTCCTCTCAGTTATATTAGTGGACTAAATATTCTAACAATGGGTATAAGAGATTTAGGTCCTTGAAGGAAAAAGTTAATAGTTTTGGGAGATCAATGGTGAATATGTTCAGGAAGGATAGTCCAAGATTCAATGAGGCCAACTATGATAGTTGGGAGGAAAAGATAGACTCATCTATTGTGCATGAGTCTAGGATATTGGATCTTGACAAAAAGTAAGAAGACAATCGTTAACAAAGAAGATTTTGAAGGTTGTAGTGAAGAAGAGAGAGATCTATTCATGTGTAATATGAGAGCAAGAGAATCCCTACTAACAACAGTTCTAGAGAATGAGTATAGTCAAGTAAAATCACTTGTAACATCTCATGAAATTTGGAAAGCTTTAGAGTCTACATTTGAAGGTGATGATCATGCAAAAAGAATGAGATTATAGAATTGGATATGCACATTTCAAGATGCTAGAATGATGGAAGATGAATATGTAAGAAGTTATATTGGCAGAATATTATAAATGGTTGCAGCTATTTAGTCTCATGGTGGAACCAATGAAGATGATGGGGTTGTATGGAAGATCTTGAAAATTTTGACACCACCATTCAAGCCAATAGCTTAGATGATTCAGCTAGTGATGCCTTGCACTAAAAATTTCACTAAGGAAACATTACTTGGAAGATTAGAATCAGAACAAGTAGATTTGAGATAGTTTGGTGAACTTGCAAGAGTTGAAACAACCTTTAATGCCCTAAACATTTGACCTAATTTGACAAGGAGTGCAATCACCCATGGAGATTTCGCTGGTAGCAACATAGCTGATGAAAACAACAAGATTGAGGAAGGAATAGCCCTTCTGGTGAAAAGAGAAAAAGATGGTAAGAAAATTTTTAAATGTTGGACTTGTAATGAATTTGGTCATTATGCATCTAAATATCCTAAAATAGAGAAACTATACAAGGGAAGATTTAACCCTATAAGAGATAGAGATAGAAATTATTTATATGCAAATGAAGATGAAAAATTTGATGAGAAAGGTCAAAGTGAGAGTGATGATGAATTAGGATTTGTTGCTATCAAGGAAGATGATCTTGATAGAAAAATTAGAGAAGAAAGAGCTCTAGTTACCCAAGTGGAAAAGAAGTCTAATTGGATAATTGACAGTGATTATTCACATCACATGATTGGTGATATGGATAAGTTTTTTAAGTTTAAGAATCATGATGGAGGTATTGGTAGAGTTGGTAACAATGCATCCTGTCATATAACAGTAATTGGATCCATTATTCTTGATGGTAAATTTAACACTAATGATGTCCATTTTGTTGATGGATTGAAGCATAACTTGTTGAGTGTTGGATAGTTGGTGGAAAAAGGTTATCAATTGCAGTTTACTAAGAAGACCTCCACTATCAAAGATAGAGATGGTAAGATGATTGGAACTAGTACTAGATCCAGAGTTAATGTATTTCAGTTGAATCCTACTGAGATGACATGTTAGCTAAAGTGGATAACAATTGGTTGTGGCATAGAAGATTCTATCACATAAACTTTGAGAACATTGTGAAGGTTAGTAGAACTTTTGTAGTTAGAGACTTTCCTAAGATTGTTAAGCCTTCTAATGTTGTATGTAAGGAATGTATTTTGGCTAAGCAAAAAAAAGTATCATTCCCTAGCAAGAAGTTCACTACCATAGAGAAGCTAGAGATTGTTCACACAGATCTAAGTGGTCCTTCAAGAACAAGATGATTCTATGGTGAAAGGTATTTTATGAATTTTGTTGATGATTTCACTAGAATGATGTGGGTAACATTTCTTAAAGAGAAATTTGAAGCCTTTGAGAAGTTTAAGATATTTAAGAATAGAGTTGAGAATGAATCTGGTGTTAAGATTAAGTGTTTGAGATCTGATAGAGGAGGAGAATTTACCTCTAGAGAATTTAACATGTTTTGCAAATAAAATGGAATCAAAAGGCAACTATCTACACCTAGAACACCTGAGCAAAATGGGATTGTTGAGAGAAGAAATAAGTCTTTAGCAAAGGCATCTAGAGAAATGCTATTTGAAAATGATGTTTCTAAGACATTTTGGAGAGAAGTAATGAATACAATAGTGTATACTCTGAATAGAGTACATGTCAGAAAAGGTATGGAAAAGATACCTTATGAGCTATGGTTTGGACATCCACCATCAGTCAAATATTTTAGGATATTTGGGAGAAAATATTATATTAAGAGAGACAATGACTTTGGTAAGTTTGATCCAAGAAGTGATGAAGGTATGTTTCTTGGCTACTCTTTGAAAAATAAGGCTTATAGATGTTTCAACTATAGAACTAAGACAATAGTTGAATGCACATATGTAAGGATTGATGTGAAATTTAGAACAAAAGAAAAGGTGATAGATTATAATTTAGATGAAGAAGAAAATAACTCTAGAATTGTTAAACAAAATGCTTAAGTTTTGTTTCAAACTAACAATGACTTGCAAAATGATGTGCTAACTTTTGAGCATAGAGGAGAACAAAGTTCTAAATCTAGAGAAGAGATAAGAGTTAAAATGTTAATTCCTACTTGTAACCAAAATTTGACAAGGAATCACCCTCCTGAGTAGATAATTGGAAGTAAAGACAAAGGTGTTATGACAAGGAGCAAAGTAAGTGAAGAGATATGCTTGATATCTCAAGTTGAACCCAAGTGCACAAATGAAGCAGTCAAAGACAATCATTGGATTCAAGCAATGAAGGAAGAATTGGATAAGATAATAAAGAACTATGCATGGGAGTTAGTTCCTAGACCAAAAGACAAGAATGTGATAGGAACAAAATGGGTTTTCAGGAATAAAATGAATAAGCAAAGAGAAGTTTTGAGAAACAAGGCCAAACTTGTTTGTAAAGGTTATTCACAGCAAGAAGGCGTTGATATGAGGAAACATACGCAGTTATAGCAAGAATGGAAGCTGTAACGATGTTCGTGGCTTATGCAATCAATAAGAAATTCAAGATTTATCAGATGGATGTTAAATCGGCCTTTTTGAATGGAGAATTAGAAGAAGAGGTTTATATTGAGCAGCCTGAAGGATTTCCTTTATCAAAAGATAAAGACATGGTATGTAGATTGAAGAAAGCTCTTTATGATCTGATGCAAGCCCCAAGAACCTGATATGTGAGGTTGGACAATTACTTGTCAAAGCTTGGATTTCCTAAAGGTATGACAGACAGTAACTTGTACCTAAAAGAGATTGAAGAAGGTTTGTTGATCATTGTAATATTTTTTGATGACATCATTTTTGGAGGTAATGACAAAGCTAGTGATAAATTTGCTGAGGAGATGAAGAATGAATTTGAAATGAGCATGATAGGAGAAATTTAGTTTTTCCTAGGCTTGCAAATTGTGTAGAATAATTATGGTATATTCATTTCACAAGCTAAGTATCTAAAAGATTTGTTGAAAATGTTTGATTTGGAAAGTTGTAAACCTGTTGGCACACCTATGATAACTGGTCACAAGTTATCCAAAAAAATGAGACACTTGCAGTGGAGCAGAAGAAGTTTAGATTAGTGATTGGAGATTTGCAATATCTTACTCACACCAGACCAGATATAGAAAATGCAATTGGGATTGTAGCTAGATTTCAAGTTGATCCTAAGGAATATCATTTCACAATAGTTAAAATAATATTTAGATATCTAAAAGGGACATTTGATTTTGGAATTTGGTATGATAGATCAAGTGATTTCACACTTTGCACATATACTGATGTTGACTGGGTAGGCAGTGTGGATGATAGAAAGAGAACCAATGGTGGAGCATTCTTTCTTGGAGGAAGATTGGTTTCTTGGTTGAGCAAGAAGCAAGATTGTATCTCACATAGCACTATTGAGGAAGAGTATGTTGTAATAGCAAATAATTGTAATCATGTTATGTGGATGAAGCAGATGTTGAAGGATATCAAAATTGAGATTGAAGAGCCTGTTATCATTTAACATGATAACACAAGTACAGTGAGTATGTCTAAGAATCTTGCATTGCATTCTAAGACAAAACATGTATCTATTAAGTATCATGTGTTGAGAGAGAAAGCACCAGAGAGGGAGATCCAATTGGAGTATGTAAGTACTAAGGATCAAATTGTAGATATCTTTGTGAAGCCATTTCCTAAACATACATTTTAGTACTTGAGAGGTATGCCTCTGCCTACTTCTAAGTAGGAGATGCAAAAAGTGCATTAGTCCAGTGGTATAGAGCACTATTATTTGACTAGACTGAATGATGATGCTTCCTATAATGGGGAGTATCTAGTATGTACCAAGTCATTGAGGACTCTTAGTATTTTGTATTTGGTATTGAACAATGTCTTTGGATACCTGAGTTGGTTAATGATTTTTAGCAATTGATTAACAATTGGTATTGAGATTGACACCTTTGACATTGATGTCAATGGGGGAGAGAATATGCATGAAAAACACTTCCTAAGGTATGGGAGAGAGTATGTATGGAAGAACTCCTAACGTAATGGGGGAGAGATTTGGTCAAGAAGCAACATCATAGTTTTACTTGGTATTCTTGGAACTTAGATGTTTTTCATCTATGTTGCCATCAATGCCAAAGGGGGAGATTTTTAGCATGAATGTTGATGATACTACATTGGGGGAGTATCTTGAATATTGAAGAGTATTGATAAGTTGCATTCATGATTTTGTTTTTCATTGATGTCAAAATAACATTATTTCTGTAAAGACTAGCAGAGTAGTAGACATAGTTCTTGATGTTATGAACAATGGTTTGCTTGTCTAGTCATGTGTCGTTATGGACATGTTTAACATAGTGTGTTGATGACATGGTTAAGTGCATAAAGTCTAAGTCAATGGTGTACAAAAGTTGTACCTAATTTACAAAGAGCAATTCAGAGATAGAGTATTAGGAAAGTAGTTTCTAATGATTTTTGTCTATCTTACATCTGAGATGTAATGAAGTGATGTGCAATCAAGAAGTGATAGAGGACAATCAAATGATGACATCAGCACGTGCACAAGTTACGCGTGAATTTTTGTATAGACTGTGAGTTGATAGTGCTATTGGAATTGTAATTAATTAATTATCTTATTCTAATTAATTGGGAAAGCCTCAAGGCTGACTCAAGGAATTATTATAAAGATATGGTATAAAGGAAAGATGTTTTCCTTGATTGTAATGTGTGTTCAAGTATTGTGATCATTGGTCAAGTGCAAATTGTGAAAAGGAGAAAAGTGCCTACTAAATGCATGTAAATAATCCAAGGGATTATTGGATGCACAGTTAGAGATCTAGTTACAAGATCTGAAGGAGCAGAAGTCCAGTTGATAGGACAAAGATAGAGGAAAGAAATACAATTCAGTTCTATTAATTTTCAAGGAATAATACAAAGATCATTTGGATAGTGGGTTCATTAGTCTTGCCCTCAAAGCTATTTGGGTAGTGGGTCCAGCTGTCTTCCACAATTCCTAATAGGGGTGGCACAACTCCTAATAGGGATTCAAAGTCTCCTAACAGAGACTCATATGTATTGAATATTGTAACAGACTCCTAATAGGATCTATCCTCTAACAAGGAATATTTATATTAGTACATCATCTTATAGGTACCATCCTCACTGGGGTTTTTCCTCTGATCAAGGGTTTCCCTAGTTAACATATCTGGTGTTATTGTGCATGAGTATCTTCTTGTGGTTTTAGTTTACATTACTCATATGGTTAAGATTGTTTAAAGTTATTGTTTGTGATAATAGTTGGATAAATGATTCACCCCCCCTCTCAGTTATATCAGTGGACTATATATTCTAACACACGTATGGGTTGAATAGTTACCAAGTTGTGGCTTGAGATTAGCGTCAAGGGCCTGAAGTGGAGCTCTTGGAAAGTGCATGGGCAGAATCCCAAAAAAATTTGTCATTGGTTGCTAACATGGCTTAGATTTCTGTGCAAGGCCACATTGGTTGAACAATCCGAGCAAGGCCCAAGGGGAGCACCATCGTCAGGAGGGTCAAGGTAGAATGATAGGGCCCAAGGTAGAATGAAGCCGACAAGTGTACGAGATACAAATGCAGTAGGGAATAAAGGCACCCCTATCATGTTTTCAAAATAGATTTTTGTTTTGTTTTTTATTTTGTATAAAAACAAAAACCACAATACTATGATGTATGAATATGCATGTGCTCCTTTCTTTTTTATGAAAGATTTTTTTTAATTATATATATATCCTCAATTTGTGTGGCCAAGTTGTATGACCTAGGTGTAATTTTTTTTTGCCTCGAAAGCAGATTTGTCCAAATGGGATAAATTTTACATGAAAATAGAGGTTTTTAGGTGCTTTGAGCTCAACAATGATGTCTATTTGGGATCAAAGTGGCCCAAAATGAATGTACTACCTAGATCCAATCAAAATCCTCCTATAAACATAGATCTAAAAAAGTATTTCCAAATCTCCCATGAAGAGAACATGGGCATGGAAGTCTAGAGCTCTGATACCATGTTGAAGTTGATGAAAGCTCGACCCCACAACTCCCAATAATCACTGCATGTAAACACCTATCATAGAAAGAGAGGAGTCAAGCTATAAAGGATGGTAGTCACATATCCATGGAGGAGACACTCTTGATGAAAAAAAAAGAGAAATTTCTATAAATAAAAAATTGTTGTTTTTAAAAGAGATCAATCCTTATAAAAGGAGATCCAAACCCTAAAAGGTAAAACCTAGGTTGCATGATAATAATTAGTAAAAGGATGAATGACACAGTACAAGGTAGGAGAATCCCCAAAGGAGATGTCCTAGCCCCCAACAAATAACCACACATCAAAATATAAACAATAAAATAAAGATTTAGATCCAAAATAACAACAATTCTCATAATAGAATCATAAGATTTACATCCAACATGTCTAGTTGTAAGGCCTTCCAGATCACGACCAAATACAAAGCAACTACAATAGTAATTTTGTAAGACCTTGCAAGATCCAAACTCTAACTAGCCTAGACTATAATCTGGTAGAAACCTCAAGAAGAATCTAAACTTGTGTTTGCATGTTTCCCAAGCCGACACTTATCTACTAGCTTTGCTCAAACTTCTCTCTCCTCACCTACTCTATCTTTTACATGCTAAGTAATGACAATCTAGACTTCACAAGACCCCCTGCTTATACTAAAACAAGCTACAAGTCAGCCTAGCAAGTTACATTAATTAAATACACCCTCATGTCACATGTTGGCTTGACAACAATCATTAAATACATGAAATAACTAAATACTTATGAAAAGACCCAAGTTTACAATGCATAACTAACTCAAAATACCACATAAGAGTTCACACCCTTAGGCATAGGTCCACGTACCATCCATAGATCCAAATCCAAGAGCACACACACCAACTCCTTGAGATCAAAGGTCTACTAGTAGATCAAGAATACATGACCAACAATCACCAAAATGGCTCTAACTCCAACACAATAACTCTAATCATCACACACACTTAGGAAAACATTCCCTAATGTGCCCTAAACACATCCCCAACTACGCAAACTATAGGTCCATAAAATCAAAGTGCGATGCTCCTACATTAGACTTCCCAGGTAGATAGAAAAGAATGTGACATACTTTGATGCCAAAGAAATTTCTCCAACCAACATCATCTTCACCAAAGGCTTCCAATCCATCAAGGACAAGAGAACTAATCTGCACATCAACCATCTCTACTTCATCCATTCAAACATCAGAATAAAAAGAATCTCAATAACCCAATCAACATATTCACTCCGAGGAACAAACTAAACATAATGCTTCACCAACAATTCCTGCAACATATAAACTACATGTGAATCCAAAACCATATCCTCGTCAACAAAAAATTGGTAGTCCACTTCAACCATATCAACAATAACTATTACATCCTCAATCAACTCAGCAACATATGAATTCAGATCCATATCAACGACCATATTCACATCCTCATCCATATGTAAATCCTCATAATCAACAATCTCATTGTTTAGAAAAAGATGCTCTACAATATGTAACTCATTACCCACAACAACATGATTATCCATGACTAGGTGCTCTACAATTTTCATGTCAAATCCAATCTAATCATGAAAAAAAATCTCCTTTCTATTCTCAACAAGGTTAGGAACTTTTCCAGTAAGGTCAGCTATCCCATCAACAACAACAAGTTTCACTATAGGTCTCATATCAGACTCCACAAACTGATAAACAAAAATAATCACACATACCTCTTCAACTTTGGTGAAGTCATCCTTTACCTCTTCCTTAATATAAAATGGTCCTCTTCTCTAAACAATCTTGTTAACTAACCATACCACTCTCCTTCTGATCAATAATTTCCAACTTTAGTAGCATAAAAATTTCTTCTCCTTATCTTCAACTTGTTTAGACAAAGCAACGTTCACCCGAGAAAATACCTCAGTTATCTTCGTCTCCACTACATCACGAAGATCTACAATCAGCCCAAGGCCCAATCTTCTTGGAGACATCTTCCAAGATCTTCACAAACCCTCTGCAAAAAATCTCCAAGTAGATCCAACCTTCGCTCAACAAGATCAACATGTCATCTTCATAACCATCAATCCATATCAAGATCCATCTACAAGTCCTTGGTAACTGTAAGTCAGAACCACAATCTTCCACCTCACAACCAAGATATATAGGACTCTAGAAAGAACAATCCACCACAAGATCAAACTCTGCTCCACAAGATCAACCTCTAGCTATGATAATCTCCAACCAGATGAAATATTCATTATAATACCACTTGATGCAGGGCAAGGAAGGATAATCCCCAACAAAGATGTCCTAATCCCCAAAAAATAACCACATAGTGGAACATAAACAATAACATGGAGTTTAAGATCCAAAATAACACCAATTCTCATAATGGAATCATAAGACTTACATCCAACATGCCCAATTGCAAGGCCTTCCAGATTACAACCAAATACAAAGAAATTACAATAGTAATTCTACAAGACCTCGCAAGATCTAAACTCTAGCTAGCCCAGACTACAATTTGGTAGAAACCTCAAGAAGAATCTAAACTTGTTCTCACAATATAATGAGAAAACACCTTATAACTCTAATAGAAACCCTATAAAAGTCCTTATCAACCTTCGCATTCACACTTCCAACAATTTTTTTCAACCTTTTATTTTAACAATGATACACTTTGCTTTTGGCTATATATCCCTAAAAAATTGCTTCATCAACTCTACTATCAAATTTGCCATTATTTCCTTCATCTCTTTAAATATAACATTTTTTGCTAAAGACCTTGAAATATTTCACTATCAATACTCTTCTATTCCATAATTCATAAGAAGTATTTTCATATTTCTTTTATTACAAAAATTTGTTAATAGTGTACATTAAGTATGCATTGCTTCTCTCTAGTAAATTTCTAGTAGTTTGCCTCTTTTAACATCATTCTGGTTACTTCTTGAATCCTTTGATTCATCCTTTAAACGACAACATTTTATTGAGGTGTTCATGTTGCTGAAGATTCTCTTAATATCATGCCTTTCATAATAACTTTCAAAAGCATCATTTATAAAGTCTTCCCCTTTGTCAATCTCAAACATTTAATATTTCTACCACATTTATTTTCAACTCTAGCCTTGAATATTTTGAATTTATAAAATGCCTAAGATTTATCTATGTGAAATGAAACCCAAATCATTCTTGAATAGTCATCAATAAGCAATATGAAATACCTTTCACCTTGAAATCTCCTTATTTTGGTACGACCATAGAGATTGGTGTGAATATTCTTTGATACATCAATAGAAGAGTAGTCTTTTTCCTGTTGGAATTATTTAGAATAACTTGGGGGGGCGGGGGGAGGGGTTAATCAGTATCTAAGGTCCAAATGTACAAATAAAACTTTTCAATGCTTAGTAGACCCATATCCATAAAACCTTATTATGCATGCATCCATTAGATCATACAACTCTTAAACTTTGTAGGTTACTGTCCTAGGTCAAAACAACTTTGCAGAAATGTAAACATGAAAAATAACACATTCAATAACAAATTTGACACAAGGATTTTATGTGGAAATCCAATTTGGGAAAAACCACCAGTAACATGCTACTAATTCTCACTCTTCTGAAGTGATGCCTTGTGAAAGGCCAACCTTGTTAAAAGTTACAATGCACACTATTAAATGTGAACTGGTTAGAGGATTTTAATCACCCCATTAGGAGTGAGGCTTGCCAGAGGACTTTAGACCATTCACTTGGAATGTCACCCGGTTAAATGATTTACAAATGATTGTTAGGTCAACCTTAATTCAAAGGATTTAACCTAGACTGATACAATGATTAGAAAGTAATAGTAAGGCTTGATTTGATAACAAATTACAACTCACTTGTAGATTACAAATCTTTATTTAAGTCCTTTTTGCTTGGCTTTCACACAGTTTAGCTCTGATAGCTTGTTTACCCTTCAAGCATTTATACTCTTAAGCCTTCTTGATTTGCATGCCAATTGCAGTCTCTTCTATTCAGCCATTAAATGAAGCAATACCCTAGACTCCTTGTCTTCCTTAGGTTCTTGCACATGAAAACTTTTGCTTCTGACCAACTCTCTCTATAAATATAGATTTCAGATCTTTTTCCACTTAACCACAATCATCCATTTTAGGGTTAGATAGGATCAGGTAGGATACCACTTTTCTATTTGGTTCCTTTTGAAACTTCTTCTTCAATCCTTGTTGAATTTGGTACAAAATAGTTTACCTCAGATTTTGTGCCACAAGCTCATCATAGTTATCTTCCACATGCTTCACACAATTCAAGAAAAGAAAATAGTTGGATTAGATTCGTCAAATCTATGATTTAACATTAATACTGGCACTTGATATCAATATGTTGTCACTTAGCTTCCATATTGTTCTTCCACTCGATCAACACTAGTTAACTTAGCGAACACTAAAGTTTATTGATGCTCGTCATCAACTAAACTTTACTTAACTTACACTATGTTCACTAGGCATACACTGAATCTTTATTTTTCTTGGCTCCAATTGATTTTTTGCTCACCTTGCACTAACTTTTCTCGGCACCTATTGTGCATTCAGTCAAGCTTGGCAAACACAATTCTTCTTACTTGTTCTTCTAGACTTAATTAGTGTATCCAACCTTTGTAGCCTTAAGTAGATAAATAATAGACTATATCCCCACTGTGTTAACTGATATTGGTACTGCTTTTTCATACCATAACTCAACCTTTCTTCTAGGTGCTCTTGTTATATCATTTGATCAAATCCTCTTCATCAATCCAAAAAATGATAGTACTTAAATCAACTAAGCAATTGCCTTACCGACAAGTAGAAGGTTTGATATTATTGACAAAATAATGATTAAAACACATCCTTATACTTGTATCAATCTTTTCTCAACAATCTCCCTCTTTGGCATTGATGGAAAACCAATACTAACAACAATACCAAAAAGAAAATAATTCCTTGTATTGAAATATCTCCCTCTATCAGCAACTTTCATCTTCTGTATAGGCTACAAAATTTTGTTATGATCCATAAACAATCAACTCTTCCTTATGACTCCCTTCATCTATCATCTTGCAAGGCTTCTCCTTTTGAATTTCAATGATCACTCCCTCTTTTTGATATTCAAGTATCTATCTCTCTATCTATTCTTATTTATCCCTTAGGAGTATATCTCCCTCTGAGTAGATATTTCATATTTCTTTCTCCTTCTAAAGTATTTCTCCCTCTTTGACACTTTGTTTGGTATTCTTTATTTCTCCCTCTTTGACAACAATGCCAATGACTTGTCATCTCAACATGCATATGTTAACAATTTTAGTTTCACCCTTTGTCACCTTACTTGTGACTGTAAATCTTCTAATTACATCTCTTTGATTACTTTAGGTAGCTCCTAAAGTAATATCCACTGCATCAAGTTGTAAGATACAACATTCATCTTGGTTGATGTAGGGCACTATTGATGCTTCTTAAGTAGATTTAGATAGGGGTATCACTTGTAGTTTACCTCTTAGATACTCATAAGTATCCTTAGGTAAATATTTTGTGAAGATATCAACTATCTGCTCTTTTGTAATCACATATTCTATCCTCACTTCTTTGTCTTGAACTAACTCTCTCAAATAATGATACTTGATTGCAATGTGCTTAGTCTTTGTGTGCATCACAGGGTTCTTAGATATAATTATAGAACTTGTATTATCACAATAAAGTACCACATGTTTAGTGATTTCCTCCTTCATACATTTGAGTAGTTGTTTGATCCATATAATGTTTGTACAATTTACTATAACAACCACATATTTAGCTTTAGCAGTAGATTGAGATATGTAATTTTGTTTCTTGCTGGTCCAAGTGACCAACCACTTTCCTAATATTTCTAGCCAATCAACGTTAGTGTAGGCTCTCAACTCAAAATTTTCATTTTTCTTGTAGTATAGACCATAGTCTTTTGTTCCTTTCATATATTTCATAATTCTTTAATGATTCTCCTTATGATTAGTAGAGAATCTTGCAAAAATCTCAACAAATAATGTAATTTTAGGTCTACTATATACTACATATTGCAATTTTCCAATCATAGACCTATACAATGTTTGATTCACATAAGCTAAATCATCATTCTTTGACAACTTGTGTCTTGTCACTATAGGTGTGCTATCTAGTTTTTAATATTCCAATCCAAAAGTTTTTAATATTTCCTTCACATACTTAGATTGAGTGGTGTATATACCATATTTACTTAGATTGAGTGATGTATATACCATATTTCATCTGATATAGTTGTAAACCAACAAATAACTTTATCTCTCCAAACATAGACATCTCAAATTCTTGTTTCATTTCATTTGCAAAAGCCTTACATAATCCATCTTGACCTCCAACTATGATATCACAAAAAATAAATTCAGCTACTAAAATACCTTTACCTCCTATCTTCAAGTACAAATTGTTGTTATCACCAGTCCTCTCAAATCCTTTCTTCACAAGATAATTGTGAAGCCTTTCATACCATGCTCTTGGGGCTTGCTTTAAACCATATAAAGCTTTGTGTAGTCTACATACCGTGTTCTTGTTGTTAGGATCAAAAAATCCTTCTAGTTATTCTATGTAAACCTCTGCTTCTAATATGACATTTAGAAATGCTGACTTCACATTTATAGTCAATTCCTTCTTCTTGTGCATACCCCTTGCAAACTAATCTTGTCTTATCTTGTGACTTCTCCATTTTCATGTAGCTTATTTCTATACACCCACTTGGTTCCAATCACGTTCTTGTCCTTTGGTTTGGGAACTAGTGTCCATGTCTTGTTCTTCTCAATCTACTCAATCTCTTCTTTCATGGCTTTACTCTAGTCCATATTTTCTGAGGCATCTTTTACTGTCTTAGGTTCATGCACTCTTAGAAAACATGTATCACTTCTTAACTTATTTCTTGTCATTGGTCTATCATCTTTGTCGCCAATAATTTGTTCAGTAGGGTAATGTATTTTGACATACATTGACAATCTTGGTTATGCTCTACCTTCCTCATTAGGTTTGTCAACTTTTGAATCACTATGTACTTCTTTATTAGGCAATTCAACATCTCTTTCATGTACATTAATCTCAGAATTAGAATGTGCCTCAACTTCTGTCTGCAACTTGGTTCCTGATTATAGCTTAGTTCCTGAATGTAACTTGACATTCATTGTATGTGACTCGATAGTCACCGAAACTTACTATTTATTTATAACTTGATTTACAACATCTTCATCAGCAGGCATACCTTCATAGAAGTATATAAAAGATTTGTATTCCTTTGGTTCTTTCATAGGTTCAGCCTCATGTACCTCTGTATATTTATCAAACTTCACATTTACACTTTCCACAACTTTGTTAGTGTTAGTATTTAAACACTTATAAGCTTTACTTCTTGTGGAATAGCCAAGGAATATACCTTCTTCACTTTTAGCATCTAATTTACAATTTCTAAAATCTTTAAAAATGTAGCACTCGCTTCCAAATACTTTAAAATATTTTACATTGGGCGAGTGTCCATACTATAATTGAAAAGGTGTTGAATGAGTACCTTTCTTGACTTGCACACGGTTCAAGGTATAGATAGTTGTACTTACAACCTCTCTCCAATATTTCAAAGCAACATTATTCTCCATCATGAGTGTCCTAGCACATTCCATTACATATCTGTTCTTCCTTTCAGCAATTCCATTTTGTGGAGAGGTTCTAGGTGCAGATGTTTGTCGTTTGATTCCTCTATCATTATAGAACATCTCAAACTCATTTGATGTAAATTCTCCACCTTTGTCAAATCTCATACATTTTAAGCTTTTGTCTATCTCCTTTTAAACTTTTGCTAAGTACCACTTAAACATTTGGAAGACATCAGATTTCTGTTTCAAAAACACAATTGTCATCATCTTAGAATAGTCATCAAAAAATAGGATAATGTACTTGTCACTCTTGTAGCTTTGAACATTAATTGGTCCACACAAGTCAGTATGAAAAATCTCAAGAATTTATCTTGAGGTGCGAGTCTTACTTTTAAAGCTAGATTCTGTCATCTTTCCAAACAGACACTATTTGCAAATTATATTATCAGGTTTCTTCAATTTAGGAAAACCTCTGACTCTTCTCATGTTACTGATACTCACAAAGTTATCAAAGTTAACATGACATAACCTCTTGTGCCATAATCACACATCATCAAATTCTACAACAAGACAAGTAGCATTATTCATATCAAGATAAAATAGATTACCTCTAGCTTGATCACCTTTCCCAGCTAGTTTCCTATCAATATCGTATATCTTAGCTATCGTGTTCTAAAACTCAACTTTGCAACCTAAACTATTGAGTTGTGACACACTCAACAAATTTGTTAAGTTCTTCAACATAATAAGCATTATCACACAAGATCTTTTCTGAGTTTGATAGATCCCTTTCCTTTTATCAAACATGGTGCATCATTACCAAATCTTACACTTTCCATCATAATAATTTAGGGAAATGAACTTACTTTTATCTCTAGTCATGTGATGTGAACACCCACTATCAATGATCCATCTGTCACTCTTGTTCACATAAGACACTCGTGCAGTTGCCTCATCCTTATCTAAATCATCCTTCATTACAACATACACCACTTCATCATCATGGCCATCAGATCCATCTCTGGTTTCCTCTTTTGGAATGTAGCAAGACTTCTTACCTTTGTCTTTGTAATCTTTGTTGTCCTCATCTCTTTTACTTATGTATTTGTCTCCACTTCTACTGTTCTTCTTCTCTTGACATCTAGCAACAATATGACCAACCTTATTGCAATTAAAACACATGATAGGTAACATACCTTTGAATTTTCCTTTGCCTCTTTGAAATCTCCTTACTAGAGGTGCTTCACATTGTCCTACATCTTCCTCATCTATTTCACTATCACTGGAAACATATTTGACCTTTTTCTTCTTCTCTTTAGGTTCCTTTACTAGACATCTCAGCTTTAAAACTAGATTCGCCATTGTCAGATTTGAAGTTATCAAAATTAGAGAGCTCAAAGGAAGTAAGCCTACCTACCAAACCTTCTAGAGTCAGATTAGAAACTAGTATACATCTTAATTCTTGTATGGTAGAGACTCTAATAGCATAGATCGGCAGCAATATTCTCAATATAGTATCATTATCTATCTTACCATTAGCTCCTCTTATAGTATTAACAATATCTTTTATTCTAGAGCAATGTTGAGCAACATTCTCACCTTCTTGCATCCTCATATCATCGAACTTAGCTCTAGGACTTTCAGATTTGGCTCTTAAAACATTTTCATCTCCTCCATAAATGGTGTGAAGATCATCCCACATATTCTTTGCAGAGTTACAAACCTTTATGTCATTGAACTCAAGACAACTTAGGGCAAAGGCAATCTCCAACATTACCTGATTGTGTTCTTTCTTCTTTTTGAAATCATCAACAGTTAGGGCTCCAACATGATTGACATGATTAGTAGAGATGGTAGATTGTGCATGGTCTCCAAGACTTCCTAGTTGTAGCTTCATCAGACTTTTCCATGCAGGGAAGTTCTCCTTATTAAGCTAGGGTACCTCTCTTTTTGACATCTTGATCTTTTGCTTCTAGTACCTTCAAACTAGTCCGCTGAAGCATTATGACTTTGATACCAATTGTTAGAATTCTTTAGAATAACTAAGACGGGGGGTGAATTAGTTATCCAAGGTCCAGATGTACAAATAAATTTTTTCAATGCTTAGTAGATCAATATCCATAAAACCTTATTATGCATGCATCCATTAGATCATCCAACTCTTAAACTTTGTAGGTTAGTGTCCTAGGTCAAAAGAACTTTGTAGAAATATAAACATAAAACATAATAGATTCAATAACACATTTGACACAAGGATTTTACGTGGAAACCCAATTTGGAAAAAACCACCAATAACATGCTACTAATTATGACTCTTCTGAAGTGATGCCTTGTGAAAGGCCAACCTTGTCAAAAGTTACAATACACACTGTTACATGTGACTTGGTTAGAGGATTTCAATTACCCTATTAGGAGTGAACCTTGTCAGAGAAATTTAGATCATTCACTTGGAATGTCACCCAGTTAAAGGATTTAAAAAATGATTGTTAGGTCAACCTTAATCCCAAAGATTTACCCTAGACTAAGACAATGATTAGAAAGTATCAATAAGGCTTGATCTGATAACAAATTATAACTCACTTGTAGATTACAAACCTCTGTTTTAGTCCTCTATTCTACTTGAATTTCATACACTTCAACTCTGATAGCTTGTTCACCATCCAAGCATTCATACTCTTAAGCCTTCTTGCTTTGCATGCCAATTGCAGTCTCTTCTATTCAGCCACTGAATGTAGCAATACCCCAGACTCCTTTTCTTCCTTAGGTTCTCACACATGAAAAACTTTACTCTTGACCAACGCTCTCTATAAATAGAGATTTAAGATATTTTTCTGCTTAACCACAATCATCCATTTTAGGGTTAGGTAGGATTGGGTAGGACATAATGAATCTATCCACTTTTCTATTTGGCTCCTCTAGAAAATTCTTCTTTAATTCGTGTTGAATTCGCTTCAAAATAGTTTAACTTGTATTTTGTGCCACCACATCATCATAGTTATCTTCCACATGCTTCACACAATTCAAGAAAATAAAATAGTTGGCTTAGATTCGTCAAATCTACGATTTAACATGAATATTGGCACTCAATATAAATATATTGTCACTCAACTTCCATACTGTTCTTCCACTTGGTCAACACTAGTTAACTTGACGAACACTAAAGTTTATTGGTGCTTGACATCAACTAAACTTTACTCAGCTTACACTATGTTCACTTGGAATAGTCTAAATCTTCACTTTGCTCGACTCCAACTGATTTTTTTCTTAGCTTGCACTAACTTTGCTTGGCACCTACCATGCACTCGGTCAAGCTTGGCAAACAAAATTCTTCTTACTTGTTCTTCTAGACTTAATCAATGTATCCAACCTTTGCATCCTTAAGTAGATAAACAATATACTATATCATCATGGTCTTAACTGATCTTTGCAGTCCTTTTTCATACAATAAATCAACGTTTCTTCTAGGTGCTCTTGTTATCTCATTTGATCAAATCCTCTTCATCAATCAAACAAATGATAGTACTCAAATCAATTAAGTAGTTGCCTTACCAACAAGTAGAAGGGTTGACATTAGTGACAAAACAATGATTGAAACACATCCTCATACTTGTATCAATATTTTCTCAACATTTCCTTGAATTATTCTCTCCTCTTCTTCCCTTATGTAAAAACCTTATAAATGATATTTCTTGGTTCACACAGTTCGGGTAAACCTCTCATTGCACAAGAAGAACTTATCCTCACCATTTTGTCAAAATTTATGTGACACATCCTTCAATGCCAAAGCTAACTATCTTTGTTTGGATAGTAAGAAACATCCTTACGAAGCTCCAACAACATGATACATGTTCTTTTCAGTTCTAGTTCCAATAGAAATTAGTTCTCCGCATGTTTTCCTTATTTTACATCTTTCATTTTTGAAAATAATATCATAAAAAAGTTTACGCATCTGTCCGACACTCAAAAAATTATGCAAACAATATAAGTTACCTTATCATCAAAAAATCTTATTTCACTACCATCATACTTTCTTAATGATATAAAATTACTTTTGTCCCTAGTCATATGATGTGAGAAACACTATCAATTAACCATTCATTTTGTTCCTTCTAACATATAAAGAGGTTTCATTATTATCTGTTGGATACAATTAAGTAATTGTGTATTGTCTTTGATGTTACACAAATGTCATATCAGTTATCAGACAGAGTCTACCGAGTTCTATCAACCAGGAAAACAGTTTATAGAGTCTACCGAGCTCAGTTGGTCAGTAAAAGCCTTTTGCAGTGTATACCGAGCATTTCGGTATGTCACATGGTGAGTTAGTGTTAATCGAGTTCACTCGGTAAGCTAAGGAAAGTTTAGTTCTTATCGAGATCACTCGGGTATCAAAGGATTTTGTAACGAATGGTTAAGTGTTAATCGAGTTCGCACGGTAAGCTAAGGAAAGCTGAGTTTTCACCGAGCTTACTCGGTAGTCGAAGACAGCTTTTACCAAGTCCAGTCGATTTCCAAAGGAAGTGGCAGGATTACCGAATTTCTCGGTAATTGTAGTTCTTACTGAGTTCTGCCGGTTAACACAAGAAGGAGTTTTTGTTCTGTATTGATCGAGCAGCGTCGGCTAGTGAGTTTTTTTTTAAGCCAACTTTAGAATATGTTTAGTCAAGTTGGTTGGGCAAGTCGACTTTGGAATTGTTTTAACAAGTTGGTTGGGCCGACCTGGTATTATGAATAATATATAAAGAGGTGCTCAAGATGAAAAAAAAAAAAGAGAGGAGAGATTGAATATACGAAAAGTGCAAGGAAGTGCAAGGAAGAGACTTGTGTGTGCCTAAGCAGAATTGAGCAGAGGGAAATCTTGGAGCTGCAGAGATATATTTGATCAGTAAGGATCTCGTGGAGCTAAACTGAGATCTGTATTCAGCAAGATAAGTTGCATGTATTTTCAGATCATTCATTGTTGCTTTCTAACCATTGTAACAGAGATTCCAAAATCTTCTAACAGAGTTGGTTTAACAGCCATTTCATAAATCCTTTAACAGGGTGGCAATTCAGTTGAATTGTTCAAAAAGACCTCTTACAAGGCCACTTCTAACAAGGTGATTAAATCCTCTAACAAGGTCACACCTAACAGTGTGTTTTGTAACCTTTAACAGGGTTGGCTCCTAACAGGGCTCACTTCAGAAGATTGAAAATTGGTGACTAGTTGCTGGTGGTTTTTCCCATATTGGGTTTCCACGTAAATCTGGTGTCTACTGTGTTAATGATTACTTTCTTTTGCATAGTTTCTTATTTCAGTAAATGCTTCATAAATTAACTAAACACCTATCAAGTTTTAAGCAGTGATTTTTGTAGCAGCAGCAACTAAGTTTAAGGCATCTTTGGGACTTTTGAAAATATTTTTGTGGTAACTGATTCACCCCTCCCCTCTCAGTTACACCATCTTCATTTTCCAACAATTGGTATCAGAGCTTTTGGTGCTTGCAGGAAAAGATTTCAAAGATCTAAGCCAAAGATCAAGATGTCTTATAAGAGGGAAATCCCAAGGCTTAACCGAAACAACTTCTCAGCATGGCAGGGTTTAATGAGACTTCATCTAGCTTCCATTGGTGACACTGGTCTGAAATATCTTGATGAGAAATATGTAGAACCATCAGGTACATTATCAGTCAATGACATTGCTATAAAGAAGACTCATAACATTATGATGATTGATATTGCATCTGCCTTGAGTTATGAAGAGTTTGATGATGTCAAGGACTGCACTACTGCCTATGAAATGTGGGAAAGATTGAAAGAGATCTATGGTGGAGATGACAATGTCAAGAGAGCCAAAGCTGAAAGTCTGAGAGGACAGTTCGATCAGATGAAAATGAAAGAAGATAAAAATATTGCCAAATATGTTGAAAGAATTAAAGCATGTGTCAGTGCTATCAAAGCTTCTAGAGGAAGTATCAGTGAAGAGACAGTCATAAGTAAAGTTCTTAGAACTCTACTTCCAGTTTATGCCATCAGGGTATCAGCCATTCAAGAAAGAAGGTGTGAGGCCAATCACAAGATAAACCTAGAGGCCATAGTTGGAAGATTGACATCATTTGAATTAGATAATTTTGATAATTATGTTCTAGCTGCAAAGAACATTGAGTCTGCATTTGAAGCCAAGCTCTCACTCAAGGAAAAAGGCAAAAAGAAGAAGGAATCTCAGTCAGAAAGTGAAGATCAATCAGATCAGAGCTCTGACAGCGACCTTGAAGTAATTGAAGCCCTACTTGCAAAGAAATATTCAAGAGGAAGAGGTAAATACAGAGGTAAAGTACCCCTAATCTGCTTTTCATGTGAAGAAGTCGGTCATATTGCTGCAAGGTGTCCAAACAAGAAAGATAAAGATGAAAAGAAAGATAATAAATGGAACAGTAAGAAAGATTTCAAATCATTTAAAGATAAAAGTAAGAAATCATGTTTTATGGCTAAAGATTCTAATGATTCTAATGATGAAGAAGAAGATGAGATTGTTTACATTGCTGTAAAAGATGAATCTGACAATGAAGAAATGACACTCATCTCTCACATAAGTAAGAATGATACATGGATCATTGATAGTGGCTGCTCACATCATATGACTGGAGATAAAACAAAGTTTGATCAATTTGAAGAGTATGATGGTGGCAGTGTAAGATTTGGAAACAATGAACCTTGTTGCATCAAAGGAAAAGGAAGAATCACTCTAACCCAGGAACTTGTATGTGATAATGCTTATTGGGTAGAAGGACTAAAGCACAATTTATTGAGTGTGGCATAGTTACTCAACAATGGACTCAAAGTAGAATTCATTCAAGGCAAAGCAAGACTGCTGAACGGTAAAGGAAAGCTGATTGGATCTGGTATTCAAACTAAAGGTAACTTGTTCTATCTTGAACTTGATGAACATTCATGTTTTATTGTTCAAATAGAAGAGAGTTGGTTATGGCATAAAAGATTATGTCATGTGAACTTTGACAATCTGGTAAAAATAAGCAAATTCAAGAAAGTGAGAGGCATTCCTGATTTAAAGAAACCAGAGGTCGGTTTATGCAAGAATTGTCAAATTGGAAAGATGGGTAAGTCTAGTTTCAAAAGCAAAAATTATCAGTCTGAAGATTTATTAGAAATTGTGCATACTGACTTATGTGGACCTATTGAAACTGAAAGCTATACTGGTGAAAAATATTTCATTCTTTTTGTTGATGATTATTCAAGAATGATGACCATCATGTACCTAAGGAACAAATCAGAAGCATTTGAAAAGTTCAAATGGTATTTGGCAAGAGTAGAAAAAGAAACAGGGAAAAGATTGAAATGCCTAAGGTCAAACAGAGGTGGTGAATTTATTTCACATGATTTTAATAACTTTTGTATTGAAAGAGGAATCAAAAGACAGGTTTCAGCACCAGGTACACCTGAACAAAATGGCATAGCTGAAAGAAGGAACAGATTCATCATGGATTGTGCAAGAACCTTGATGATAGAAAAGAATGTTGCTATCAAATACTGGAAGGAGGCTATCAGTACAGCAGTTCATACCTTAAACCGAGTACAGTTAAAAAAGGACTCATTCAAAACTCCCTACGAAATATGGTATGGCTATAAACCCAATGTAAGTTATCTGAAAGTATTTGGAAGCAAATGTTATATCTTGAAAGAATCTAGAAAAGGAAAATTTGATGTAAAAGGTGATGAAGGTATATTTCTTGGATACTCATGTAAGAGTAAAGCATATAGATGCTTAAACTTATCTACTCACAAAGTCATAGAAAGTATACATGTGAAAGTTGATGAATTTGCAGAAAAGACTGAAGAAGAAAGCAGAAAAGAACCAGAAGATTACAAAAGATTCGTCTTCAGCGATTCGGATATAATATCAACTGCATCTGAGAATCAGAAATCTTCTTCTACCGAGTCATCACTAACCGAGTTGCAGGAAACATCTACCGAGCCAACGTCTACCGAGCCAACTTCTACCGAGTCAGAAAATACCGAGTTAGAGACTACCGAGCCTGAGGTAACCGAGCAGGTACATACCATGCCAGTTGATACCGAGCCAGACCAAACCGAGCAAAGAGGAGAAATGCAAAAAGATAACGACAAAAATCATCCAAAAGAAAAAGAACCTGTTCTAGCCAAATATGTCAGGAGACATCATTCAGCAGATCAGATCATTGGAAATAAATTTGATGGAACCATCACAAGAAGTAAGTTGAAGGGTACTTGTTTACTTGCTGATTTTGAACCTAGAACTGTCAAAGATGCATTAGAAAATGATAATTGGATTGAAGCAATGAATGAAGAAATAGAGCAGATAGAGAAAAACAAAACATGGACTCTTATACCCAGGCCTAAAGACAAAAATGTAATCGGTACAAAGTGGGTTTTCAGAAATAAGTTGGATGAAAATGGTAAAGTATCAAGAAACAAAGCTAGATTAGTGTGCAAAGGATATTCTCAAGAAGAAGGCATAGATTATGGAGAAAATTTCGCTCCCGTTGCTAGATTGGAAGGTGTTAGAACCTTACTAGCATATGCTGCCTACAAAGGATTTAAAGTTTATCAGATGGATGTCAAGTCAGCATTTCTAAATGGTATACTGGATGAAGAGGTCTACATTGAACAACCTGAAGGTTTTATTGATCCAGATAAAAAGAACATGGTTTGCAAATTGCACAAGGCATTGTATGGTCTGAAACAAGCCCCTAGAGCATGGTATGAAAGATTGCATAGCTATCTTATTCAAATTGGATTTCAAAGAAATAATGATAAGAGTAGTTTGTATATCAAGGAAGGACCAGAAAATAAGATTGTCCTGGCAGAAATATTTGTAGATGATACTATTTTTACAGGGAATGATGATCTTTGCAAAGAATTTTCAGAACAAATGAGCAAGGAATTTGAAATGTCAATGTTCAGTGAAATCAAATTCTTTGTGGGACTTCAAATTCAGCAGAACAAGAATGGCATCTACATCACTCAAGCAAAATATATCAAAGAGATATTGAAAAAGTTTGGTATGGAAGACTGCAAACCAGTTGGAACTCCCATGTGTACTGGGCTAAAACTTACCAAAGAAGATGATTCAAAGGAAATAGATCAGACATTGTACAGATCTATAATTGGAAAGTTGCAATATGTAGTTCATACTAGGCCAGATATTGCTCTTGCAGTTGGAATTGTGGCAAGATTTTCAGCCAAACCAAGAGAAAATCACATGATGGCAATCAAGAGAATAATGATATATCTGAAAGGAACTGAAGATTATGGATTATGGTATAAACTTGGAGGAAACCTAGACTTAAAAGTGTTTACTGATGCTGATTGGGCAGGAAACCTTGACGACATAAAAAGCACAAGTGGAGGTGCATTCTTTCTTGGAAAGAGGTTGGTTTCTTGGATAAGCAAAAAACAAAACTATACAGCTCAATCAACAGCAGAGGCAGAGTATGTTGCTGCAGCAGTAAACTGTTCTAATATTGTTTGGTTCAAGCAATTGCTACAAGGCATGAAGATGGAAATCAAGGAACCAGTCGTCATGTTTTGTGATAACACAAGTGCAATCAATATATCTAAAAATCTAGTAATGCATTTTAAGACTAAGCACATTGCAATCAAGTATCACTTTGTCAGAGAATTGGTGTAGGACAAGGAAATCAGATTGGAATATGTACATACAAAGGAACAGATTGCTGACATATTCACAAAGCCTTTACCTAAGGATGCATTTTTGTATCTCAGAGGTAAGTTAGGGGTTATTCCCCTATCTGAAGTTCACTAAAATAAGTTTTAGTGATGCATCAGCTCTTACAAAATTGAACAATCATCAGTTGATGCAGCAAATCAAGGAAATATTGCATATGAATCAGTACTAAAGGTACAATGAAATTCATGGTCTTTGGCATATGTTGTCAAAGAGGGAGAGTTTTACTGTCATATCTTTTCCGAAATCCGAAATTTGATTAAGTAATTTCTTCACAGAGGGAGATTACTGTAAGAGGGAGAGTTCTCTATCTTAGAGGGAGAATTGTTAATTGTGTTGTGTTGCAGTAGACTTGCTTTCAAATTTCATTTCTGCTATGACATGTTGTGTTGCCATCAATGCCAAAGAGGGAGATTGTTGGATACAATTAAGTAATTGTGTATTGTCTTTGATGTTACACAAATGTCATATCAGTTATCAGACAGAGTCTACCGAGTTCTATCAACCAGGAAAATAGTTTACAGAGTCTACCGAGCTCAGTTGGTCAGTAAAAGCCTTTTGCAGTGTATACCGAGCATTCCGGTATGTCACACGGTGAGTTAGTGTTAACCGAGTTCACTCGGTAAGCTAAGGAAAGTTTAGTTCTTACCGAGATCACTCGGGTATCAAAGGATTTTGTAACGAACGGTTAAGTGTTAACCGAGTTCGCACGGTAAGTTAAGGAAAGCTGAGTTTTCACCGAGCTTACTCGGTAGTCGAAGACAGCTTTTATCGAGTCCAGTCGATTTCCAAAGGAAGTGGCAGGATTACCGAATTTCCCGATAATTGTAGTTCTTACTGAGTTCTGCCGGTTAACACAGGAAGGAGTTTTTGTTCTGTATTGACCGAGCAGCGTCGGCCAGTGAGTTTTTTTTTAAGCCGACTTTAGAATATGTTTAGTCAAGTTGGTTGGGCAAGCCGACTTTGGAATTGTTTTAACAAGTTGGTTGGGCCGACCTGGTATTATGAATAATATATAAAGAGGTGCTCAAGATGAAAAAAAAAAAGAGAGGAGAGATTGAATATACAAAAAGTGCAAGGAAGTGCAAGGAAGAGACTTGCGTGTGCCTAAGCAGAATTGAGCAGAGGGAAATCTTGGAGCTGCAGAGATATATTTGATCAGTAAGGATCTCGTGGAGCTAAACTGAGATCTGTATTCAGCAAGATAAGTTGCATGTATTTTCAGATCATTCATTGTTGCTTTCTAACCATTGTAACAGTGATTCCAAAATCTCCTAACAGAGTTGGTTTAACAGCCATTTCATAAATCCTTTAACAGGGTGGCAATTCAGTTGAATTGTTCAAAAAGACCTCTTACAAGGCCACTCCTAACAAGGTGATTAAATCCTCTAACAGGGTCACACCTAACAGTGTGTTTTGTAACCTTTAACAGGGTTGGCTCCTAACAGGGCTCACTTCAGAAGAGTGAAAATTGGTGACTAGTTGCTGGTGGTTTTTCCCATATTGGGTTTCCACGTAAATCTGGTGTCTACTGTGTTAATGATTACTTTCTTTTGCATAGTTTCTTATTTCAGTAAATGCTTCATAAATTAACTAAACACCTATCAAGTTTTAAGCAGTGATTTTTGTAGCAACAACAACTAAGTTTAAGGCATCTTTGGGACTTTTGAAAATGTTTTTGTGGTAACTGATTGACCCCTCCCCTCTCAGTTACACCATCTTCATTTTCCAACAATTATCATCATCCTCAACATGGATGTTAGTGATATCCATCTCAATTTTATCATCTTCTTTAACATAAAATAGTAAACCCTCTAATTCAAACCCATAATCTGAAATAATATCTTTATTCAGATAGTAAGACTTTTTATTAAAATTCTTGAACTTTTATCTAGGAATTTTTTGTGAACATCTAGTAGCCAAATGACAAATCTTACCACACCTAAAGCATTTTAGAATAATATACATTTGTATTTGCCAACACCTTTCCTTAACTTGTGAGAAAAGAATTCCTCAAGCTCATTTTCATCATCTCCATTAGGTTCATCTTTTAATTTTATTGCTTTGAATGCTATCTCAAATTTGTTCCTATCTCTTCCAAACTTCCTTAGCTAAAATTTGGTTAGGGTGCCAAAAAAATGTTCCTTGGTAAACTTAATCAAATTATACACTTCTTCAATTTCTAAAATCTTATCACTATAATTGTTTATTAATGTCATCAAAATCTTCCATGAAGTACTCATTGGTAATAGTGCCTCCCTATTTTTGAATTCATTAACTACACTCTCGATTCTTTGAAAGTAACTTCTGATGTTGTTGCCATCTTTCATTCTTAGATTCTCATAATGTCTCTTTGTTACCAACTTATTGGATAGTTTTAATCTATCATTTTCTTCATAGATCTATTTCAATTATTTCCAAACTTCATATGCTATTTTCAATGGAATTAACTTAGCTAATTTAGTCTTTGACAAAGACCCGGTTATAGCATACATTTCTTTTTCATCCTCCACATATTCCACAGGCTATTTTGAGGTTCTACATACTTTGATTCCACATGCTTTCATATCTCGTAACCAATTGATACTAGGTAGATCCTTTCATATGATCTTTCCATTAATTCTAATATGATCCATCTAACATTTACTCTTTAAGCCATTGTTGTGAAAGTCATCTACAATTGTGGGTCATATCTACATTTCTACCACCCCAAAACAAATAGCTCTAGCACTTTGCATGCTTAGGAACAAAGATTTTCCACCACAAGAAAAAAAAAAATCAGTATGATACCACTTTTCCTAAGGATCATTAAACCAATTTATAGAGCCTTTGCATGCATTGAGTCAACCAATAAAGTTTACATTCACCAAGATATGGGAAACATATTACGTAATATAGGTTAGGACCCAAATCATGAAGAATTCCATCAAATACATTTGAAATAACACATGATCCAAATTAGCCATCATCAAAGAATCTAGAAACATCATGGTATGATCCAAAAAGCTTTGCTAATCAAAAAAATTCTTACCAAAATTAGAAAACTCTAATTGGTTGTGAAACATGTAGAACTAATAGATTCTACCAAGGAACATCATGGTATGATCCAAAAAGCTTTGCTAATCAAAAAAATTCTTACCAAAATTAGAAAAATCTAATTGGTTGTGTAACATGTAGAACTAATAGATTCTACCAAGGACCCACAAGATCTCAATGCCAAAGTAATAAAGTTAGATGTGAACTTAGAAGAAGGTCCACTAGTGCCACTAAGACATGATGAGGTGCACAATAGACAATTATCCAAATTGAAGGTGCATTGAATGAAACATTGATTCTAAACTAAATAGGAAATTTGAAAAAAAAAAATAATTTCGTTGATGCAAGATTGCCAAGAACCCAAGATGCTTCTAGATCAATGTCTCTTTTTTTGTTTATTTTTGTTGTTGATGTCAAGTGCCACTATGGGCATACTAGGAAATGTTTTTTTAAAGCTTTTCTGATAATACTAATAAGTATTTTTATGTTTATTGGCAATAAATGAGGATCCTCCATAATCAATATAAATCATCAGTGACAAAAATGATGGTGTTAAATGTTGATCAAAATTCCTTCATATTGTAGAGCTCATCAAGTTCTTTCAAACACACTTTGAATAGGTTCAAACATATGATGCATGAGAAAGTTATGGCTTTAAATAAAAATTGAAATCATGGTAGAGGTGTATTCACATATGACACACTTAGATCTTGACACATGGCACAGTAAAATAATAAAATGTAGACAAGTGGTGATTCAACTTAATAACATAGTATGCCAGATTTGAATCCACAAACTACTCAAGGTAATTCAATGTCTTTACTATTACTCAACATATTTTACATATGCATGGATATGGATATATTTAAATTTAAAGTTGAGGATAAAGTAGTATTTAATGAAAAAGTAGGTTTTATGGAATTTGATCCCACTGTCTACCCCACACAAGCCAAGAACTTTGACCAATGTGCCACACATGTGGACATGAGAGTTAAATGGGAGCATTTCAAAATTATCATGTGGCCTAATGTTGGAGAAAAAGTCAATAAATTATGCTCATGTGTGAATTTGAACCAATGACCTTGGGGATATATAGCTATGCCTTATCCTTTGCACAATATATTGTAGACATGTTTGAATATGGATAAAAGTACATTTAAATTGTATATTTTTAATATAGAAAAATTAAATGCAATGAGAAGACTTGACTACAACCTTGCCTATATAAAGGTGGGGTATTTCCATTGCAACACACACCTATTTTTGGTAGAGAAGTGTCCAGAATTGATTTGTATAAGTAGTTTTGGAGAGGTAAATATTTTTAATAACCTTTTAAGTAGGAGATCTTTTTATAGAATAATTCAAATTGTAGTATTTCTACCAGCATTCATTTGTGTAGTTTTTCGAGTCAAACTCGTTGAACCATGTTTCATAAGTGGGTGAATGCACAAAGTTGGGTTGCAATTCTGCAGAATGATACCTCTTAGAAACGAGTACCCAATTTTAAAAAATGGGCACCCGTTTTTGGCTCAGGCGCCCGACCCTAAATTTAAAAAACGGGCACTCGTTATTTTTAAAAATTGGGTACCTGTTTTTAATTTTCAAAAAATGAGTACCTGTTTCTCAAAAAATTAAAAAATTGATTTTTTAAGAAATGGGCACCCGTTTAAAAAAAATAAAAAACAGGTACCCATTTCTTAAAAATTCATTTTTTTAAAGTTTTCAGTAGATTTCACATGCCGCTTTTACCTTTTCAAAATGGGTACCTATTTTTTGAAATTCAAATAATGGGTGCCCGTTTCTTACAACATGAGGCGGGATTTTTTTTTCTTGCCTTGAATTTTGGTTTGGGATAGGCTTGGTGAGACCAAGCCTATGCCTTGGCCTCTCAAGATTTGGCTAAGGCATTGAACTGACAAATTCATGCTTTGCCATAATTTTTGGAGGGTCTTCCTGATCAAATTTTTTTACGAAACAAAAACCCATTAGAGCTCTCATTGTCCTGATTTCAGAAACATAAATTTTATAGTGTTATGATTTTATTTACTATTTTTGTATTATTTTTTAATCAAAGGTGGTACCTAAATGTAAAATAGCAACGTTCACTAAAACTTTAATAACTTTTTTATTTTATAATTTTTCTTAAATTAATTTATATGTCATCAATCTACATTCAATTCTTTTGAAGTTAAAAAAAATAAAATTGAAAAAAGTGAAATTTTGATCAAATTATGGTGTCTGTACATGAGAGGTTTTAAAAATTTTCTTTATAGCCAATTAAAAATTAATAAATAAAAAAAATTCATTAAAAAATTCAAGAAAAATATTCTCATCAATCTTTGGTGTGCCAGGTAACTCCATTTAAAAGGATTCACAAAAATTCATTCATTTGTGTCAAATTATGGTGTTCGTACACGAGCGTGGTATGGTCCTGAAACAAGCATTTTGAAAAAGTGGTTTTTGAAGATCCATATAAAAAAAATAATTCATCATATGGGTATACAAATAAATTACATATTCAAAAAGAAGATTCCAGGCACTACAATTTTTATTTCTAAAGTTTTTTTTATATTTAATCTCTAAATGGCTCAAATTTTGGCATCAATTGACAAAATATTTCAAAAACAGGAAAAACACTTCCACTTTTTGGCCAAAAGTGAGACCCAAGTTCTTGCACTGACCCAAGTAGTGGTTCACATGAAAGCATCACTCATGAGGATAAATGAAATATTTAGAACTCATCATGCACCTATGTAATACTCACAAAGGTAAAGCACTAAGACTTCCTAGGAGGTCCCTCATGTTACACTTATTAGAGAGAAATATAGCAATTACATGCAAACATAACCAATAATACAAATGAATAAAGCACATAGAAATATAATATGAGACACAAAGATTTAATGCAGTTCTCCTAATATTGGTCTAAGTCCACCAAATAAGAAGTCCAATATTATTATCCAATAATTCAACCTAGTTACAATTTGCAATCTCTTGTAACTCAGTACCAATGCAAGAAGCTTTTAAATCATCATATGAAAATCCCTAAGCCTAAGCCATCTTTTACAAGACTTATGTCATCTAATAGAATAACAACTCCTAACACCTTTTACAATAATAAAGTTATTTTGGGGGGCATGCCTAGGGCCCTTCGTAGCACCTCACAAGGGGTTCTTCCTTGAACCTCACAAGGGGTGCTACCCACTAACTAAACATCATGAGGGCACTACTCCCAAACCCCTATATAAAAATCTAGGAGGAAATTGTGTTGATGAAAGTGGGGAAAAAATAATAGGTATGAGTTTGATTAGGCTCCATATAACAACACCTCTTCCCAATACTACTCTTTCTCAAGCATACTTAACTACAAAGTTTTAGGTCCATGATTAAATCCACTTGCTTGTAACCCCATTTGAAAAACTTTCAACAATAGCTATGCCTTATGAAGCATTCATTATAAATCCCCTTAAGGTCATCAAATTTGGTTAAACCTTAATCTTACGAGTCTTTCAAATGAATAATTCATAAGACACGATATTTATTGAAGGTTTTGAAAATGTGGTTCCAAGAAGACTAGGTTTAACCATGGAGGGAATTTTGTAGTTAAGCACACTCAAAATGGAGCAACTATTGAGATGGGGTGCCTACAGGGAAGTTCCAGTACTTCACTGCTATGAACATCACCTAGATGTAATGAGTGCTAAGTGTTCTACTCATTCTCGTGAGACATGGGCTCAAGTGAAACACTGCTCATGAAACATGGGCCACCCAAAATTTGACTAAAAAAACTACACAATTGAATCCTAGTAGCAATATCACAACCTTTTTATTTACAGGAAGAATTTATATATCTTCCTAGAAGATTTCAAAAGACAAATTTTCGCATGACCGATTACGACTATTCTGGTTCTTACTCAATTTTAGTTATTTTAAATTACTTATTAAATGTTATTGATTCAATAAAGTGTTATAATCATTGAAGATTGATATTTGAAATGTTGGAATTCAAGTTATTGTCAAAGAAAATAGATTTAGACTAATTTTGGATCAACTTGGATGACCTAGGTGTCTAATTATCAAACTTTTAGTAGTATATATAGTATATTGGGTAGTACACCAAGAAAATACATTAATTCTTTTTGGATACTAGTGTATAAGATTAATATATGCTGATATTTATTTATACTAGTAGTTAGTTAACGTTTTGTCATTGTTAAATCATTTGTGCACCCTTTAGGCCATTGTATCTTAGGGATAGCTAGTTTTTTTGTGCTTTGAACTACATAGAATTTCTACTATATTTTTTTTGATTTATTTATTTTTCTATTAAGCAATTTATCTTTACATAACACTAGCATACCTATCTTTAGAGAAATTTATGTAAAATACATGGACATGCATCATATGGAGACACCTAGTTTTATCATACTTCTATTTATTCACATCTAAGAGTTATTTTTACTATTATAATAAATAATACTTTTATCTTTCATATAGTATCATTTTTTTTTCTAGGTAATGGCCCAAGTCTAGATTAGTTATTATTATTATTTGTTCAAATTAATTGTTGCTATGTGTTAAGCTGGAGTATACTTGAATCCAAGTCCTCTCAAATGAAATGATTAAGTTATTCAATGAAATTATACTTTTCTAATTTTCTCATCCTCATGATAAATAAAAAACATCTTATAATAAAAAATGATAACATAAAATAATAATTCAAAATACACAACTTAAAACTAAAATTAATCACTATATATAACACTCATTTGTATAAACAAGACTCTCTCCAATATATATTTTAAGCAGTTTGATAAGATAATCAACATAATGAAATTATTAACATTCATTACTTGATAATATATTAAAGACTTTCAATTTACATGGCCTTATACATCATGAATGATTTTTATAATAATTGAACTCAAGATAACGCATTTCATATAATACTTAGAAGTTTACAATATTGAATGGTTGTTGTGGTTCAACCTCACTTCTTGAGGAATATATCTATAAATTAATTTAGACTATCCTATAACATAAAGTCTTTTAAAAACAAATTAATATAGTAAATATAATTATATAATAATATCTTTTAAAGATATATATGACTTTTCTAGGTCAGTAGTTGTATAATTCAATAATGGAGAGCAACACATCTAGCTGGTAGACAAGTTCCACTCTCTTAAAACCTGCAGCTTCTGCAATTATTTTGAATTCATGGAAGCTTCGTTCTTTTGCTCCATGATTCAATACCATCATATATAAATCAAGTTCCATTGCAGCCCTGCAATCTGCACTTGCATTTGTCTTGCTTGGCAACACACAATCAAGCACAATCACCTTACCTTTCTTAGCTAGCTTATCATAGCAATTTTTCAATATCTTTATGCATCGCTCATCACTCCAATTATGTAGTACACGCTGCAAAGCAAATAAAAGAATGAAAACATTAAATGAGAAATTCCACCCACATCATCTTCGTTGTATAATTGAAATGTTTATGGTGAACAAAGAATTTACTTTCAAAAACATGGCCTCTCCAGAAGGTACACTCTCAAACATGCTTCCCATTTCATGCTTCACTCCTGCACCATAATACAGATACTAACAAAATTTATATAAAGACTTTTAAAATTAAGAAATATATGAATGCATGGAATTGAAATGTTCTAATGTATGGTTTTAGAGGAATATAACAGTAATTTAAAAAAAAATTGTATATATTTATTTACAACACTAAACAATCTGGATATATTTGATAACAATATGCTTAAGGAAGGATTGAAATTTTAATTTAGTAAAATAAAATTAGTTGTTATTTTTGTAAGATATTTTTTATAACAAGTTAAATTATGATTTTCTCATCAAGATTCAAGTATGTAAATTTTGAATCGAATTATATAGATCAATGAATTTGAATAAGAAAGTACACAATTGAATTATAATAATAATTTCTAATTTATAATATACGTACCTGAATAGGGGGGTGCATGTTGAATGACATAAGGGAGATCAAAATTGATCCTTGTAATGGAAGGATATTTAGCTACTATCATACTAAGAGATTTCCCAATTCCACCACCTATATCTACCAAGACATTGATCCCTTGGAAGCCATTGTAAGAAGATGCAAGCAAGTCCTCCATGAATAACATGCTAGAGGAGGCCATGGACTCTATGAAGAGTTTAGTCTTAACTTGAGGATTTTCCAAAGCCAATATGTTGGGGGCTCTTACCATGACATTTCACAAAGGGCTCCACATCCCCATCTGTGACTCCCTCATGGAGGAACTGCAAGGCATCCATGCACGCTTTATCTTGATTCACTTGGATCAAGGAGCCCAAGGAGAAGCCATCTTCTCTCCTAACCAAGGCCTTACCTACAGCTGTCAATTCATATTTGGTTGGGTTTTTCATATTTAGGTCTACATGGTCTTGAAAGACATGGTAGCTGGTCAGAAGTCTCATTATTCTGCCCAAATTCTCATGATTTGGGGAGTTTCCTTCAGGCATCTCCTTCACTATTTCTTGGGCAGACATGGGCTTTGAGGCCTTGGCCATGATCTCAAAAACATTGAGATTGAGAGAAGCTTTGAGGGACATGGGCACTGAACACATTGCACACAATTCTATTATGGCTACTCTGGGGTTCATTATACCTGGTGTGACATCCATGGCAACCCTCCTTTTTCTTTCACTAGACTAGAAAGAAACTTAGGACAATTGAAATCAGAAATTTATCACAGAGTCGGGCAAAAGTAGATAAACACAAACTATTGGTTTGGAACCAAAATGCAAGGTTTTGAAGAAAATAACTAGTTGTCTACATTGTATGGCAAGGGATATAAAAAGCCAGAGAAGGCATTTTTGTTGTTGTTGTAATGTTATTATCATCATTTATCAAGTAAGCTAATAGAAGCTGGACAATAATAGAAGTTGGGTGAGCTCACAGTTAATGCGATGGAGGCTAGTGAGGCTCAACCATTTTTTAATATTAATGTAAGTTTGACTTTGGACGATTCTCACTAAGGTAATATGAAAATAGGTTTATATTTTTACCATCATGCAATCTTGTTCTTGTCTGTGAATAAGATTGAGCTTGAAATAAACATACCCATAGGTCGTCGGCAATCTCTTTTGCCAATAATCTCCACCCAAAAAAAAGAAATCTGGCAAATACATTGCATTTTATTAAGATGAAATCTAGAATATCTTTAGAATGGATATCTTTATTAGTGTGGTTGATCTAATTGATTATTGAAAGATTTGATTGAATGCCGGCTGCCACCATTCACAGTATAGACTAGCTTAAATCATTAGCTTTCCTGTTTGTGGGAAATGTATTCAGAGTGAGATTCGATTCTGTCTAAAGAAAGTAAATTAATCTTGATTATTTAATATTTTTAATTTAAAGATCAAGTTTTAGTTTTAGTATGTGATGTTGAAGGAATGAGACTTCTATCAGCCTATCCAAAATGAAACTTCAATTAGAACAGCCTTACAAACTTAATGTGGAATAAGCACATCTTCTCAATCCTAATTTCTCATAGACATTTATTGGATATAGATGTGTCTATCATGCCAACAATTAATAGTATAGTTTCTTAGTTTATTTATCTATTTTAACTTCATTTTCTTTGTTATTCTAACTTTTTATTTTACTTTTTACTTCATTTTGTATGCTTTTAGCCTTTTAAATCACTTTATGTTTAATCTAACTTTTTTTTTCTTTATGCATACCCAACTTAATTTAGACAATTATTGATGTAAAAACTCTTTCACAATAAAAAATAATAGCCATACAATCATACATGTTTTGATTCTCTATACATCCTACTTTTACCCTAATTATATATAGTCATACATGTTTTAAAGAACAAGAACTTCCACCTAAAGAGGACTCAACTTCTTGCAAGTGCCTAATGTATATGAGCAATGTTAGTATGTTAATAGAAACCAAATTTAAATAAAGCTTCTACAAATTAAACAAAATTCATAAACTTCAAGATAGACTAAGATGAGCTCTCAATTGAGAATATGAGCTATTAATGGACTCTCTCAATAAGAAGCTCTCTTGTTGAGTAGCTTTATCTAAATGGATAGGATGTATGCTCAATATGCTTCCAAAGGCTTCAATGGATGATTGTGAATTTTTGGTGTGGATAGATGGCTTTAGTATGGATTTGGCTCTCAAAATAGCATTATAACTTTACTTCATGGATTGTGTTATTTTGGCTTGGGGAAGGATCCAATTTATAGGCAAGAGGCTTGAGGGATTGAGGGCTAAGATGCAAGGATGGGAAAAAGCTCATGGAGGGCTCAGATTGCATGAGAAGAGAGCACATGGATTGTGCTTCCTTATAGCCAATCAAAGAGTGACACATGTCACATGGTGAGAGGATGGAGGAAAGGGGAAGGATGAGTCAACAAAGGAGGCTCAAGGGATAAAATTTTCATAAAGACCCTCATAATGACTTGTAAGAGCCATAAAAGGGCTTGTAAGAGTCATTTATGACCTAGTGGACTTCATAAAGTTTTATGGTTGAGATATTTTGAGGGTGATGAGAGCAATTTCGACTTGGACTTGATTATGAGGGTTTTAAGCTTGCTTAGGCTTGTGCAAATGATTAGAAGATGGATTAGGATGGTTTAGGATTAGCTTAGGGATAGGCAAGTGGATGGCATTTAATGAGGGTGGGTGAAGGAGGAGATATTTGTTAACTTTGGCTTGGGTTAGTAATTCTTAACCCATGTTAAGGGAATGTGACAAGGTTAGGAGGGGATTAGGATTAGGTTTAAAGACATCTTCTAGAAGAGTCTAGACTTTGGATGAGGATAAAGACTTTCTAGAATAGTCTAGAATTTCCTAGGATGAGGATGAAGACTTTCTAGAAGAGTCTAGAACTTCTTAGGATAAGGATAAATTAGATTTTTAGGAAATAAATAAAGTTTTATTTATTTCAAGGGTTTGGGTTGAGGAGATACTTATTAAAACTTTTTTAATAAACATGAGGATTAATATTTAATCTTAATTAAATATTTTGAGTTGGGATTAGGGGTAGAAAATGATGGGATTAGCCTTTAATTAAAATTAAAGAAGGATTAGAAGATTTTGGAAGAGGTTAGTGGTCTTAAGGAAATTAGCCAAGTTTTGGGCAAAAAATAAATTTTTTATTTATTTTGGGTTTTTTGGTCAATTTATTAATTAAATAATTAATAAATAAGAAAATAATGTTTAAATAAGATTTAAAATTTTTTGGGAGGGATTCCTTAATTAAATATTTTTAATTAAGATAAAGGGATTTAATGGCATAAAAATTAATTAATTAATTAATTAATGATGATGTCATCAGGACTTTTTCAAAAAATAAAAATACTTTATTTTCTAAAGGTTTTTAGGTGTCTACACCTAATGTATCAATGTTCTATGAAACCAAAAAATGAGTTAACCTTGAAAAATAATTTATATTGGGAACACTTTAAACCCTAGAAATCAATAAAGGAGATCATTGGCTTAATTGATAATGATAAAACACTACACATAATTGTGAAAAAGAAGTATATTTAATAAGAAGAATCTTATCTCTAAACCTTTTGTAAATTACAAATAAAGATACACAATATATCTCCATTAGGTTCATGATAAGAAATTTGAGAATTGAAGTGTTCAAATCTACTTGGATATCGCTAATATATCCTTTAACTCCTTATTTATAGTGTGTTAAGTCAGACAAAGAGATTTGAGGACCAATATTGTTATGTAATTATTGGATGAAAGCAATGGAAAGTTTTTTAAAGGAGTAAATGGAATAAGAATGCAAAGAAAAATACCATTGCAAGGATTTGTCTTGAAAGATTATAGCAAATAACTTAACCATGAAGGTCTATAATTATAAGAAAAATCACTACTTCCACATGAGTCAAAAGATCACCCTTATCATTATAAGTATCAAGATAATGAATCTCGATGTTGGGAGCTATATAGCACTTTGATGTCTAAGGAAAAAAGGATAGCAATGTTACATGTTATACTTAGATTGTGGTGATCGAATAAATTTGTTACATGGTATACGTTATATGTTACATGTTATACTTTTTGGTCAAGTTTTCAACACTAAAGTAGATATTTTTAACAAAAACTTGATTTTCAAATGCATATTACGAAAAAAACTATAAAGAATTTGTTGATGATGTAAAGTAATGATTTTTAGAATTTTCCATCTATTTTCTAACAATATTTTTTTCATTTTTTTAATAATTTCATTTGAAGTCCTTTTGTTTATCTCCTCCAAGAAGTGCTTTATACGAAATTTGATATTTTCAAAAAAATGATGGGTGTCTTGATCAACATAACTTTTTTTAAAAATAGAATAATTACAAAATTCTTTCTGGGCTAAAATAGTAACATCAATAACTAGCAAGTTTTTTTTGATTTTGTTCAATTTCGTCAAAAATTATAGGTTTTATTTAGTGTCAAAGTAACACTAATGATAATTTAGACATAGGTTGCTTTTGATTAATATAACTTGATTTGTATGTATTGAAAAGTAAATTTTCTTGACTTGCTAGAAAGCTAATATACATAGCTTTGATGATCATATTTAAAAAATAAATTATTCTTTACTTTTATATTTTTCCCAAGGCTTCAAATTGAGGTTTCTAAAATGATTAAAAAAACCTATATTTAATAAAATTGAAAATAAAACATCACAATAAACAAAATATATGCTAAAAATATGTTCATTGGAAAGCTTGTTGAAAGGAGAACACAATTCTAAACTTAGTTTCAGAGTTTAAACTTATTTGGCCCTTGTTTGAGCCATCAAAAGAAGAAAATTTGTTTGAAATTGAGCATAATTTGAGAAATTTCCATTTTTGGAGCCTTCATGCGATGATGACTTCATTTTAAGCCCATTTTTGGCTCTTCGAGCAAAGTGGCTTCATGCGAAGCCACTTGGGTAGTTTACCTCTTTTCAAGGGGGGTTTCAAACGAAGCCTTTAGGGCTTCACTTGAAGTCATAAAGGCTTCGAAGGAAGCCCAAGTGGACCCATGGGTGGCAAGGGCTTCTAGTGAAACCCTTGGCTTCCATCAAAGCCTTGTCCACATAGCTTTGAGCGAAGCCATGTGGTGGATTCACTTGAAGCACCCAAAAATTATTTTTTCCCACTTTTCATCTAATCCATCCGTGATGAAAAGTGGGAACAGGTTACATGGGATGACCCTTAAAAAGATGAGAGATACTACACAAAAGGTCAATTCCATGTTCATCATTTTGAACAACTTTCATCATGACTTCTATAGTAGAAACAACCTCATGATTATGATTCTCTTGTGCTTTTTTCAAATTATTGATAAGATGTTGGACTTGAGTAGGAGGAATGTAAAAGGTATCATCATTATCATGGAAAGAATGAGGGGAATTATGTTCCATGCTAGAATTATGGTCATTAGGAAGCATGGTGGTCTCATCAAGGGTCCTAGGAAAGAAAGAAGAGTCAAGATCAAAGGAACCCATGAGTCTACAACTTATTCTAGGAGGAATTCTATATGTTGTATGTGATAAAGCTCATTAAAGGGAAAACCATACAAGAAGAATATAATCAAATATAACCATAAGAATGCAAAATAAGACCTATATACCACTAATGCAAACACGAACATAGAAATTGCATAGAAAGTAGATCTAGATGCACAAAGATTATGTAAAATAATTAAACTCCAAAAAAATAAAGGGGCATAAGTTAGGCTCACCAAAAATTTTAGGGGGAAATGGAAGCACTCAATAAATGAGATCTTCACCCTAATATTCAATATATAAGGGAAAGAGGGGCTTCCAAGCACAACTCTCAATGTAACTCAAGTTAGATTAGCACAACCCAAGTAAGATAACGGGATGTTAATTTGAAATTCAAATTATACTAAGGAAGTATGCAAACAATACTATTTTATGCAATAAATTAATTCAACATTAGAATTTTTATGTAGAGAAAACTTGATAAATTTGAATTGGTTTCTTGATTGATTAACTTTCTTAGAGTTAATTAATTGAATAAAAAGATTTTGTGATGTGGAGCCTAATTAGACTTATAGGTTTTTTTTTCCCACTTTACTTGACGTATTTTCCCCCTAGATTTTACTACAAGGGTTCGAGTGCAGCACCCCCATGCTCTAGGGTCAATGGGCAACACCCCTTGTGGGTTGCTAGTGCAACTCCCTAGGCGGAGTCAAGGGGAAGCACCCCTTGCAGGGTACTAGGGTGAGCAGCCCCAAGAAAGACAAAAATGAATTTACTATTGTGTAAGGCATCAAAACTTATATTGTTCTATTAGTCGGCTTATTCAGCCCTAATTTGTAAGAGACAAAAATCTTGTATAAAATGGCTTAGGGTTAGGGATTTCATTATGTATGATGAGATTGTAGCTTCTTACAGCAGTATTGATTTGAAAGGGATAACATATTGTAATTAGGTTGTAATCATTAGATAATAAGAATATTGGACTTGTTGTCTGGTAGACATAGCCCAAGGATTGGGTGAACCACGTTAAATCTTTGTGTCTTGTGTTCTCTTTTGTATGGTTTATTATTTTCTAATATTGGTTATATTTGTATATAATTGTTATTTTTGTCTCGTTAATCCTAACACAAGAAAAATAAGTACAACCCTAATTACACAATAATTCATATCTCAAACACAAATGGACAAGAAAGAATTAAATTCACCTTGACTATGTAAAGATGAACACCCTTTGAAGGCTTGAAAATAGTATATTAGAAACAATAGGAACAAAACAAAGACCAGAACTGGAATGAAGAAGTTAACAAAAATAAAGCCCAGGGATAGGTCAACCTATGGTAGTGTATATGTCATAATGGATGGTATACATCAACCTATAGGTATACTTCAATAGGTATATGTATACTAAAGCCTAAAACTTTTGTGGAAAGGTACTCAGATATGTATCCAAAACTCTAATCTTGGGACTTACACACAAGGAAACATGTTTTCTTTGTTGGGGGAGGATTTTCCTTAGTCAAGCCCTAGATGATGAATTAACCTTGAAATAAACTGAATGTAAAGCATGTAAGAAAGAAAGATGAACTATAAATAGTTCACCTCACTTGAAAAAATCCTTATTAGGAATGATTTTGCAATGCTAGATGTTGTTGTTGCCAAGCATTGAATGTTTATGTAGGAAATCTCCACAAATACTATGGAGCCTATCAATACCAAATCATGGAGCCATGGATGTAGATGCTATTGAAGGAAGAAGAAGAAAAGGAATCAATGCAATGTAGATCTCCTCCCTTGATGAGAAATAATTGATGCTAGATCTTGAAGTGGAAATCCTCTAAACGAATCCTTGAATGCCTTGAATATTTAAACATGCTAATGTGCTTGATCATAGATGTCTCATGAATGCATAGGTATATCCTTATAAATGTATTTGATGTCTCTTGTGCATGTATTATATAGATGATCTTATGAGAAAAAATTCAAATTCCTAAGATCCCTTTAGTATAAGTTCTTAGGATAAAAAATAAATTGAGCTGACTGGAGCATTGGAGAAAAATTTGAGAAACTTGAGAGGACATGAGATCCAAAGAACATTTCTTCTAAGGTATAATTCAACTTCGGCCAACTTATATTATGTATATGTTGACCTAGATGCAACTTTATGTAAGGGAATCCCAAGGTCTATGATTGAAGGTATCAAGGGTTGTGAAAAAATAATTTAAAAAAGAAACTAGAATGAAAAATTGAGAGTTGTTCAAGCATAAATATATCCAAGGACCGTAAATTATGTAAAGGATGGGAGCTAAAGTCTTAAATAATGGATTCTTCCATTTTAATATGGTACAACATGTTCTATCATCATTCTCCTAATTTTCTTAGGTGGTGCGTTACAAGCACATTCTTCATTCTCTACTCTTCTTAGGTTCTAATACTACAGGTATTTTACAAGGACTCAAACTCTCTCTAATCAAACCCTTCTTCAAAAACTCTTGCACTTTTCCATTCAATTTTTCTCTCATTGTAGATATCATCTGATGTGTCACCTTATTTGGAAACTAAGTCCTAGAATTAAATCCATCTAAGTATTGATGCTCTTTACAAATGGTAATCCATCAAGTACATTATTTGAATTATATCCTCATATTCCTACAAAAAATCTTTTATCCTCTCAAGTTCTTGTTCTTATGATCTTAAATAAAAATTCTTTGGAATCAAATCATAACAAACATTCTCATTTCCTAAATTATCCAAGAATTTCCTGCCCTCAACCAAGAAAACACACTAAGGACAAATATAATTCTTAGGAGTATCCTCCAAAGTATTCAACACTTGTTTCATCCCTTTTTCAACAATATCATATATATTCCTTCTACCATCATGTATTTCATGTTTATCATGCTACCACAATCTACCCAATGATATATTCAAAATACACCTATATGCATAATATCACACAGAACTTCATCATGATAATATCCAATCTTAAACTTGACCAAATAGTGTTCACTCACTAGAAACTTAAGATCATCCTAATTCCTTTCTATTTAATAGGGAATAGGGTACTTCAATTTCTACAACTTTATTTTTTAAACCAACTCCTTTGATGCTAAGTTATGAACTACCACTATCAATGCTCAACTTGCAATATTTTTCTTGAGTTATCTTGAGTTCTACAACAATTTTCTCTGCACAAAGATTTTCTATTTACATGTTAGTTTAGATATCAAGTAGGCTCTTCTTCAATAAATGAATTCCTTCCACTATTATCTGCCCCTCTTTCCTTAATTACCTTAAATACATTCATATTCTTGGGCTCCTCCACCACATTCAAAGCATGTTCTCCTAAACATTATTCTACCATATCTTTTATAACTATTTTATCCTCTATTTTTATGGAAATTTTTACTACCCTTTTGGTGTGAACTTCCTTCCTTTATTTCTTCCTTTACCTTGTTCTAATCTACCTAAGATCTTCCTCTTCCAAAGGACTTTCCTCTTCGAGATATTTCACCTCTTGTTCTTTTTCTATGTTCATATCTTTTGTTCAACTTTCCCTAATCTTTTAGGGCATAGTGATAAGAATCTTCCACATTTTGTAATTTGAACAAACTGATCCCAACTTGTATTGATGTCCTCAAACTATTGAGATACCTTGTAAACCTCTCAACATCATCCTCAATATGACCACATTTAATATCTGAATTGTATAGTTAATCGGCGCACTCCTTCCCACCAGATTCCTTCTTCTTTAGGTTTTGCATTTTCATGGTAATCAATGGGTAAGAAAATTTTCTTCAACTTATTTAGCATCGTATCCTATTAATTTAGTTTTTCCTTGCATCTTCTTTATCTATTAGTTTGTTCATTTTTCCACCATAATAATGCATGCCATCAAATTCTCTTTTGTGTCTTCATGTTTACATTCAAAGTCAAAGTGTTTTTTCATATCTATGATCCAGTCAATATTTTTTTCTGAATCCAACTTGTCATCATGATCTAGTCAATTGAAATGTGATTTGGTACTTACTCTAGTTAGCGTTATCAAGATTCTAACATCTCCCTAATCTACTTCTGGTTCTTCTTATTCTTCAATGCATTATTTTGTATCATCTCTAACATCATCAACATGTTGACCTCTTCTTTGGTTGTTTCAATTGATTTCAATCTAGCTACAATTAATCTCATCATATCCAACACATCTGCATCTCTCCTTTCTCCACAAACTCTATGAATTCCTCTCTAAGATATTGTTGTGCAAGTTCTCTACAATTGTGGGTCCTATTTACACTTCTACCACCCCACAAAAAATAGAGCTAGGGATTTCAATGCTCATGAACATAGATTTTCCAACACTAGAACAAAACATTACTTTGATACAACTTAGTGTAGTCACACATAAGGGACTTCAAAGAGATCGGTCCAATTGTACAATAAGAGTCACAGAATAGAAGCAAGAAAAATAGGAAGCAACAAGAGACATAGAGAATGCAAGGTCAGATGTTCACTTAATTCTATATTCATTAAATTACATATAATTGATCGACAACATGTAGACATACATTCCATACATATATGCTTTATTATAGATTGAAATATTTGCAATCCTTCAGATCAAACCTTTAAGAGTTTATGTATTACTTTGGTATCTAGCACTTGGTGAACTAAAGGATCACTTAAACCAATTAATAGATCCTTTGTATACATTGAGTTGACCAAGAAAGTTTACATTCTCCAAGATATGAGAACATATTACATAATATAGGTCAGGACCTAAATCATGAAGAAGTATATCAATTATGTTTGAAATAACATGTAATCCAAGATAGACATCAACCAAGAATCTACGAACGCAATGGTATGAGCTAAGAAGGTTCGTGAATAAAACCATTTCTTACCAAGATTAAAAAACTCTAACTAGTCATGAGATGTGTAGAACTAATAGATCCCACCAAGAACCCTCAAGATCTTAACCGTAAAGTAATTGATCAAGATGAAAACCTAGAAGGAGGTTCACTAAGATCCCAATAACACATGATAAGGTCCATAATGGATAACGATCGAAATTGAAGGTGCACTAAATGAAACATAGATTCTAAACTGAATACGAAAACTTTTTTAAAAAAAAATGTTATTATTATTTTTGTTGTTGATGTTAGTTGCCACTATGGGCATACTAGGAAAATTAATTATGTTTTTTTTTTTTTTTTGGTTTTGATACTATTACTAAGTGTTTTTATGTTTATTGGTGATAAATGAGTACCTTCCACAATGAATCTAAATTGAAAGTGACAAAAATGATGGTGTTAAATGCTTATCAAAAGTCCTTCATATTGTAGAGCCCGTCAAAAGCTTTCCAATACACTTTGAATGGGTTCAACGAATGTTCTGCAAAAAATGTATGGCCTTCAAAAGTTGAAATCACGGTAGAGGTGTATTCACACATAATACACTTAGATCTTGACACATGTCATGGTGAGGATGACACATGACATAGTAATATAATAAAATCTAGACAAATAGTGAATCAATTTAACAACATAGTAAGTGGGATTTGGATACACAAACTACTGAAGGTAATTCATTTTCTTTACTATTACTCCACATAATTTACATGTGCATGGATATGGATATATTTAAATTTAAAGTTGAAGATAAATTTAATTAAATAGCATATTTTATGGAATTTGATAGCACTACCTAACCTACACATGCCAAGAACTTTGACCAATGTGCCACATGAGTAAACATGTAAATTAAATGGGAGAATTTTTAAATTATTATGTGGCCTAATTGTATACACGAAAACCTAACCTATTGGGAGCATGCATAAACAAGAAATTGTTAGTTGCACATGTGCATATCAAAGATTCAAAACAAAATAAAAATACAACTAAACGTTAGAGTTGAGTTTTAAAACTATGCAATCGAAAAGAAAGAGTCCCCATGCAACCTCAAAGAAGCTCAACAAGGGTGCCCATAAGAGGCCTTGTTGGTGTGCTTTAGATTGGAGGGATGTGAGTGTGCTCTTCCCAAACACAACTATGAATCCCAATGATTAAGAAATGATATGTAATGATGTGAAATTATACTAAGATGAATGGAGAACACTTCAAGCAATGGCTATGGAAGCAACCATGCTTGAAAGCATTCAAAGGATATGAATGTGAATGCAAGAATTCAAACTAAGTTAACAATGAAAATAAAATTAAATCTAGCAATTACCAAGGGGTTAGTAACAACACATAAAAATCACTAAAATTCACTAAAAAGCTCTAAGTCTAAACTAGCATGATAACAATGCATATGGAGGAGATGTAAAATGCTTGAGACAAGGGCTATATTTATAGGTTTGAGAGAGGCCTTGGGGAGGTGAAATCTAAGTGTCATCTAAATAGGTTCCACAAGGGAGACACATGGGCTAAGGGGACAAGCCATGCAAAGGTCAACATAAGCCTTTTGGATGAAAGTGATGGCTCCAGATTTGCTCACACATGTGCAAGAAACCTTGGAGAAAGGAAATGGGGACAAGTGTGTAAGAGTGTAAGACACTTTTGAATAAATTAATAAAATGAAAGCTTTATTGGATCTCGAGTTTCTCACACATGTGTGAGAAAACACTTAGGAGCTAAAAGGTATTTAGAAAGGTTTTTAGGATTGATTAAGTGGTATTAATTAATGGGTAGGCTTAGAAGGATGAGAGTGATGGGTGTAGACTAGGTTTTAGGATGAGATTAATATTAAAATAAATAAGATTTAATTTAATCCGTGGGTTAGAGAATTTAATAAAGTGGAGGGACTTAAATAAATTGAAATTTATTTAAATGAGGATTTATGGAGCACTATGCATTAACTAGATTTAACACATTAGAGGGGATGTATTCAAAATAAATTTAAATAGATTAGGAAAGTGAACCTATTTAATTAAATGAAAAATAAAATAATTAATTATAGTTTCAAGGAAGATATTAAATCAATGAATATAGTGTTTAGGACAATTTTAGGTGTCTACACTAATGTCCGAGAAAAAGTTAATGAAGTATGTTCATGTGTGAATTTGAACCAATGACCTCATGGATATAAAGATACACCTTAGCTTTTGCACAAAATATTGTAGATATGTTTGAATATGGATAAAAGTGCATTTAAATTATATTTTTTTAATAAAGAAAAATTAAATGCAACATGAGAAGACTTGAACCTGCGACCTTGCCTATATATTAGCGTGGGGCATTGTCATTGCAATAGACTTAATTTTTATAAAAAAGTGTCTAGAATTTATTTGTATAAGTAGAATTTTTAAATTATTATGTAGCCTAATGTCAGAGAAAAGGTCAATAAAATATGTTCATGTGTGAATTTGAACCAATGACCTCATGGATATAAAGATACACCTTAGCTTTTGCAAAATATATTATAGATATGTTTGAATATTGATAAAAGTGCATTTACATTATATGTTTTTAATAAAGAAAAATTAAGTGCAATGAGAAGACTTGAACCTACGACCTTGCCTATTTATTAACTTGGTTGGGTATTGTCATTGCAACAAACTTATTTTTTTATATAGAAGTGTCTAGAATTGATTTGTATAAGTAGTTTTTGGATAAGTTTTTAAAAATGAGGTTGCAAGAAGAATGAGTTTAACCATGAAGGCAAATTCCTACTCAAGCACACTTGAAATTTATTAGTACTAGGATGAGGGACCTCCATTGAAGTCCTAGTGCTTCACCTTTATAAGCATCCCCTAGATGTTATGAGTGTTAATTGTTTCATTCATTCTCATGAGAGATGAGTTCATATGAACCACTACTCATGAAATATGGGTCAACAAGTTTGAATAAAAAAATTATATAGTTGAATCTTGATAGCAATATCATAACCATTTTATTTGTGAGTAGAATTTATGTATCTTTCAAGAAGAATCTAGAAGACTATTTTTTTGCATGATTGATTGTGCATTGAAATGGACCTGGAGATGTAGACCTAAAAGGGATGAACTTTATTATAAACTTGCATTGCATGGTCTTTATTTTTTTTTGGTTCTTGCCCAATTTTAGTTATTTAAATTACTTATTAAATGTTATTAATGTTAGCATGAGTATTGATGATATTCCTTTGGATAATTATCTTAAGCATTGGAGAGTATTGACATGTTGTATTCATGACTGTGTTTGTCATTGATGTCAACATAGCAGTAACTCTATGAAGACTGAAAGAGTAGAAGACATAGATCTTCGTTGTACGGACAATGTCTTCATTGTATAGTGATGCACGTTCATGGACATGTTCTTTATTGTTTCCTAATGATGTGATTCAATGCATAGCACATAGTTCAAAGATGTACAAAAGTTGTACCTGATTTACAGAGAGCAATACAAAGACAAAGTACTTGAGAAGTAATTTCTAATATTTGCATTATATCCTTTGGCAGTGATATAATTTGTTGATGTGCGGTCAACCAATGACTTATGAAAGTTTGATAATGGTGTCAACAGATGTAGAAACCTTAGTGTCACATGTGTGAGAAGTTTTATAGACTGTGAGCTAAGAGTGCTATTGTAATTGTAAATTAATTAATTATCTTATTATAATTAATTGGAAAATCCTCAAGGCCAACTCGAGGAATTATTTTGAAGATATGGTATAAAGGAAAGATATTTTTCTTGTTTATAGTATGATTGTAAGATTGAAGTTTATGAAAAGTGCGAAAAGAAGCAAAGTGTTTACTAAATGTGAGTATGTGATCCAAGGGATTATTGGATGCAAGATTTCATTTGTGATCTGATTACAAGATCAGAAGCAACAGAAGTCTGGTTGATATAACAAAAAAAGAAAGGAGCAGTAATATTCATTTCTATTATTTTGCAAGGAATAATACAAAGATCATTTGGATAGTGGGCTCATTGATCTTGCACCTAAAGTTGTTTGGGCAATGGGCCCAACTGTCTTCCACAACTCCTAATAGGGTTGGAATCTCCTAGCATGGATTCAAATTCTCCTAACAAGGACTGATATGTACTAAATGTTGTTATTGACTCCTAACAGGGTCCATCCTCTAACAAGGAATATTTATATTAGTACATCATCTTGTGGGTACCATCCCCACCGATGTTTACCCTTTGATCAAGGGTTTTCCTAGTTAACATATTGTTGAGATAACGAGTGTTGCACGCATTGCATAATATTGTTATATTTTATTTTGTTATGTAATGTTGTGCCTAGATGGACATGCAACATGTAAAGATTCCCATGGAATATTCTTGATGAGTTGTATTGTAACATTGTGATAATATTTCATGTAATTATTTAATATTGAGGAAAAGAATTAAATGCCCAATATTAAATGTGGGGTCAGTGGGTTAGGTAGCACATGGTTTATGTAATACCACTTGGTGGTTTTGTGGGACTTGCTACTATATAAGCAGCCACAAGGGTAGTTTTTGTAGAGAGTAAGAGTGAGAAAGGCAAGAGTCAAGCGGGACAAGGCTTGACAGGTTAGCCAAGGGAGCATTTGTGAAGGTTGGAAGCATGGCATGGGATGTGTGGATTCATGCTTGTTCACATAGTTTTCTCAGTTGTGGCTATGGCCATGAAGGCTTCCATGGTTGTATGGAAATGGTATTTTTTGCTGAATAATACATGGTGATGGATGCTTTTGGAGGCTGGGTTTTTCCCTCAATGAGGGTTTCCCTGGGTATATCTTGTGTCACAATTTTGTGGGTATGTTGTCTATTCTCTTGCATGTGGATTTTAATTCCGTGATTATTTCAGATCTATTATGGGTTATGTGGAAACGTTTATATTCTTTGTTGCCAAGTTTCCTTACACATATATGGTGTTATTGTGCATGAGTATCTTGTTGTGGTTTCTAATTATATTGCTCATATGGTTAAAAGTTAATAAGGTTGATAATTATGATATTAATTAGATAATTGATTCATGCCCGCACCAACACGAACCCCCCCCACCCACTCTCAGCTATATTGGTGGACTATATATTCTAACAATTGGTATCAGAGAATCAAATCCTTGAAGGATAAGATCAACAACTTTGGGAGATCAATGGAAAATCTTTTCAGAAAGGATAGTCCTAGATTTGATGGGGCCAACTATCAGAGTTGGAAGGAGAAGATGAAGACTTAATTTTTATGCATGGGTCTAGGTTATTGGCTCTTGACAATGAGTGAAAAGGAAATTGTAGAAGAAGGGAAACTTGAAGAATGCAGTGAAGTAGAGAGAGATTTGTTCATGTGCAACATGAGAGCTAGAGAATCTTTACTATCATTTCTTCTAGAGAATGAATACATTTAGGTAAATTCATTTCAAACATCTCATAAGATTTGGATAACTTTAGAATCTATTTTTGAAGGTGATACACATACAAAAAGACTAAGATTCTAGAATTGGATATGTGCATTTCAAGATGTTAAAATGTTGGAAGATGAATATGTAAGAAGCTATATTGGTAGGATATGAGAAATTGTTGCAAGAATCAAGTCATATGGTGTAACCAAGTAAGAAGATGATGTGGTGTGGAAGATTATGAAAACTTTAACACCACAATTCAAGCAAGTAGCTTAGATGATTGAACTACTAATCTCATAAACTAAGGAGTTTTCTAGGGAGACATTGCTTGGAATATTGGAAACAATAGAAGTAGGTCTGAGAAAATCTAGAGATCTAACTAGAGTTGAAACAACCTTCAGTGCCCAAAATGTTTGACCAAGCTTGTCTAGAAGCATAAGTACACATGGAAATTTTGCTAGGAGCAGCAGAACTAGATCCGATGAAGACAAGAAGATTGAAGAAGGTATAACACTTCTTGTGAGAAAAGAAAAAGATGGTAAGAATATCTTTAAACGTTGGACATGTAATGAGTTTGGTCATTATGCATCTAAATTTCTTAAAAGAGAGAAAAATTATAAAGGAAAGTTTAATCCTAGGAGACCTGGGAATTGCTTGTATACTAATAAAGAAGAAGAATCTAATGAAAAAGTTCAGAGTGAAAGTTATGATGAGGTAGGATTTGTAGCTATTAAGGAACATGGTCTTGATAGATAAATTAGAGAAGAAAAGGCTCTAATTTCCCAAGTTGAAAAAAATATGATTGGATAATAGACAATGGTTGTTCACATCATATGACTGTACAAGTTTGTTAAGTTCAAGAACTGTGATGGAGGTATTGTTAAAGTTGGTAATAATGCAACCTATCATATTACAATGATTGGATCAATTACTTTAGATGGAAGAACTAACACTGATGATGTTTATTTTGTTGATGGATTAGAGCATAATTTGTTGATTATTTGATAGTTGATGGACAAAGGGTACCAATTGCAATTCACATAAAAGACTTGCACTATCAAGGATAAAGATGGTAAGATTATTGGAATTGGAACTAGGTCTAGGGGTAATTATTTCAGTTGAATCCCACTGAAATGACATGTTTGGTTACTAAAGTGGCTAACAATTGGTTATGGCATAGAAGATTTTATCATATAAACTTTGATAATGTTGTGAAAGTTAGTAGCACATTTGTAGTTAAAGACTTGCCTAAGATAATAAAGCCTACTAATGTTATTTTCAAAGAATGTATTTTAGCTAAACAAAAGATAGTATCTTTTCCCAGAAATAAGTTCACTGAGAGAGAGAAGGTGGAAATTGTTCATACAGATTTGAGTGGTCCTACCAGAACAAGAGGATTCTATTGTGAAAGGCTAAAGAAATCTCTATATGGTTTGCAGCAAGCACCTAGAACCTGGTATTCAAGGTTGGATAAATATTTGACAAAGCTTGGATTTGTTAAAGGTACGACAGATAGTAACTTGTATTTCAGAGAAATTGAAAATGTTTTGTTGATAATAGTAATATTTGTTGATGACATATATTTAGAGGTAATGATGAAGCAAGTAATAATTTTTCTAAAGAGATGAAGAATGAGTTTGAAATGAGTATGATAGGAGAAATGAATTTTTTCCTAGGATTGCAGATTGTGCAGAACAACGATGGTATTTTTATTTCACAAGCTAAGTAATTGAAAGATTTGTTGAAGAGATTTGGTTTGGAAAGTTGTAAGCCTGTTGGTACACCTAGGATAATCGGTCAAAAGTTATCTAGCAAGGATGAGACACCTACAATTGAGAAGAAAAAATATAGATCAATGATTGGAGGTTTGCAATATCTGACTCATACAAGACCAGATATAGCAAATGCAACTGGGATTGTAGCTAGATTTCAACCTAATCCTATTGAGTATCATTATGCAATAGTAAAGAGGATATTCAGATATTTGAAAGGAACATCTGACTATGGAATTTGGTATGATAGATCAAATGATTTCACTCTATGTGCATATACTGATGTAGATTGGGTAGGCAATATGGATGACATAAAGAGCACCAGTGGTGGAGCATTTTTTCTTGTAGGTAGATTGGTTTCTTGGCTAAGCAAGGAAAAAAATTGTATCTCACACAATATAGAAGAAGTAGAGTATGTAGCAACAACAAATAAATTGTAATCAAGTTATGTGGATGAAGCAGATGCTAAAAGATATTGGAATTGAATTTATAGAACCTGTTGTCATATACTGTGATAACACAAGTACTGTAAGTATGTCTAAGAATATTGTGTTGCATTCTAAGACTAAGCATATATCTATTAAGTATCATGTCTTGAGAGAGAAGGTAACAGAAAAAGAGATTAGATTAGAGTATGTGAGTACTAATGAATAGATTGTAGATATCTTTACGAAACCCTTACCCAAAGATACTTTTGAGTACCTGAGAGGTATGCTTGGGGTTATGCCCTTGCCTACTTTTGAGTAGATGATGCAAATAGTACATCAATCTAGTGGCACAAAGTACCATTGTTAGACTAGAGTGAATGTTGATGCTTCTCGTATGGGGGAGTATCTATGAGGAGTTGAGTCTTTGAGGACTCTTGGTATTTGGTATTTGGTATTGAATAATATCTTTTGACACTCAAGCTAGTTATACATCTGAGCAGCAAATTGACATGATAAGGCCTTTGTCATTGATGTCAATGGGGGAGATATGTACATGAAAAATACCCTCTATTTGAATGGGGGAGAGAATGCATAAGAAAAGTATGAATGGGAGAGAAATATGTACATTATTAGGGAGTTTTAGAAAGATTCATATAAGAAAGGAGGAATATATCTATGGGGGAGATATGTATGGTAAGTTATTTATTGTGAATAGTTGTTTCCAATCCTAAGAAGATGCAAAATAAAGCAGTGTTCTAGAGGCTCTCAGATTTGATTGATGAAGAGGATTTGAAAAGATGAGAATAACAACAACAACAATAGAAGAGTATTATTTGGTATTCTTGGAACATAGATTTTTTTCATCTATGTTGTCATAAATTCCAAAGGAGGAGATTGTTAGAATGAATTTTGATGGTATTCCTTTGGGGGAGTATCCTAAGCATTGGAGACTATTGATATATTGCATTCATGACTGTGTTTGTCATTGATGTCAACATAGCAGTAAGTCTGTGAAGATTGAAAGAGTAGCAAAAATAGATCTTAGTTGTATAGACAATGTCTTGATTTTTTGGTTACGCACATTCATGGGCATGTTCTTCATTATGTCCTGATGATGTGGTTTAATGTGCAACACATAATTTGAAGACGTAAAAAAGTTGTACATGATTTATAGAGAGCAATACAAAGTACCTAAGAAATAGTTTCTAATGTTTGCATTATATCCTTTGGCAATGATATAATATATTGATGTGTGGCTAGACAATGACTTATGATAGTCTAATAATGATGTCATCATATGTGCAAGCCCTAGTATCGCAAATGTGAGAAGTTGTATAGTCTGTGAATCGATAGTGCTATTATTATTGTAAATTGATTAATTATCTTATTATAATTAATTGGGAAAGCTTCAAGGCCGACTCAAGGAATTATTTTGAAGATATAGTATAAAGGAAAGATGTTTTCCTTGATTATAAGATTGAATTGTATGCAAAGTACAAAAAGGAGTAGAGTGTTTATTGAATACGAGTAAGCAATCCAATGGATTATTGGATGCGAGATTTGTGATCTGATTACAAGATCAGAAGGACAAAAAGTTTTGTTGATAGGACAAAAAGAGAAAGGAGAAGTACTATTCATTTCTATTATTTTGCAAGGAATAATATAAAGATCATTTGGATAATGGGTTCATTGATCTTGCACCTGAAGTTGTTTGGGCAGTGGGTCCAGCTAGCTTCCACAACTCCTAATAGGGTTGGCACAACTCCTAATAGGGTTAGAATCTCCTAATAGGGACTGATATGTACTGAATGTTGTTATTGACTCCTAATAGGGTTCATTCTCTAACAAGGATATGTATATTAGTACATCATCTTGTCGGTACCATCCCCACCGAGGTTTTCCCTCTGATCAAGAGTTTCCCTAGTTAACATATCTGATGTTATTATGCATAAGTATCTTGTTGTGGTTTCTAATTATATTGCTCATATGGTTAAAGTTTAATAAGGTTGATAATTGTGATATTAATTGGATAACTGATTCACCACACCCCCCCCCCCCATAGTTATATTGGTGGACTATATATTCTAACAACTAATTCAATACGTGTTATTTATATTAGCATTAGTTAACATGTGGTTATTGTTAAGTTGTTGACTGTGCACCCGCTTGGACATTATATCTTAGGGACAACTAGTTTTTGTTGCTTTGGGCTATATAGAATATCAACTATAAGATTTTTAATTTATTTAATTTTATATTAAGCATTTTATATTTATATAACACTAGCATACTTATCTTTAGAGAAACCTATGTGAAATTCATGGACATACATCATTATCGAGACTCCTAATTTTATCATACTTTTATTTTTTTAAACCTAAGAGTTATTTTTACAATTATAATAAAAAACACTTGTATTCTTTCATATAGCACCAGATGACTCTACTCATTCTGAGAAGGACATTCCAAACCATATTAGTATAGTTTAGATAGGGAAAGATAGTGTTTCTTTTAGTAAGAATGTTAAAGGGGAGGGTACTATTGGGTCTCCCAAACCTATTGGCGAGGTCACTCCCTCGGTGGTCCCAGATTCTCTTAGGGAGAAAACCATTGAATAAGGTGAGACCAAGGGCCAAGAAGATCTTAATGGGAATGGATTTTTGTAGTCCATGTTTTAGGAAGGTTGGGGTTGCAATGTGTTGGGAGACATAGGATTGAGCCATGATGCTAATTTTGATGATATCCAAAGTGAGGGAGGGATGATTCCTTTCGACAATTAGAAAATTGTAATATCCAAGAAACATAGGAAGAAAATCAATAGAGAACCCTTCCCTTGTCTCATTAGTTGCCACATGGAGTAGAAATAAAGCTAATGTGGGAGCTAGGTCTAAGACACTAGGTAGAAAGAGGGCCAGTTTGATTATAGAAGAGGAAACGCACATGAATTTTTTGGATGAGATTAAACTCACCATATAGGAGGCTTTCTCTCAAAAATTGAAATGAAGATCATATCTTGGAACATTCGTATTCTGAATGGACCACATAAATAGGACTATGAATGTTCATTTGATACAAGAAACTAAAATGCAGAAGGAAAAACTGGAGAGATTGAAATTCTGCAAGAACTATTTTTGTCTAGGCTTAAATTCTAATGGATCTTCAAGAGGCTTAGACATCCTATGGAACTCTTTTTGGGTTAGTGATGATGTTATTTTTCAAGGCGACAATATCATGCTTATGAAATTTGTGAACTCTTGGGATACGATTATCTAGTTTATTTTAAATATTTACGCTCCAAACTCTAAAAGAGGTAGAGCGAGATACTAGGACAGGTTAAGGGACCTTCCTGGGAACTTTGAAAAAAAAGAGTATATTTTGATGGGGGATTTTAATACCCCTCTAAAAAATCATGAGAAGTAGGGGGGATCTGATAGAAATCTTGTTAGAAGAATGGACCTTATGAGCTTTATAAATGATCTTTCTCTTTTGGATGTGGATCTTCAAGAAGAAAACTTCACTTGGACTAACAAAAGATTAGGGAAGGAGTGTATTTAGGTAAGACTTTATAGAGCCCTTATCTCTTTGGACTGGCTGTCGAATTATTCTTGTTCCCTCTCAGCTCTTACCAGAGTTGGTTCAGATCATTCCCCTATTTCCCTCAGAATAGAAGCTCTTACCAGAAGAAACAAATTCCCATTTAGATTTGAGAAAATATGGTTGGGGCATCCTTGCCTCAAAAATGAAATTATGGAGTGGTGGTCTATCAACATCCAGGGATCAACAATGTTTTGGGTTGCCAAAAAATGAGGAATGTAAATGACAATATCAAGGTTTGGAACAAGATTGACTTTGGAAATATCTGTGAAGCTAAGGTTGGATTATAAAGTGACTTAAGAAAGATCTAGATGATGGTACAAAAATGAGGGTACGATGATTTTTCTCTAGCCAAGGAAAAGGCTCTTCTCTCTGACTACCATGATATTATTAGCAAGAAGGAGGCATTTTGGAGACAAGATCTAGTACTAAATGGATTAGAAAGGAACATGAATTCAAAATCCTTTCATCTTACCACCCTCAAACACAGGGCAACCAATCATATTTTACTATTGTTGAGTAATGGCAGATGCTTAAAGGAGGTGGACAAAATAAGGCTAGTCATGAAGAGTTTCTTTCAATCTTTAATATCTAAAGATTTATCTCTCTCAGTGAATGACCAAGATTTTCTTATAAGGAACATTCTTTCTCTTATTGATTGTGAGTAAAACAAGTCTCTGCTAGCTATTCCTAAGGAGAAGGAGGTCATTGCTTTGCCTTTGATGGTTATAAGGTCCCAGGTTCAAATAGGTTCCCTCTTGTCTTCTTTCAACATTTATGGGAAATTTTCAAGGAGGATGTGGTGAAAGCGGTGTCGGAAGTCTCTAGATTGAGGAATCTTCTCAAACAACTTAATGCCACATTTCTGGTTCTAGTTCTGAAAGCTTCTAGGATTAACCCAATGGACAAGTTTAGACCCATAAGCCTCTATAATGATTTTTATAAGATCATCTCAAATGTTCTTACTTACAAGTTCTTGAAGATCCCCCCTCTAATTTTCTCTCCTCAATGATCTGGCTTTACCCCTTGCAAGCATATTCTTGATTCAATTTCTCTTGTCCATGAAGTTATCCATTCCATGATGGCTGCTAATAAGGACATATTTCTTCTAAAGATGGACCTTTCTAAAGCTTATGACAAGGTGGATTGGGATCTTCTCTTGTAGGTCGCCTCTACTTTCAAGTTTAATGACAAGGTGTGTCAGATGGTTGTCTGGTTGGTGTCCTCTACCTCCATGGAATTCTTGGTGAATGATTCCTCATCCTCCTTCAAACCCTCTCATTATCTTAGGAAGGGGGTCCACTATCCTTGATCCTCTTTTTCATAATTGCGAAAGGACTTTGAAGAATGATCTCAAATAAAATCAACATCAATTCTTTGGAAGGCATTAAACCCTCTTTTGGTTTTGAAGTGTTCTCCCATCAACAGTTTATTGATGACACTACCCTAGGGGGTATGGATTCCATCAAAGAAGCTATAATTTTGAAGGAATTCTTATATAGCTATTGTAAGGCCTTTGGTCGGCTCATCAACTGGGATAAAATTGCCTTGTTCTTTGTCATTATGCCTCAATGTAAACAAAGAAGAATTGTTGATATTTTGTCATGTGATGTTAAAGAGTTGTCGTCGATATATTTGGGACTTCTTCTAGGTACTAAACCCATGGATTAATTTTGGGAAGAGTTGGTGGATAGGTTCAATAGGAAACTTGTCAGGTGGAAAGGAGTTATCCTAAGCCAAGCTGGGAAGATTTAGTTCATAAAGTCAACTCTTCAAAATCTCCCAATTTATGCTCTAAGTCTTTTTTAGATTCTAAATAAATATGTGGAAGCAATTGAAAAAATTCAAAATAGGTTCCTTTGGTCAGGGGCTAAAGATCATAAAAAAATCTCGCTTATTGTTTGGGAAAAATTATGCCTTCCTAAGCGACTAGGGCTTAGGAAATTAAGGCCTTTCAATAATGTGCTCCTTGCTAAGAAGATCTACAAAAATTTTCAAGGTGATGGTGATTGGTCCAGGGTGCTATGGTCTAAATACATTTTTTATTCTCCAATTTTAACTAATTTTCTTTCCCCTGAAGAGATCCCAAATGAATCTCATATATAGAATAGCCTTTTGAAAGTCACAAGAACAACGATGCTAAGAATTTAATGGAAAGTTGGAAATGGAAACCTCATAAGGTTCTAGGAGGATGACTGGCTTCTTGGAGGCCCTCTAAAATCTTTTGAAAATTTCCAAGTCTAGAACGACTTATGTGAAGCTAGGTTTGGAATGAAAGTGGAGGACTATTGGGTTGATAGTGCTTGGGTTAATTTGGAAGAGATAGATCACTTCTTAAACTATATTATGTTGCTCATGAACTCTATTTCTATAAGCAATTTGCTAGACACTGTCATCTGGGATGGTAATGCTTTGGGATTATTCTCAATGGCCTTTGCCCATCGTGTTAGCCTAAAAGAAAAAAATGGATCCTTTAATTGGAACAAAGTGTGGAGCTCCAGCCTCACCCCCAAAATCAATGGCTTCCTTTGGTTGGCACTGTAAAATAGGATCCTTACTGTGGATAATCTGTGCAAGAGGGGAATGATGGTCCCTAATATGTGTTGTCTTTGTAAAGATGATGTAGAATCTATTGATCATTTACTCCTCCATTGTCCCTTTTCTTAACATGTATAATTTGATTTCTTTTCTAAAGTTGGGGTGTTTTTGTCCTTCATAGGGAACATCTCTAATTGCTTTATCTACTGGGTCCCTCCCCCTTTTGTTTCTCCCCTGTTCACCTTGGGACCTCCCCTTTCCTCATATTCTCTAGGGACTTTGGAAAGAAAGAAATAACAGGATCTTTAATGATTCCCCCTCCCCCTTGAGTGTGGTGTCCTCTAAGGTGATGAAAGCCATTGTGGAAAATGCCAATTTGGGAAAGGTGTCTTGTTCAAGATGCAAGGAGATTATCCAAGAGAAACAAAATGGTATTAGTCCTACCTAGGGTTGGGAAAACTGCTAGTGGACTTTTCCCCCTAAAGGGTGGAGCAAAGAGAATTTTGATGGGGTAGCTAAGGGCAATCCAAGGTTGGCTAGGTGTGGGGGAGTGATCAAAGATAATTTGGGTCATGGCATGGCAGGAGTGGCACTCCCTTTGGGTGTTTAGACTAACCATATTGTTGAAGCCATGGTTTCCCTTCAAATCACTAAGTTGGCTAGAGAGAGGGGTGTTTCCAAACTTTGGCTAGAGGGAGACTCACTCAACACTGTCAAATGCCTTAAAGGCCTATCCTCTCCCTCTTGGAGCATAGACAAAATTATTAAAGAAAATATCTCTATCCTTAATACCTTTGAGGACTATTTTAGAAGCCACACCTATCGGGAAGCGAATGAGGTCATTGATGCTATGGCCAATGTGGTTGTGATGTGTCACAGTTTTAAAAAAATGGAATGGAAACTTACTTTATCTTGTCATATGAATAATCAATCATGATGTGATGGTAGGCATTGAAGGGGTCATCATTAAATATAGTTATGTATGCTAAGAAGGATTTTTTATTATCACGAGGTTTGGGAGAGTTGTTAGTGGTACTCACCATCACTCTTCTATTATTTCACACGGATTCTAGGTCTTTCTAGTTATTTTTGTTTCTTTTCCCTTCACTTCTAGCATTTTAGTTAGCTCTACAAATTTTTCAAAGAGAATGGGGGGTCAAAGAAGGGATTAGGAGCCATCAAGTTGTGACAAATAGAGGAAGAGAGAGTGTATCTGGGATGTACTAGGAAAAGGGGGCATTTTTGACATTTATGCAGAGGTTGCATGGGGGAAATTCCCAAGTTATCCAATTGTTTTTGCAAAATTGGAATGAGGGCTGCTTGATAGTGAATGAAAGGAAGTTCTCTATCATGGACGAGTATATCTCCAAGCTCGTTGGCATTCTGATAGTAGGAAAGAAGTTTTACATAGATAGAAAGATCTCTGATTCTTCTCTTGACACCTTTTCAAAGACACCCAAGGAGAGGAAGAAATTAATAAAGAAAAAAAGGCATTACTTACTTTCAACCCAATTGTTTGAACATATTCTGGAGGTTTATCCTTAGGGCTATTGTTTCCTACATCACCGTTAATGGCATATTTTCTAGGGTTTATTCGTATCATTTTGTCCTATGTAATCACTTTAGGCACAATGTGAAGATACCTATTCCTTTTTTATCTTTACTCTTCACTAAACAATAGCATTAATGGGTTAAGAGATTACAACATCACCAACCACCCACTTCATGATGGCCTCATGCTTCTTATTTATGAGGATATCAAAGCCAACACTATGGGGAATTTCATAGAGACTAAGCATGCTGAGGGCGAAGGAGATGAGTCTAAATAATATGAAGAATCCTCAGAGAAGGAGGACAATGAAGGCCTTGAATCTTATGGGGACTCTGAACCAAGTAAGAGCAAGAAGAAAACATCCAAGGGGAAAGCTCCTAAAGCCCAGCTACAAAAATGGTCTACCAAAGTCTCAATAGGAAAACATTTCAATCACCCCGGTGAGTTTGACAATGAGCTCAATGCTACTAAAGAGGACATGGAAACAGATATGGAGGAATTGAACACTATTGGTAAGCTGAGCTCCATTAAAAGACAGAGGAATAAAGGCAATCCTAAGCAGCCCTTGAAGAAAAAAAGGAAGGAGTCCTCCTCTAAGGATGAGGATGAGGAAGGAGAGGAGATGGATATGAAAGTGAAGGAAGAGTTTTCTATTAAAAGAAAGACCCCTAAACAAAAGGAGAAGTGACCCATTTAAGAGGAGAGAATTGGAACGGAGGAGGACAAGGATCATAGCCCAATCAACAAAATGGGTCTGGGAGAGATAGGAAAACATTGTTGTAGAATGCTAAATGCATGCTCTATTGTATTTCGAATTGAGGAGTGTCAGTGATTAAACAACTCTCGTAGAGAGTTAATCAATTTTTCTCTACAAAACTCCTTTAGATGGTACCGTGTATATCGATAAGGGGTGAGAAATCCGAGTACATTTGGATATCCCTCATCAACCAAAAAAAATTTACCTACACAAACACACAAAAAGTATATTGATATAACCTTAACATGTATCTTATAAAATCAAACAAACTAAACATTTACAAGTTGATTCCACATACCGAGGGGAACTATCAATGGATCTAATCTCGACAGAGTAGAAGCAAGAACACGACTATCTATTGCAGACCCTTCCCAACCAACAAGAATGTATTGGAACTTATAATCAAAGGAACACACACCCATAACATTTTGAGACAAGTTTTCTTTTCTATCACGATATTTAGCTTAGTTGTCCACATCAATAGTAACTGGTATATGGGTCCCATCTATTGATCCAAGACAATCCTATAGGTCATAAATTTGTAGTCAAATTTATATTATTATGATTTATAATCAACATAAAAAATATGTGGCAATAGAAGAGGTATCAAAATGATCCTTCCCAAGAATTTTAGGAGTGTTTAGGGTAGTGGGCAACATATAGTCAACATGGAGTGCTAAGATAGCCCTCAAGACCTTATGGAAGTATCTGCTAATTATCTCTCCTAAGTGACCAAAATTATGAGCAATCTTATGATTCCTCAAATTGTGCCCAAGTGTATGGAGGAACATTACTAGTTGTTGTTTTGATGTGATATTGCAAGAATCTCCAATAATTCCTTTTTGCCTAAGAATAGTGGATAGACTAAAGAAATTTGTTCTACTCATGTGAAGTTGGTCATGGCAATCAGTCTCATTTGAATGAATAATACTCTTATAAAATGGCTTTTTATCTCTTCTATGCTTACACATCTCTCTTTTAGCTTCTTGTATACATGCTGCAATAGATATTGCAAGGGTGACAAGAGCAACTACAATAGGAAGCATGATTCTACTCCTAGCAATGAGGTCGTGAATCCTTGGATCATTAGAAAGATCCATCAATGACCTAGATACAAATTAGAACCAAATATAAGGCTAGTAGAATATGAAACAAATATCAATCCAACAATGTGTTGCATTAGAAGAACCTCAATAAAGATAATCTTGATAGAATGTGAACTAAATACATGGAGAAGGCCTAAGGGTTTGATCATCACAACATCAGAAAAAATGAGAAAGTGAAGGGCTTCACAAATCATGACCTTAGGATTAATTTGATGATGTTTCAAACTTATTTAAGGTTGATTCATGACTTTTTGCAGCTCTATTAATATATACAGACTAAAGCATATTGATATAGAATGCAAGTCTTCTAGTGTTGATTACTTCTACATTTAAAAAAAACATTCTGAAGTACAGTCTATAGCCAAACATATATTTAAAAGAAATAACAAGAATTTTTGGGGTCAATGGAGGGAGTGCATGTGATAAGTGTTTCGAATACAGATGACTAGATTGTGTGAATCCATGATGTCATGGCAAGCCTGCAAAGTCTTTTACTGTAGGTTGCAGATGAGATTAGATGATTAACACATTCTCCAATGTGGATTAGCCATCAATAATGCCACCTTTCATAAATAGGATTTTATAATAAATAATGATAGGATTTTATTTGATAGAGAAAGGGATTGATTGACACAAATTCTATTGCTCTTCTACCAAGAAGAACAGGATTTGGGATGACAAGTGTTAGGGAGAATGGAAGGCAATATGTTAACAAGGACTATGTTGTCAAGCATATCATCTGGGATGTCAGATATGGATATGTCTCTTCAGCATCACCAACATCAACATCATCAACATCAACATCCACAGTCACACCATCCACTTGCCAATCACCATATCTAGGCAATGCTTTAGCACACTATTGGTAGTCATGTTGGTATAGGGCATGATGCTGAGCAATCACTTGCATTAATGGACTCCAAAGGTCTGCCAAAGATTTTCATATGTGGTGTGCAGCAAAGGGAAACATAATACTGGTGATGAGGATGAACCCAACTTTACCGAGGATGAAAATGATAGCCGCCTCAATAGGGGAAAGAGTAAGAAGAATTCCCCCTGGTAGCGTATGAAATGGACATATTCAATGGTGAGGCTTTTGATCATAATGGTTTCATATGTGGGTGATGAAGGTGGATTGGAATGCAATGATGTGAACAAAAAGAAGTCTGGTATATGAAAGTCATTTCTACAAGGTTCAATCCCATGTAAGCCATTGCAATGCAGTTCAAGCACATGGAATAATTGTACACTTAGTTGACAAGAAGGTAGTCTTTTTCCTGAACTATAACCAACAACTAAACCTGTTAAACAGGTTAATACTATTCTTGCTCGAATTATAACCAACAACTAAACCCGTGAAAAAGAAAGTTTCCAAATTTTTGGGAGTGATCCCTTTACCAACATGTCCTCATGCATTGGCATCTAATTTTGGATCATGATTAGGATAAGAATGATATCAACAAAGGCTAATGAAAAATGTGTTTGAGAATTAGTAATATTGAGTAGCTAAACTAGATTAAATCTCAGATAATGGTTTATTCGATGTCTACATTTTTCCAGATTAAATCTCAAAAAATGGTTTATTTGATGTCTAATTTTTTTTTCTTCAAATCTTGATCGAATGAATTGCTGGACCAGTTTGTGAATGACAAACTCTATGGACCCATTGGTGTATGATTTATCAACTCCTCTACATTGTATACCAGAAGGAGTTGCTAGGAAGATACTGCAAGAGGTCAAATTTGGAGGAGCAAGAAGACACCTATCCTTCCTATGCTTTGATTAAATAATTAGCTTGTTTGAGCAGTTTCAAATCTGTATATCAAAAGTTGAAATGCCAGTTTGGTTTGTAAACTAAATTGCTTGCAGAGTTGAGCTTTTGGGCCACATATTCTATGATAAATTTATTTTGTACAAAAGTATTTAACATGAATATCAATGCATAGGAATTTGTTATTAAATAAGATTAACCACAAACTATTAGCAGGAGGACTCCCTGCTCGCCAAAATTTGGATGATAGATTACCTGAACAAAAGAAAACAAGAAATGGAACTATTAATCAAAACATATCCACTTATATCCTACATCGATATGCTTTCATTTTATTAGTGCATGCCATTAAAAGATCAATGAAAGCAAGGAGAGAATGTACTTGTCTTCCAATGCAATATATCATTCCATGCAATCTCCAAATGATGAAATTAAGAATCAAATGGTAATATTGAGAGGTCCTAAATTAGGCACGCCATTGGAGACTAAAAATAAGTAATATCAATTTATCAGCAATCATTTAATAATGCATGCCAAAATCTTTAGAGAATCCATACCATTTATATTGAGATTTAATACATAAGGGGAATAACACAAGTAAGCATAGCAGTCCATCATCCCTACAACATATGAGATATTGTTGCTTTCAACAATAAAATGGCTTGAACTAACACTCATTACATTGTTTCTATGGCCATCAAGCATATTAATGAAGCACAACATCTAAAAATATTGTCCACCTCTACCTATAGTTGCTAAGAAATCATTCAAAGACAACAGAGCTAAGGTAAGTACGAATATGATAATGGAGTAAAACATATGATATAATCCAATCTTCTAAGAATGTAAATGAATTGGCAATCTAGACATTCAATTTTCAAAGGCACATGGCCGGCCAAAGTCTAGTTGCTAGGTAAGACTTTTTGTCATGTTAATTATGAGGTTGGCATTAAGCAGGATGTCAATAGATGAGACTGAAAGTCTCATGAATTTTGTGTCATGCTAACTTCATAGCATATTGTTCTAAGTTCCTAACAATAAAAGAAAACTTGAAACAAAATCCAACATAGAAACTTTGATGCGCCTACCACATCCCAAGTATTCATGTAAATGGTGTCACCTGCAAGGCTGCAAGCCACTTACCCATATCTGATACCCAAAGCACTTTCCACCTATGTTTAATTTTTTTTTGACTAAATGTCACTGTTCTTTGAAAGCAAATTTTTTATGCCAAATATGTTGCTTCTGTTGAATTGCACTTCTCCATTTTAAGATGGTATTTTTATAAGCAATAACTATTGTCATTCTGTCAAATAGATGATGTGCTTCATTAACATATATGTACAAAGAACCCATGTAAAACTCAATATGATGCAATTGGATGAATAATTTTATTAAATTTATCACATCTGGAAGTCTCAATGTCAACCATACAGGACAATGGAAAATGGAAAGCGTAAAAGGGTTCTAAAACTAGGGACAATACAACTTGTGGTCTCAATGGTGGACATAAAAGTTGAATGTGAAGAAGTTGATCTTGTCAGTGGTTTATTAGGCATCCTGTACACTAAAAACTCAAAATAGGGGGCCGAACAAATACCCAAATAACATCATACACAGTGAACAAATAAATACCCAAACACCATCATACGTAGTGAACAAATAAATAACCAAATGCGCAATGACAAACCAACTAACACCCATAAACCCACACATTCTTTGCACGATGGAACAAAAAATACCAAAATAGGCATGGTGCACACAAAGAAATACCTAGTTTATTGGAGAGAAATTCTAACTGGAAAAGAAATCCCGCTCAAACAAGGAAACCCCAAATCCATCAGTTCCCAAAAACAAAACTCCATGACTTGTTAAAAACTATGAAACTTCAACATCCATTGCTTGTTAAAAACTATGAAACAAATACTTGGTCTACAAACAAACTCGACCACCAAGATGAAGAATATGCTCTTGAAACTCTGTGAATGATGAAGAAAATGGTTCACGAGAAAAAGCATTCGAGCAGCAAAACAATTGAGCAACCACGAACCCGACATTTCTTCAAATTGGGTTTAATAAAAAGTGGAATAAGAATAACATATTCTTATTCCATCCTTTTTAGGAATTCCGCTATGCTCATTTTGGGGTCAAATTAGAATAGCCGAATTCTAATTCTAATTTTGTATTTCTCCAACAAATGACAAATTGGTCAATGTGGATATTTATATTTTCCTATTCCCATCGAGTTCCTACAACCAAACGGGCCCATTCAGTTGTTGGCATAGGAATTGAAAATTAGAATAGAAAAATGGAATGGGAATGGGGATAGAAAAGGGCAATTCCAATCCTATTTGGTTCACTTGGAATTCGATTAGGAATATGTTAATCCATTGTTTGGTTGTACAATATAGTAATCATAGTAAGCATTATTTGGTTCACTTGGAATTCGATTGGGAATATGTTAAGACCTTCAACATAGTAGGCATTGTCACATAAAATCTTATCTGTGAGTTTCATAGAACCTTTTCTTTTTATCAAACATGGTGCATCATTACCAAATCTTACACTATTTCCATCATAACAATTTAGGGTAATGAACTTACTTTTGTCTCTAGTCATGTGATGTGAACACCCACTGTCAATGATCCATCTATCATTCTTGTTCACATAAGTCACAAGTGCAGTTTCCTCATCTTCATCAGATTCATCCTTCATTGCAACACACATCACTTCATCATCATGTTCATCAGATTCATCTTTTGTTTCCTCTTCAACAATATAGAAAGACTTTTTTTCCTTTGTCTTTGTAGTCCTTGTTGTCTTCATCTCTCCTACTTTTGTACTTGTCACCACCTCTGTAATTCTCCTTGTCTGGACATCTAGCAGCAATATGAACAACCTCATTGCAATTGAAACAAATGATAGGTAATTTACCTTTGAACTTGTCTTTACCTTTGTAGAATCTTCTTGCCAGTAGTGCTTCAAGTTGTTATACATCCTCCTCATTTGTATCACTGTCACTAGACACATACTTTATCTTTTTCTTCTTCATCTTCTCATTAGGTTCCTTCAATGACACCTTAGCTTTGAAAGCAGATTCAATATTTTCAGGTTTGTAATTATCAAAGTTAGATAGCTCAAAAGCAGTGAGTCTACCTACCAGACCTTTAAGTGATAGATTATTCCCCGATATACATTTCAGTTCTTGAATTGCAGAAACTCTAATAGCATAGATAGGCAATAGTGTCCTTAAAACTTTGCTTAGCACAATATCATCATCTATATTACTAGTAGCTCCTCTTATTGCATTAACAACGTCTTTTATCTTTGCAATATAGTGAGCAATATTTTCACCTTCTTCCATTCTCATATCATCAAACTTACCTCTGAGACTTTCAACTTTGGCTCTTAGAACATTTGCATCTCCTCCATAGATGGTGGTTAAAGTATCCCACATTTTCTTTGCACTATCAAGACCTTTGATATTATCAAATTCAGTATAGCTTAGGGCAAAGGCAATCTCCAACATTGCCTGATTGTGTTCTTTCTTCTTTTTCATATTTTTAAGTTTTGTATTTTTAAAAATATTTACATTAAATTTTTTAATTTTAATTTATTATTTTTTAGTTAATTTTTTCAATAATGGTAAAAAGGTTAATTTATTTTCATTTTTATTTTATTCATTGAAGTTAACAAGAAATATAATTTATTTCATTTTTTTAAACAAATAAATATAATATTTAAAAAAAAAAAAACTCATTAAACTAGTAAAATGTGTTCATTTATATACGAAACACACAAAATAGTCTCCATGATAATAATTGAAAAAATTATGCGCACGTAATCACAACGAATTTTTAAAAATTATGTAATTTGAAAAAATTAGATTGGGAATAGGAATGGTCTATTCCAATAACAAATATTTTTTGATATAGACATATGCTCATTTTAGGGGCAAAATTGGAATATGTCTTCCTATTCCCAATTCTAATTGAGCATACCAAACAACAAATATAAAACATATTCTAATTTTCTCTTCCTATTCCAATCATATTCCAGCAACCAAATGAACCCTTGATAAATTAGAAAGCGGGGTCATTTGTGTTTAAACTCTTCAAAGTCCCCATTATTTTTTTATTAAGGGCAATTTAAGGAACTACTTTCCTATGTATGAATTTTGTTAACTCCTATACTATTGACTTTGCAATGCCTCTCAAGCTTAATTAGTAATATAATATTAAAAAGTTCTTCATTTTTAAAAACATTATTATCCTTATAATATATTTAATTAAACTATAAAATAAACAATATTTTGATTCATATTAAGAAAATAATATAATATACATTTTAGTTTAAAATTATTAAATGATTATTTAACAGATAAGTAATTACGTCAAATGCCTTCCCTTATGGGAGACGTGCCAAGCTAATCTGTCCGTTCAACGGTTCCAGTCGTTTCAGAGTGATAGACGACCATCGGTGTCATCTATGCGATGGATGACGTCACTGTGCTATAGTGAACCCACGTCACTGTTTTTTTTTAAAAAGTAAATCCACGTCACTGCTATCTATGCTTAGATGGGATGAATGACGTCACTGTATTTTAGTGAACACACGTCACGTGTTTTTTTTAGTAAATCCACGTCACTGCTACCTATGTTTAGATGGGATGGATGACGTCACTGTATTTTTAGAGAACTCACGTCAGTAGTTTTTTTTTCAAAAGTAAATCCACGTCACTGCTATCTTACTTATCCGTTGGGCTTTTGGCAGTTGTTGATTTAGAAAAAGGGGTAAAGCCTCTCGAGGAATGAATCCCCGGAAACACGCCCACCGTGGGGCTCGAACCCACGACCACAAGGTTAAGAGCCTTGCGCTCTACCAACTGAGCTAGACGGGCAGATGTTCAAAATGTTGCACCGTCTGTAATTGCTGTAGTGGTATGAGAGCTCGCGACCTCGATTCTCGCAACGGCCCCGACTTCAATTATCTTGAAAAAAATTGTTGAATTTGTCCTAAATTTGTGTCAACCAAATTCCTTCGTAATAAAGAGTATTAGGACACGCAGAAGACATTTTTGCTCCATTTGTCATCAAATTGAGACCATAACGAAAAACTTTCTGCTTGGATACAATTTAACTCGTGCATTACTTCTGCAGAAAATCTTGATAGAGAGGTGGACTCAGCGATCCGCCATAAACAGCAGATAATCTTTAATTTAGAAAATACGAAGATTGCATCTAGGAATTTCCATGAAGACAACAAACATTTAGAGGGAGGGTTCGGCTCCGTAGACAAGGTTTGAAAACCCTAACAGACCGGGTTATCTTGCGGCGGACAGAAATTCTTAACATACTTTTAAATTGAACACGGTTACTTGTCCTTGACCCGTTTCAGTGTTTATTTTGATTTCTTTTAGTAAATAGGCTGATATTTATCTTAGAATAATATAAACGAAAGAATGTAATAAGTGCCATACAAATCGGACTCTTTATTTTGTAGTTTTGTATTTGGGAACAGATCTGTACGCTGTTCAGATTGTTCACATATAATAAGCAATTCTTCATCAACATTTAGATTGTTTTACATGTAATTGTACAAATATAATGGTTTAATGAGTTGGATTTGAAAATGTTAGTAGTAGTATATGTCAAAATTACCTCTCAAATTTCTGCAGATCTTACTAATTACAAGAGGATCCGGAAACCAATTCTGATTAATGGGAGCAACCTAATCTCCAATAATCGTCTTCATTGGAAAGGGATGATATTTTTAACACAGCGCATAAATATAATGGTATCTTGGAAGACTAGAGGTAGAAGATCTATGTAAACTATGCGAATTCCTTAATAGCGACACTCTATGTTGGGAAGAAGAATCAATGGCAGTCCATGTCTTCATAGTCTGTTTCAAGGTATAAACTATATTCATTCATTTTCTCCTTATCTGCTTCACATTTTGCATTTAATTCTCTCATCTGATTGTTACTGAAATCAGGAATACAGTGCTATTTTCTCTGAATACTTCATGTATGGTTGCTTGTATGGAGAGAAGACTCCACCTGTGTCAAATGGGACTATTTAAACATTACACGCTAAAACTTGATTTGTGAACTAAAGTGCTAAATAGTCAAAATTGTCTTACTTTTTCCAAACTTATCTTTTCCTGATGTTTAAAGGTGGAGGTGTCAAACACCTACAGTGTATCATTGAAGGTACAAAAATTTGTCAAAAAGACAGAATATATGTAACAGATTAATTGATGTATTAAAGGTGAGTAGAGAAAGCTCTGATTGTAGCCCATTGGACAAGACATGTCTTGGAATTCTCTTTTTCAAACATGAAAAAATCTTTTATGAGATGAGCACTTCCTTTATATGCTCATCTACCCCGCCTTGTTTCCAATCTATTTCTTGCTGAAATTGGAAGGGGGAGAGCTGAGGTGAAATCTTGCTTAAATTGGGTATTTCAATGCCATTAATGGTGTTTTGATTCCAAAGACTGAAATTCAAATTTCTACATACTCTCTGAGAAGACCCTTTTCCCAGGGACACGTGTCCAAAGGTTCAGGAATCTTTGATATAACGTTTACCATGGTTCATCTCTGAAGAAAGTGATGTTCAGTTACTGTAATTACAGGAACCAAAATAATGGGGAAAGATAGTAACTGATTACATAAAGTCCAACTCCAGATTAGCTGGACTTTATGCATTCTTATAAAGGGATAAATCGAGAGGAAAAGTAATACATGGATCAAATGATGAAATTTCTGTTTTAACATTTTTTTATATGAATAGTTATGTTTTATTAATTTAAATATAAAATTACATATTAACAAAAAAGCAAGGGAGTCCATCAGCACTGTAAACATTTTTCTCATCCTGTATTCATTTCATATAAACATGAATCTGTCAGTGGCAATTTATATTTTGTCATGTTCTGGAAATTACAGAAAGTTGCACATATGCAGAAAACGTTAACTACGGAGGACAACTATCTTCCAATTATTTTCAACTAATATCACTTTGCTCGATTAAGCAAGAACATACCAAATAAGATATTTGGAATTGTGGCCTCATCTTCTGGAGAATTGCAGCTAATAATGGATCTTGCTGTCAAAAACCTTAAATTCAATAAGCGCTACATCTCTTGGCCCTGTGTCAAACTTGGTCAAGAAGTATTCCAACAATAAATCATTCCATATTTTTGAAGCACAAGTTGTGTACTTGTTCCCAAACAAACAAAGAACAAGCTTGATAAGAAAGGAATTGCATGTATCTTTCTTGGGTCTATAAACCTTTTGTTCCACAACTCCAAAGATCTACATAAGCAAAAATATGACATTTGAATGAAAACAAAACCTGCAACGATCTTGTTGGAGGAAATAATGTGAAGAAACACATTAAAAGAAGACTTCACTAAACAAGGAAATGATATCTGAGGAAGAAGATGAACAAGAAGAAACAGATTCTAAGAATCTAATATTAAAGAAATGATCCTCAAGGTCGTTGCTCAACAATTATCCAATGGATAATCTGGAAGGTGTGGAAAATTGGAGCAGTCCAAAACATATCTTAAAAAGAGGTGAATTTGGCTCAATGGTGGTTCAGTCGTCAGAACTGAAAGAGAGAGTAGGTATACTTTTGTGAGATATCACACAAGGGAGCTAGTCAATCTGCCAGTAAGAAAAAGAAAACCAGAGGCGGTTATTTCAAATAAAGTAAAAGGTAAACACAAATGTACACGGTTATACCCCATCTAACACACATACACTGGTATGTGAAAGATATTTCTTCTATTATAGTTTGATGTTTCAATTGCTGAGATGAAAAAGATATGAAAATTTCAACTCGCGCCCACCGTGGGGCTCGAACCCACGACCACAAGGTTAAGAGCCTTGCGCTCTACCAACTGAGCTAGACGGGCTGTTATAAGATTCATTTGTATGCCTTGCAGTCTAACAACTAAGCTAGACGGGCTGTTATAAGGTTCATTTCTTAATTATACAATAAAAACATAGTTCATATTTTTATGAATCAGGGCATTTGGAGTGATTTTGGCCATGGAAGGGTCAAAATGTACCCTCCATAACCAATTTGTTTGTACTTTTTAATAAATTAACATTCATTTGTAAATTTTAAATTAATTAATAAAAGTGTATTTTGGCCTCCATAGACAATGCCGTTTGGTGTAGTTGTATGAGAGGTCGTGGCCAGTTTGATTCTCGCATTTATCCCATTTCTTTTAGTTGTTTTAGTATTTTATTTTGATCTTCTAATAAATAGGTTTATATTTCTATCTTAAAATAAATAAAAGAATGTAGTAAGTGCCATACAACTCGAACACTTTATTTTTTATGTTTTTGCTTTTGGGACACATATGTACACTATTCAAATTGTTCACATCTAATTAAGAAATCTTTATCAATGTTTTAGGTACATGTAGTTGTTCAAATATAATGGATTAATGAGTTTGATTCAATTATACAATTATATCTTTATAAACAACTAGAGTTCTCGATGAGGTGGAGTCCTTGCCTTTGGGAACAGTGTGATTTTGAGTGTGTACATTTGATTTATTCAATTACTAGAATAGTGATTATTTTTAAATAAGTGGAAAGAACTGGACGTACTGTAAAGAAGGTGGATAGTTGAGAAATTATCTGGAAGCTAAGAAAAAGCATAAATGTTATTTTTCATTTATTGAAATTTTTGTTAGTTCATGTGTGTAGTTCAATTTTTTGTGGGTACAGATATAGCTTCAGTATTACACAAAATACAGAGATTTGTTGTTTTTTTTAATGTCGAGGAAGTGGAAAGATTTGCTATTTTCTGCTTAAAATATTAGCTGGATTTGAGGGAAGATGTTTGGTCTTTGTGAGTTGTTGCTACTATGTGTCATCATTGTTCCTGCAAGAATTCAAAGTGAGAGAGTTATTATTAGGCATATGATGACTGGAACTATTTACTCCGAGGTTAATTATTTTCAAGTTGTTGTAAGGTAAGTTGTAGACTTTTGGAATTGCAAATTGTTGGGAGAAATAGAGACAATATAACTAGTAGTGTCAGTGGTTAGTTAGCTAATCAGATGGTGTTTATTATATTTTTTTATTAAATAAAAAATAAAAAATAGTTGTATAATAATATTGAAAAATAGTTCATGTGATAGCACTGACCTGTTTTATTGGAAACATGTAAAAAAAAATCAATTTAAAAATTAGAATTCCAATTAATTGTATAAAAACAATATAACAAATTAATTAATTAAAATTGATTTCAAATATATTTTAAACTAAGTCAAAATAAAATAGGTGAGTTGAGAATATAAAAACAAACTAATAATAAGATAATGAAAGTAATTGTAAAGCTTAAGTTTATCTTCTATACTAACTAGCACTTGCACATTTGATGGTGCAAGGGATTACGCCGATAGACTTTCAGAATACAAATACTTTGTTTGAAGAGCCATTTGATATAGGCGGTCCTCCTCCTTTTTGCGTATAATGGTACATGGATTGCTTTTCATTTTTGAGTACCTTTCAAAAGTGAAGGCCAGACAGATATGGAGACTATCGATTGTTTTTACTCTAGATATAGCTGTAAAAGTGAGTCCTTGTCTCTCAATTCCACCAATATCAACCATTGCTTTTTGTAGCGTGAGTCCTTGGGATTTGTGTATAGTAATAGCCCATGACATGGTGAGTGGTAGTTGTCTTCGACTGCCTAATGTGATTGGCACTGTTGGAACACATTTTGGTTTATTTTGATTCCATGGTGGTCCATTGTAGTTTTCAAAATGTATAACGACATACATGGGTATGTCTGGTGGCTTGGTGCCCGTTTTGTAGACAATATTTTTGATTTCACCAATTGCTCCATTGACGAGTCCTACTTCTATCCAAATGTTTGTTGTAAGCATGACGCGCTATCCTATACAAGGAGTACATGTTTTTGTAATTGTTTGTCATACACCTTGCTCTTATCTTTGCATCTAGAATTTATTGCTATGCTTGTGGTGATTGGAAGATTTAATGATTTTAGCATTCTCTTATTATGTAGCTTCACTGCATCATTTGTACCATGTAGATGTATCGACCTGTTAAATTCTTCATTTTCATCTGTGCGGAAGTGGATGTTTGTATGACTCATTATGAGTTCCCAATCATGTTGTGTAGGGTTTGCTTCTCGTATATTGTGTAAAAGCTGACAGAATTATGCTTGTGTGGTAGTTTCACCTTGTTGTCGGAAGATAGTCTGCAATGTAGTGCCTGCCCCTGGTTTGCATTTTGTTATCATTGTTGAACTCTTTTAGAGCTAGTTTCATGTTGATGGTTAGTAACATTATTATGAGATTATCAGATATTGTGCTATGGATTCAGTTGATATGTGATGAGATTACTTAGACTCTACATTTCACGTATGTATGATGATTATTTTCAGTGTTTGCAGTTATTAATGATGATTAGTAAGATGATTTATTATCATGTGTTTTCTTATGGATACTTACCCCATACTTGCATGTGTATGGTGTGCGTGTTTGCTTTTGTATGGTGTGTCTGATGTGGTTAAAGAAGGGAGTCGTAGTCACCTGCTAGTCGGGATCTACACGATGCACCACTTCCTGTCATTACCTGTTTAGTTTAGTATATATTGTGCTTGTACATGCATGATTTTTATGCAGGTTGCAGGTACCGGGTATCGACTTCCCTGAATTGCTAGGATGAGCGTACCCTATCACATTATCTCAATGATAAGAGAGGGGAGATAAATTCTCAAGTCCAAATCCCAACCCTTTAAGCCATTTGTTCTAATTAAAAATTAGGACAAGTATCTGAGTTGAGTACCCTCTGAATGCGTCAGATGATGTAATTCGTGATATAAACCCCTTGGTTTGATTTGTATGTATATTGGCTATGATGGATTTTTCGTATTTTTACCTTTGTGAGTCTTTGGGGTATTTTCTATTAATTAAGCCTGATTAAAAGATTTAGTTAATGGTTTAATTTAATAGAAAATTAATATGGTATTTTGATATTTATTTTATTTAATTAATTAAAAAATTAATTAAATTGGAAGATAAAAGTTATAATATTAAATTTAGAATGTAACAATATTTATTTTAATAATAATATATTTGGAGCTCATTTTTAAATAAATGACTAAATAATATTATTATTAAAGCTAATAAATATTTTAGCAATAAAGTTTTGGAAAATGAAATTTAAAAGTGAAAAATATATTTTAAATTATTAAAAGATTATAAATCTCATATGATTAAAATCTAAATATATTAAGATTGAAAAGTGGAGATATTAAAGTTAGTGCATGAGACTTAATAAATAAAATTGGAAAGAGTAAAGTAAATTGGAGTTATAAGTTTGCATGAGAATTAACATGTGTCAACAACACGGGGGTTAGTGCATCAATTAAGCACAAGGTGTCTACAATTCTATGACTCATCAAAAAGAATTGGAAAAGACCCATGCTTAGTTGGTGACACCTTTCAGCGGTTTCAAGAAGCATTCCAAATTTTTTTTAAGAGCTCTTGATATTCAAGCATTCATAGGAACTTAAAAAAAAAGCTGAATAGAAGCTACAAGCTTAATGGAAGCCACGAGTTACAAAAAAAAATAGAAGCTTCAAAGCTTACATGCATGGGAGAAGATTCATATGTTCATATATTTTCTACTTGCTTCTATGCTCCTTCTAGCACTTCTAATCACTTGGAGGATTCGATCGGCTTGGATTCTTGGAAGAATTGCGAATGATGGAGAAGGAAGAGATTTTCTATAGACTTTTGAGGCATGAAAAATTAGCATCAGTGTCCAGGTGCACTCGTGATATTCTCATAGTTCCTTTGCACTCTCTCTTCCTGTCTTCATCATATCTGTTTTATGTGTCTGAATACTCTCTATGATTGAATCTACTATTTGAAATTGGAATCAAGATATTTTATTTGATTGAGAAGAAAACAATAGAAAAATGTTAGATCCAATTAAGGAGAAATAATTAGATCTTAATCGGGTTTGGGTTCGAATTTATATTGTGAAATTAGATAGACAAGATTGGAATTAAAATAGAAATTTTATGGTGAAAATTCGAATGATTAGATGTAATCTTTCTATCAATTATATTTTTAGATGCATATGAACAAATCTTTTTATGGTTAAATTTAGAGAACAATTATTTTAAGAGGAAATTCTCAATTCATCACAAATTGTCCTGTCGCTGCCTCTTGGATAGACCTGAATTCAGTCATTTATAACTTTTTATCGAGATCGAATTTATTTGATCGCTTCGGTCAGAATCGGCGCAACTTGGCCCTCTCCAACATATTTAAATTTCAGCCCGATCCAATGGTTCATTAGGGAGATATGGCTGTCGTACTCGGACTGTTTTATTCAAGAACGAATGTCTCTTCATTTCCCATAACCAAGAGTTCTTTATGCTTAAACTTCACAAAAATAATATATCAAAGTAATATAATTAGAATTTAATAATTATTTAATTAGTCTAAAGACTAATAAAAATGTTCTAAATGAGTTAATGAAGATTTTTAATGGAAAGTTTGTGGATGGAGCTGATGGATAGAGGTATTGAATTCAATAGAGAATGGATGACTTTTAATATTAATTATTTAATGTATATTAAATACTATTTAATATATAGTTAAGGGGTGGTAAAAGTGTTTAATGATGATTATTAAGAGACTCAAATTTTAATGATATTGGATTTAGATTTAAATAAGAATTATTATATTGACAATGAGTCATAGTTACATTATAACATTGTTATAACATAGCTACGATTTGAATTATTGATATGTCTTAAAAGTTAGTTAAATAATAACTAATGGGGCTTATGGAAATATAGTTTGATGAGTTTATTATTTATTAATGTTTGTTAGGTCTAACAAACTATTAATAAATAATGGTTTAAATAGCTATCAACAAATTTGATTAGAGATAATCTATTGGAGATTATTTAATGAATTAAAGATATTATTGCAATCTTCCTTTATTAGAATCTTATTAATATGCATTAGTTTTATATGGTCTATTATCTAATCTAATTAAATCAAATTTAATTAAGATTAGTTAATAGTAGAAGAAGTGTAGTTAATTATTAGTCAATCTAAGTAAATGGATTAGAAAAAAAGAGATTTTAATATAGTTTATATAGTGGACTTTTTATAATGTATATTGAATACTATTAAACAATTTTAGAGTTGTTTAATGAAGATGATAATGCTAAGAATTTGAAAATTATTCATGTTAAAATCTACAATGAGTTTTATTGGTTTGTGATGGGGATATTTTTCAAACAACTTTTGTATAGACAAACATTATTAGAACAATTAGAAAATGGAGTCTAATGGTTGATTTTAATATTAATTAAATAATTGTAAGATGATAAGTTATATTATGTTGATTTAAATTTAGAAATTCTAAATGATATTGGATTAAGATTGAATTATTATATTATTGGTTAATACATTTGAATACCTTAATGGTATTAAAAGTTAGCTAATAAAGTTCTATGTAAAAGTTCTCTAGATTGATTATTTATAGTTGTGATAAGTTTAGTATTTATTAATGTTTGTTGGGTCTAACAAACTATTAACAAATAATAGTATAAATAGTTATCAACTAATACGAACAGAGTTACTCTAAAGGAGATTAGTTAATGATCGAAGTACTGTAAAAGATATTAATCAAATTGAATTGGTTAATAATTTGGAGGATTATCAGTTAACTGAATCAACGTACATAGAAAAAACTTATTTGAGATAATAATACCTGGTATTGAGGATTTATTATAACTTGTTATTATTAAAATATAAATGAGAACATTGTTGCAGAGTGATGTATGTGATCATTAAAGATTTAATAATAAGATTTTCAATATAGCTTGTCATTAAATATTAACAAGTTATTATTATTGAATTATTAATATGATCATTTGAGTATTGAATTATAGTTGATTTTTAACTTACAGAATTCTAGTTAGTTATTAGTCAATTGATGTTGATTAGAACGTTCCTATGGTTATACAATTATTAATTAAATCAATTAATGAGAGTTAATTAGATTTAATTAATAATTAAGTTATGTAATAGAGATTTATTTGATATAATTCTTTTAACGAGATTGTAGATTATCTATATTGAAGTTGATAGGTCTTATTCTTATGACTTGAATTATGACTTTAGATATTGTATGGTTGTCAACGATGGTGACGATTAAATTCAAAGACTCAAACTTTAGTAATACTTAATTAAGCTTCTAATTGAAAACTAAAAAGATGTTAATAGGTCATGGATGGTGTACCTATGTTAATGGATTGAGATAAATAAAGTTATAATCTCTTATTCGAAGAATGATAATTGGTCCTTTTATAATATAACGAATAATGATCTTAGAAAAGTTGAAAGGTTAATCAATTAGAATATGGATCATGGTTAAATAAGAGAACAATTTAATTAAAGATCAATGATGATCAGTTTAGTGAATATTTATCTTTAAGTTATTCTTTAAATGTAATTCTTATTAATGGAAGGATAATGTTATCGAGGAACAAACGGGTTGACTTGTAGGTCAAATGATGAAACTTAAGACACTTGAAAATATACTTGCAAACAGAAAACTGAAAACCTCTACACTTGATTCAACTATGTAAGATAGCAAAACCAAAACATGTGTTTGCATCGTGTATTCTTTATGCTTCTTGTTTTGGGTTTTTTGGGTTGACTATTGTTGACCAGTCTTAGGTTGTTACCAGAGGCTCGGGGGTTATGAGATGTGTTGGCATGTTGATCTTATTTGGTCTCGATCTTTATAAGCCCAACCATGGTAATGTGATCGTATGCTCTATGAAATGTTTGTATTTATTGATTATGAGACACTTGAGCTAATCATTTTTGAGTCATCGATCAATTATCCTTGGATTACTTTCTAGTCACCATGATGGGACTAAAATGTGGATTTATTCTTGATGATGTCATCTTGTGACATATTTGACTCAACCATTTTGGAGTCTTCGATCAGTATGATTTTGAGATATTCTTGGTTGCTTGTTGAGAACCAATGATTATGGTGATTTATTTTGAGATATATTTTGGTTATTGAGAACTAATGGATACTTATGATTATCAGTGATGCCTTCAGTTGCCAATAGAGAACTGTTGTGGTCATGATTTTCTATGGATGCTTTTCGGATGCTCATGGAGATTTGATGATTCTTATCTTGGAGATTTGATGATTCTTATTATGGATATTTGATGCTTATTTGATGATTCTTTTTATGGATTATCTTTTGGATTTTCTTTACAGTCGCTTGTACAGGACTGTGGTGATTTATAATTCCATGAGCCTAGGGTAGGTAATCTACTTGTAGTGTCGGGAAGTGGCTTGCAATGGGGGTCGGAGCCCTAAGAGGCTGCCAGGGTAACTCATTGTAAGTTGGATTAATAAGTGATAACATTCACACCTAATACTAACTAAATGAACCTAAAAAGATAAGAGTTTTGGTTCTCGCCCATGCCTTGAGTGCTTGTATAGGCTAGGATGGGAGTAGTGAGAACACATGGTTACGACCTTGCATTCCATAGTATGCCTTGTCAATATGAGAGGATACTAGTGGCCGCATGAGATCTTTATGGACCCGTGGAGTTTAGCTAACTGCCAGGGTAACTTGTACAAGATAAATGCGATGACACTTTTCCGCTTGCATAGTAGATTCCTACATGTCATTGTGTGCCTTTGGGAAGTAGATGTCAGTATCGTGTTTGGAACCTTTGAGTTAGTATACTTTTAGGATTCCTGGACTATAGAGATTTGTTCTATGTGTTATAGATAGCCTGTTTGGGACTTGAGATTATCTCCTCAGCACGGTGGGAGTGGACCACTTAGGTACCACGTGGTCGGGTGGTAGTGTATTTTTCACTCTTATCATTTGAGATTCATTGAGACATCGTGGCTGATGCGTCCTTCGCGATGGTGGATATGTATCCTTTCATTGATGATTAGCATATGTTAGATGATGTTATCTTATGCTTATATTTGCATGTTAGATTACTTTTTACATATGATGTTGTATATGTTAGAAGTGACATTCCTATTATGTTAATACCGATGATCTCTTCGGTGTTTTGGGATGTTATGTACAGAGGGATGGCTAGGGCCGACGATGGTCTAATGATGCTATTAACGGTTGGGAGGAACCGTGCACTTAGTTTATTTTGTTTGATTTTTATGATGGATGTATATGTCTTCTATGATGATGTATCATGTGATTATCTTTACTTTGATGTATCATGAATTAGAATAGGATGATGTACCTTATTCTACATATGTATATTCTTTGAGCTTGTCATACCCTGTGACATGTACAGAGGATGAATGAGCATTTGAAATGTAATATTTAAACATTGGACTTATCATTATTATTTCATGTGGATGTTGTACTAGATGGATTCATGTATGTAATTCAATGTTAAGGGATCTTTAAAGAATGTAATCGGTTATGTATGTTATGTTTACTTTTAGATGGACATTGCTATTGCTTCCGTTATTTATTACAAGTTATATGTGGTATTTACTTTCATGTTATTTTTAAAAAAAAAAATGTTACCAAATTTAGTGAAATTCTAGGTTAATTCTTTGGATCCCTTGGCGGGGCATTACACGCAAGGTAACAACTATAGTGAACTGCTCTCAAATCAACTTAGCATTTGAATGCGATGTATAGATTGGTTTGTCCATAATAGGGGGTAGTTGTGCGAGGTCACCGAATAGAATAACTAATACTCCACCAAAATGGACATGTTTTCGATGAGGAAAGGCCTCTCGTAATTGGGTATCAATTTTTAGTAGGAGTTTTGGACCCAAGAAGCTCATTTCATCAATAATAATGTACTTGATATATTTTAATTCTTCTTGGAATGCTATTAATGCTTGACCTTGTAGCAGTTGCATATCCTTAATAGGAATTCTAAGCTTTGAATGTATAGTTGTAGCACCTATATTGAACGCAACAATGCTCATGGGAGCTAGCAAGAGTAATTGTACCCCTTTTTGGTGTGCCTTCTTGTTGAACATTTCTTTTATGGATGCAATTAGATATGATTTTCCTGTGCCTATTGTACCTTGCACAATCATATGTAATGGTTCATGTGATTGATTCTGGTCATGCTCCATAATTATTTGAAGTGCTAGTCTTTGCTCTGGAGATAATGTATCCTGGGCATTGGTGGACACCATCGGTATGGTATTAAAATAACCACTAGTCTCATTGTCATATATGAATTGTGCTGCATTTGCATGTAGAAATGGTGAGATAGTACTATGGTCCCAATTGTTGTTTATGTCAAATTCACGCCTTCTGAGTATATTTAATTCATCAAGTACCATAGTACATAATGGTCCCATTTGTGAGAAAAGTTCCCATTCACATGCACCCAACACATCATTTGTATCTTGATTACCTTCATTTTCTTCTTCATTATCATCTTCATCCTCAGGGTTATTCCCAACATCGTTGGCGCAACTTACATGCCACACAGTGTAACCTGTAGTATTCATTTGATACCAATTGTTGACTATTTATTCTTTTGTGAGTCCTATCTCTGCTTCTATATTACGAAAATTATTATATAAGAGTAACTCGCTCCAACAGAATGGTTCAAAATGTTCAGATTTTATAAAATTTTGGATGAGCATTGACAATAGCCATCTTTTCTTGTGCTTTCCATTTGCATCCTTTCCGATTTGCAACATATGAGTAAGATCTTTTAGATTCAATTAAGCTCAATGTTTCAAGTTCAGGAGGGCGATTCATGTAGAAATGTAGGTAACTAGGTTGAATTTGAACATTTCTTGGCTCTTTTATTATTCGATGAAGCACTTTCCGTCCAACATTTAATGCTACGAACTCTCGACTACAAACAACGAGTGGTAGTTTTTGTAACATATGACATGTTTCTTGTGCTCCAATATCACGTTCAACAATAACTTTAGATAAGAATTTATGATATGCAGACATGGCTAAGTCATCTGGCTTCTATGTTATAGATATTCTTTTGAGCATTTCAGTACATGTCTCAAATCGTTTTTCTGCCTTTGCTACATATTTGGCAATATATTTCAAGACGAGAGCCTGTGAAAGGACAGGTTGGCAATCTATGTTTGCTCTCCAAATTGATAGCATCATTGCATTATGTATATTTAACCTATCATCATTTCTTGCAGGTTCATATTGTACTTTTCCAGTTTCATTGCGTGATAGAGTGGATACATCTTTCTCTTTCCAAGGAGCTTTATATTTGCAAGTGACTTTGTTTCCTTTCTTGCATAGACATGTATGCTCAGTACATTTTGTGTGTCTTTGAACTCGGTTTACCAATTCTTCGTAGTCATGAGAAATATTTGTAGAAAAGATCTCAACTGTGTTTAGAAGACAAGGATCATCTAAGGGAGAATAGTATACCATATTATTGCGAAGGCACGCATCTCGCAGATTCTAGGCAGTAACACACACATCAAAAAAATTTCTAGCATGTTCAACTTCTGTGTTGTTTTTCCAATCCAGTGTATCCATATTTGGTGCATTTGGCATCCAGATAAATCCATGTATGTGTCTAGTTCCCCGATGTTTCCATTTAGTTCTATACCACCAATCTATTGCATCGAGGAGCTTTTCAATCACTTCTTCTCGAAATATTGTAAACCTATGATGTAGATATAGTGCAACAATATGTGGATTATTAATGAAATTGTTTGATCGTTGTTTATTTGTTAGCATACCTATATTTATGTTGTCCTTTAATAATATTTGTAAATCTAGCCATTTCATATTTGCAGCACTCAATGTAAAGAACAGGGTAGGTGGTCCAAGTTGGTTGATCATATCTATCAGGTTTGCACAACATTTCTTCCAAAATGGCCTTGTACCCCATATTGTAGATCCAAAATGCATAAGTTCTTCTGCCAACTATGAATTTGGGAGTTGTTTTAGATGTGCAGATAGATCTTCTATAGTTGTCGGGATGTTTTCTTTAGCATTCTTTTTCAAAAAAATTGCAACTAGGCTCTGAGTACGATGGCGCATCATCATATTGTGAACAAAGTATCAGAATCTTGGGTGTCTTCCAAACCTTTGGTCTTGGTACTTTATTAAATGGACTGCATATTCATGCATGTATACTCTTCGTATTCGTGGTTGCAATGGAAGTGCAACACCATTAGGGAATAGGGCTAGAAATGCTAAATCTAGTAGTCCCTCAATATTATACTCATTTATAGGAGATGAACCTATGTTAGGCCAATAGATAATGTCTTCTGCAACATCTTGTAGATCGAGCTCCCTTTTCAAACTGTCTAGTTCACGTTGCTTAATTGGAAAGTTAGGCATAAGTGAGGAGGTCTGGATTGGAAGCAATTCATCCTCAATATCATCCAAGCCTATTCGACCAACTATTGTAGTCATCTCATTTTCTATGTCAATTGTGTGTAGCGATCTTGATATATTTGTATTTTCATCAAGAAGCTGAGATAAATTTTCTTCACTTACAATGACATCATGATAATATGGATCATTCTGGAATTTATATTGTAGTACATCTCTAACATGGCTTCTTTTCACATGACAATCATATGTGCGCCCTTTTGTGTGTTCTCTGTGTACTATTAAAATATCTAGCTCGTCAACTCGCCATGGTAATATCTTGGTAATGACTTGAATATATTGTGGAAAGATGATTGTATGTCCACTATATTTATATTGGCCACCCATGGCATGTTTTACCTATAATATTGGAGCCACCCTAGCAATCAACATCTCTTCTACCTGGGTTAATCTTTTTAGTACAGTTGGTTGGTCACCTGGGTCCATGTTGTTGAGTGCTGAAAACCTATGAATACCCTTCTCATTAGAACACCTCTTAAATATAACATTCCTATGTGAGAGGCGTACATTTTTTCCTGGGTATCGCTCCTTACATGTGGTGCATGTATGTTTTTGAGAAAGTGCATCTAACCGGCATTGGAAATTTTCCATTGCGAGTATGAACTTAGAATTACTACTAAATGATACACCTGGAGGTGTGAAATCTTCCATCAGACCTTTAGATTTTGTTGGTTGATTTGGTTTGTACCATGTATGGTTTTTCTTGGCCAATTCTTCTTTGTGGTGGATGTAGTAGTTATGACTACGTTTGCGATGTTGTAACCTTTGAGCATCATCTTGTTCAGCACCTTCTTGCATTTCCCCAATATGTGTGTTACTTATTGGAGGAGGTAATTGAGCCCCATGTGTAAGATTAGATTGTTGTTGTTGTATTCTTTTTTTCTTTCGACGTTATGATATCTCTTCTTTGTGTCGAGCATAGTAAGCTCGGTTCCTTTCACAGGCATTTGTATCTTTAGTGGTAGTTGATTTGATGTCACTTCACTTCCTTCAATATTAATGTTTTCCATCTACAAAAAAACACATTTCCTTATGTTAATTAGTCAATGACAAGATATAATAGTATGTTTTAAATGTTCATTGATTCACATTTTTTAGAGTAATGATGTCTAAACTTAGCAACATGTAGTGTACACGACATTATAAGCATGTCAATATCTATTGCGTATGTCTTGGCAGTTTCAAATATCAAAAAATGAGCTTATTGCATGCCTTCTGAAGAATTCTTACACTTGTACCATGGAGTGCCTAATAATTTGAGATTTAGTACTAATGCTTGTTACCTATAAGAACATTTCCTCTTGTTATTTAGTGTCTTACAAAATACAACATGATATTTTCACTGTTTAGTGATACACAATTACTAGAGCAGAAACATATGGTCATGGAACTGTGGAATGTATAAATTGTGTTTGCCTTACCTGTTCTTAACATCAAGATAGGATAGGTATTCTATTTGCCTTTATAGAGTACACCATATTCATGTATAAGACCACTATCTTGATATTTCATATAGATGAGTAGTATGTACATATACCAGCTTTTATGTAGAATCTATTGTGTATTATATGCATATATAAGCATATTATGTTGATATTGACTTTGGCCCAACATCATGTAGAGTTCTTTTTTAATGTGAAGAATACATGATATTCTTCTTCACAATACATTATGTTGATGTTACCATTATATACTTGTACCATGTACATTTCTGATCCAATTTCTTGCAAATATGCTTAATATATACATGGCAATATTTTTTTCACATGTATGCGTAATATACACATGACAACATTGGAGTACACCTTTTCATTTTCCCTCGTGTCCTTTTGTCTTTGGATGGTGTGATCTACTGCGCTTCTTGGTTGAGTGTTTGAGTAGTACACATATATGCAATCCTTTCGATCAATGTATTGCTCTCTAATGTGAAATCTATTGGAGATGCCCTTGTAACAGTTGCCTTTATGCATTCTTCATCATTATATATCTCACGTGCACATGTGATTGTGAATACATATTTTTTGTGTTGAACATTTCTTATACATTGTTCCATACTCTTATCAGTAATGTCATCAAATTGAAGGTTGTACAAAATGTTTGTTGACATGCCCATCAATTGTGTCCCAGCCTCATCGAAGGCAAAAGCTCATATTTCACCTATATGATCCTGTAATTTTAGTTGAGCTATGTACCTATAATTGCATTGAGTGACAACTTGTTCACATTTTGGGCAATACCACTCCATATCATTTGTTTTATCTAGTCCCTTCTTGCACTGGTTATTGTTAACTCTTCTAGGACAAGTCGAGTAACAAAATTTCTCTTTATTGAGAAATATTAGTATTGCCTTCAAAATGCACTAGAATTGTTGAGATGCTATCAATCCGTGTTATTTAATATCACTAATTATCATTTGTGTAGTTGGCAACAACTACGACTGTTATATTATATTTTGGGCATAAAGACCATGAGAAGCGCTCAACAAAGTTTGTCTATTAAAATAAATGGGAGGACAACATTAGTCATTCCATAATAGAACTAAAAAAATAATATTAAAAAAAAATTCCGATTTAGAAATAAATATTTCTAAATTTTAAAATTGAAAATATTATTTTATATATGTATTTTTCTTTAATAAAAGATTAGACAGCTATATATTTATTTAATATAAAAGTTGGACATACAAATATTACAGTATGTCTTCTAAATGATTATGAAGAAGAAGTACTAACTTAAAAATTTGACCCAAACAAAATACTAAATGATAAGCAAAATCAACAACTTAGACAAGTACCTTACAAAATATCAATATAGAACTCTACGTTTCGATAAAATACATAATTAAATTATAATCGTAAGATGACTATTTGACACACTCTCGAAAATATATGAGAGTTAGCAATGGACAAATTTACAAATGTTGTTAAATTCAAAAGTGTATGATTTCGCACATAGAAAGTTTTAGTACAATTATTTTTAATTGAAAAATAATTTGTAGTAGTACAATTATTTTTAACTCAAAATTAATTTGTGGGGTACCCTAAGGGAGATTGGTAGAAAACCATAAGATGTAGATAAAGTAGTAAAATTGATGGCTAAAGATTTTAAGGACACAACATTGATTGGATTAGTTTATCAAATGCATATCTAAATCAGATTAATTTATCAAATACATCAAAAGAAATGTGGGGTCTACATTTTAACAATTTATTGGGTTCTCATACTAGAAGTTCCAAAATGCACATGAAGAAAAATGATAATTTCTTAACTAGGTAGTAGAGATAATAATAAGCATTAAGTTGTTGGCTAATGTTCTTTGATTGCGAGAAAAAATTCTTACCTTTCAACTAGAAAGAAACTCAAATTTAAATAAATGATGCAAAGTTGAAAAAAATCCTCACAATTCTATAATTAATTATTTATGTTCTATAGAAGAGTGAAGAGATTGTAGGAGGTAGGAGGGAAACTAAATAGGAGGATTTCTATCATTGTGAACCAACTTTTCATGTAGGGATTATTCATTTCATGACATGCAACCAATTTGTGTTCCCCAAATATGGGGCCTTGGAAAAAGTTTCCCTAAGGAAAAGAGTGGGCTTGACATACTTCTATTCTTAAGGATAAGAAAGGGCTTTGAATCATGATTGTTCCTTAAAGAACTAAGGAGGTAAGTCTTGGTTGATATTTTTTTAAAAACTTGAGGAGGTGTTAGACACACTTAGAGTATACTTAGTATTTCAAAGGATATAGTGAAGTATTTGAAGGGTTTATCAGCAAAGATGTGTTACTTAGGGTAGTTATAACCCTTCCATTAAATTCAGATGTTCTCCCATTTTTGATAGCAAGAACTGTAGTTTCTTGGAGGTAATAATTTTGTTGAAGATCTGCACCTTCTCACTCAGTAGTTGCACCCCACAATGTGATATCTATTGTAGTACGAGACATGTCCAACATAGTGATGGTACGTCTAGGGACCTCTTTTCCATCTTTTCTTTTAATTGTTGAGGTTTCTTGTACATGGAAAACAATTCGAAGAAGATCAACATCCATATTGGTTGGCATCTGGATAATTTTATCAATTGGTGTAAAAGTGATTTGGCGCATAGGGATAGATGGATCATCTTCATAGGAGGAAACCTTTGAATCCGAGATCAAGGTTATCTCTAGTCCACTATTGAGCTTATTATAAAATCTATTAGCACTTTCATGGTACCACAAGCTATTGTGTAGATAGCTCCAACTTGTATATTATCATAATGGATGCTTGCTATGTCATTGAAGCAGGTGATTCAAGTTTCAGTGCCTTCATTGTCTACTACATCAAAACTGAACACTTGGCCATGTTTATTATCCTTGATGTAATGGTGCATATCTTTTTTTGTAGCTACAAGAGCCTTTATATGCCACCTTGTTTGATATGGATTTAAATCTTTAATAGGCATCAATATGGTGGGCATTTCATTGTTTACTTTAGGGCTCACTATACCCAAGAGTCTAGGTGGCTTGTGTATGGTTGTTGTTGCAGGAGAGACTCCTATTTTTTATTTTGATGATGTGGGATTTGCCATGTGTACAACTTTCTTATCACCATTGTCTGTATCTAAAGCAGTTGGGCTCCCAATAGTCACGTGTTCTGTGTGAACAATCTCTAGCTCCATTATTATGATCCACCTACAAATTTAGATGTAAGAGTTTGTAAATTAGATAGTTGTAAACACAATAAAATGGCTCTTGTAAAAAATAGGGTACAATTATGTACTCACTGCATTTTGGTCGATTTCGAACAACCATATTCTACTAAACCAACAATTGTTCCAACTCTAATGTCCTCAGACAATATATATTTGTTATATTTCTTTGGTAGTGTTGCACAATGTGTGTGAATGCCGTCAGATATGTATAACATATATTGCAAAGTATCTTTAAGTTCATTTCCAATTTGTTTGATTGAGAATACTTGTACGGTAGGTGCTCGAGCTGCATTACCATTGTACAATAATTTCACAGCACCTATTGTCAATGGATCCATTATTTGCAACACCCTTGGTTTATCTGCAAAAGTTAGAGTTATAGTCTATGCTTACTTAGATATATATTTGGGAAACACTTTAGAGAAATCACAAGTGGAATATAACATAGACTTAAACAATCAACATTGTTAACAACTCCTCTAGAATATCTAATGTTAATGGCCTTACCATTTGGCACACTCTTGGTATTTATGTAAATTCCAGAGTCATAATCTATGTTTGAGAAGATATAAGTCTAGGAACACTCTACACCATTTATAGTTGGAGCTTCACTCTAAATAATCAACATTGCTAGCATTTGTTTATCCCATAATTGAAGACACGTTAGTCATATGATGAATTCCTAGTTAGCATCTAACAATACTACAATTATATTGATGATCTATATTTCTAGTCTAAATATAATGTTCTCACTATGAGTGACACTTTGTCATATTATGAATGGTACCTAATAGTCATATAAGTGTATTGCTTATACATATTTTTAATTCACATCACTAATATTATTTTATATATGATATATGTGATATTTCTATATATGGCCTATAAATTCAAGTACAATAGTTCATCGAAGTTAATATAACTCATATTCTTGTATGTATCACATATATATGATATGATGTATGCATGAACTACAATGTCTATTTCAATATTCCATGAGTTTATGTTATTTATATGTGTAGAATGATTGTTTAAATTAATATTTAGGTAAGGAGTTGCATGATGTGTAAATGAATTTTCAAATCGTGCTTATTAAAACCTCTACTCAATATGATCCCATTACAATCTCAAGTGTAGATGCATCCAAAAAGAACATACAATGGATACGAGCTCCATGGGAGAGTACAACGTCACCATTACAATTGTATGGACTATAAATAGTACAACATGGTTTTACGACAATGATCAGTATAGACATTATATGTAAGTTCACTAAAATGTATATAACACATATCAAAGTTGCATGTACAAATGCATTAATGTATAAACAATACAACATGGTTTTACAACAACCATCGAATGATAGAGATAATATGTGCATTCAGGGAAGTGTATAGAACATCATGCAAACAAATACTATGTATATAATAGTTTGAATACAAGATATATACACGTTCACATCATCCCAGTGTTGGTGCTTGGCAGAACAAGTATCCAATGATCATGGCCTCCACACTTCATTCAAGTAGCTGAGAAATGTCTACTTTAAATACTCTATCCCCTCTACTCCATGGAGCCTAGCATAATAGCTCTTTTTGGCATTATTATAAGATACATTCATTATTGAGGCAGTTAGATTACATATGTCCTTTGCATCATGAAGCACCTCTAAATCATGGTCTTCCAAAAGGTCAAGGTTTATGCATTCCTTCCTTAATTTCTCAATGATGTTTTGACAGGCTTCTGAAAATTCACCTGTCATGTCTTTCATGTTGTCTTTAATGAAAAGTGGTGATTCGTTAGACATGGAGCCAACTGAACTTTGTGGTGATGTGTTACTATTGGATTTTGTTGATATCTTAATAAATGTGGAATCAGAGATCGTAACCACATAATTAGATTCATGATTGAGTGCCATTTTTCTTGGCATTAAAATGAAATGCAACAATCAATATGATTATAACCCTAATTAGAACTATAATCTCGAAGCTTTTATCTATTGTTGCTATATCCCTCCCTTCTTGATCTTTATTACAGTATTTGTGTGATATGAGGAATATAGATTTAACATGTGAATTTTATGAGTGGTAGGAAGAATATATATCTCTAGTCTTTATAATGTCATGAAATCACGATATAGCTCTATATATGTACATGTCAGCCCAACGAAATTATTTTTGTATACATAATGATCACATTCTAAATCAAATTTGTAAGCTTAGAAGTAAGTTTAATAATTTCTATCTATTATGTAACCTAATTTTACATTATTCTGAACCACAAGAACACGATCTTATACTATATTTTATATTAATTTACAAGTTTAATAATTTACATCTACTATATAATGTAATTTTATATTTATTACCAACTATGGGAACTCTATCTTCTACCATATTTTATACTCCAATAAATGGAAGCATTTATGTTAAAAAGATTCTAATAGTAATTTTTCATAAATATAAACATGAATCTTTGTATGTTTAATTGAAGACTAGTTATTTAGCTTTCCAACTCTATTTAATTCTCCTATTGTTTGATTTCATTGTGTAAGTCACCCTTTCTTAAAATTATCTTCCTTGAAACCTTTAAAAATTGAGCCTATGCTAGGAAATTTGCCACCGAACTGCTTACAAGTTGATTACGTTGTTCTAGTAACCGAGCATATTGGAAGCCTATTATGACCAAACACTAACCCATCTTAGTAACCGAGCATATTGGAAGCCTATTATGACTAAACACTATCCCTAATATTTTTAATCATAAGCATAATTCTATCCTTAATTGGACAATAATTCTAAATCAAACCCTAATATCATTTACAAGTCTTGCATTAATTGTACCAAAAACCTTAACTCTAAATTGATTGTATAAGACTCATTTGTATTTTATTATTTCTATTTAGATTCTTACTCATATATATCTATCATGATTTTATATATTTTGTTTTTTTTTACATGAATTATTTATTATATTCTTCTAATATTATATATATATATATATATATATATATATATATATATATATATATATATATATATATATATATATATATATATATATATATATATATATATATATATATATATATATATATATATATATATATATATATATATATATATATATTCCGATGTTTTCAAATCACCTACAGTACATATCCTGTCAAAGTATTGGCATAAGTTGACTCTAGGGTTTTAATAGTACATTAATTTTCCTAGGTTGTAAATTTCATATCAAGGATAGGAGGAAACGTAGCATTCAAAATTTAATTATTTCTTCAGCTTTCAAAGTCTTAGAATAGCTAATAGTGAAAAGGTAGTTTATCGAATAAAATCCAAGTTTTTCAAAATACATGGTTATACAAATACAAGAATTGTCCATGGCAACATGTATTGGCCACTCATTTTCTTTATTCTATGCCTTAAAATCCATGATGGTCATATGAATGGCGCAGATGCATTGCTTCAAGATGTTGATACATGTACAAAGTTTCAGCTAAGTAATTAGAAGGGATGGCTATTGTCACCACAATTTGTCTCAACATGCGTAAATGATAAGGGAAAGCAATGATGGGAAGCCTAACATCAATCAAAAATCACAAGAGTCCTGGAAATATGATGGCATGCCAAGGCAACCATAGGAATTATGCTCTGCGAACCCATAAACGGAGAATCCTTTTTGAAATATGAGAAACAAATGTATTAGATCTAGATATATCTTGCAAATATTCAAGTAAGAATTTTATTTTAGAATAATTTATTTAGTTATTTTTAATCCATCAAAGAATGAGTTATTTAATTTTGATTGTTAAACAACTTTTTTGATTTTATTTTATAATTTTTTAATACAAATATTTTTAATATATATATACCTCTATGTGCTAATATTAATTTTTATAAAATTTAGAGAATATTTTATATTTATATATTTGAAATGAAACATTAATTTAATTTAATGTAAATTATACGTATATTAGTAATTTTTTATTTTTCTAATTAAATTGATTAATTTATAGAAAAATATTTAATATGTTTTTTAAGAAATTCGAATGAAAATTACCTTGTATATATGATTTATATTAATGTAGATATATGTGGCAAAGATTCCACTAACCAATTTTTTATAGAATGATTTAATGCATCAAAGATGAGTTATTGAATTTTGATTGTTAAATAATTTATTATTTTATTTTGTAATTGTTTAATAACTATAAGATATCTTTAAGATAAGAATTGTTTTTTTCGAGATGAATTATATGTTTAAATTTGTATAATTATAATGAAAATATTCATAATTATAATTTTAATGTATGAAGACAAATTTCTCATTTAATTTCACAAAACCTTTCAAAATGTATAAAATTTATTACACATTGACTCATATATTATATATTTAATAATTTATTTCACAATTATAGTTAAATTATTTTTAATTCAATATTATTTATAACTATATGTCCTAAAAGTAAAAAGAAATATTTCTATTTTTTTAAGTTTTATATTTATATATTTTTCAAATGAAAGTAATTGTAATTTATTATATCCAATCTACAATTGTTTAAATAACATTTTAAGAAATTTATTTCATTTTAGACCTTCTTTATTAATTGATTAAAATATTAAAGATACCATATTATAATTTATATTTATATTATAATTATAATTATATAGAATATAATAATATTTTATAAATATTAAGTATACGATCAAATATATTTATTAAAAAATAATATTAAATTGAATTAATACAATAAATTATTTTTTTACGACTACTAGATAAAATACTTTTTTATTATTATACAACTTGTTATCTTACATATGTTAAATAATATCAATGCTGTTGAATTCTAAGGATTAAGACAAAATACTTGTAACACAATAAATATGTTTTTCTTTTAGGGTTGGAATGGTAAGTACAGGCTTACTATAGCTACATGGAGCACATTGTAAGGATAAGAGCATATTACAAGCATTTGAGGGTTTGGAAAATATGGGCAACTAAAATCATCATATTACAAGCGTGGAGAGCCTTCAAGGAGATATGCAGTGGTTACAACTAAGAAATAAGGGCCACAAATTGAGAATAACTGAATCAAGAAATCTGATAAAACTTTAGCCCCCAGTTATAAAAGTGAGATTGAAAAGAAGCAGTGGCATACATTTTGAGTTGAAATCGGTAAAGAATAATTTTAGAGACATTGCTGGGAATGATTAAAGAGACTGTATGCATTGACATTGATAAATTGTTATTGGGTAACAAAACAAGAAGTTGCTTCTGATAAAACTTAAGCCCCTAGTTATAAAAGTAAGATTGAAAAGAAGCAGTGACATACATTTTGAAGCCAATGTAAAAGTTATTGGGAATGTATGTTTGAAGACTGCAGCAACTCAAGAAAACACAGGAAAATCCCCTGAAGAAGTTTGCAAATTGCTGACAACAATTATTGAAGTGTACCATGAATTACTAGCTGATTGGGAAAATCGAACACTGCTATACTCACTAGCTGGACGATGAGATGAAATGACTGGGAATTTTGACAGAGTTGGTTTGTATTATTACAAATATTATTATGTTGCCTTGTTCCATAAAGAAAATAGGTAAGAGTGTACGCCTAATGTTTTCCATCTGGACGATGAGATGAAATGACTTGAGAATGAACCAACAAAGCTCAGTTAACTAATATAGAAGATCAAAAGACCACACAAATCAACAATAAGAATCTAACCTACAAACTAAAACAAAAAAAGAAAAACCCAAATAATAATTTCTTCTAAAGGCGAGGCTACTTTGTGGCTCCCACGGGGCTCAAAGAGAAGCAACGAGTAATTCCAAAGAAAAGTGATAAAGAATTAGTTATAAAGGTGGCCATCTACTCACAATATCTCAGTTGTTCTTCATTTATTTCTCTTCAACTGCATTCATCGAGTCTGAATTATTCATTTACTTTGTATTCACTTATAGGTGCAACAACAATGTAGTGGTCTTCTTGGCATCTTTTTAAGCTTCAAGCTTGTTATAGAAGAATATTTGAAGTTTTTATGGTGTAATGATTGTCTATTTCTATTATATACATACTCAAACACGTGATTAGATATAGAAGAAGAAAGCCATCTAAATGAATCCAAAAAACTAAGGTAGTTGTTGAGGGAAAGTGAGAATGCAATGATTATTATGACAAAGATGAAGATTTGTAATTTTTTGGCTTCCTACTCAAAATTGTGCAACTTAAATAGAAAAGAGACGATAATAACAATGAAAATGATCATCTCAATAACATAGATATAATCGTGTCATGTTCTTATTTTATCATAGATTTCATATATCAGAATTCTACAATAGTGTAGTATAACCACTTTCAGACAAAGGCTAAGTAAATATAATACAAATGTTGTTTGATTCTAGCATATAAGGCATTTCGTATTTTTCCTATAGAACAAATAAGCAAGAAGGTTTGATGAAAAAGAGAACTTACGCAGTCACAACAAATCCGTCAGGGAAACTGGGACGAATGGATATACTGGAACTTACCCAATCGTAGTAAATATGTACCTGCAAAGTCAGACGCCTACAAAATGATTTAACTGACGATCAATGAATGAAGTGGAGGAGGATCTTCACAAGGCTCTGACAACCCATTTGCCAACCATTTCTGAGAGATTCTTTTATGTTCCCTTGCATTTACCATTTCATATGTTCCAATTTTTTGACAGGCTTCTCAATAGTTCTATCACAGATGTCTATTAATGAAAGTACATATTACAAGGCTCTAAAGTTTGGCATGAGTCAATTTGTGTACATAATCTTACATTGCAATCTAAAACAAATATTTCCTAAGCTAAGTTGATAAGACTATATCTTTTGAAAACTCATTCATCAAAATAATTAAAGACGAAGAAAAACTGAGCAAAGAGCTATTTGTTTTTTATTAATATGGTCTCATGAACTAAACAAACAACATGACAAATAGGAAGATGAAGAGCATATAACTTACCTAATCGTAATAGAGCTGTCGAGGAGATTTGGGAGAAATGAATGGAGATGACCGTGTGTTGGTACCTTTATAACTTGGATGTTGTAGCGGCAGGGCATCCTATGAACTCTTGTGTTGTTGTGCATGGCTAGTGCAGATTGCTCCAGATCCCAAAACACACTATTTGTTGTGCCTTTCGCAGGTGGCTAATATTTAAACATTCCAATTGACATTTGTCGTGGTAGCAAGGAAAGTTTGCATGTGTAAATTTTTTTATTTATATGACAACTAGAAGTGTCAAATCGAAGGAATGTTTCGCATGCAAAAAAATCTGGCTAAATTCTACTTGCAAACTATATCATCATTTATTAAAAGTCAGGAAGCTCGTTATCGATCCAAGAAAAATCCGTAGGCCGTAACATTAAACAATAACTATACAAACAGTGTTTTAGGTCATGACGTCACCCTTCAATTTGTCAAAGTTGAGTTTGATTGGGAAGTGTGAATTGCCATGAAGATTAAAACAAAAATATAAAAAATTTGATATCGATACCTTTCTTAACTGCGACAATGGCTCTCATTTTTGTGGCATCTGACAACTCAAAAAATCAGAAGATACATTGCTGGGAATGATTAAAGAGACTATATGCATTGACATTGATAAACTTTTATTGGGTAACAAAACAAGAAGTTGCTTCTGATAAAACTTAAGCCCCCAGTTATAAAAGTGAGATTGAAAAGAAGCAATGACATACATTTTGAAGCCAATGTAAAAGTTATTGGGAATGGTATGTTTGAAAACTGCAGCAGCTCAAGAAAACACAAGAAAATCCCCTGAGGAAGTTCGTGAATTGCTGACAACAATTATTGAAGTGTACCATGAATTAATGGCTGATTGGGAAAAATCGAACACTGCTATACTCACTGGCTAGACGGTGAGATGAAATGACTTGGAATTTTGATAGAGTTGGTTTGTACTATTACAAATATTATTATGTTGCCTTTTTCCATAAAGAAAATAGGTAAGAGTGGACGCCTAATGTTTTCCATTTGGACGGTGAGATGAAATGAGTTGAGAATGAACCAACAAAGCTCAATTAACTAATATAGAAGATCAAAAGACCACACAAATCAACAATAAGAATCTAACCTACAAACTAAAACCAAAAAAAGAAAAACCCAAATAATAATTTCTTCTAAAGGCAAGGCTACTTTGTGGCTCCCATGAGACTCAAAGAGAAGCAACGAGTAATTCCAAAGAAAAGTGATAAAGAATTGGTTATAAAGGTGACCATCTACTCACAATATATCAGTTGTTCTTCATTTATTTCTCTTCAACTGCATTCACCAGGTCTGAATTATTCCTTTACTTTGTATTCACTTATAGGTGCAACAACAATGTAGTGGTCTTCTTGGCATCTTTTTAAGCTTCAAGCTTGTTATAGAAGAATATTTGAAGTTTTTATGGTGTAATAATTGTCTGTTTCTATTATATACATACTCAAACATGTGATTAGATATAGAAGAAGAAAGCCATCTAAATGAATCCAAAAAACTAAGGTAGTTGTTGAGGGAAAGTGAGAATGCAATGGTTATTATGACAAGTATGAAAATTTATAATTTTTTGGCTTCCTACTCAAAATTGTCCAGCTTAAATAGAAAAGGGACGATAATAACAATAAAAATGATCATCTCAATAACATAGATATAATCGTGTCATGTTCTTATTTTATCATAGATTTCATATATCGAAATTCTGCAACAGTGTAGTATAACCACTTTTAGGCAAAGGCTAAGTAAATATAATACAAATTTTGTTTGATTCTAGGATATAAGGCATTTCGTATTTTTCCTATAGAACAAATAAGAAAGAAGGTCTGATGAAAAAGAGAACTTATGCAGTTGTAGCAAATCCATCAGGGAAATTGGTAGGAATGGATATACTGGAACTTACCCAATCATTGCAAATCTGTATCTGCAAAGTTGGATGCTTGCAAAATGATTTAACCAGTGGTCAATGAATGAAGTGGAGGAGAATTTTCACAAGGCTCTAACAACCCATTTGCCAACCATTTCTAAGAGATTCTTTTATGTTTCCTTGCATTTACCATTTCATATGTTCCAATTTTTTGACAGGCTTCTCAATAGATGTCTATTAATGAAAGTACATATTACAAGGCTCTAAAGTTTGACATGAGTCAATTTGTATGCATAATCTTACACTACAATCTAAAACAAATATTTCCTAAGCTAAGTTGATAAGACTATATCTTTTGAAAACTCATTCATCAAAATAATTAAAGACGGAGAATTCCAATAAGATTTTCCATTCTAATATCTGAATATTTTTGAATCTTTTGTTGTGTGAGTTCCTATTCTAGAGGCTACCAATACTAAAACTAAAGAGAAAACTATCACAAACTATTCTCGAGTCAGGTCGTGATGTGATTGACAGTGATAACTTGCTCTAGCTCGATATCCATATCATCACTACTATTCATTCTATACACCAAGGATAGAGCTATTTGTTTTTTATTAATATGGTCTCGTGAACTAAACAAACAACATGACAAATAGGAAGATGAAGAGCATATAACTTACCTAATCATAATAGAGTTGTCGAGGAGATTTGGGAGGAATGAATGGAGATGACTGTGTGTTGGTACCTTTATAACTTGGATGTTGCAGTGGCAAGACATCCTATGAACTCTCGTGTTGTTGTGCATGGCTGGTGCAGATTACTCCAGATCCCAAAACATGCTATTTGTTGTGCCTTTCGCAGGTGGCTAATATTTAAACATTCCAATTGACAATTATTGTGGTAGCAGGGAAAGTTTGCATGTGTAAATTTGTTTATTTATATGACAACTAGAAGTGTCAAACCGAAGGAATGTTTCACATGCAAAAAAATCCGGCTAAATTCTACCTAAAAACTATATCATCATTTATTGAAAGTTAGGAAGCCCATTATTGATCCAGGAAAAATTTGCAGGCCGTAACATTAAATAGTAACTATACAAATGTTGTTTTAGGTCATGATGTCACCCTTCAATTTGTCAAAGTTGAGTCTGATTGGGAAGTGTGAATTGTCGTGAAGATTAAAACAAAAATATAAAAAATTCAATTTCGATACCTTTCTTAACTGCAACAATGACTCTTGTTTTTTCAGCGTCTGACAACTCAGAAAATCAGAAAAATCCGGCCAAAGTCCCATAGGAAAAAAGCCTATCGGCTTGAATATCATAAAATCTAAAATTAAATTAAAAGTTATATTTTTTAATACTATAATGATTAATATATTTTAAATTATTATAAATTTTGTTATCAATTTTTTTAAAATCAAAAGTGAAATTCTAAATTTCAAAGCATTTAATATACTTTTGTGGATAGAAAATCTTTCACAACAAATTAAGAATTTATTGTAAAAATTATTATATTATAATAATACTCTAAAACAAAAAGATTAAGTAATGTCAAATTTAAGAATAAAAATAAAACGTTATTTTTAAATTTTGATTATTTATACAAATATTTAATTTTTTAAAATTTTGATTATACAAATATTTACATTTTTTTAAAGTTTGATTAAATAAATAGTTAAATTTTAATTTTTAATGTAATAATAATTAACATTGTTCAAATATATTAAGGAAAAATAATATAATTTTAAAAATTAAATTTTAGGTCCTTTCTCTGCCTAATTTCATCAACAATGACATCATAAGCTTTGGTGGCCTCTTCTGCACTATTAAATATATCGAGCTAAACCCTCTTATCCTTTTTGGGATCCCTAATTGTTGTCACCCATTTACTCCATTGTCCTTGCAAGATCACTGTATACAAATTCTTCCTCTTTTTGCCTCCTCCTTTGCCTTGAATCCCTAGTCATGCACAAATCAAAAGCATTAGCACAACCTTAACTCAAAAAAACACAAAAAGGGGGCCTTCAGATCTAGATTTACTAGTAGTCACAAACCCTTGCTCTGAATTTCGCATGTTGTCTTGAACTAATATGATCCCCAAGAGTTGCATATTATCAATTGTGGGTAGGGCGCTATCAACTACATTATACCAAACGATGGGGAATGCAGAGGGAGACAATAGATTTCTGACCATAACTAACCTGAAGGGTGGGAAAGTGGGATTTGAAGTTGGATCGAATGTATTTATTAGTTGCTTGTGCAAAATTGGAGGTTTTAAAATAGGGGAAGTTATGTATTTAGAGCCAATTCTTACATTCGGCGATAATGTTTTTACAAATTTGATCATAAATTTTGAGCACAAGGAAAATTTTGGGTCAATTTCACTTCATGCATTTTCTCTGTTAATTCGTTGTATACGCCAATTGTAATGAATAATTTGGAGGAAGTGTTTCATCTCTAATTAAATAGTTTTGCAAAATTCCAACAAAAACAAATTCCAAAATCTAGGTGTAAAAAAGTTGAAAATTTTGTCAATGGCGGCCCAACCAAATTGGGTTTAGGGCAGAAAAGAGAGAATTTTGATTCTCATTCCTTAAAATCAAACAAGCCCATGCGGTTGCACTCCTCAGTGAGCTAAAGGCAATGTAAATGTAGCTTTTTGGCCATCCTGTGGTCCATACATAGTTGCTTGCAAAGAAAACAAAGGTCATTACAAACAGAGATTTGTTCATCTCCACTCTCAGGTACTTTCCATTTTATATCTGACAAACCTTGTGGCAAGAAGAAAACAAGTGGTTGGAGAAGGGAAACTGAGCACTTATTGGGTAATTTTTCTTTGCGGGAAAAATGTTACTTTCTAGTTAAAAAAAGGGATTTCACCTTATTATCTGGCTCCACTGTAAATGAAGAATAGTTATGATAATAACATAATAGTAACTATATTTTCCTTTTAGCACACTACCAACAAACAAAACTAAAATTCCAATCACCGCCATGGCAAAAAGGGAAAACATGTTGGAAAGTAAAATAAAATAAGCAGAACGTAAAGCTAGATACTAGTAAACCCTATCTTTTGTTTCTTGGTTCTTTGTTATAGTCACTAACAACACTGCTTCTATGGAAGAATATGTTGGTGAGATTTGTGCGGATTTAATGTTATTAATGTCTTTGCCTTTTTAACAGTGATATTTTTTCGTCCTCTCACATGCATAGTAAATGTATCTGTTGTGCTCTCACTTCCATCGTCACACACATAATAAATGTACTTGTTGCACTGTCACTTCCAACGTTTTTTCCTTCATTTTCTTGTCCCCAATAAATCGAGTAATCTCTAGGAAATTATCCATTGACCAAACAGAAATTAGCATTTTTCATCATGAAAATATTTTTTTAATATAACCTTTACGTATTTGGAATATGACATGCTTAGTCAAAATAATTAATTGTGACACGACCCATCGAAAACATTAGTTCCCTGCCTTATAAAGGCAGGGACTAATAATGTTAAAATTTAATTGTATGTATAAGATCTTCTAACTAATGACAAGAAGATAAGGGACCTCATTTGATAATTGTCTTTACTAAGAAGGGATGATTAATCTGTTGACTAACCAATTTCTATAACAAGTAGGGATGCTATATCTTTTTTCTAGGTTCGATTGTATAAGTTTTTCTAGCATCAATGAATCACACTAAAATCCATCATCAGAATGCAGGAGAGTCAAATAGGAATGTTGCTACTTACAACCAAAGATTTCTGTTGGTTTAGAATTTACTATACCTTACAGTTTGGTGCCCTAATGATGTACACTCTATTTTTATTTCAAATGGAGGATTTCTATTCTTAATTCTTTTGGTTCTTTTATGGCTTTGGAATCTCTGCTCCTGATTATCTCTATTTAAATTTTTCTTGTGGGATCATTTTCTTTTTGGAGCTTATACCTGTCATGATTAATCCTCATCCTGTCTCTGTTCCAACATTCATAACTTCAAGTTCCTAGGGTTTCAACTTTCTTCTGGGAATTCAACATTCCTTCTGCTAATTCTTTACAATAATTGCATTTCATATCAATGTTTTAGATTATATTTTATGATTTATTATTATGAAAATGAGGGTTCTTGTTTTTACAATTTTTTTCTTTTTGATAGCCATCATGGAATGTGGAGTATGATTTGATAGATATAAATATATCTTATACAATAAAATTCAAAAAGAAAACAATATTCACTTTAGACTAATGAGATCAGGGTGTTCCTCTTTATCTTTCTGGAGAATATTATCCAGAAGTCTTTCTTGAGATCCACGTGTTAGTACGTGACGATCATCTCCTAGAGGAGCATGCATAATGGCATGCACATTTTTGAAAGAACTAGCTACTCGTACCTAGATTCAATATGAGCAAGACCATCATACATCTAATAGTTATTGTAAGAATTTATGGGTTTGATTTTGTTTAGATTTTTGCATCAACGTTTTGAATCACACTCTATGATCTATCATTGGGATGAAGCAAGAGAGAGCAAGGAGAATAGATAAGAATATAGACTTAAACATTCTAAATATACAAAGATAGTTATTAAATCATTAGCACCACATAAAAACAGTCCTCCTAGAGTAGCTGTTAATATGAATAACAAAACTCCATCATTAAAAATTTGTTTTTATGCACAATAATTTTTGTGGGAGGGAAGACAAGGTCATACTTTTTGCCTATTATTATTTGAATCATCTGATTCTTCTCATATTGAGACATCCACATTCTTTCTTCTTCTTATGTTACAAGATTCATGTTCATAATTCTTCCTCCTTACATTAAAAAGATGCATATTTATAATTCTTTCTCCTTAGATTATGAGATTCATATTTTTCTTCTTAGATTAGGAGTTTTGTATTCATATTTCTTTCATGTTCTTAGATTTTGAGATTCATATTATTTCTTCTCTTGTACCTATGCTTTCAGGTTATGACTCGCTTCTAATTTTGGATTAGTAGCTATTATGTAGATTCTGTAAAACACTTAGATAACAAAATAAATTCATTATTTTATGCCTTTTTAAACAATATTTTCTTATATAACTAATTTTAGTTTTAGCCCCAATTCCAGACTAATGAATCTTGTGATGAGTTTAGATGGCACATTTTTCACTTTTGATTGAGTTTTTTTAAGACCTTTTATTAATGACTTGGATAAATTTATATACAGTAACAAAGTTTTGAAGTAGATAAATTTATAGATATTTTAGCAAACACTATCTTATTAAGCATTTGATTGCAAAATATTTTTTTATCAAAATAGTCTATTTTCTTTGGTTCATGGTGAGAACTTTTCAAAAACTTTTCATTCCTAGTTAGTTAATAATTTTGCTCTACGTGTATTTAAATTAATTTGGAATAGCTATTTAGCTTTTAGATAAGCAATCATCATTTGCCCTTTTCCACCATTTGTTGCTTTCTTTAATGTTTTGTCTTGGATAGAATTTCAGTATGTTTGAATAGTTAATAGTATACTACTTTTTAACTATTATAAATATTTTCATGAATGTTGTTTATATTTTTTTAAGTAATATGGATAGAAAAGTTTAAAATTGAATCTTTAAATATTTAAAATTTTAGGTTGTTGTAATATCATTATTTTATATTTACTAAATAATGTCAATCTCCATTTCTATTTATATATAGTTGCTATTACACTTAGAAGAAGCATATTTTTTAAGAGTTTTTAATTGTTGAAAGAAATTTACTTATATGTTTTGGAGCTTTTAATATACACCTGCTGCAAGTGATATATTTTTAAATGCTAACAATATTCAAACATTTTCTAGATATGTAAGTCTAATGTCATTTTAGTACTATTTTTCACCTTTTATACATCTCTAATTTTTTGATATAAGAAATTTGTATTTGCATGTATCCGGTTATCTGTTATGCAGATGCAAGTTTTATTCTAATGAGATCTAGAGTCATATTTACGTAATATTAATTTCCTAAATGCGTTAACATAATCAAAAAACATAATGTATGTAATATGTTCTTATTTAAACCCAATGACTTTCAAATACTTATACTTTCTTTGTACAAGATTCATCTTAATTTTCATTCATAGTTGTTCTTTCCTTTTTTTTCTTAGTGTCTTGTATATATCAATTGGAACATCATTTGCTAATGTGTTGAAATTAATTGAAATGATATAAATCACTATTCCACAATATGTCTTATCATTTCAATATTGCTTTCACAACTATGACCTACGGAGGTACCTCTAGTGTACTCAAAGCACTTTCTCCATCATCTCATTTTATGTAGGCTTTGACTGGTCAAGTTTCATGTGTGTAGGGTCCATTTTGAGCCATGTGGATTTGTTCATCTATTGACTTGACCAATTCTTTTTCATTTTCCACGGCAGCCTGTCTCCTCCGCTTATTGCAGTCAAGCTCTTTTGTTTAGATTATTGTTTCAGTATTCAAGGTAGTGTGCTTTAGTTTTTATTCATGTTTCAGTATTCAAGATAGTGTTTTTCTGAAGCCATAGTCTGTGCTCGTTCTTTTTGTTGGAAAAACCTTGAGAGTCTTGTTTTATCAGATCTCGGTCGCATTTAAACTTGTGCCTTTGCATGAACAATGTTTATTTGAATATAAAGTCAGTTTCTTGTTTTGCTGTGTTCTTACGGTCAAATAAGAAACATAAGGAGATATGAATTTACGTGGCCAGGAAGAAAGTTCTGTTTTGGATCAATGTGTTTTTCATAGTATTCTTTCATTGGTCAATATGGTCCGTAATTAGGGCTCCAACTCGTGTTACTGTGGCAAATGATGACCAGAGACCATTTCTTCAGATTCTAGAAAGCGAGAATAATTGATCATCCTGCTTTATCGTAATTTAATGGTGGCGTCCCAAAACTGGATGAAGACTAAAACATATTCACAATTATATAAAAAAATTAGAGACTCGGATCGAGATGGCATCATAGATTCTTGGGCCCATGGAACATTACAGTTAAAAATTATAATTTTTAGTAGTATATATGCTCATCGTTGAGAAAGAACCTACATTTGACAACTGACTCTACCTGTCAAACAGAGTTTGGTATCGATTTGTTTATTACGAATTCTTTTCCCGTATTAGAAAATTGTCGGGCATATTTTCTTAAGGTATAATAAAATTCAATCTTATTAATTCTCCCAATAAAACAATAGAGACGACTAAATTTTAACTGCTATCTACGATTGATATACTCAAAAATAGCCCTACAACCATCAAATTTACCAATTTTTTTTGTGTTTAGCTTGGGCAACATTAGTCATGAAGATCCCTCCATTAGCCAAACTCGTGGTTTTATGATTGGCCTAACAGGACGTAGAATTTAATTTTGTTTCTTATTGAATACCAGATTTTCCCTAATGAGATCTGGATAACTGTTCAGTGATTACGCCTCTGTATCCGAACGCTGAAAACGTGCTCGCTCTTCTTTTGTCGATATGCATGCTTGGACTCTACTTAATGATGATATACTATTGAATTTCTCATTATATTCTTGGGCAGTGCTCCAATTTCAGGATATTCAGAACAACATCCTTCCTGGAGATTTAAAGGCTGGGCGGAGAGATGTTTGCATCTTTGAATTGTTTTCGTAGTGCGTTTAGACGGGGCAAACAATCCCAAGAGACTGTTGAGGAAAGTGGAGAAGGTATGAACTTTGTTGCATGTTTTTGTTCCTATTGAGCGAAGTTGATTTGAATTTTCTGTTCTTGTACTGTTGTGCTGTTACTTTTCTAATGCAGTCTTAGCACAAATATTCTTCCTTTGAGTACATACTAATATCTAGTACCTCTTTTAAGTGCGCGTTCAAGCAGCTTTCTCTGTCGTTGAAGGTGTTCATATTTTCTCCTATAAGGAACTCAGTCAGGCAACAAAGAATTTTCATGTAGAAAACAAGATTGGTGCTGGAGGATTTGGAACTGTGTACAAGGTATATTGCAATCTAGAATGTTAGATAAGATCATGTTGAATGCTCAGGATGTCCTGAATTCGTGCAAATAGGTAGTTACCTTTTATAGACAGGAAGCTTATCAATTTATATCTTATTGTGCTGTAGGAGGAAATTTAAATTGATTTGCGTTTAATTTTGAGGGATCACCAAATTCAAGAATATTCAAATGATCTTAGTATATGGATTTGTTTTTCAAGTTTATACGGGTGCAGGCGTGCAGTAGTATGCTATATTGCACGGTGCGGATAAGCGGCACTTGGTGTGAAATTCCAAAACCTAGTTTTGCCGTTACCGAACATACATTAAAACTGAGAATATCAAACATGAAAATTGAATCTTGGACTATGATGTTAAGTTGCAGTGAGAAAGAAAACAAAAATATGAACATTAGAAGTTGTTACAATGTTTTATGACTGCATTTCTGATCATTAATTTTTTTAATTTAAAACATAAAAGTTAAACTAATAACACTGTCAGTTCAATAAAAAAATTAGAATAAATCTTTTTCCTTAACTTCAAAATAGTGTTTTAACTTATTTCCCTTCCTTCCTATCCCGCTGTACAGTTTTGAGAACAGGCAGGAATGGATAAACATAACATCCAAAATATTCAAGAACAAAAATCAATTTACAAATTTATGTAGCTAGCATATGAAATTGAACCTCGACAAAAATAATACAGTAGAAGGATTAAGAATCAAGACAGGTCAACCTCTTTCTAAGAAATGGACAGAGTAGAGGTCAGTTTTTGAAAGGGTTCAATTTCTTTGCAAGATCAAGAATAGATACAGAGTTGAAATTCCATAGAGAGACAACACCAAGACCGCAAACCAACAGCTACAAACACAAAAATAACATAAAAACATACAACATGGCAAAGAGACAAAAAAAACACAAGACAAACCACCCAGAAAAGTACTAGTTGGGGAGATTCTAACCATAGAGCTCTGGAGAGCCTTGAACACTAGCAGTAATTCTATCGTTTGAGATGCTAAAACATATTTCCTTTATTTTTTTTCTTTTCTAGCAGCTGAAATTGAATCAAGGGTTATCAAAGTCTTCTTGGAAATCTTAGGACTGCCTGAGCTCCCACTCTGCATTTTCCTATCTTCCTTGGCTGGAGATGATGAGCAACGAGAAGGTAGGACTGCCGTTGTAGGATACACAGGATCCTCTAGGCTTAAATGACTCCCCTCCCCATACACACCTCCTTTGAAGAATTACAAACTGGAGAAGCCAAGTTTACATTAGCGCAAATCCTACCCACCAAAAGGTTGCTTTGCATCAGTGTTTTCCATTGTAAAGTTGCCAGCATTATTCTTCTCCAGGAAAACCACCTCACTGTCAACCTAAGAAGTGCCAAGCTCTATAGAACTTTGTTGGCCTTGCAAGCAACAGTAAAGTGAACAGGCATGTGGTTTTACAATTTTGTTTTAATCACAATAGAAAATATTCAATGCACCCAGCTGCAACTGACAAGTCTAGGGTGGAAAAATGGGTGCACTTTCCACCCACGCCTGTATATCCAGTACATATGTGGTTTGCATGTAAACTTATATTAACCAGGTATGCACATCTAAATGGCCTTCAATTTTGGCAATCACAGGTCAGTCAATTTTCTGAAAGGCTTTAACCCTTTCGGTAGACATCTTATTATGCCTTTAGTTTATCTCTTTCAGGTTTCTGGTACCAACAATTATATGCTTACTTTTTTTAACTGGAAAGATAAGCTTGTAGAACTTCAAGGACATAATATTTTTAGTATTACTGTTTATTCAAAATGTTTCCAGTAACTTCTGATTAGATATAGTATTTAATATTTTGTATAAGTTGAGAGATATTTTGCACCTTTCATTATAAAAAATGACATGGAATATATACTTGATGTATAATCAATCTTGTTAGGTTATATGTATTGTGCATAAAATTCTCACCTTCAAACTTTAATTGTAATTTTACCAAATTGTACCAAATCACATGGATGGAGAAAGAACTTACTTATTTCTGATGGCTAACCTTAACTAAGCTATTGATTAATTACCTGAGATTCAGTGTGAACTTAATCCTCACGTTTCCAGCCTTTATAATAAGTATAATGCTGCTAACAAGCATAAATTTGTAGGTATACATATAAGTCTACTTTTGGGGACACTTACATTTCATAGACAATGAAAGAATCTTGCAGAAAATACAGTTTTGCTTATTTATTCCATTGAACTCCCCTTGAATTGCAGGGAGTCTTGAAGGATGGTGCAATGGTTGCAGTGAAGCAGCTCTCTGCAGAATCAAGACAAGGTGTCCGTGAGTTTTTAGCTGAAATAGCTACAATATCTTCAATCAAACATGACAATATTGTCATGCTGCTTGGGTGTTGCACAGAAAACAATCATCGAATTTTGGTGTATGAATATCTGGAGAACAACAGCATTTCGCATGTCTTATTTGGTATAACTATGATCTTGAGAAATAATGTTGATTGTCTCCTTCCTTTAAACTTAAAAGCAGATGGTGTGCTATTGTGATTATGTGAAAATAGATTGATTTATAAAATGGTATGCAGGGTTTGGCTATGTCTCGATGTTTGTTGGAGAGAAATTAAATTCACACTTTTAAAGTTTAAAAAGAAAATGAAAGTAATATCTACCAATATCTCTCTGAATGTTTGGAGAGTGAAAATTTCTATTTAAAGTTAATAAAGAAATTAGCAATTGTGTTTACCATTGCAAGGCAGATTTCTGTGAAAATGACATTGGTTGCAACATATCAGGTCCCAGTGATGGTGCAATAAACTTGGATTGGCAAAAAAGGTCCAAAATCTGCATTGGAACTGCCCGTGGTTTTGCATATCTTCATGAGGAAGTTACACCTTATATTGTGCACCGAGATATTAAAGCTAGCAACATACTCCTTGATGGGGATCTCAATCCTAAGATTGCAGATTTTGGTCTGGCTAAACTTTTCCCAGATAATATTACACATATCAGTACACGAGTTGCTGGAACACTGTAAGTCTTCTTTAGACTTAGTCTTACATAGAAATGAAACCCCAAAAATAATATCTTGGCTAAACATTAAAGGGATTGTCTTTCATAGTTAAATATTAAAATTACAATACCACTGCCACAAATAATGAATCCCAATTAATGCATGTAGTAAAATCAAAAAGTTATAGATCCCTAACTCTCATCTGTCCTAATTTAATTTTGTCATAACTATGAGATAATAAATCACTTACAGAAAATATGTAAGAAGGAGAGTTTAGTTTTGAAATATGTCTAAACAAAATGCATGAAAGGAAACATATTCTATCAATGTTATAGAACCAGTGTAAGACTAACAGATAATTTTCTCTTTTGTGATTGTCTCCTGGCTAGTGGTTATCTGGCTCCAGAATATGCCATGCGTGGGCGATTAACAAGAAAGGCAGATGTCTATAGCTTTGGGGTACTTGTAATTGAAATTGTCAGTGGCAGAAGCAATATAAACACAAGCCTATCACTCGAAGAGAAATTGCTTTTGAAAATGGTAATGAAAAAGATGTCTTCTGTTGTGTGATTCCTTGCTGCTCATGATTTCTGGCATCTAAATTTTCTTTTCCTAATTATCCTGCGTGTGGAAAGTCCAAAAATATGAAATGTTGTGTAGTGATGCCTCGAGAATTTTTTTTTTTTTACAATATATTCAGAAGTAAAGGTGCTAGTCCTAGATACCTAGAATGAGATATATCATATCATAACCACTCTGGCCTTTATGATGCCTGGGCAATCTAAGTTTAAATTTCTGCTTCAAAAAGTATGGGTTCTATAGACAAAAGAAAAATTAATTTATTTTCTAATCATATAATTTTCTTTTAATTTTTCTTTTATGCTGTGGAAGAGATGTAGAGAGGGCCTTTTACTGACAGAATCCTTGGCTAACTCACTATTACTCATGATTGAAATGGTTTCGCCAAATATTTCAGATTCTTGTAGAGGCATGAAAATGCTTGACAAGAACATTTCTCTGTCTCAGCTCGTTGAATTGATATTCAATGCATAGATTGAAATATCGGCAATACTTCAGTCTTCAACTTATCATGAGAAGTCTCATATGCTGACAAACTGTGTCAAGTTCTCGCAGAGAGAAGTTTTAAAATATCGCTGATATTTTTTGAAGTTATCAGCAGTAAATTACCAATTTATCGTTATCGTCATAAATTGGTAACTTATCGCCCACGTTTTCAGTGTAGACTGTGACGGCCCAGTAAAGTGAAAAATATATATTTTTGTATGGAAGAATAGGTATGGAGAGGAGAGAAAGGGTTTAGAGGAGAAAGAAATCCAGCAATTTCTTGTGGATTTGAAAGTCCTTCGAAGACGATTTGCTTATAGTTTTAAAAAGACAATTTTCTATTTTTAGTTTTCTTTCAGAGTTCAGACTATCAGACTATGGCTATGAGCCATCAGCACTACACGTGAGGATGTGATTTTGTCTCGAGAAGTTTTTGACTTATCTCCAATGTTTACCAATATCTTTTGTTTTGGCCCTCAGTGATAAGTTGCTGATAACAAAATGTTGAACTATGATTCAATGCTTAGCTGTAAGGGGCAATGAATGTGCACTTTCTTCAAATGATAATTGCTTACTTTATGGATATGGAAACCTAACATCTAATGTACACAGACAAGAAAAGTTCAAGTTCTGAGGGTCTTTTCAGGCGTGCCAGAAAATCTGTGGCTGTAGAAGCATATACACCCTATAGAAAAAATCATGTGACTGTCATGGGTTGGGTTAAGTTGAGCCAGAGACACATGCAGTAAATTACAATCTCTTAAAAAACAAGTAGCGTCAAGTTTGGGGTCTTTTAAGAAACATCAATTTCTGAACATATTCAATGTACCTATCTTCATCAATATCTACTTTGTTTTAAACTTTTCATGAATCAGCTAGGAGTTGGACCTATGATCTCCTATTTGGTTCTCTACCACTGGGCTCCCAGCCCTCTTATGAGTGGTTCATCTTTTGTTCAGGTTTGGCTTGTTTTCCAAGACCCGTTGAGCCACACCACAGCTTTTTGGGTATCTTAGCTTGGCCTGGATCAGCTGAGTTTCTCTGGTACAATGTTAGACTTTTCATGGACTAGCTAGGACTTGAACCAAGGACCTCTCTTTTCCTACTAGGGGGCTCTACCGCCAAGCTACTGGCTTGGTCTGTCTGTCAATGGTTCAGATATAGCTCGTTATCCAGCACTTAATGATTAGATTTGTTGACAGTTGTTTAAATATTTTTCTCGAGGCTGGCTTATGTTTAGCATTAACTTATTACCAATTGTTTTGTGTTTTGTGTTTTGCATTCTTAGTCTTCTTAGACATATTGTCAGCAAGAACACATCATGGACAATTTGTTGCAAGATACCAAGGAGAGTGTATATCCATAAAAAAATTATAAACTAGTTGCACTGAGCATTTCAGTGAAGCACTTCTAAGATGTACAACATATATATAGCAGCATCTGTTATTTACATGAGATAGCACATCAGGTATTCTTGTGAAAACTTTACTCAGTTATTGATCTTTTAACAATTCAAACAATGGGAGATAATCTAGTTCTTTCAATTACATTGAATTCCATGTACCCAGTTTCTATTTTTTACATTGTATGTTGGTATTGTACCCATGGTACCTGGAAATAAGCAATGTATTTTAGTTTGGATTTCCTTATACAGGAAAGAATTAACTATGCCCAAGAGTAAGAATAAATGTTGTGATCAAGTCGTAAGCATGTCCACCAATATTTTTGCCATGCCCAGAGGATGTTTTGATTCAACTTATGGAAAAGCCAATCTTTAGACTATGGGTAGACAATTTTGACCAGAGCTATGTATGTAAGAGATGATTTTTGCAACTGCTCCCCAGGGATACATCCCCTACCTTTTTACCCTTTTCCTCTGTAGGATACATTTCAGGGACACGGGAATGCCAAGGAAATATCTTTTGCCCCCATCCCTGCCAAATTTAGGTAAAGTCCCAGGGACTTCAAAACAATTGCAGGGTACGTTAGGAGACAACCAAGGGACGCCCCAATGTCCTTTATTTTTTCCAAGTAGGGATAGCCGTCCTCAACATACCTAAGGACAATTTCAGTTACATCAAAAAATAAAATCTTACACCATTTCAATGCTTGTTTGATTTATAACATACTAGGATTTACAAAGAAAATTGAAAATGGCATTTTCCATGAAGGCCTATGTGGTTTAGAAGGTGCTAATTGGGCTTGGTGTGAAGATCTTCACTGCTTGACTCTGCCATATATCATGACGAGGGGAGGAGGAGGGTTTATATACTATATTATACATGTGGTACTTAAAAGTGCCAATTATGAATATATGTATAACAATATAAGACATGTAAAATTCTAATTTACTAAAATTTAAATACTTGAACACTGCATTGAACATTGAACATGAAAATGGAACTTGGGACATAGAGCATTCAACAATAAATATTATAATTTTAAATACTCGAATCAACAAATGGAAGACTTCTAACTTCTCTTTTATAAATATTAAAGAATAATAATCATAGATATCAAAAGTATGATTACCTCATCATAAAGATGATTACATTGGCCAGCATGATATGATATTGCATATGACCAATAGAATATTAAAAAGATTAATAATCATAATCAGAATAATAATCATAGATATCAAAAGTATGATTACCTCATCATAAAGATGATTACATTGACCAGCATGATATGATATTGCATATGACCGATAGAATATTAAATAGATTAATTTTTTTAAACAAACTTTCTTCTTTTGGTTGGACAAGGGACACCCAGTCAACCCTTGCAAGGGTCAAGGGACTCGTTCCTGCCCACTATCCCCTCAAGGGATGTTAGAACATCTACCCGTCTCCTTAAGGGATGCTAGGACATCCCCCCATCTCCGCTAAAATGATGGCAGATTGGTGGTGCTGTTGGAGATGCCTAAACGCCATCCCCTTGCCCCTGGTGTGTCCTTGTCTTGAAGACATTGGGATTTTATTTGTTTTGGTGTGTATGTGTGTGTGGGGGGGGGGGGGGGGGGGTGTCCCGTATTACTATCTCCAATTACAAATCTCTATGTCTTAACAAATCAAAACCACAATCAAGGAGTATCTCATTTCATCATACATTGGACGATTTGTTTAGTATATAAGGACCGCCATAGACATAGTTAGTATACCATAGTCATTATATTGTTGAATACAAGCTAAGTCGTGGCTGGAAGGAAATAGTCATTTCCAAAAGGAAAAGATGTATTTGCACAAAGAACGCATAGAACAATTCAATCAAGGTTAAACTAGAACCTTTTTCACTTAACTATTGTTGTTTGTTTGGTTTTTTTCTAACCATTCTTCGTTGTTAATTTGTTTGACAACAAAACATACAATCTTTAAGGCTTTAGGAAATCATTAATACTAAATCCCTTACTTGGGTATAAAGTTGATGAGGGCACAACCCAAGATCAAAATGAACACAACAGGAAAAGGAGAATTTTATTATCAAATATGATATGCCATTACATTCAGTTCAGTGAAAATAGACTCGACTACGTGCCCTATAGGCTTACAATGCTATTAGATTCTGGAGAAAAACCCTTCTCACAGTACCTTCTCCCAAACTCCACAAAAACTGCCTTTACAATGCAAGAAATGACCTTAAGTAACCTGAATTAGATTTAGGGTTAGGAATACATTTTAGAATATGCCATTTGGCATCCACCGCCAAAGCAGAAGGTTCTAGAAGACACGTCAGAAGTCGGTGCAAAACTAGATAAATCCATAAATTAGTCCAACTTCCGGGAGGCATAACTTTTGATCTGGGACTCCAATTGACAAATTGTTCACATTTTCAGAAAGCTCTCTAAGCACTCTATAGCCCTATGAACAAGCTTTGCTCGTCCCCCATTTTTCGAGCTAGTACGAGGCCATTTAGTGCCACAAATATGACTTTGAAGCGTTCTTAGGGGGTCTCCAGGCAGCTTAAAACTGCAATAACTTTCAAACCATAAAGCCTTATAACCTTATTCTTTTTTGGAATGCTTTTAATTACAATTACAATAATCTTGCCAACTTGCACCCTCTAACTCATCATAATTATGGCTCAATTACAAAATAAACCATTTTCTACATTGGCACATAACCTGAGGTGCTAAAAAACACCAACCTAGAAAACCAATAGTGGAACTATGAGAGTTGGTATCTCTATTTGGCTCAAATGGGTATCCAAAAATATAGACACATTAAACAAAAACTAACAGTAAGCATATTTTTGGGTGATACGGGATTGCCCTTACACCACTAGATGCTCTTCCATCAGACACCTAGGGTAAATAGAAAATTGACCCTGTCACTTTATAGCTGGTAGAGGAAAACCCAATTGGCAACCTCTGTCTTTGATAACTAGGTCGAATCTTCCAATGGTCGTCCCTTCCACTTCGGTAGGTACTCCTCATACTTCATGTTTCTAGTGCTCTGACCTACACAACTATCCAAAATTTCTTCAATCTCCTCCTCAGAAGTAAGAATTGGACATGGCTCTAGCATCAACTCCTCTGCACCATCATCATGATATTCTGTTAAATTGGCAATATTGAAAATCGGGGAAATATGGATTCCATCCGGCAACTGCACTTCATATGCATTTCTTGAACCGTGTTTCTTCAAAATCTTACAGGGACCAAATTTCTTCATCTTCAACTTATTGTAGGTGTCTATTGGAAATTGTCCCTTCCTCAAGTACACCATAACTAGATCCCGAACTTGGAACTCCTTTTGTCTCCTCTTTTGATCCGCTCTAGTCTTGTACTGTAGGTTCATTTTGGTAATATGTGCACGTACCTCCTCATGTAGGTTTTTGATATGTTTAGCAAAGTCTTCTGCCTTAGCACCAGTCCTTTCTCCTTTCTCCATCTTCCTTAGCTCTGGTGTAGTCCTTGGACTACTCCCATACACAATTTGGAATGGTGATCTACTAGTATTCCTATTTACAAAATTATTGTAAGCAAATTCTGCTTGTGGTAGAATCAAATCCCATCCCTTGGGCTTATCTCCGACTAAACACCTTAGCAAATTGCCCAGACTTTCATTCACCACTTATGTTTGTCCATTAGTCTACAGATGATGTGCAGAACTGAACTTCAATTCTGCCTTCAACTTCTTCCACAAAGTCCTCCATAACTACCCAACAAATTTAGTATCTTTGTCAGAAAAAATACTTTCTGGGAGACCATGTAGCCTCACCACTTCTTTGAAAAAAATCTGCAATATGCACTACATCATGAGTCTTTTGGCATGGAATGATATGTGTTATCTTGGAGAACCTATCAACCTCCACAAATACTAAGTCATTACCCCTTTGTGTCCTCAATAGTCCAAGAACAAAATCCATACTTATGTCCTCCTAAGGATTTGATGGAACAAGCAATGGTTGATAGAGTCCAGTATTTTGATTGACTCCTTTGGCTGTCTGACATACTTGACAACTCTGCACAAACTTCTTCCCATCCTGTGACAATTGAGGCCAAAAATAATGTTTGCTAACAATGGCAATGGTCTTATCACAACCAAAATGTCCTGTCATGCCTCCACTATGTTTTGCCTTGATCAAGTTCTCCCTCATGGAACTCCTTGGAATACGCAATTGACTGCCCTTGAACAACATACCATCCTAGATCATGTAATCCAACCACCTGGTCCTATCTAGAGTAACAAGTTCTTTACAAGCCTTCCAAGCCTCTGTAAAGTCAAGATTTTTAGGGTACAGATTTTTGAGTTCATCAAACCCAACCACTTCAACCTGCATTTCTGTCAACAAAAATTGTCTCCTACTTAATGCATCTGCAACCCTATTAGACCTTCCACTTCTATGTTTCAATACAAATGTATATCTTTACATGAACTCTACCCATTTCAAATGTCTCTAATTCAATTTACCTTGGCTATTTAGGTACTAAAATGTCTGATGATCAGTATACAAGACAAATTCTTTTGGCAATAAATAATGCCTCCATTTTTTAAGGCCTAAACTATTGCATAGAACTCCTGATCATAAACAAAATACTTCTTTGTATCATTCAATTTTTCACTAAAATAGGCAATAGGCTTACCTTATTGGCTCAACACAACCCCAATAGCACTACCATTGGCATCACAATCAACCTGGAACACTTTGTTAAAATCATTAAGTGTCAACACAGGTTGCTCTATCACCTTCTTCAGCAACTCAAAACTCCTTGCAGCTCCTGTATTCCACTTGAACTCTTTTCTATCCTCTCATTGTTTTAGTTAGGGGTGCACATATACTACTAAAATTCTTAATGAACTTCCTGTAAAAACTAGCCAAACCATGGAATGACCTCACCTTAGTGGCAGACCTTTGAGTAAGCCATTCTAGGATGACCTTCACCTTCTCTGGGTCCATTTTGAGACCCTCAACTTATACAACAAACTCCAAATAGACTAACTCCTTTTTGACAAAGCTACACTTCTTCAAATTTATCAACAATTTCTCTTCCTTCAACCTTTCAAGGACACTACAAATGTGCAACAAATGTTCATCCAAAGACAAATTGAAAATCAAAATATCATCCAAATAGACAATAACAAAATTTCCCCAAAATTGTTGAGTACCTCATTTATAAGCCGCATGAAGGTTCTCGGCACATTGGTCAGCCGAAAGGGCATGACTAACGACTCATATAGACCCTCCTTGGTCTTGAATGCAGTCTTCCACTCATCTCCCTCTCTTATCCGTATCTGGTGATAACCAGTCATGAGATCTATCTTTGTGAAGTATTGAGCTCCACTCAAGCAATCCATAAGATCATCCATCCTTGGCAAAGGAAATCGGTACTTGATGGCTATTTTGTTTATAGCCTGAGAGTCTATACACATTCTCCACTCTCCATCCTTCTTTGGTGCTAGTATTGCAGGTACTGCACATGGACTCAGGTTCTTTCAAATTAGACCTTTCCTCAATAGCTCCTGAACTTGTTTGTTCGGCTCCTCAGTCTCGACAGGAGTCATCCTATGAGCAGCCTTGTTAGGCAAGCTAGCTCCGTGGACTAAATCTATTTGATGATTGATTTTCCTTATTGGCGGCAAACCTTCAGGAACATTATCAAATATGAGATCTCCATACTCATTTAATAGACCCGAAACTTCAACTGGAACTTCACTACTACTTTCCTTATCCTTTCTAGGAATTAAAGCATAACACATACGCTGATGTTTCATGCCATTCAGAATTTTTCTTCCATCAACAAGACATACCCTAGCACTACTGCATACCTTTTCACCCTCCTTTATCAAGGTCTTCAACTTGTGACGAATTCCATCCTTTGTTAGAGAATAGGTGTTTGCACGACCATCATGTATAGCACGCCTATCATACTGCCACGACCTTCCCAACAACAAATGGCATACATCCATCAGGATGATGTTACAGATAACCTCGTCATGGTAACTCGCACTGTTGAACTCTACCAAACATTGTTCACTAACAGGACCATATGATCATCCTGCACCCAGGCAATCTAATATGGATGGGGGTGTTTCTCCCTCTTGAGCTTCAGCTATGAGACCATCTTCTCTAGCACCAAGTTGTCAATGCTCCCACCATCAATAATCACATCACAACATTTACCCTCACACTTGCACCTGGTACGAAACAAACTCCTTTGTCCATGTTCGGTCTCACCACTTAGCAAGACCCTTTCGTTAACCAGAACTTCTCCTCTTTTTGCATCCTTTGAATGTGATGACTTAGCATCATCATCCACATGAGCAACTCTTGCTTGACCATCAACTCTCCTATATGTCCTTCCTTGGCATTGAGGGCACTCATAGGCATGATGACCTTCTTCATTGCAATGAAAATAGGTACCACGGAAGCCTCCTCTTCTCGAACCTTGTACACATCTTCTGCCTCTTCCTCTTTGGTCTCCAAAGTTTTGATCACGGGAGTAGTTGAAACCTTCACTCCTCTAGTTTCAGCTAGTACCCACATCTTCATTTTTCTTCTGGTCCTAATTTTGACCTCCAAATGACCTACGACTGCCCCTTCCTCCTTGACCACGCCCTCTTTGCCTTCCATCAAATTTTTTGTTTAGCTTCTCCTCAACTTGCAAGGAAAACTGATATGCCTCTTCAATGTTGGTCATTCTAACCAGACTTAGCTCCTCTTGAATGCTAGGTCTTAACCCATTAAGGTAAAAGGCAACCTTCTCCTTGTTTGCTTCTGCATGCCTCGTCCTAACAAGGACTCAGTAAAACTCCTCTATATATTCTTGGACAGATTTTTCCGCTTGCTTTAACCCTTGCATCTTCTTGAACACTTCAAACTCGTAGTCAACAGGAATGAATTGCTTCTTTAGTTTGTCCACCATACGATCCCATCTTGTGATTTTCTCCTTCCCACTTGTATTCCTTTCTAATTGAATCTCTTGCCACCAAATTTTGGTATGGCCCTTCAGTCTAGCCTTCACAAACTTAACCCTATCAGGGTCCTCAATATTTTTGTACTCAAAATATTCCTCCAACTCATTGATCCAGTCGACCATCTCATTCGGGTTTAGATTTCCCGAAAACATGCCAACCTCAAGTTTAGGTATTTTTCCCAGCCTGGAAATGGCCCTAAAAAGCTTCTCCTCCGTTTGGTTTAGGACTTCACCTTCTCCTTCCCCTTCCTACACAACATTTCCTTCTTCTTCATTTCCCTCCTCACTTTCATCCCTTACGACAAGATTCATCCCTCTACGGATCTCCTCTTGTAATACCTGAACTTGTCATTGGAGGGCTCTAACCTTAGGGGGAACACCTTTGGCTCTTCCACCATGCTCTCTTCGTGGAGGCATCTTCTCACTATCACAAAACCCATAACCACATAGTCTTGGTGCAAACTACCTCATAGTCGGGGCTCTATCTACACACTCTGGAACTCCTGCTCTGATACCACTTGATTAGGGCACAACCCAAGACCAAAATGAACACAACAGAAAAAGGACAATTTTATTATCAAATATGATATGCTATTACATTTAGTTCAGCGAAAATAGACTCAACTACATGCCCTATAGGCTTACAATGCTATCAGATTCTAGAGAAAAACCTTTCTCACATTACCTTCTCCCAAACTCCACAAAAACTGCCTTTACAATGCAAAAAATGACCTTAAGTAACCCGAATTAGGTTTAGGGTTAGGAATACATTTTAGAATATTCCATTTGGCATCCATTATCAAAGAAGAAGATTCTAGAAGACACATTAGAAGTCGGTGCAAAATTAGAAGAATCCAAAAATGGTAGTTCAACTTCCGGGAGGCATAACTTTTGATCCGAGGCTCCGATTGATGAACCGTTTACATTTTCGGAAAGCTCTCCAAACACTCTATAGCTTTATGAACAAGCTTTGCTCATCCCTCATTTCTCGGGCCCATATGAGGCCGTTTAGTACCTCAAATCTAACTTTGAAGCATTCTTAGGGGGTCTCCATGCAACTTAAAAGTGCAATAACTTTCAAATCGTAAAGCCTTTTGACCAGATTCTTTTTCTGGAACGCTTTAAATTACAGTTACAATCATCCCTCCAACTTACACCCTCTAACTCATCATAATTATGGCTCAATTACAAAATAATCTATTTTTCTGCATTAACACATCTGGAGGTGCTAAAATACACCAACCCAGAAAACCAAGAGTGAAACTATGAGAGTTGGGATCTCTATTTGGCCCAAATGGGTATCCAGAAATATAAACACATTAAATAGAAACTAACACTAAGCATATTTTTTGGTGATATAGGATTGCCCTTATACCACTAGATGCTCCTGCATCAAAAGTGTGTTTGTTAATGCATGTTCATATGTAAATATATTATATAAATAACATTATAATTCATATTCAATTACGTAGGAATATTTATGCTCATAGGGGTTCCATGATGTATATTAAATATGCTATATAAATGTTATCACATGACTATATGAAATTTTCTTATATTTTACAAATTTTCTTATTTTCTTTATAGCCATCCCCTACGACCAGCCTTAAACATCACACACTAACCAAGAAATTAAGCTTGGAAAAGTAAGTCAAACTTTGACTATTTAACACTTTTACTCTAGGAATGAAGCATTAGTGTGATGTTTAAGTCGTTCGATCCCCTACCATCCCCTAAAAAATGGCAAAAAGTAACTCCCATATTGGAAATGCGTCCTATTGCCCCCCATCCCAAAAACTTTGGGGAGCATATTTTGTTGAAAAGTATTGCATCCTTGTAGATGAAATCAATGTAACCATTGATCCCTCAAGTTATAAAAGGCATACATACAATAGACAAAAAAGGCTTTATATATTAAAGATTCACAAGATGGTATATCTAAAAGAAATACAATTGTAAACAACAGAAATAGGAACTTACTAAACCAAGATGACCATTACAGAAACATTACAATATTATTTCAATAAACTCCCTTAATGGTCATTATTCTAAGTCTAACTACCTAACCTACAAAAGTCATATTTGCAGGACTTTTATTCACAGATGTATACAAGGCGTCTCCCTTCTCTTCAAAACACTCTGCGACATGGGCCTACTATTGAGACCCTTCCTAGTTTTGTAGAGCTTCTAGATATGACCAAGATAACCACAATCCTTCCAACTTGATGTTGGGTAACAAAGTTATCCCTCCTTGTAGCCAAGGACATCAAGATCAACTTTTGATAGTAAAACCACGATTTTGAAAGAGAAATCTTTAGTACCTCCACTAAAAAAAACAGCTATTTGTTTCTAAAAAAATCAGCAAAAACTTTTGCAAATGAACGCCATTCAACCCAACAACTCTAGGTGTGACCCAAAACAACTACAAGAAATGACAAATTTTGTGGAAAAATCATCAAACCTTTGATGTGATTCTGAGGTCACCCATTCTTTTACAGAAAAATCAACAAAACCTTCATTTAGTGAAAAAGGTAAAATTGACAACCATTTTTAGGAAAATCATTCAAAAACCTCCCACAATTTTTTGGAGAAAAATTCACAAAAGCGAGAAAGTACAAACATAAATCATGATTTTTAGTGGAAAAGATCAAAAAGCCCTCCAACAAAGAAAGAACCCACAATTTTATGAAAATGGTGCAAAAGATGAAAACCGGTAACCATGAATCAAGTAAAACTCTTGTACAAAAACGTGTTTTGTTGTGGGAGAAATCATACAGACCCATAAAAATCCATGATTTCTATAAAATTATGAAAAACCACCTAGCCTCTAATGATAGACTATCTTACAGATGTCAAAGAAATCCCATCCATGGAATGTTAACAGAGCATTCAAAAAATGTAGCTCCTTCAAAATTTGCGGCCATAACACATAAGGAGGCAAGCTCACGAGCTAAAAAGAGGACATGACACCTCAAACAAAAGCAAGATTAGGCTCATAGAGCCATCTTAGAAAAACGACGTGAGAGCCAAAGAAAATTGACAAGATGCCTTTATAAATAATGCCGACAAGCAAAAACAAATTGTGACCCATGAGCAAAAACTCGATACTAGTTTAGAACTCTTCTAAGAAAGACATGAGCTAAAACCCTATCGTGTGCAAAAATATGCAGCCGTGGGAGGTAAAAGAAGTTGTTGCTGGTTTGAAATGTAGGAATTTAAAGGAAACGAAAAAAGGAACTGCAATTTGAACACTTTATCAATTTCAAAGAGCCGTTTGAGAAGAAATGTAAAGATCATTGTTACCCAGAAGCATGTTTCCACCCTACCAAAGACAAACAATTTCGAGGTTTGGGGGACAACTATAAATGTTTCCAATTAATCCCTTGTCATGCAAGAATGTTAGAAACTGTCCCAAAAACTTGGAAACACTCTACTTTTGTTCCAGAAACCTTTGCCCACCTCGAGAACAGACAGCAATTTTTGGGAATGACAACCGTAAAGCAAGTCAATTTTCTAATATTAATCTTCACACATTTCAAGGATTAGAAAATTCATTGCTCTATTATACACAAAACCCAAAATAAGCCCACCATCTCCAATCTAACACCCACTTCATTAGTTCTCTAGATCATCATTACATGAACCAATGATTTCTCCACATGTCAAGAAACAATTTACAATGCCCACAAATACTTCAAATTTCCCTTTGACTTTTGTTGAACTTTACAAGTTTAAAATGGTCTACTATAAATGACCAAGAGGCAAGGACAAGAAAAATCAAGTGAATTCCAAGACAATTTATACCTTTCAAGTGCACAAGCAAGTTATAATCAGTAAACCAGAATTGATGAGTGCCTTGGATAGATAATGAATGTAATCTTAGCTTTTAGGGACTTAACATTGTTGTTTTAGGCTAATGGTGTGCCCAAGAGAGCTAATATTGAATTTTTCATTGTGGAAAGTGGATAAGTGGGTCACATGTACTAGGCCATTTTGTAAGTTGGCACCCACACATAATCAAGTGTGAAACATTTGTTACCTTTGGAAAGAGACATTAATTTTAGTATTACCGATGTTATTATGCTGCAACGATGATTGTTATTAGGTTATATCATGTGAATATATTTGAAATTTCAGATTTTCCTATATGTTTTTAATTCCCCTATATATATAAATGCCTTGTTGTCCCTTGCTTCGGAAAATTAAAAAGTTCCAATAACCTATTTCTCTATCCCCCGTCTTGGAGACTCAAGGTAACATATGTGAATATCCTTTTTCTTGGGCAGACTTGAGTGATAAAAGAAAAAATATTCTGTTTTGACTTTTTCAGCTCAAAAACAGAGCATGAAAAACTAGGCATCACTATCAAAATGTATTAAGGTCACACACAGGAACGAAATGAACAATTATGGATAGAAACTGAAGTGAAAGAGTTGAAGAAGACAATTTAAAAAGATCAGTAGTTGAAACATAGTCTACTGGAGATGGACAATATATTGCTGTTAAAGTCTCTCCAAAACATTTCGGTTATAAATGTCACATTCAAGAATGTTTTTTTCTGGTCCAAGAATATACAACTGTTGCTAAGTTCCATGTTTGGCACAGATCACAAGGACACTGGTAAAGATTGACAAGCCTTCCTTATAAAAATGCATTGATTTGTTGTAGAATCTCTAGGACTTTATCAACAAGACCATTTAGTAAACTACAAAAAAGATAATAAATAATCCTTGTTAATTGAGCAAGAGAAAGGAAAGGAAAGTGACAAGGTATCCTGGGTAAGGAAAGTGCTAGGGTTGTCTTTAGAGTTGAGAAATGCAGCTTCATAACTGGTGAATCCTTTTTCTTTGGAACTAAATGAATAATAAGGTGGAATGGATTGTCGGGGCTGAAGATCTGCAATTGGTGAACATGAGAGATTTCTCCATTATTCTAGTGGAATCCCAGAAGGTGAATCACAATTTATTATTGCGGGTTTGAATAGTGACTTATAATAATTAGCAGACAAGATTATGCTACATGGTGCTATGCAGCTTAAGAAGGAATTTTCTTTCGGTCATGTTCTTAGTGAAGGAAATAGAGCAGCAGACCCTAAGCAAATCATGGGATTTTGACTGACTCTATAACCAGTCTATTTTCTAATGGCTCAACAAGATGTGAGGATCTGGTGAATATAAATGAAAAGGACAAAAGTCTGGTGAAACTTGAGCTTTTGAAGAAACGATGAAATTTTATTTTCAGGGTATCATTGCCTTTACATCATATAATCAGTCTCCAAGCTATGTGAGGTTAGCTTCCCTTACAAAAGATCTTTATTATGATTGCCTCATTTTTTATTTGAGTTCATGTTACCATTCATATCGCTTCGGTGTTTTTAGCTGTAAGGCTATTCATGTGATGGCTTTTTTAACAAATGTAGAATGTAGCATGGCATACTGTAGTTCTGTGTTCAGCTATGAGTAGGTGGTGCCTATGGGTTGGCTTTCTACATGGATGTATGTTTGGTCGCATTAGTGTTTGCCAGTCATAGCTAGAAGTAGGAAGAAGGGCCCCAGTGACCCTTGTCTTCAAGGGATGGCACCATATCATCATTTGCAGATGGATTTTGAAAACTATATGGTGATGGGAACAAAAAGAGTAAAGAGTAAACTAGGGGTGATAAAAGTGGTGGTCTTTGTCAACCATTATATGCATCTTTGCAGGATTATTGTTAGAGTGTGAAGGTGGATAGTCATCTTGAGGTCACCCATTCTCAATAGGCTCCTAGAGATTGTGAATGATTAAATCTCCCCAATGTTTGGGAATAATGCTGTGCAAAGAGTGACCAAGTGTCTAGAACTGGTTAATGGTGTCAGGGTTTCACTGCTAGCAACTCGTGCCACGTAAAGAAGGGACCTCAACCTTTATTCATGTTGGTACAGGGGCCAAAGTGGGTAGAGGAGTTGGAAAGTGAGCTTCTTTTAGAACTGTACAGTGGCAATAGTGCTTGTGGTTCTTCATCCTTCTCCTCATTGTTCTTTTGTAGGAGCTTTGTATACTAATTTTTTTTGTCTTTTATGGATTTCATGTCTACTCTCCCTATGATGCAGGAAGCTTCTTTGATTTTGCACTTGTTATTTAGTATTTTGGGCTTTCTTATGATCTCACAGTCCCTTAAACGCTTTTGGTGGTCTCTTATTGGACATTAAAAAATTATTTTATCTTATGGTTTCAAAAGATGACTGGCTTTAATAGTACTTTCCCATTATCCTGGTTTTTAGTTTATGATGGAATGTGTGAAATTAGTGCTGCTGGCGTTTTGGATGAACAGTAATTGTCATCTTGATATTACTATTGTAATATTTTCTAACGTTTTAGACTAGCTGGATAGAGCCCCAAAAAAATTGCTGTTAAAAGAGAATAAAAATTAAATAATGAACAATGAAAAATATATACAATGATGGAAAAATATAACATACCCCCAGCTATAGAATTCCATAAGGGGCCAAAGAACTGCTTAGCAGAAATGGCCTAAAGCTCCATGAACTTTATTTAGCTAGATACTGGCTATACAAGGGAATGTTAGACATCACTACTTTAATTAGGAAAAAATCCTAGAAACAAGGATATACTTTGTAAAGTTCAACAAACCCGCAATGAAAATGCCCTCAAAGAACCACTTTAGAATTAACAAAGGAATCAAATAATGTTGGCCCATTCATGAACAGCATTGAAGCTATACCAAAACAGATTATTGCCTAGCAGCATTGAAGCCAAAAAAGTGCTTGAAACTCCTGCATAAGGCGAAAAGGATCTGCAAGGACAACAGTTAATTAGCAGCCACCAGGCATTACAAGGTTTGTTCGGTATGTAAGAGCTTTCTAAAATCTCCTGGGCCATGACAGCCAATGGATGGTCCTTATTTGAGTTTCCAACATGTGTTTCAATAATCTTGGGTATGTTAGCCATGGCCATGCTACTTTTCTACTCATTGTGTGCACCTTATCAGTCAAAAAAAAAAAACAATAGAGTCATACAAGGGTCTCTACAAATTTTGGCTTTTGAGATCTATATATAATGGCCTATTACATCAGATAAAGATTGTAGTTTCATTAGAAAAAATTAACATGCATCTATATTTCACAGATGAAAAACATTATTTACTACAAGTCAATTCCAGGGAACACAAGAAGAAAAAACAGGGATGTTAAGTATAAGATACCCATTTCGAAAACTGGTTTTCTTAAAGCCTATAAATGATAGAGAATTGGCTGGTTCTGGTATTTGTTTGCTTGGTTCCTGTCATTCACCCCTCAGATTGAGAGTCCGAAAAAATGAAATGGTTAGCAATCAATATCCAGAATGACACTCATTTTGAGAGTATAATGACACTGCTACTTGATTACTTGGATCAAATCATAAAATTCTTTGTCATGTGTGCTGTAATTGAACTTGGCTTTTGACAATGGAGCATAGTGATACACCAATAAATCCCCCTTTCTTAGATATTGTTCTTATTTCATATCATAAATCATTAATTTCAGCTTCAAATACTTATTGCAAGAGAAATCAAGACATAGAGTAGAGAAAAAAGCCTATTTGACATTAGAAAAACCTTTAGTGACCTATGAGCTCCAACTAAGATTCATTTGACTGGTGCCTTGATGAAGACGGCAGGAAAAAGGCAAGTAGATATGAATGAGCACTCAAAAGAAGTTCATTCCTCATAGAAAGCTCTTTGCAGGTGAAATGTTGGATGAAATGGACTACTCATAAATGACCTTTTATTTTATGGTATATGTAGGTCTGTACGTATTCCATGGACGTGAATGAGGAATCCCAAATACTTAATCAAGGTTTGACCAAACAATGATTTCTACATCCTTTCTTGGAGATGATGAAGATAAAGATCCAGAATTATTGGTATCATAGGACTTTCTCTAGACTAAGATGTCATCAATTCAGACAATAATTTAATAAGATGTTCTTAAGAAACATGATATATCATATACATGAATCTTACGAGGGCATTGATGAGGCCAAAAAGGAATAACTAACAAGTAGAGTCCAAATATGGTCTTCTAATATGTCTTCCACACATCGAAGGGCTCCATGTGGATTTGATGATATCCAGAAGCCAAGCTCAGTGACTTACTAGGGGCCTTAGAGCTAATTGAGTACTGTTGAAATGATCATCAATTCTGGGAGGTGGCTATCAGTTCCTCACAGTTATCTTGTTGAAAGAATAAAAAATTGTGACTATTTTTCACTTGTTATCCTCATTCTTTGAAATGATGACGGGAATCTGCAAAGATATGTGTTAATTTGGATCCTTCCCTCTTTGAGCATCTTCTTGATTTGTCTCTCCATCTTAGCACTATCAATGGGTGTAGTGCGGTAAGGCAGTCAATAGGGTGATTGAGAACTTGATGCTAGTTCAACACACTATTGAATGACCATCAAAGGAGGGATCCATTAAAGATCATCAAATATATCGGAATATGCATCAACAAGAGATTTGATTGCTTTAGGACAAAGCTTGCCAGCATTATTTACCTTGGCATCCTAAATGATGGAAAGATTGAGAAACCTGGGCAGATTACCCTTTTCAATTACTTGTCTACTAGAGAATGAAGAACTAATGGAGGAAGAAATGGTTTTATGCACTTTACTATCCTTGTTTACTGTTAGTTCTTGCAGAAGTCAAATATGATCTTGTGGTCATATTGATAAGGTGTTTCAAGTTTTTAATTATAGGAATTCAAAGGAGTGACATCACAATCAACTGTACTCTGGAATTGCTTTGTAGTAAATTTGATGGAACTCTTACAAGACATAAGCAATTGGATTATGGGTGCGCTAAAATAGCCAACTGCAGATCATCTAATGACTTCCATTAAATCAAGTTCTTTTGGCTGTCATTACTAAAGAAAAGATCCACAAATTCATAATTATTTTGACAATTGTAAGTGAATAGAACTTCCCTAGTGTTGACAAAATAGTCTTTGTTTATGAGATAGAGCTAAGGATTTATAAAGTGTTGGAATGATTTACCTAAATGAATCATAAAAGTTTACATTGTGAGGTCTTCTTGGCAAGAAGGATCTGCCATATTTGATTTCAGGACCTGAAATTCATTGATAGAATGTTATGTGTACTTTTTGTAAGCATGATAATTCATTTCCTTTCCATATTAGAGGGCTCGACTCTTAATGGATTCATTTGGAATAGAGTTTCCTTCTTGGATGATGACGAAGTTGTATGAAAGAACAGGGCAACCTTGTTAGCATGAATGTTAATGGCATTTCTTTGGGGGAGTATATTGGAGAACATGTGACAGTATTGACATGTTGCATTCATGACTGTGTTTGTCATTGATGTCAACATAGCAATATTTCTGTGAAGATTGACAAAGTAGTAGACAAAGATCGTGGTCGTATGAACAGAGATTTGACAATCAGATTACACGAAGTTAAGGACGTGTTCCTCACAGTCTCCTGATGGCGAGGTTAAGTGCGCATAACCTAAGTCGAAGAGATACGCTAGTTAAAAGTGATTTACAGAGAGCAATGTAGAAACAGAGTACCTAAAAAGTAGTTTTTGATGATCATATTATATCTTTTAATAGAGAAATAATTTGGAGATGCGAAGTTATACAGTGATAAAGGACAGTCTAATGATGACGTCAATAAGTGCGCAAGTCCTGAAGCCACATGTGTGAAGAGTTTTATAGATTGTGAGCCTACAATATTATCGTGATACGAAATAATTAATTATCTTATTGTGGTCCTATTATAATAAATTAGGAAAGCCTTAAGGCCGACTCAAGAAATTGTTTTGAGGACTTGGTATAAAGGAAAGTATTTTCCTTGTTTGTAAGTATGTATGGAGTTTGCGAAGTGATCAAGCAAGTGCGAACAAGAGTAGAGTATTTGGTAAATGCAAGTAAGGGATCCAAGGGATAATTGGATGCGAAGTTTGTGATTTGGTATCAAAATCAGAACGAGTAGAAGTTTGGTTGACAGGACAGAGAAAGAGGAAGGAAAAGTACAATTTAATTCTATTACTCTGCAAGGAATAATACAAAGATCAATTGGATAGTGGGTTAATTGGTCTTGCCCTTGCAGGTGTTTGGATAGTGGGTCCATTTGCCTTCTAAAACTCCTAACAATGTTGAAATCCCCTAATAGGGATTCAAAGTCCCCTAATAGGAACTAATATGTATTGAATGTTTTCATAGACTCCTAACAAGGTCCATCCTCTAACAAGGAATATTTATATTAGTACATCATCTTGTGGGTACCATCCCCACCGGGGTTTTCTCTTTGATCAAGGTTTCCCTAGTTAACATATTTGGTGTTATTGTGCATGAGTATCTTATTGTGGTTTCTGATTATATTGCTCATATGGTTAAGATTTAATAAGGTTGATAATTGTGGTAATAGTTGGCTAACTGATTCACCCCCCACCCCTCTCAGTTATATTGGTGGACTACATATTCTAACAATTGGTATCAGAGTGTCAGGTACTTGAAGAGAAAGCTTAACATCTTTGGGAGATCATAGTCCTAAGTTAGATAGAAAAAGTTTTGACACCTAGAAGATGGAGTTTCTTGGTGAGATATTAGAATTGTGTACAAAGATGAGAATTGAGTTTCCAGAACCGGAATACTTTTGTTGCATACAAAAGAATAAAACACATGTAAAGACATATCTAGATCTAAAGAAGATAAGAATATCAAAGAAGGTATGGATTTGCTTATGCAAAGAGAGCCAAAAGGCATGAATTTTTTTTTTTGTTGGACATAAAGAGTTTGGTCATTTTTCGTCCAGATGTCCTAAGAGAGTAAGAAAAACTAGAAAGAGTTCACTTTCGGATAATGATGAAGAATTTAAAGCAAGTATGAAAAGATTCTTGAATGACTGTGATGATAAAGATAATGAGCTTGAATTGATTAAGAAAGAGGAAGTAGTTGAAGAGATAGCTTTAGTGACTATTGTTGATCCAAAGGCTAACCATGAGAATGTTGAAGTTTTCTTTGAGACTAACAATGATCTGCAGAATGATGTGCAAATTATTGAGCAAAGAGGAGAATAGAGATCTCAACCAATAGAAGAAGTAAGAGTTGAGTTAGTAACTCCTACCTCTAATAGAAACATGACAAAGAATCACTCACCAGAGTAGATAATTGGAAGCACAGACAAAGGAGTGATGATAAGAAACATAATTAATGAGGAATTATGTTTGATTTTTCAAGTTAAACCTAAGAGTGTAGATGAAGCTTGCAAAGATGATCATTGGATTCAAGCAATGAAGGAAGAATTAGATCAGATTGTGAAGAATGAAACATGGGAATTACTTCCTAGACCTAAGGACAAGAATGTCATTGGAACTAAATGAGTATTCAAAAACAAGATGAATGAACAAGGCAAAGCTGTAAGGAACAAGGTCTGTATTGAAAGGATATTCACAACAAGAAGGAATAGATTATGAGTAGACATATGCCCTCGTAGCTATAATGGAAGCATTGAGAATGTTCTTAGCTTATGCAGCGAATAAGAAATTCAAAGTGTATCAGATGGATGTCAAATCAGCCTTCTCGAATGAAGAACTTGAAGGAGAGGTATACATTGAGCAACCTGAAGGTTTCCCTTTGACAGGAGAAAAAGATATGGTACATAGATTGAGGAAAGCTTTGTATGGTCTAAAGCATGCACCTAGAACCTGGTATGCAAGGTTGGATAAGTATTTGGCAAAACTTGGATTTGCTAAAGATACGACAAATAGTAACTTGTATTTAAAATAAATTGAGAATGGTTTGTTGATAATAGTAATATTTGTTGATCACATAATATTTGGAGGCAATGATGAAGCAAGTGATAAGTTTTATTTTAGAAATGAAGAATGAGCTTGAGATGAGCATGATAGGCGAGATGAAGTTCTTTCTAGGATTACAGATTATGCAAAACAGTGAATGCATTTACATTTTACAAGCCAAGTATTCGAAAAACTTGTTGAAAAGGTTTGGATTGGAAAATTGTAAGCTTGTTGTTACACCAATGATAACTGGTCACAAGTTATCTAGCAAGGATGAAACACCTAGAGTTGAGTAGAAGAAGTATAGATCCATGATTTGAGGTTAGCAATATCTAACTCACACTAGACTAGATGTAGCAAATGCAGTTGGGATTGTAGCAAGATTTCAAGGTGATCCTAAGGAATATCACTTTGCAGCAGTAAAGATTTTATTCAGATATTTGAAAGGAACATCTGATTATGCAATATGGAATGACAAATCAAGTGATTTCACTTTATGTGCTTATACTGATGCGGATTGCGTAGGTAGTATGGATGACAAACAAAGCACTGGTGGTGGAGCATTCTTTCTTGGAGGAAGATTGGTTTTCTTAGCTAAGCAAGAAACAACATTGTATTTCGCAAAGTACAGTTGAGGCAGAGTATGTAGCAACAACAAATAAGTACAATCAAGTGATGTGGATTTAGCAGATGTTGAAGGATATTGGGATAGAATTTTCAATACTTATCATATATTGTGATAACACAAGTACAGTAAGTATGTCTAAGAATCTTGTATTGCATTCTAAGACTAAGCATATATCTATTAAGTACCATGTTTTGAGAGAGAAGGTAGAAGAAAAAGAAATCAAATTGGAATATGTTAGTACTAAAGATAAGATTGCAGATATCTTTACAAAACCTTTGCCTAAAGATACATTTGAGTGCTTGAGAGGTATGCTTGGGGTTATTTCCTACCTACTTCAGAATAGATGATGCAGAGATTGCATAAGTCCAGTAGTACAGAGCACTATTGTTTGACTAGACTAAATGTTGATGCTTTCTGTATGGGGGAGTATCTGAGATGAGAAAAGTCATCTAGGACTCTTGGTAATTGGTCTTGAACAGTGTCTTTGGACACTTGAGCTGAATGAAGACTTAGATAAATCAATTGACATAATGAGGCCCTTGTCATTGATGTCAATGGGGGAGATATGTACATGAAAAACATCCTCTAGTTGAATGGGGGAGAGACAGTTGAACATATCTGTATTAGGGAGATTTAGAAAGATTCATGTAAGAAAAGAAAAGGAATTATCTCTATTGGGGAGATATACAACATGAAGAGTTTTTTATGAATGGGGGAGAAGCTGAGAGTTGTTTAGTATGGGAACAATTGATGCAATCCAAAACAAAGCAATGTTTTAGAGGATTTCAGATTTGATTAATGAGGAGAATTAAAAAGATGAGACAACAATAGCAGCAGAGTATTGTTTGGTATTCTTGGAACCTAGATGTTTTTCATCTATGTTGCCATCAATGCCAAAGGGGGAGATTGTTAGCATGAATGCCGATGGTATTCCTTTGGGAGAGTATTGTAAGCATTGGAAAACATGTGACAGTATTGACATGTTGCATTCATGACTGTGTTTGTCATTGATGTCAACATAGTAGTATTTTTGTGAAGACTAGCAAAGTAGCAAACAAATATCCTGGTCGTACTGGTAGAGTTTGATAATCAGATGACGCGAAGATAATGATGTGTTCCTCATAATGTCCTGATGATGAGGTTAAGTGCATTTAACCTAAGTCGAATAGATATGGTAGTTATAAGTGATTTACAGAGAGTATTACAGAAACAGAGTACTTGAAAAGCAGTTTTTGATGATCATATTATATCTTTTAACAAAGATATAATTTGGAGATGCAAAGTTATACAATGATAAGAGACAGTCTGATGATGACATCAGTAAGTGTACAAGTCCTAAAGTTGCATGTGTGAAGATTTGTATGGACCGTGAGTCGACAGTACTATCGTGATTACGAAATAATTAATTATCTATTGTGGTCCTATTATAATTATTTTGGAAAGCTTCAAGGCCGACTCAAGGAATTGTTTTGAGGACTTGGTATAAAAGAAAGTATTTTCCTTGTTTGTAAGTATGTATGGAGTTTGCGAAGTGATCAAGCAAGTGCGAACAATAGAAGAGTATTTGGTAAATGCAAGTAAGTGATCCAAGGGATTATTGGATGCAAAGTTTGTGATCTGGTATCGAGATTAGGAGCAAAAGTTTGGTTGACAGGATAGAGAAAGAGGAAGGTGCAGTACAGTTCAATTCTATTATTTTGCAAGGAATAATACAGATATTATTTGGACAGTGGGGCCATCTACCTTCTACAACTCCTAATAGGGTTGACACAACTCTTAACAGGGTTGGAATCTCCTAACAGGGTCCATCCTCTAACAAAGAATATTTATATTAGTACATCATCTTGTGGGTACCATCCCCACTGGAATTTTCCCTCTGAGATCAAGGGTTTCCCTAATTAACATATCTGGTGTTATTGTGCATGAGTATCTTATTGTGGTTTCTAATTATATTGCTCATATGGTTAAGATTTAATAAGGTTGATAATTGTGATAATAGTTGGATAATTGATTCACCACCCCCCCCCCCCCCCCCCCCACCACGCCCTCTCAATTATATTGGTGGACTATATATTCTAACAAGGGCAACCATCGAAGATGAAGAATGAATCTTTGTTAGAAAACAAAATTTAAACTTGTCTTTGGTTGTGCCCTTTGTTGTGTACCTTCCATCTCAAAAGAAGGCTTGTAAAGCTTGCTACAAGGAAGTGATGGCTTAGAGCTCTAAATGCTATTGAAGGTGAGAAAACAACATAGAGATAAATTTGTGCAAGGTATAATTTAAATCTGAAGTTATCCAGAGGGCAGTGCTCTAAATGAGGATTTGGATGTGTTGTAGGTGTGCTGAAACAATAAAGAGAGAAGGATAGAGACAATGAAGAAGAATACAAAAATTAGAACATATGTTTTATTACTTCAAGCACATTGCATCCTATATATGTCATACTCTTGAGAAAATCATATGGCTGGTACTTTCTCCTATCTATTCTATGTCTATCTCTAACTAATGTTACAAATATGTATTTGCAGATCACAAACCTATGAAAATTAAATGGCTGTGAAAATTGAACGCTTGTATATATTGATTGCTTCTCGTGCAATAGTTGTCTCGTCATGAAACAAATCTAGAAGTTGTGCTTGATGGTTGCTTGCATGAACTAAAATGTTGCATGTGTTTTAAGGAGTTGGACATGACACTACAGTACGCTATGGATTGTATGCATACGTGCAGAAACACATATAGGTTTAGATGTGATGTAAAACTTAGTCAAATTTGCCTTCCTAGTTGTGTAGCATGAACCTTGGCATTGTGTGAGTAACACACTAAAAAATGATTGCAGAAAAGTTATAATATCTTTTGTACTACACCTAATGGTACCTAGAGCAACACAAGTTATGCATCAAGAAAGAAATTGAGTGTGGCTGTATGACATAGTTTTAGGGGTTAGATTGGTGGTGCATGATGTAGGAAGTTGTGCACATTTCCACAACATGGTTCATAGAATTATGTGGGTGACATGTGATGTTAGAAGCTGCATGCAAGGCTGAAAAGTAGTGCATTATGAAGATAGCCCATCAACAACCTATACCTTTAACTTGGTGGAAAGGCTGTTTAACTACTCTATCTATTGTGGAACTAGTTCACCAATTGTCGGTGAAGATGAAGGCATCATACCAATAGCTCTTCATAGGCATTATATTGATGAAGTGTGCTCCCCTTAATACCATAAACACATAACATAAACAAAGAAACAATGGCAATTTGGGAGAACAAAATATGGACTTCTTATTATCGCCACAAATACGGAATTATAGACTTCAGAATTACAATATGCTAACCCACATGGGCGCCTTCATTAGACAAAGCTACGAACTATCACCAAGAGTTGTCCTAGACAATGTTCGGGCATTTCTTAAATAGGCAACTTTATGCCGCCCAGGGAGGTTCTAGACACTCAAACTTAACCTAGGGCCGAAAAACCCTAACAATACATATAAAGTTGGCCAAATATATTTTTGACATTTATTTTATACGTTTTGGTTGGCCCAACTTCGGAAGGCCATAACTCTCGAACCGTTGCTCTGATTGGCTATTATAACCACTTTTCAGAAACCTCGACTCTTGATCTTTAAGCTCGGATGCATGCAAGCACTATCCATCAAGTTTTTGGGCCTCATCCAAGCACATTTAGGCGTCCAATGGTGAGCATGAAGTTCTATACCAAAATTGCAAACCAAAAATCCACCAAAAATCCATGAATACACATGATATGGCATTGAACCTCAACTGGTAGGCTGATATATCCAAGATGAGTATCCACCTCTGAAATTAGGACATTTTGAGCTTGTATGACTGACTTACTAAGTAGCAAGTCTCCACAAACAACAACTCTGCATTAAGACAACCCTTATTCAAACAACTGAAATGAAATGTTTTTTTGGTTGATGCAAGATTGCTTTTACACCCAGGATGCTCCAGCATCAGATATTGTGCCCAAACTTTTGCCTTGAAATCTATCCAAGTATGAATTTCTTGTTGGTTTATCACCTCTAGAAGTTGGGCATGAGATTGCCACCAAGGGACAACTTGATTTTTCAAAGAAATGTTCACTATTGTGATTCATTGCGGCTTTGAAGAATGCAATAGCATTTCAAACTACACATCCAAACTGTAAATAAGCTAAGAGTAATACCCTTTTTTGCCTAGCACGTCAATAAATAAATAATAATACTAGTCTATTATCTATTCTATTCCAAAGACTCTATTCTCCCCACAGACTAAAGTATTAAGTTAATAAAGGGAGTTTAAATTAATAAAGTGTCTTTATTATAATGTCAACATTAAATTATAACATAAAGTCAGTTTTTGGAAGGAAAATGAAATAAAAGAAAATAAATATAAAATGTTTCTCTCAAAATAGGGAAAAGGCTAAAAGTAGTAAAAAGGGAATTGTTAAGGCATTCTAGAGATTGTTATTTTTATTTTGAGTATTTTCTTTGTGAGCTTGAAGGTCCAGTAAAACCCTAGGAAGGAAATCCCAGATGGTTTGGTGATTTGGATGAAAACCTTGATCAACCCCTTGGTGGATTTGCTTCAAGATTCAGAGATGAATCACATAGTTCAATTTTATGGACAGCTATCCCGTCCTTGGTTGTGACTTGGAGATATTCGTGGCACCATTGTGGGAGTGAATTCTCATTGAATGTTTAGCCCTATTTGTGGGTGATTGTGTAGTAACAACTTCTCCATTGTGGTAAGTGATTGTGTCTTATACTGTAGTGATTATTTGTGGGTTTTCTTGATATTGACTTGCTGTTGCTTGTTGGTATTGGCGTACCTCTGCAGAAGCAGCTGCACTTTTGCATTGGCCGCTCTTCTTTTATATGCTACAAATGATCATATCTCATAGGGGCTTGATGATATTAGAGTGGAATCAAGTGGGTTTGTTGCATCTAAATTATGTGAATGCTCTAGCATTGTAGCAACAATATGTTTGATGTAACAGCCATGTATGTTTTATATCAGAATCATTTTCAGGTTTGTCTTTGAAATTGTTTATTTCCTTGGAAATCTATATCATTTTCTTTGCATGTTATTATTTTGCAAGGAAATGAAGCAATACATGTTAAGAATTGAAAACTCGGATCAGATTTGAGACAATATCCTAGTTCAGGATATTTCACTCAGTTACCAATTCAGGTTCAGATTTGAGGATTTGGTTTTGCCAATTCAATTAATTTTTTTTAAGGGGTTTGGTTTAGTTTGGATTCATTAGCACAAAAAAACATGTAAAAATCATATATACACACCCACAAGAAGAAAAGGTCGGAAAAAACAGGTGTATTTAAATTCACCTTATATATATTAAAAAATATTAGAATATAAATATAAAAAATACATATAAATATTAAAATATGAAATATATTCAATTTATGTACTTATTATTTAAGAATCTAAATTAAATATTTTAAATTATTAACTCTTCTTGCATTTCATTCGATCTTCTTCCATATGCTACAAATGATCATATCTCATAGAGGCTCGATGATATTGGAGTGGAATTAGGTGGGTAATCTGCATGTAAACATTACGCATGCTTTAGCATTGTAACAACAATATATTTTATGTAAAAGCCACACATTTTTCATATCAGAATCATTTTCAATAGATTTCTCTTTGAAATCGCTTATTTCCTTGGAAAATTTATATCATTTTCTTTGCATGTTATTTTGCAATGAAATGAAGCAAAACATGTGAGGAATTGAAAACCCAAATCAGATTTGAGACATAGTTTGGGGTATTTCACTAAGTTGCCAGTTCAAGTTCAGATTTGAGGATTTGGTTTGCCAATTCGGCTTCATTTTCTTTTTTTCCTTTTTTGGGGGGGAGGGGGGTTGGATTCGTTTGGATTCATTAGCACAAAAAAGTTAAAACATGTAGAAATCCTATATACACACATGAGAGAGAATAATCAAAAATGTAATTGAATTTGCCTTACATAAATAAACATTATTAGAATATAAATATCAAGAATAAAAATAAATATTAAAAATTATCTATCAAAAAAAAATATAAATATAAAAAATACTAAATTTAGTATACTTATTATTTAAGAATCTAAATTGAATATTTCAAAATATTAAACTTTAGCATACCAAAATTGAAAACAACAGTGATCTTGATCATTTTTAATATGCTAATTTTAGAAAGCACAAAAAAGAAAACTAAAAAGAAAAAAAAGCTTAAAAGTAAAATAAAGAAAAAAGATAGAAACAATAGGTGACAACCTCCTGCAATTGTTTAAGGGAAGAGAGTTCGCATTTCATTCACTCTGCTACAGGCAAAACTATCTTATCTCCCACCTTCTCGGTTGATACCTTACATTTGCATATTTTTGTATTGATTTCTTCCATTGCAGCAATATTTCTGGGCCGGCAGGCAAACTGAACTGGCACACAGATCTGGTGCAAACTGAACCCAAATCATGCCTGACAGAAGGTGAACCCGGAATATAGAATATAAGCATTGAACATGCCCTCAATGACTAATCAATCAAAGTAAGAACTCAATAGCTTGGTATCAAACCTAAAAGCAAGTCGGGAATCTGTGCTGATTGAAGAAATTGAAGTAGTGGTCAATTGCTGTCCCATGAATTATTGGAACATACTTTGCTCCACGGGCAGAAGTTAAAATGCAGCATTCCTTCAGTCTTTGTTTGTGTAGCTCTTAGATCAGTAACCAAGCCAAATCAGGTTTTTCTGTGGAGTATGGGGAATGAGTTGAACTATTCATCAAAGAAATTGGTTAATAAATCAATTACGATCAATAGTTTGTAAGCTGTAGTAGATTAACAACAATGAGAATGAGAACCAATTTTTGTGGCAGACAATTGAAAGCCAAAAAATTAGATTGCAGATTTTGACAGTAACTTCTTTAAAACAAAATATAGCTTGGTATTTTAGAACGTATGCCTCTGTCAATAACCTGAATTTTATAAATGCACATCTTGATGCATAACTTGGCTTTAGTGAGAATATATAATAGAAACATGAAATTTTGGAAGCAAACTAAAAAATCAGAAATGCAAAAGACCTAATTATCTGATGAAGCATTAAACACACAAGGAATATATTCAATGTTGAGTGAGCTGAAATTTCGAAACATGCAGAAAATTTTAAATTCAAGAAAACCTTATTATTAGATGATGTTTAGAATACACACAAGAACTATATCAAAGGTTGGACAATCTGAAATTTGTGATTAACAGGCCCGATTGTTAGATGCCACCTTAGATATGCTTGAGGAGTATATTGTATCCAATGTAACCTAAAATTTTAGAACTTGCACAATGCTTCAATTTTAGGTACAAAAAGGCCCAATAGTTAGGTGGTGTCCTGAATATACACAAGTACTAGGCTAGAGGTGAAAAAAAATTACGAAGTTATTGAACACTCTAGCTGTCTATTGACTATTTATTTCTATAATACTATTGTTGAGTTCTAACACTGACAAAGTTTGTCTTGATCCATTGCACATGGTTACTTGAATCATTTGCAGGAGATATCATTGTTTGGAATACTTCATATTGTTAGAAATAGTAAATCGTCCAGCTTCATTGATTGAGAGAGTATAGAGGTTATAGCACATACATGTGCATTGTCATAATATAGTACTCTGAATAACTAGTTTTTCGCCATTGAGATCCTTTAGTATTGTGTTGATACACCATATTATTGTTAAAGTAACTTAAGATCGTTTCTACAAATGTACTAACATTGCCATTGTAATTGATAATTTCTAAATGCAGATTTGGATCTCATATATGTATAATATGTGAGGAGGAGACATGTCTCTATAGTTAATCACCATTTAGTTTATAAATAACTATATGCATAACTCATCTCTAACATATATATAATATTAATATATTAACCATATATGAAATATAATATAATATAATATAATTATTATATAATAATATATAATGCATAATATATATAATACATATTATATTACATATATCATATATATATTATATATATAATACATAATATATAATATATATATTATACATATAAGATACTTATCTTAAGGACAATTTATCATCAATGAGGTAGCTTTAATAAAATCAATCCAAAAGAGGCTACAACAAAGTCATGTCCTGTAGCTTATGTAAGTCATAGACATACATATATATATATATATATATATCCTTATTAGTAATATGAGACATAAAACAATACAATGTTCATATAATACAAATACTCAATGTAATGAGTATATTACTTCAACTGATGCTATACTTCAACACTCCCTCTTAGCAAGGGAGAAGTAACAAAAACATTTTATGAGACATCAAAATCAAGGATATCTATACACAATATATTATCTAACTTTAACACTCTAAAATAATGACTTGTCAAATAACTACAATCACAATGTTATGAACACTATAATAACATACATCATGATCTCTAATTGTCCAAAACAATATCTAGAGTAATCATAATGAAAATGTTATCTATGATCTTTAATTGCCCGAAGCAATGTCTAGAGATGTCCATAGTAATAACATGAAATTTTTTTACTCATGATCTCTAATTGCTTGAAGCAATGTCTAGAGATGTCCATGATAATAACATGAAAATTTGTTACTCATGATCTCTAATTGCCCGAAGCAATGTCTAGAGATGTCCATGATAATAACATGAAAATTTGTTACTCATGATCTCCAATTGCCCGAAGCAATGTCTAGAGATATCCATGATAATAACATGAGTTCGTTATCTATGATCTCTAAATGCACGAAGCAATATCTAGAGATGTCCATGATAACAGGCCTATCATTTGCAAGATCGTCACCTTACAAACAATTACCTTCTATTTGTTCGTTATCATGGTGTCTAAAAAAATCCAGCCCAAAGAACCATGATAACAGGTCTACCATTCACAAGATTGTCATCTTATAATGGTTACCTTCTGTTTATATGTCAATGAAAGATCGTCACCTTTCATTACATATCATATGTGAAATAGTGGTACAAAGGGCTTTCACCTTATATTTCTCTCTCATAGAGGAGAGCACATTATAAAGAATTCCTCTTAGAACTTCTTCTCATAGAGAAGATATCATCCACAAATGATTGCATCTCAAAAAAAATTCTCCCTCTGAACATTGATCCTAGGAAGTCAGGTCCTCTTCTTACTTCCTCAGAAATTCTCTTTTCCCAAGAATGCCTATCAAACTCATCACTCCCTCATGATATGTAGGAGTAGGCCCATCAACATCATGCAGTCACCCACATGGATTTCTAGACTCCCTCTAAGTATCAATCTTCTAAGCTCCAGCATTGCCTTCGAAGAAGACTCCCTCTAAGTATCAATCTTCTAAGCTCCAGCATTGCCTTCGAAGAAGTGTCATACTCCCTCTTAATGTCGAAGAATCTCATAATCTTAATCATCAAAGATGTTTTCTTCAAGAGCCTTACTTTATCCATCTTAATCATCAAGGTCTTTGGAATTGCTATCATTAGATTGAGTCTGCGCAATATTTGATAGCATGTGTAAAGTACAAACTTTCTTTTCCTGTAAGAACATCCTTAGACATAAAGGAAAAGATCAAGGTAGATAACCCTTATATTATATATAGAATTACACATAAGAGAGAGACTACAAATTAGATAAATGCAAAATATAAGAATACTTATCTGCACATGAAGGTCATGGAATATCTCCTTTCCTAAGGATGGCTCAAGTAAGAATGAAACATTGCCTATTATTCCCCCCTCAATGTAAAATTCCCACTCATATCGTCGAACACTTTTACATCACATCAAATTTAACTTCTTCTTTCTAAGTCCCAGCTTGCTCTTTTCATTCATTTAAGCTCCAAACATTCACTAAGCTTAATAGTAGAAACTAACACAACCTCATCCACAATATGCCAATATCTTGATTGAGTATGATTGTGCCACTTGAATGACTCTACAACTCATACGTCAAGTTTCGTTTATCGAAGAGAGGCTCGTAGATAGTTTAATTAAAGTCACAACTTCCTTATGATGTACACAAGGGATAGGCTTATTCACATAGTTGCATGAATTTCAGTCCTCTTGACTGTTATAATTCATTGATCAATGGAGAATCCATCTCATCATGGATCACTCCCTCTTAATCAATAACACGGAGATCATTGAATGTAATCCTCTATCTACTCCCTCTATTTCAAAGTTGTCTCTAAAGGAATGCAAAAACTCCCTCTGAATGTCAATCAATCTCCCTTTTTCTGCAAGAATGATCTTGAAGAAAAGATCAAGGCAAACAATACTTAAAATACGTATAGAATTACAAATAAGAGGCTGACTGCAATGAATAGGTAAATATAATACTCAAGGAAAATACTTATCTGTACATAAACATCTTTGATGCAATCTTTCTTGATTCGTCCTCTTGATACTAATATCAATACTTCCTCTAATTTATATCTCTTATATCTTGAACACATTTGTTAAATCTTTCACATTATTCTAATATTTTAGAGAATCCTTAATCTCAGTCATGTTGGTCAAGATCAAATGAAGATCATTATCTTACATACCAACATTATAAAGATTATAGAAAACATAGTCATGTCAGTCTGATCTCCCATTATGACACTACCATTTGAGTCAATCTTTCCATACACAAGATTTTTATTTTAATTTAAAAATATCACTTCAAATAATTTTAAGGGTCATAATATCAAATAAATATTATTTCACTTATATCTCTACATATAAGGTGACAAATGAATAATTATATAAAACAAATTCATGACATAAGAGTTTCATTGTACTTACATCCAATCCTTGTGGTAGTCGTACCCTCTTCAAAATATATCGAGGTCTATATATATTTTGACCATGCTTCATATCTTCATATACAACAATAATAGTAATCTACAAATTATCATTACCTACAATATTACTGTCATATATTGTATATAATGTCTAAATATATTTCACACATACGTCTGCCTTTAGTCATCTACACTGATATTGCCACACCAATAGTTCAAAGTTCTCACAAATATTTTAGAAAAATGACATGCATGAATTGTGAAAAACATGAGTGGACATCAATGTATTTTCCAGATAGTCTATCATGCACTTGTGAATGATTGACATATTATCTTGCAGATATTTTCCACCTCAATTTGATGTATTCAAATCTTTGACATTGAGGGAATGGAAATTTCAAATTAACAGAAAATTATCGTGTGCTGACAAAGACAGCAGCAAACTTATGCATATGTTGGCCCAGGGCCTCTATGAAACCCTATTTTGGAAGTCCTCATGACAAGGAAGATTGTCTCTTTTGTTCCTGAACACAATGATAAATCTCGTGCAAGATATAATATCAACATGTCATCTCCTTTCAAATACGGCTTGATATTCCCGCAGCTTCTATGGAAAATATTCTGACAAGTCTCGAGCCATCAGCTCTGGACAAGCAGTGCAAGGTATTTGTACCTTAATTTTTCCAGACGATGCATATCATCCTACTTGATATGGGGTGAAAGAAATGAACTCCTATGTTTGGTGAAATGTTGCTTATGTCCTCGGTGTCTTTGCATCACACATAAAAGAGCAAAGCATTCACGTGATAGTTTGGCATATGGTACCATTCATTTATTCTAAATGCATTGTTACTTTCCTTGGCATTCCTCAACTAAGTAAACGTGCACTTTGGCAAATGATATTGATCCTTAAACCACATCTTCCAGATTTGTTTGAATCCGAACTATCCTCTGCAATTTAGTTGAATGACAATGATCTTCAAAATGCAAAGACTTCTACACATGAATCTTTTGATATACATCAATGATCTCTTAATATATATATCCGATGACTTGATTGTAGAATTCCACCGTTATTTAGCATAAATCTGAGTCTCCTTTAATCATCTAACTTAGAAAGTCACCAATTTCTGCTGAGACTCCTTTTACATAATTGTATATGTGTCTTTTTGTCAGTGACACAACCAAGTAGTTTTATGCATAGGACAACTCCTCTGATTATCTCGTAGTCTTGTTTAATGTATACAGGCTTCCTTCTTTATTCCCATGTGGCATGTGAAGTCAATATGAGATATTCATCGATTCTTCATAGATATTATGTAAAACTCTTCATATACTGTAGTGTGTCATAGATATTATGTAAAACTCTTCATATACTGTAGTGTGTCAGCAAGCATAATACTTCTCCAGATTTATATTTAAAGAAGTGACAAAATTTCTCACAATTCCAAACTTTACTTCTACAATATATTGGAGGATTGAAGTTTACACGAAATTGAGTTACCACAGCCTAAGACAACCAACAATCATCCATGTACAATAATATTGAACAGAAATGTATTAAAATGCAACCATTGTTTTTCACAAGTCATTCGATCTACTAAAAATACAGAGTGACAGGCAACCAAGCTCATTCTATTTATTTATCCAATCCATGTCTTATTATTCTATAGTGAATATACGATTCAAGTATAGTTCTCCATCAATAGCTTAGCAAATCCATGGTGAAGTCCAATAATATATCATAATTTCTAGAATGACTTGTAACTTCTATTATCATATTTCGTTTATCCTACACTTGTAATTTGGCTCTGATACCATGTTAAAGTAACTTAAGATCATTTCCGCAAATGTACTAACATTGTCATTGTAATTGATGATTTCTAAATGCAGATTTGTATCTCATATATGTATAATATGTGAGGAAGAGACATGTCTCTTGAAGAGATATAAAGAGACATGTCTCTATAGTTAATCACCATTTAGTTTATAAATAACTATATGCATAACTCATCTCTAACATATATATAATATTAATATATTAACCATATATGAAATATAATATAATATTATTATATTATTATATAATAATATATAATGCATAATATATAAAATACATATTATGTTACATATATCATATATATATTATATATAAGATATATAATGCATAATATAAAATATATATTATATTACATATATAATATATATTATATATATAAGATACTTATCTTAAGGACAATTTATCATCAATGAGGTAGCTTTAATAAAATCAATCCAACAGAGGCTACAACAAAGTCATGTCTCGTAGCTTATGTAAGTCACATACATACATATATATATTCTTATCAGTAATATAAGACATAAAACAATACAATGTTCATATAATACAAATACTCAATGTAATGACTATATCACTTCAACTGATGCTATACTTCAACAATTATGACCTACATTATTGAATAGATTTTCAGACATGGATATAGGACACATGCATAGGTTAGAAAATTCAGGATTAGAATTGATGCGGGGTTGTCATAAAGAGACACAAATTGTCGGCAAATTTCCAAATAGGGATGGTTTATTTGCAGATTATAATACATAGAAAATATAAATAATTGATGATACAGTTTTTCTACTATGGGCAGCTTTCTCTGTGTCAACTTTACTAGTTCATGAATCGACATGCACAGAGAGCACCAAAATGATCGTTAAGGGACCTATCTATATAGCTTGATTGAATGATCAAACACGATCTTGATGTGATTGGAGCACTTAGAGAAGACTCGTCTTCCATAGAGAGCCTTTTTATATAGACTCTCAACTAGTATGAAGCATGCATAATCTAATATTGCAAAGATTGGTTGAGTTCATGTGTACTTATGACTTACAGTATGAGTAATCCACTATGACAATGTATATCTTTCTTTCATTTGGAAAGGATAGAGAGTTTGTTTATAATGGACATTAGTGGACTCATGATTAGCAATCATTTACTATCCAAGATTTGCAACATTTTAGAGTCAACCTGTACCAAATACAATTGCAAACTAGAGTTATTGGACACAGATATTTTTTAGAGTTTAAGACCCAACATGAATGTACCACATATATTGAAATTTGAAACAATATCCCTTTACATTTCATATCAGTTCTAAGTAAGAACGATTGGCTGCATACAGTCGATTCATGACAAGATTAAGTGTGTGTTCTAGAACACTTAACTTCTTGTATCTAATTCTTAAGTATACACTTAACACCTATAAGTTTTCTGCAAATTCTGTTTAATCAATACTGATATAATACCTTTACTCTTGCTGGAGACAGTCCTTATATATACTGGACAGTATATTAAGTGTTCTTGCTATGATGTATAGTTCTGCAATAAAATGTTTATCTCTGCTATAAATCGTATAAGGCAATAAATGCTAAAGGAGCAGACTTGTATTTCGATGTGTGTCATTTATCCACATTCACACCCCATACATATATAACACCCAAGGGGCATGTCCTTAGAAAGGACATGTCCCTCTCTAGGTTGGCCCTATACAAATTGTATTCATAAGATAAGCATCTCTAATGGATGCCAATTAGTTAGTAATTAAACTATCTATGTTTATGCATTTAGACTTTAATAGAAGTGCCCCAAGGAGATGCTGATCATGATGAAGAAAATAACCAATTATATAGGCTTGTTAATTTAGGGATATTTCATGCATATATTGGATCTGTTCGATCTGAAGATTCAGATCGGTATGATATTAGAGTTACCTTTTATAAAATTAACACTCCCTCTTAACTTGATAATCATACTAAGAGATAACATATTTAGTATCATCAATTATGATAAATAAGCATAGATTGATACTCTATATCTATGTGAATCTTCTAAGCATGTGGTATCATTGAACACATGATACTATGTCATATTGCTATATTTTTTATATGACTTATACTTGTGATAACAGTATTGCATGAGATGCAATATACAAGATAAAATTCGGAGAGTGATTAAATTCTTCATTTATCCAAGTTGTGACTCATAGGTACTAACAAGTTCACATCACAATATGATCCTGAGTTAAGATCTACTAGTACAGAGGATAAAATTTAGAGAATGATAAATTCTTCCTTTAGCCAAGTTGTGACTCATAGGCATAGAAATGTCTACATCACAATGTGATCTTGAACTCGTCTAGATCTGACAGTAGTTCTCTACTGTTCAATACATTATCTCAAAGATCGTCATCTCTCATAATGTTTTTTATACAAATGTTCATCATCTCAGAGATCGTCACCTCTTAGATAATGAATACAAATGGTGAAGCCCATAATAGTGAATAGCTTGACAATAATAATTTTTAACACAATTATTTCATTAGTAATTAAAGAATACAAATATATTATAATTCAACCATACCAAGTCCTTTTTTGAAGTAATCTATCTTCACTCCAGAGAGAGGTTTGGGAAGAATATCTGCTATCTAATCTGCAGTGCAAATGTATTTTAATTTGACAGTTTTCCTGTCTACCATACTCTTACATAGTGGTAAGGAATTTCAATATGCTTGGATCTATCATGAAAAACTGGATTCACAGAAAGCTTGATGGAACTCCGATTATCACAATGAATGATAGTGTGATTCATGGGTTGATCAAATAATCGCACAAGTAACTTTCTAAGCCAAACTGCTTCCTGAGAAGCCATTGCAGTTGCAATGTATTCAACATCTGTGGAACTTTGTGCTACTGATGATTGCTTTTTGCATATCCATGATATCTTTGCTGAGCCTAAACTGAAACAACATCCTGAAGTGCTTTTCCTATTAGTAACACTTCCACCCCAATTTGAGTTTGTGAATCTATGTAAGTTTAAGTCAACTTTCTTATACTGAAGCACATGGTTAAGAGTGTCTTGTAAGTATCTCATAATGTATTTGACTGCAACCAGGTGAATCTCCTTTGGCTCACACATAAACTAACTTAAGGCATTAACAAAATAGCAAATATCAGGTCTTGTATTTACCAAGTACATAAGAGACCCAATCATCTATTTGTAAATAGTAGAATCTATGGAGGGTGATTCTACTGTTGCTTTCTTAAGTTTGTGTAGATTAGTCTCCATTGGAGAAGACATAGGTCTGCAGTTCCACATTCCAAATCTCTTCAAGATGTCTAATGTATACTTTCTTTGATTAAGTATGATGTTGTCGGAGTTCTGCCATACTTCCAATCCTAGGAAGTAATGAAGGAGTCCTAAATCTTTCATATCAAATTCTCTGATTAGATCTTTCTTGCATTGATCTATAAGATGATCATCACTTGTTATTAGTAAATCATTAACATATAGTATCAAAATTATCATATCATTTTTATCCTTTTTATAATAGAGATTTGTATCAACTTCATTCTCAGAGAATCCTAAACTGGTGAGATATGTATTGATTCTTTCATACCATGACTTGGGAGCCTGTTTAAGCCCATAGAGAGCTTTCTTGAGTCTACAAACAAAGATTTTAGGATTATGAGTTTCAAATCCTTCAAATTGTTCCAAATATACCTCTTTTGTAATCTTTCCATTCAAAACTATCATTTTCACATCCATCTGATGTACTTTCCATCCCTTCGATGCTGCAATAGTTAGAACTGCTCTTACAAAGGTGTATCTGGCAACTGTAGCAAGGTTTCTTCATAATCAATTCCCTCCTTCTGAGAGAATCCTTTAGCTACAAATCTAGCTTTATATTTTTCAATGCTACCATCAGCAGAATGCTTGATTCTCAATATCCATTTAGAAGAAATAACAAATTTTCCCTTAGGCCTTGGAACAATTTCGCAAACATCATTCTTAATAATGGATTGGTATTCTTCTGTCATAGGATCGTTCCAAGTTGTATGTTTGATAGCATCTGAAACATTGGTTGGTTCTGATTTAGATAAATCACTCGTGTTTGCAACATAGCTAGAGAATCTTTTGGGTTGTTTGCTTTCTCTGAAGGTTCCTTCTAGTGCAAAGAAGTCATGTGCTTCTTCTATAGTCTTAGAGGCCGAAAGTGGTATTTTCTTAGGATTTTGAGTTTCCTCAAGATTAAGAATTTGAATTTCACCTTGAATTCTTCAATGTTCTCCCTCTGAAACTCAGGTTCATGATTTTCTTCAGAACTAGGTATAAGTGAAGGATCTTCAAAACTTAGGGCACTTTCGAATGTTAAATCTTCTTCAAATATTACATCCTTACTAAGTTCAATGTTTTTCTAACTAGGTATGCAAACTCTATATGCTTTAGAGGTTTCACTATACCTGACAAAAATGTCTTTCCTTCCGAAAGGTTCTAACTTAGTTCTCTTTTCTTTTGGAACATGTGTGTATACAAGGCACCCAAATATCCTAAGATGACTTATATTTGGTTTAACCTTAGAAAAGACTTCTTCAGGAGTTTTATCTCTAAGGTGGGAGTGAAGACTTCTATATTGAATATAGACAATAGTATATGGGGCTTTTGCCCAAAGATAAAATTCTAAGTTTAGATCAAGTATCATAGCTCTTGTTGCTTCTATAATTGTCCTCTTCTTCCTTTCTACTACCCCATTTTGCTAAGGATTATGAGGAACAATATACTCTCTCTTAATTCCTGCTTCTTTACAAAAATCTTAAGTATATTCCCCTCCATTATTAGACCTAAGAGTTTTAATTTTATGTCTTGATAGGTTTTCAGTTAAAGTTTTGAATTCTTTAAATCTTTTAAGAATTTCTTCTGATTCTTTAAATTTCAAGAAGTAAATCCATGTCTTCCTAGAGAAGTCATCCATAAAGAGTACTTAGTACCAAAATCCTCCAAGAGAAGGAACATAAATAGGTCCACATAAATCTAAGTGGACTAATTCTAAAACATTGTTAGTTTTTCTACTGCTATTTTGAAATGGACTTTTGGAGTTCTTACCTAGTGCACATCCTTTGCATATGCTTGAATGATTTTTGTTCAACTTAGGTAAACCAGTAACCATCTTCTCCATAGTTGATAAGGCTTTGTTAGGTGCCCTAACCTTCTATGCCACACTTCGTTTATATCAGCAGCTTCATGGATTAAGGCTTGAATATGTTCTATATTTAATTCGTACAAGTATCCCTTTCTTTGACCAATCAACTTTGATTTCTTAAATGAAGAGTTCTTAGACTAGGTCATTACTTTACCATCCATGAATGCAACCTTATGTCCATCATCTTCAAGTGCTGTAACAAAGATTAGATTCCTCTTGATTCTTGGTACGTAGAGTACTCTTTTGAGATGGAAAGAAATAACCGACTTCAGTTTCAAGGTGTAGTTCCCAATTCCTTTGACAAAATGAGTGGAATTATCACCTATAACTTCGTCATTAACTTCTTCTGATATTGAGTCTAATACTTCTTTGTATTCTGTAATGTGTCGAGATGATCCACTATCAATTACCCATGCTTTGCTTGATATTTCATTTGATAGCGCTGAATACAATACACGTTTCTCAGGATCATAATTTTCCTCTTTCCTAGTAACGTTTGTACAATTTACTTGTTGCTTTGTATTCTCAGAACAGTCAAACTCATAATGTCCAACTTTCTCACATTTGAAGCATTTGACTTTAGATATGTCTCTCTTGAATTTGTTATTGCCTTGAGGAGCCTTCTTCTTATTGAAGTGTTTCTTCTTTCCTTTGTAGGAATTTGTATTGAAAACATGAAGTTCTTCATCTCCAGTTTTCAGTTTCAGTCCTTTCTTAAGTTGCCTAGATTCTTCTTGAAGGCAGTCTCCTTTAAGTCTGTTGAAGTCTGGGAGTTTGTCTCTAGCACTTACTCCGTGTGAGAATGTTTCCCATGAATCCAGTAACCCATCTATAGCCATAAGTGACAGCTCTTTGTTTTCAATAATGGTCCCTATACTTGCAAGTTCATCTCTTAGACTAGCCACCCTTAGGAAGTATGAATTCATAGATTCTCCCTTCTTTATTTTTATATGATTTAGTTGCCTTTTTAGTGCAAGGGTTCTAGTTTCATTGTTAACCTCATATGTATTTAATAATGCACTCATCATATTAAATGTTGTCTGATGTTTCATTAGCATAGGTACTATTTCATTTTTAACTCTATCTAATATGATTTTCATGGCTTTCCTATTTCCTTTAATTCAGATAGTTTTATGAGGATCAGCATCAAGTTTGTTGGATTCCTTATCAACAAACTGTATTACATCATTGTCTTCATGAGTCATCATAATTCTGAATTTCCAAGCAACGAAGTGTCCTTTTCCATCAAACCTATCTTCGGGTCTAATTGCGCTGGCCATTGAAGGTAGAAGGATGTTGCTAGATATTTTTAAATCTAATTGTCAATTTGCAGAGCCTAGGTTCGACAACTTGGCTTTGATACCATGTAAGTTTTCTGCAAATTCTGATTAATCAATACTGATATAATACCTTTACTCTTGCTGGAGATGGTCCTTATATATACCGGACAGTATATTAAGTGTTCTTGCTATGATGTATAGTCGTATAAGGCAGTAAATGCTAAAGGAGCAGACTTGTATTTCGATGTGTGTCCTTCATCCACATTCACACCCCATACATATATAACACCCAAGGGGCATGTCCTTAGAAAGGATATGTCCCTCTCTAGGTCAGCCCTATACAAATTTTATTCATAAGATCGGCATCTCTAATGGATGTCAATTAATTAGTAATCAAACTATCCATGTTTATGCATTTAGACTTTAACAAAAGTGCCCCAAGGAGATGCCGATCATAATGAAGACAATAACCAATTATATAGGCCTGTTCATTTAGGGATATTTCATGTATATATTGGATCTGTTCGATCTGCAGATTCAGATCAGTATGATATCAGAGTTACCTTTTATAAAATTAACAACACCTAGTCTGAATACCAAGTTCCTACTATTTACTTAATCTTTAATTAGTTGATGTCGAGGTTGTTGTACCTAATTAGTCACAGCTATTTGTGATGTGTAATGTATTCATATGCAGAAGACAGTGAATAAGGAGAAGTATGCCACATTGAGATTGTCCAATTCTACATGTCTACCTTTTGTTTACTATAGTAACAGTTGGAAGAAATGCTAAAAATTAGAGTTGATTGTAATCAATAACAATAAATCTGTGTATGCTAGGAACAATATATGGGTACATCAGTTAGGATTTGGTGAAACACACATATAGTATGACAAAACATCTATTCAAGTATTACTAAACCCTGGATTCTAAGTCGCCAATTATGGTTCTGATACTGTGAGGATGTGGATTTGGCCAAGAAAAGGAAATTCATTGGGTTCAGGTATGGGTTTTTCCATGTACACACACACGTATTGATATATTATAAACTTATATATCCATCATACCTGTTCAAACATATAATTATAATAAGTTAGAAGCATGATACTCATGAATCCATAATTACCAATAAAAATGTAGATAAAAGACCTGATATATCATATTCATAATATGTGAAAGTCTCAAAATGTATTTGCAAAATGATTTTCTAGGGTGCAAAATAGTTTTTAAGGTATGTTGGGCCCAATTTTTGGCATCCACAGACGCAGGTGCATCTAGTTTTGGCCGCACACAGGTTCCTTGTGAGTTCAGGAGATGTGACCCTTTTACCCAGGTTCGCTATGGCTTTGAAACAGCTGTAACAACAGGGAACCCAGGTGTGGCCTAAAGGAGAACTGGATTGGAACTGGATCAGAACCGGAACCTGATCCCGCCCTCAAACAAGGGATCTTGGTAGCCTAGCTTGGATTTGATTCAAGCTGAGTTCAAGGGCTATATCCTACGTTCCAAGAAACTTAAAATATAATCAAGCTCATAAAAAGATCATGAAATTATAGGCTCTTGCTCAGATGCAATTGTGAATCTGAATATTTTGGTAAAGAATTCATACAAAATTTTGAGATAGGGAATCTGAGGGTCAAGATCAGATCAAACGAGCTTCAACAAAGAAAAATTCATCCAACTTAATTATGGAAATTTTTTATTTAATGTTTCACTTATTAGGAATGGATTCAGACTGCTAAATTTAATGCTCCACTTACTACTAAATTTAATGCTACACTTACTACTAAATTTAATGTTATGCTAACTAGGAATGGATTCAGACTCTGCTAAAATTGAGCCTATAACAGAGCACTTTATTACTCGACCATTTTAGCAAGACTTGTCAACCAAGCATTCAACATGCCAAACCCATATTTGAGACATGTACAAAGCATCAACAAATTACATGGCATCCATAATAATAGTTGTATTCCAACTTATACTTTTTGTAGGAAAGATCATAATCCTAAGACATACATCCAACTGAGGCATGAGAATTAATGGCAATTATCATGCCATTTCTCACTACAGAGGATATTTATAAGCTTCATATTTCTTATGATAAAAAGAAGTTAAGGGAGAGAGTCTAAAAGTTACTCAATTTCATGTAACTGTGCTTTCTAATTTTCTCTGTGGCAATTTTGAATGACAGGTTATTTGGCAATTTACTACTTAAAACCAATAAGATCTAAAATTCACATCAGTATATATAATGTCATATAGCATATAGCATGCTTTTGTTGAGGTGTCATAAAAGACATTAGACCTATTCTTACATGTTTGGTCATAGTTTGTTGCTTTTGAGATCAAATAAGAATGGTTTATTCACTTGTCAATAATAATAAGCAAGTTAATAACCTTTGTATTATACCATTTAAAATAATAATCTTTACATTTATAACTGCTATGTCAGGTATTAAAATGCCCTCAACTATTAAATCCATTCCCCCGCATATCATGCATCGAAGTGAAAAAAAATAGCTTTGCTCTATAACTAATTATCTTTTTATATAATTGCTTATAATTATTATTTTTAATTGAAGAAGTCTCCAGAAAACATTCTATTATTTATAATAAAATATACATAAACCCACTTCACCAAAATTTATCTACACTAACAGTAAATTTCTCTCTGTGTTTCGACAAATAATAATATCAATATGTTATGTAGTTTTCCTTGTTTTTGATATAGAAAGATTAAACAATTTTTCTGTAACAAGCTGCGTCCTTCAAATGTTTCATGGCATACTCTGTAATTTACACATGCCAGTTTCATTTATTTTTACATACGTAAATAAATGGTGTCAACTTAAGGAAAATTTTGCTATCATTAGCAAACTTAGAACACAAGTACACATTATGCTTCTAAAGCTACCTATCAGTATTGGCATGAATGCGTAAATTATTATATCAATCAAGTGCAAGAGCTTGAATTTATGTTTTGCTAGTTGCTCATTTAGACAAAACCTCATATCTGGTTTCAGCATTTTTTTCAGTTAAATAATGTATAGAATTGGTAAAAGGATCTAAAACCCCTAAATCAATTCCATTTCTAACGAATTTAGAGGAGAAACTATAATCCAAGATTCACTAAGTCTGTGTTTGGAGACTCTTTGTACTTGTTCTCTGATAAGGCTTTCATGATCTAGAATGCAAAGGATTTATGAATTATCATCCTGGTACAATTGTTTTACAGACTTGGAATTTATATGAGGAAAACAGATTGCTAGAGTTGGTGGATCCAAGGTTAGAGGAGTACCAGGAGGAAGAAGCATTGTTGTTCATCAAAGTCGCTCTATTGTGCACTCAGGCTTTACCCAAAGCCAGACCCACTATGTCTCAAGTCGTAAAAATGCTGTCCGAAGGGCACACCTTTAGAGAGAAGTCTATCTCGCGGCCCGGTTTCATATCAACAGATTTAAAAATAATTCAATCGCAGGATTCCTCATCCCTAACATCAAGGCAAGATGGTGCTTCCACATCCCTAACATCAAGGCAAGATGGTGCTTCCACATCCACATCCACGTCCACTTAAAAGAAGAGGCATTTCAGTAGCTTGGCGCAACCTTCAAAAGAATGCATCCTTCAATTTGTTTGTAAATAGAATGAGGACTGATTTCAGAACCTGCTCATATTTCTGGTGCAATGGCGTCTGAAGAGGAATTTGTCTCTTATATTGAGGAGTTGTGAGATGTTGTAAGTTGTAACATTGTAATCCGGTTGGTGGTGCATTTTTTCATAATCAACATATCTTTATTATTTATTATTATTATTATTTCATTTATGACGTGATTGTTGTCAATTGTATTCGTGAAACATTTTTCAAATTATTGATTTCCACCTAGAAGTAGTTGCCATCAGTGTAGAGACTGGTATTTTATGAACGAACTTTTTTTTTTTTCATAGTCCAGTCCAAAAGGACTGTATAAGTATTTGTTTGTTCTCGTCTTATAAGGTCTAGTTCTCTTATAAGCAGCCACAGAACTAATGTTTTTTAAAATCTATTTAACAAAAAATAATAATTAATCTAATAAAAACATTAGTTCTCTGCTCAAGAATTAAAAATAGTAAAAATCTAACATTTTACACTTCGCCCTTTTTTAAAATTTTTTTACTATATTTAAAAAATAAAATTACTACATTATATTGATAAATAAATATATTAAAAGTTTAGTATATATTTATTAAGTATATAATAATATATTATTTTTAATTTTTAATTTATTTTTATTTTATAATTATATTAAAATATATAATTTGTTTAATTAGATTTATATTAGAATATATAAAAACTAATTATTAGAGGTAAGAGTCTACAATACAATGATAAATCTATCAAGTAGAAAGACTTCCAAACTCGGAAGTGTGGTAAATAGAAAACAAAGCATGGAAGGAAATCACTTAAGGAATTAAGAACTGTGGATGGGCAAGCAAAGGGACAGAAAAATATTAATGAAATTTTAAAAGCAGAGAAGGGGAAGAGCCTCCCCATAAAACAATGAGGATTATAACCTAGAATGCTAGGGGACTTTAGCCCCTAGCAAAAACTGATTATCAAAACACAATCTTATTTTATTCAAATTAGATATTATATTAATTCAAGAAACTAAGTTGAATAAAGAAGAAGGTGATAGATTAGAAAGGAAATTGGGTAATTGGAAAACAACATTTGTAGAATCTAATGGGACATTGGGAGGTATAGGCTTCATTTGGAATCCTAGGAAACTAGCACTCTATATAATGGTCATGAACAAAAATTGGATGGGAAGCAGAATAAAAAGCTTCAGACATAATCGTCAAATTACTCTGATTAATGTTTATGGGCCTACTCAAACACAATACAAGAGAGTACGGGATGAAATTAACACTTTCATGGAAGCACACCCAACATACAACTTTATCATAGGAGGTGATTTTAATGCAATCCTAAATTTGGAGGAAAAGTATGAGGGTTCACAGGTGGTATCACAAGCAGTTATAGATTTTAGAAATTGGGTGGAAAAAATAGTTTATTGGACATACCAATAGCAACGATGTCTACATGTGGAACAACAGAAGAAAAGGATTCAGTTATATAGTAGAAAAAATAAATAGGTTCTTCAAAGGAGATTTAAGCAATATAGATTCGGTGCTTTAGCCATGGATTATGCCACATGCAGGATCAAATCATTATCTAGTTAGAATATAATTAGTTGAACCCGCAAAACCATCTAGGAATCCATTCAAATGTGAAAAAATGTGATTTTAGACTGCAAATTCATGGATAGTATAAAACAATGGTGATAGGAAGGAAACTTAAAAGGATCTAAAATGTAATGTTTTGTCTCCAAACTAAAAATGCTTCAAGAATTTTTTTAACTGGAATAAAACACACTTTAACAACATATTTAAAGAAAAACTAAACAACAAAGAAGATTTTAAGAAATTAAGCGAAAAAGTCATCCAAAACGGTATGGATAACGAAAAGTATAATAAAGAAAAATAATTACTAGCTAAACAGGAAGATATATTAGTGAAAGAAAAAGTGTTTCGGAGACAAAAGTCAATGGAGAAATGGTTAGCAGAAGGGGATCGAAACAAGTAGTTCTTTCATAACAACACTCTTAATTAGAGATCAATAAACATAATACTAAAAATTAAAAACAAGGGTATATAGGAGAAGACCCCTTCAAATAGTAGAAGTTTTAGTGGATTATTGTAAATATGTTTTGAATAATTTTTTATTGTTCTAACTAAACAACACAAGAAAAGATGTTGAAAGTAATACCTAAACTAGTAACACCACAAGATCATCTTTATTTGAATAAACCCATCACTTTAGAAGAAATTAGAAATGCTCTTTTCAAACTTAGCCCAGACAAATCACTAGGATTGGATGGCTTCCAAGCCTTCTTTTTAAAAAAATGTTGGGAAATCATTGTAATGGACCTCTAGAAGGCAATGGATGCTTCAAGAAATGTAGGATCATTATTATAAGAGATTAATCATACCTTTTTGACCTTGATACCCAAGAAAAAGATCTCTGAAGAACTTGGAGACTTTAGACCTATAGCACTATGTAATACCATTTACAAAATCATATCCAAAGCACTAGCATATCATCTTAAAAACATTCTTCCTACCCTCATTTCAAAAGAATAAACTAGTTTCGTCTCAAGTAGATCTATCCTAGACGAAATCTCAATCATTCAATTAGGAACAAGGAAGCATGCATGCTCATGAAACTAGATATACAAAAAGCTTATGACATGGTAGATTGGAGATTTTTGTGTGATAAATTAGAAGCCTTTGGGTTCTCTCATCAATGGGTTAATATGATATTTGAATGTATATCAACTCCAAAAAAATCACTTTTAATAAATGGTACTCTAGAAGGCTGTTTCAACATTTCCAAATGAATTCGCCAAGGCAATCTGATCTCCCCCTTGTATTCATCATCATGGTGGAAGCCTTTGGTAGAGTAATAAAGAAAGCTCAAGATGAAGGTATCACTATAGTAGAAAAACCACAAATGTTACTCATCAACAATTTGCTGATGACACAATTTTACTAGGAGAGAGTACAATAGAAGAAGCCCTAAACTTTAAACAAATTCTACAAAATTACACAGAAGCATTAGGGCAAAATGTGAACGTTGAGAAATTAGATTTTTTTTTTCAACACACCACCTCAAATGGAAGATTGCAATTGCAATTACATGGGATATAGGAAGGGATCCTTTCAGTGCAAATACTTAGGAATATACTTGGAAAAGGAGACAAGGAAAACTAAAACTTGGAGCAACATCTTGGATAGAATCAACAAACAAACAGAAAGTTGGAAAGAGAAATGCTTAACTAACGCTGGAAGAGCGACAAAAATTAAAGCTTTTTGTAGTGCCTGCCCCTAGTTCGCATTTCTGTTATCATTGTCAAATTCTTTTAGGTTGATTTTATGCATTGATTAGTTTAGAGATATTGGATTTACAATACTATGATATTATTTCATGACTTTGATTACAAATGTATCAGTTATTATTGCTTAGTTGATTTCATTCATGTGTTGTTAATGACGTTAATGATGATCCTAGTTAGTAAAAGTGGTTTCTTTTATAAAAATGTTAACATGATGTCTTTAATGATGATTATGTTGTATTGATAGAGATGCATTATTATATGTATGCATTTGATCTTAGACTTGTAATTTTTAAGATACTTACCCCATACTTGCATGTGTATGGCGCGCGTGTTTATTTTATCTTTCTGTCTGACGTGTTTGATGTGGTTAAGGGAGGGAGTCGTAGTCACCTGCTAGTCGGGATCTACACGATGAACCACTCCCCGCCATTGTCTGTTTAGTTTAGATATATTATATACATGTACATGCTTGTCTTTTATGCAAGATGTAGGTACCGGGCATCGACTTCCCTGAATTGCCAGGATGAGCGTGCCCTATTACAAATACTCAAATGGTGAGAATGGGAAGATAATGATCAGGTCCAATCCTAGCCATAAGCCTATAATACTTGTCCTGCAAGGAGGACTCGTAACAAACTGTCTACTTTTTTTAAACCTGTGAGTATTTTGTGCGTATGTTGTTTTGTGAGTCTTTAATGAATTTCTATTAATTAAGTCTAATTAATAGATTAAATTAATAATTTAATTTAATGGAGAATTATTATGATATTATGAATATTTAATTATATTTAATTAATTGAGAAATTAATTAAATATAAAGAATTAAATTGAAGATAAAAGTTTTAAGAATAAATTTAGAACGAGATAATATTTATTTAATTTAATAATAATATATTTAGAGTTCATTTTTAAATAAATGCTAAATATTATTGTTATTTAAGTTAATAAATATTTATCAAATTAAAACGTTCAAAAATAAATTAAGAAGTTGAAAGATATTAAATTATGAAAATGATTTAAGTTTGCATGAATGAGTTTAAAATATAAGAGATTGGTTTAAAAGATAAAATGTGTGAACTTGATTAAAGATATTTTATTATAGTGCGCATGAGATTAAAGTTAATAAATTAATTTAAAGTAAAGTAAAGTGGAAAGTTAAATAAGGTAATTTAATAATTCACTTAAAGTGCATGAAGGAAAATATAATAATAAAAGAATATTTTAATTTAAAAAGAAAATTAATTGTGCATGAAAGAATTAATTAAATAAAATAATTATTCTATTTTAGAAGTGGTGGTGACAGAAACCCTAAAAGGTAATTAGATTCTATATTAGGAGTTTTCGGGTCATTATTGCACAGACAGGTTTGAGGGAACACACTTTAGGAAAGGGGAACAAAGAAATCTTTGGAAGCTTTGAAGGGTTTGGATTAGCAAGGGTTTCACCAGATTGTTAGCATCAGATCAAGGTAGGGTTTGTGAACCATTGTAGAAATATTTGCGGATCTCTGTCTTCTTCGTGCTTGTTGAAATTGATTTCTCAAATTCCGTTGTATGAATCTTGCCACCCTTCGTTCTACATCTTTTGCTTTTGATTCCATCTATGAATCTGGATTGAAAACTATTTAAATAACCTCGTTCTGCAATTGAAAGAAATTGGAAATAAATCGGGATCTGGGCTTTTGAGTTAAATTAGAATTTAGAAATTTAAATTTAGAAAGGGTTTGTTTGTGGAAATGAAAATCTTGGGATTGAAAATTCGAAAGGTTCGATTTATTGTTCCTATTAGACTAAAATTTCAATCATTTAAAAAAAAAAACAAAGAATATATATATATATATTTGCATTTTTTTTGCTGTGATCATAGAGGGAGAGTATTGTGTTAAACGATATATATCTATATATTAGAAAGAAAGTATGTAATAAAATTTTTATAATTATAAATTTTATATTATAAACAAATCTTTTTATAAAAAAAAGAAGGGAAACGATTTACAAATTATTATTAAAAAAAAAATTTAATTAAAAAAAAAAAAAAATATATATATATATATATATATATATATATATATATATATATATATATATATATATATATATATATATATATATATATTAAATGGGGTTGGGTTATACCCCCCCGTACCTGCTACCGGCTTTAATAAGCCGTGACAGCTGGTACCTCTGTTGCCGCAGGCAGCAGTTGTACTACTGCTGTGTGTAGCAGGGTACCCTGCTGCCGCAAGATACAGGTGGCGGGCCTTTAATCACGCAACAATATTATAAATATATATTTAAAAAAAAAAAAGGTTTTAAAAATTTTTATAATAATTTTTATTAATCGATTTTATATTTAATATAATTATTAATAAATTTCTTTTATAATTATATTAAATTCAATAAAATTTTAATTAATGAATTTGATTAATAAACGTTATTAAAATTTATTTATTTTTATAATTAATTAATTAGTATTGTTATTGGTATTATCTAGTTAATAATTAATTAAATATTATTAGAATGGTTTTGCTTAAAATATATATGTATTAATTAAATTAGTTAAAATCTTTTTAACTAAGGTTAATTAATATAAGTAAGTTATTTGAATTAAGTATTGAACTTATTTAAATTATCGATAATAACGAATTTAATAAATTGAGAATCTTATTCACTTAAACGTTCATTGAAATGCAAATTGAAAACGTTATTTTGACTCTATTATGTCTTTTCAAATCAAACTCAACTATATGTTTTTGAATCAGATCCAAACTATGAAATTGTACTGTTTTGCTTATACTATCTCTACTTTTGGATTTTGGGGTTGTTTAGATCTTGACTAGTCTAGGATGTACACTAGAGGCTTTGTCGGATTTCTTTGATACTATTTTTGTGGTTGGATGTCATGATGTGCTTTGTGATTCAAATTAGGGTTTATACCTTGTGGAACTTTTATGTGTACTTGAATGGGAGATCCACCTTATTTCAGGTTGCCTGTTAAGGAACCGAGTTTGATCTTTATGGGTGTTGTGGTATGGGACACAACTGTGTTTTTATGTGCTTAGGAGAGGTTGTCTAGGTACGTGACTTGGGAGTGGCTTGCATAGGGGTCCGGGACCCAAAGTGGTCAGTACCAGGGTAACCTAATGCAAGTTATGTAATAAGTGATAATCTAGTAATTAAAATTTATGGGGAAAAATACACTAAAAAGATAAGTTAGAGACATTTGATCTACCCATGCCTTTAGTGCTTGTATAAACTAAGGATGGGAATGAGATGAGTGCCTCATCTTCTTGAGAGGGCTTTCTAGTTTCCATATGTGTGATGTTGAGGGTCCGGGGTTCAGAGTAACCAGTCCAGGCTAACTCAATGCTTGAGGGTCCGGGGTCTCTTAAGAGATCAGTCCAGGGTAACTCAAGCAGCCATGTGATGACACTCCCTAGTATGTAGCCTAAGTCTCCTCTATAGATTTTGTGTACCTCTGGTGGTGTATTTATTGTCGGATGTGTTTATTATGGTTATTTACTTTCATTGAGGATGATTGGTGATTCATGGATGTTGTACTTTTGACATGTGGCTTTTGACTTGAGGTGATCATCTTTCGTTGACTTTATCTTGTGATCTTGGTATTTGGTTTATACTTGGTTTGTGAATGATGTTTGGTTGTGGTATCGATATTGTATTGAGTGTTCTTACTTTTGGATTATTTTATCTTCTTGAGTAGTATGTGTTACCTTTGAGATAGTTTTGGCTAGTAGGTATTCCATGCCTAGGAATGTTTTATGTTTGTTAGCCATATGTGGATCATTCATTATCTTCCCTGCACGATGGGAGTGGAAGCCTGACTAGGTAACCACGTGGTCGGGAGGTAGTGCCTTCTTACCATTTGGGTTCCCCTTCACATTGCTAGCTGTTGGATGTTCGTTGCAGAAGATGTACCTTTATCATTCTTATTTCTTATCTTAGAGACTTCTTTTCAGATGATGTATATATGTTATCATGTATTCTGATTTATTGTATCTATTTTCACATACCGTGCGACATGTGCTGTGGATGTTATTTAGTGGATGTACTTTCATTGTATTGTTTATACTTATGCAATTGCTTATGCGATTATGTATCTGTTATTTCTTTATGATCACGAGACATTGTACTTGGAACTTAAACTAATTAATTTAAAAATTATTAAATGTGACTCAACGTAAAGGAACTCTTGAGGAATTGAAATTGTATCTATATTTGCATATGTGTATTTGATGTGTATGTTCATATTGCTTCTGCATTAATGTTATCTTGATGTTGTTTAAACTTTAAAAAAAAAAATAGTTCAGTAAACATTGTAATATGTTAGGTTTATTTCTCTTGGATTCCCGAGCGGGGCGTTACACTTTCCTTTCAATGATTCCAACATATCAATTGTCATGTCTCCCATTACCCAAAAACATCAATAAAAAATTTGTTTATTCCAACTGCTTTTGTTGAGGTGGAAGGTACATTTAGTTATATTTATTTTTGTGGTATCTTATTTAGGGAAACACTAAAATTTCTTTTGGAGTGGAACTAAGGATAAAAATAAATCTACATAAATTAAATGAGAAAAGATCTGTAGACCAAAAGAATTAGGTGGTTTAAGAAGTAAGAATTTTAACTGGTAGAATGAAGCCTTAGGAGCAAAACTAGTCTGGAAAATGTATCAAAGGAGAGATAGTAAATGGGCAAAATATTATATAATAAATACTTGAATACTGAAGATCCATCCTCATTGTTGAAAATTAGGAATCCTTCCAAAGGATTGAAGGCATGGAACTTTATCATCACGTGTCGAGCCTTGATCAGTAAATATGTAACTTTGGATATAAGGAAAGGGGAAGAAGCCCTATTTTGGGAAGAATCCTGGGATGGGTTTTCATCTATAGATAGTTTCAACATTTCCCCTAACATCAAAAACACTTTAGTAAATTTATGGGGTAAACAGGTAGTTGATTATAAACAACTAACAAGTGTGAATGAGGAGGATATATGTCCATGGAAATCTCTAGAAAGAACATACCTAATTTGTGAAGAAAAAGAGGCCATAGATCAAATTCTTAAATAGAGAAAGGTCAATCATAAAGATAGAGAAGATATACTCATATGTGGAGCTTCAAAAGATGGGTAATACAAGATAAAGAAAGGATATAACATTATAATCAATTCTCAAAGATGGGAAAAGATCAATATGCCTATTAAACTATGTTGGGATCAAGCTTGCTTGCCAAGGAAGGTATCTTTTTATGGGCAACTTCACAAAAAACTATCCTAACAGTTGATAGATTTTGAAATATGGGTTTTGAAGGCCCTTCGAGATGTAGCTTATGTAAAAAAATGAGGAAACAACTGATCACCTTCTTTTTCAATGCCCCTATATGAAAGACTGTTGGTATTGGCTTCATCAAAAGCTAATTTGGACCTCTCCTATAGCTAGGGACCTAGATAGTCATCTAAATGGATTGTCAGACAGTAATAACTCCAAGATTTATAATAAATTATGGAATATATCTCCATTTATTCTGATGTGGAGATTTGGAAAGAATGGAATAAGCGGATATTTAGTAACACTGAGCTTAGTATTGCATCACTCCTTAACAAAGTAGAAGCAGGCATAATAGAAGTCACAAATAATCATCTAAGAAGATTACTAAAATAAGAAGGAACTTTTTATGAATGGTATGCCTTAATGAAAAAGAATTGGGTCAGCCTTATCGATCCTGCATTAGTCTATCATAAGAAAAAACAAAAAGCAAGAGAAGTATGTAGATGGGAACCACCACCATTTGGGTCGATGAAATTAAACTTTGATGGAACATTTAGAGGTAATCCAAGTAGGGTAGGCATAGGATGTATTATACATTTTGATTGTAGAAATTGGATCATTAAGAGAGCCAAACCATAAGGAATTGCAACCAACAATATGACAGAACTAGAAGCTTTATAGGAAGGTCTGAAGTCAGGCCTTTAAATTGGAATAAGGAGACTAATCATAGAAGGGGATTCACAGATTATTCTAAATGCTCTAAGAAATAAAAAAACCTCCTAATTAGATTATGAACTCAAAGCTAGAGAATGTTCTTAGCATCATCGATAAATTTGAAGAAACTAGAATACAACACATTTATCAGGAAGGAAACACAAAAGAAAATCTTCTAGCAAACAAAGGTGTAGAAGGAGAGGATTTCATCACTCAAGCTGTAGATAATCATCTTTGACATTTCCCTAACTCTAGCTTTTAATTATATTTAAAACATTAGACAATGGTCATCAGTTTATAAAACTATTTGGGTTACATATATAATGCATAGTCTAGTTTATTCATAGCCTATAAGATTAATGTGTTTTTGTTTCCCCTTTCATAGTATAAACATTTTCAGCATCATTTTAAATTCTAACAAAGCATAACAATATAACATAACAAATCACATTAATAAGTAAGATCACGATATAGATCTGGACTTGTAATTATGAACTAGACACTTAGCAAAAGTTACAACTGTTAATAATGATAAGTAGTGACATATGCTATTGTGCTCTTCCAGATCTTTCTAGGGTCTCTGAGTTAAAGATTTTATATACAACTTTGGTTTTATTTTTGTCATTTTAGGCAAAACTTGTTAGGTGTTATGTGTCTAAGGGGGAGAATGAATTTTTCCATCTATCTATATCATGCAATAGAGGTTCATATTGGCAATTTTTGCCCCATTCAGCCCATCACTGATTTTCAATCTGAGAGACCTTCAATGGGATAGGTTCTTCGCAAAGGGTTAACATTGTTAAAGTTATTGGTCAAGTTGACTCATGCTTCAAGATCTAACGACTCTTGTGTTTTGATGAGCTATTTGCCCATCTTCTTGAAAGTGCAAGATGCTTCCACACTTTTTCATCTCATTGTTTCCTCATGTTACAGTGCTTCCTCAATGCTCCAGATGATAAAGGGTTCCATCTCTAATGCTTAGGTTTACCCAATATGCACATGCACAGATCGACAACAGAGATTCAATAAAACATTAAAAGATTGTCATCCATTCTGTCTAACAATAAAATATATGATGCTACCATGCATTGCTATTTAGATTTTTACTTATGTTCTGTTGTTCCTTCAATGCTCCATAGCTTGGAATTGTGTCATGCTACCACACATCACCTTTCAAATGTTTCATCACTCTACAGTGCTTTTGCGAGGCTCCTAGACTACGAATTGTGCCATGTGGTGGGGGTCCCCACCTTTCATGCTATCTACTTCCTTTGTTGGGAGGAGTCTCATGACATCGCAACTATCTACTAGAAATAAAGCTCATCTACGTCAATGGTTGTGTTTTAATCCTTCATTATGATATTCTTGATGCATTTCGATCGTCTATTTCGAGGGGAGGATCTTCATTAATGACCAATATTTGTTTTTTGGGAAATCATATTCCCCCCTTGGGTCAATTATGCATGTTGCAAGCAGTTAAAATGTTGTATTATCTCTCCCCACGTTTTTTCTCCCTAGCACACCATCAAGGGGGGAATGGTTTTTGCCATTTTTTTGTATCATGCAATGGAGGTTAATGTTGGCCATTTTTGCCCCCAATTCAATCCATCACTAATATCCAATCCAAGAGACCATCAATGGGCTAGGTTCTTTGCAGAGGATTAACATTGCCAAAGTTGGTAGCTAATATTTCGTGTTGGCTCAGTTTCTTCATTGACCGAGCTGGCTCAATTTGTTCTTGGTCGGGTTGATTCATGTTGTGGTGATCAATGACTCATATTTTTGTGACCTATTTTCCCATCTTCCCAATTGCGCGAGATACTTCCACATAGTGTCATTTTGGCATTTCTTCATATGCTAGTGTCTGTGAAAGACTCTGAAGCCTAGAATTCTGTGAGATGTTTCCACACATCTCCATTCTGACACCTCCTCATGTTGCATTGTTTCTTCATGCTTTAAATCTCAGAATTGTGTCACGTCGCCTTTTCAACATTTCCTCACTCTATGGTGCTTTCGCGAGGCTCTGAGACTTGGAATTACACCATGTGGTGGGGGTTCCCACCTTTTGTGCTATTTTGTTCCTTTGTTGGGAGGTGTTTCTTCGTGACATCTCAATTGTCCACTAGAAATAAGGCTCATCTACATTGACGACTATATTTTATTCCTTCATCGAGAGATTCTGAATGCATATGGGTCATTATTTCAAGCAACCACATCTTCCCCCCCTCCCTCCGCTGTGGTCAACCATGCATGTAAATAGGTAAGAAATCAATAGGTAAATAGAGTGGGAGAAAAAATAGTAATATGAAAACAATTAAGAACTTGAAAGTATAATGATAATGAATCATAATATAAACATTAAAAATCAATAAGTAGACCTAAACATTTAGTCATCAATTTTAAAGTGGAAATTTAAGTATAGTTTCTTTTTGAATTTAGTAGGTCTTTAGATTGTAAGTGGTGAGGAATAATATTTGAGATCATATAATATAATTTAGTAAGAAGTATAGAACTAATATAAGGATAGAATAATTAATTCAAGTCAATTAGACCATTTGATTTTATAGAATGTAGAAGAAAGTTCATAGCTTAGTTTATAAATATCAGCCTTTAAGCAATAGAAGCTTAAATTAACTTAATATGGGCTAGAGTCCTAAACATCATGTTTAAAAGTAGTCCTACATTAGATCTAGATTTTGAGTTTTTAATTAGCAAAAGATTATTTATAGACAAAAAGTACTAACATGTAAAACAAAAGTGTTGAGTGATTTGTGGTTGCAGAGAACCAGTAAGAAATACTTTATCAGTAGAGCATAAAGTATAATAGAGATTCTAGAGGATGATTAGGACCTTGATCATATACACTAGCATATTTTTAAAAAAAAAGTCCACAAAAGATGAAAAGGAAGAATGGTCTTCCAAAATATAATTGTATCAGAGAATTAGTAATTGAATCATAGATAAAGGAGTAATTTAGCATAGAAAAGTTGGAACATGATAATCAAACTCTAAAACTGAGGAATTCCCCTTTTATTTATGTACTTTGTAAAGGACTAAGGTCTCGGGCAAGACTAGAGGTTTTATTCTCCGTTCTTTTCTACTAGTGCCCGTTTGAATAGAGACATTTGTAATTTTATCTTTATTAATATAGGATATAAGGCTTTGATCGTTTAACGATAAAAAAATTAATGGATATTGGCTTCGACCTCTTACTGATAAAGTTAAATAAATTATTTGTTAGATTGAATTAGTTAATAATAAATAAAATTATTTTTTTCACATTTTTAAATTTATTTTTTAACTTAAAAAAAATTAATTTAATAGATATATTAAAATTTAAATATATATATCTATAAATTTTAAGTATAAATTATGTATTAAAATTTTTAAATTATAATTTTTTTTAGTAATTTGAGAATATACATAATCTAAAAATTTAAAATATATTGTTTAACTTTTGGAAATTGAAAGCTTCTACATGAAGCTAGTATTAACGTGTTAATGTTAACTTTAAAAATAAAATCAACTAACTAATATTTAATAGTTAAGTGAACTGTTTGTCTCATACAATGAATGATATATATATATATATATATATCTATATATATATATATATATATATATATATATATATATATATATAATCTCATAAACTATCTATAGTCCACAATTAGTATTGAGACCTTTTATTTGCATGTGTGCACTAACTTGCTAATCCAACTTCAAGCTAGAATTAGCATGATTAAGGTATCTCATACAATTTAATTTAAAATTAATCACATATTGCTTCCTTTCCTACATCATACTTTATGAAATAGGTTGCTCAATGATATAAAAATAGATTTACAATTCAAATGTTAGGTTCGGTGGTAGAAAGATGTCTCACAAGTCATCTCACTTTGCTTTTCAACCTCGACACAAGAAGTTGCCTATTGGTTATGGTGCTTCTTCTTTGGCTCCTCTAGATGGGATTGTTTCATCGAACCAATCTGCCTCTTTTTATATTGAGCTGTTGGATCCAATTCTAACAAGAAATTCCTTCTCTTCTTTAATGGATGATTTTCTGACTTCAACGAAGAGGAAAGTTTCCCTTGGTTTTAAATCTACAAATTTAGATAGAGGTCCTACGAAACTTGAATCTAAAAGGAGAAGATTAGAAAGGGATGGTGTTCAAGCAAGAAGAGATTCAAACCTTAACAGTTTCTCAAGGAAAATTTACATGTGGGTTCTCCCCATTAGCTCTTCGAATAAGGAAATAGGGGCTAACCTCATCTCTTTAGGCCCTTCCACAAGGCCTATGGACTCTTCTCCAACACATTCAAATCATAAGAACTTCAACCCTAACAAATATCAGGATATCTATGCTCATGTCCCAGTGCCATTGGTGGGTAACTAGTCTGACCCCCCGAAGTTTTTGAAGACTCATGTTCTACCCTTGGATGAGCTCCAAATCCTTATCATTAACAATATCTTTACAAATGGGCTTGGGGAATAATGTAAAACAAATGACTTGTTTGCAAAATGGTGTAGAGAGGATCCATTAGGAACCCTAGCTAGGGATTGGCTAGAATCTACTTGTGGCAACCAAGTAAGGACCTATTCTCTTCATAATAATGTTTTTTTTCTAGAATACTCTTCTCTAGAATTAAGGAAAAAATTGTTGTATGGTGATCTTATTAGGGTTAACCGTAAACATGAATAACAATTACATGCAAATATAACCAATATCGTAAAATAATAAATCGCACAGAAGAGAATACAAGACACATATTTAATGTCGTTCAACCAATTCCTAGGCTATGACCACCAACATCAAGTCCAATATTCTTATTATCTAGTGATTACAAGCTAATTACAATTTGTAATCCCTTACAACTCAATACTTTTGCAAGAAGTGACAATCTCGTCATATATTATGAGATGCCTAACCCTAAGCCATTTTATACAAAACAAAATTCTCTTACATAATTAGGGTTATAATAAGTTGTCCAATAGAAAATAATAGTTAACTCCTTTTACAATAGTAAATTCTTTTTTGGCTTCAGCCGAAAACCCCCACGGGGGTATTGCCCCTTGACCCCACCATGTACTGCAATAGGAAGCATAGTTGGGGCATTGCCCCCAAACCTCTGTAGTAATAATCAGGGGGAAAATTGCACCGAATAAAGGGGGAAGAATTAACCTTTAAGTTTGATTAGGTTCCACAACACAATAGATCCATTTTTTTGAAGGGCTATCAGATGCCTCCTTCAAAAGGGGTTTCCTTATCTACTAGTAATAATAAGACTTCTAGCCATGGGATGAAAGAGGAGGAAAAATAATTTTTCTATGAGAAACTCATAGAATACCTAATTAATACCTTCGTAGAGGACTTTGTCAAAGATGGTCTAATTATTGAAAAGAAAAAATTAATTGCAAAACTCTCAAAATTTGGGGCTGAAGGATATACCCATGGGGATCTTAGAAATGATTTGCTAAGGTTGGAGGAATCTAATAATCTCAAAGGATTGGAACACTCTTAGGAAACTCTTGCTTCTACAAACTTAATAAGGATTCCTAAGAAGAGAGGAAGGAAATCATTGACTGAGATAAGATCTCAAGATGCAGAGGCAGTAGGCCAAACTAAAATGACTAATTTATTTGATATAGGGAAGGGGAGGGTTCTTCCCAAGGGGAAATGAAGGTCCTTACATGGAATTTTAGGGGTTTTAATTCCCCTAAGAAACAACACTTGTTTAAGTATTTGTTAGATATCAGAGATGAGGGGTGGGGGGTGAATCAATTATTTAGTTATCTCACAATTCCTTCAAACATTTCATTACCATCAAAGAAACATAAACATCAACAACATTATCCTCAATACAATCACTCAGTACACAAATTCAACACCAAACTTAACTCATACATCACCTTTCCAAATTGTTTCTTGCCTTACTGACTGTCAATAAATTTATAGTTATTACTTAGTGATATCATAGTTACCGAGTTGATGTAAATTGTTAAAACATGTAAAACAACTTGCAATAGAAATAAAATTCACACAATTTTGACACCAATATTTAACATGGAAACCCTATTAAGGGAAAAAACACCTAGGATCGACAACCCAAAAATTCAACTCTTTTGAAGTGATCTCTGTTAAGAGACTTCCTTGTTAAAGGTTACATACACTTTTTAAAAGTGGCCTTGTTAGAGGATTTCACCAAAATATCATCTAGACCTTGTCACTCCATGTCTAGGACTAATAAGAGTGGCCTAATTAAAGGACTTACAAACATTGCTAATTGATGTTACCATATAGGATTTTACAAAAAAAATTATGTCCACTCAATACTTCTAATATTTTCTTCTACAATAGTTAAATAGTAATAGTGTAAAGTGATATGTTAAGAACAGAAACTACTTTTCTTGTTCAAATTGTTATTCTTTCTCTTTCTCAGTCTTTTACTCACTCAATTGATTCTGCCTTCCACAAACTCTTCATCTCCTCTCTCTGCTCTGCTTGATTTACTTAGTTATTTTCTCCTTCAACTTCACACTATACAAAAACCTTCAATCAGATTCTTATCAGTATCAACTACTCTTGATCAGCATTATTAGATCCACATCATAATGAAATCATTATCCACTTTGTATCAACAACCTAAAATTTGTTACTTTCCTCCTTAAATAGATTTCTCAATGCTTCCATATCCTTTCATCTTTTTACTACTTAATCAACATCGTCGATCTTAGGTTTGCAACTATATTCCTTTATACAATGAATTTAGACATAGAAAATATGAATTTACATAGAACTTTTTATCCATCCTTATCCTTCTTTATTTTCCTTCATGAGATCCTTCTTGAATTTTCTCCATCGACATTGATCTTGCAACAAACATTGACTCTCACATTAGACCTTCACAAACTTTCCATATTTTCATCAAAAGTTGGCCTCAGATTCCAATTTCTCCAACTTGTTCATCTCGTTGTCACTTGATAAACATTATATTTACCCAGGAAACATATAACTTGGTTAATACTAACTTTCTTGGGAAACACTAAGATCTTCCTTCTTCTTACTAATCATTTGAGCAATGCTGTAGTTACTCGGTGAATACAGTCTCCTTTCATTAGCCTTGCGACTCAGTCAAGCTTGTGAATTTCAACACTTCTTAATAATACATGATTGTAAAATAATCAAACCAATATTACATAATCATTGTCTAGCTCATTCAAGTACTCATTGAATACCTTACTTATCAACTATGACTTCATCATACTTTCTTCAAATCCTCATCATCAATCAAATGATATGATACCCTCGTGAGTTAGCATAATGTCTAGCCAATTAAGACTTTGACATCAATGACAATATAATAATTGGTATGACTCTTTTACATACATTCATTACATCATCACCTAACAATCTCATCACCATCTATTACAATATCAGTTTGGGCTAACAATATCCCCCTTTGGTATTGATGACAACACATAACATAAGATTTTGCATTACAAAACATAACATAAGATAATCAAATGTATGTATTGTCAACAATACAACTTTCCAATTTTGGTTCTTCAAATAGTTACTTGATCTATATATTTAGAAAAAATAGACTTCTTCAATATCTTCAACATTAGCCCCCCCTTGATTATGATCTCTTGTTTAGGTTTAGTCTTCTATCATCTTCATCAATCTCTCCCCCTTTCGATATATTCTTCCTCTATTTTATTCTCTCCATTTCAAAACAATGCCTACGTTCATTACAAATTTCATCACCAAACTTATAAAATCGTATAGTTACCTTTGTACCTTTCATGTACATATTACATCATTTTCATCACACTTAACTTTCACAACTTCAGAAATGCTCCTAAAGTATGAACACTTCTACATCAACCCCATAAGATATTTCGATGTAACAATTATAACAACTAGATGAGATGAGAACCTCCATAACTTATTTCCCTTGGATTAGGTGAGAACCTTGCAACAATTATAACAACTAGGGAAATATTAGGTCTACTATGTACAACATATTGTAGCTTTACAATCATAGATCTATATTTTGTTTGATCAACTTCACTGGTAGTGTCTTCCTTTAATAATTTTACTCCAATCACCATAGGTGTACCGACTGGTTTAGACTCATCCATCCCAAAAAAATTCATTATTTCCTTCATATACTTGGTTTGAGTAATATAGATACCTTTAGGTGTTTGATAGACTTACAAACCAATGAAAAATATTTCTCTCCAAACATTGACATTTTAAATTTAGTACTCATTTGATCAGAAAATGACTTACGCAACATATCATTTCCTTCAAATATTATATCACCAATAAATATTTCAGCAATTAACACAATATCTTGTGATTCATTCTTCAAAAATAGATTACTATTTTCACTTGTTCTATCAAATCCAATCTTAATCAAATAAGAGTGCAATCTTTCATACCATGCTCCCGGGGCTTGTTTTATTCCATACAATACTTTGTTCAACTTGCAAACTATGTCCTTCTTTTCAAGTTTAACAAATCCTTCAGGCTATTCAATGTAGACTTTCTCTTTAAGTATTCCATTCAAAAATGCCTTGAATTTCTTATGTTTAGCATAAGCCAAAATAGTTCTTACACCTTCCAATCTCATAACATCTGCAAAAGTTTCACCATAGTCGATTCCTTCTTCTTGGGCATAAACTTTGTAGACTAATCTAGCCTTGTTTCTTACCACTTTTCCATTTTCATTCAATTTATTTATGAAATTCCACTTTGTTCCTTTACAATTTTTATCAGCAAGTCTTTGTACAAGTGTCCAAGTATTGTTCTTCTCAATTTGATCAATCTTCGCATTCATAGCATTAATCCAACATTCATCATTCAAAGCAACTTTAACTGTTCTAGGCTCATGTTGCTTAACAGTTTGGTCTCCTATTAGATTTTATAATCTTTACTCTTTAGTGCCCAATGTTTTGGAGATACAAAATGATGTTACCAACAAATGGGTCAGTATATATATTCTATCATTGCCCTTTAAATTACAAGGTACAAATCCTTTAAGACTTGCAATGATGTGCAATGAATATGTCTTTGTTAGGTTAGAAGTTTTGACAGAATAAGCTCTTAATCTAAGAGCAATAAAGGATAACCATATTGTTTGTAGACACAAACAATTTAGGCAAAATAGATTTGGACAACCTATCACACCCAGTGGAATAATTGTAATAGATTGTCTTGAGATTTTTGATTCTTACTTCTATTCTAAATGCAAATTAATTGTCTAAATTCAAAAGAGGAAAAGAAGAAGAAATGCAGATGAGGGCAAATTGAATTTCTTTTACTATTAGTCCTAAATGAAATGGAATACAAGAAGTTACTAATAGATTCACTCACACTTATCCTTCAATTCACAATGAAACTATCTAACATGCCATGACACCAGTAAGAGGAGAAGCAAAATCACATATGGAAAAGAAAAGAAAATTACTTATACTGTAAATACCATAGTGAAATGTAATTCACAAAGTTATCATAGGATCACATATAATTGTCCTTCAACTCTTAATGCAAAACTAATCTATGAATGGACAACAAAACATGACAAGAAAATAGGGTAAATGGAATTACAAAGCCAATTCACCATCAAGTTTTCTAACCTTTACATTTTTACAAGAGATTACATTTATAGTTCTATGTCATCTCTCCATTCTGGCAGAGCAATAATCACATAATAGAAAGAAAATAAGAACAAAATAGGAAAATATCTTAATTTACAACATGGTAGGAACACAACATCTTTTATGTCGATGATTCTTACCCCATGATACTTTTGAAAACATTCAATGACTATTCATCTTTAGGAACCTTCAAGAATCTTGTAGAAATCGTTATTTTCTTCATATTTTGTTGTTTGGTGCCAAGTCCATATAATTCATATTCCAGCGATCACTATAGTTTTTAATTCTCATCGTCAATCTCAAATCAATGGTCATGATTAAAATGTAACATACTTCTTTATTTTACCTTTGTGATCTCCTCCATGGGTCCCTTTGCATATACGTATTAGCACTACATTTTCCCACATTAGCTAAACCTAATGTATCTTTGAAAGTAGGGAAACATTGAACATTGATCATCTAAGATTTGATGACTGAATGTATCTTTTCATGTCACATTTTTGCAACTATCATTCTTTTAACACCTTCATTTGATGCGATGATGTAGTGATTGCTTGAATTAACTACTACTGTTCCTTGCATCCTCACAACATTATCTTCAAATAGGCTTTAACTGTGTGCAATTTTGCAATGATGTTTTCTAGGTTGACTTTGACTTCATTCACAAGCTCGCAACTTGAAAGGCTAAACTCACTTCTAACCCTATGATGATGTGACTGATTGATTTTTCCTCTATCACAGACTTAACTCATCATTTCATTTAATCCTCTATGACCATACAAACACCTAGATCTTTAACTATTGTGGTTAAATCTTTGTCAAAAGAACAAAATGCCACTTCCTTTGATACCTTTACTTGATACAATGACATGACTAACCTTTATCACTTTCACTTTATTACAACTTAACATGTCTCCTTTCTACTAACCATAGTGACTTAGCAACAATTGCACATTAACTATGATCGCAATCTTGCAACATTAAACTTAACTGTTACTTCTAACCTATAACCATACGACCCTAAGCCTTTTTCTATATCACAACCTTAACCATAGGTTACTCTTTATCTCTTGCAATGTTGCGATTCCTTTGTTTTTGCTCTATCACTACTTTAACTTTGGGTTACCTTCAACTACTAGTGGTCATGCAATGATCATTGATCTTTAGGATTAGACGTCTTAGATTAGAGTACTTATTCTTTAGTTTACACTGTAGTGTGGGTCCATCTATTCCATGTGTCAAGCTCTTGTATTACCATATTGGTTATCCTTCATACATCTTTGAAAAGTGGGATTACAAGCATCATCGATCTTCAAAATTTGATGGTTGAAATGTATCTCTTCATTCATGTTACATCCTTACTGTAGTTTTAAGCTTTAACATTTGTTTTAACTGCAAAATTCATTGTAACATCAAAACAATAATTCATACAATGTTTTCATTCGATGTGATGATGTGAGATTTAGTCTTCCACAATGTGGGTCCACCTGAGATATGAGTCTACTATTTGTATTCTCAAATTAGTTAAACCTCAAGCATCTTTGAAAAGCAGGGAAATGCCAAACGTAGATCAATCGATATCTAAAAGTTGCCATGAAAAATGAAAATCCTCTATTATTATGTTTGCAATCTCACGTTCCTACAATATGATGACCTTATAGTTTTACGATGGCTATCATATAGTCAAAAGTCTTCTTTTTCACCTTCATGATGTTAAGATAACATGAAGCATTTATGATCTAGTGATAATGGAATAATTGTAGCATCTTAGACTTGGAAATTTATACTTGCAATGATACGATAACATGAAACTTTGTAAGATCATGGTACCCATTTTTCCTTCTATGATCCTTTGTCAACCTTTACTTCATAAAGTTGAGACTCCTTTGAAGCTTATGATCTGTTAATAATGCAATTTCACAATCTCTTGACTGTCCCGCCATCGTATGTCTTTTCTCTACCTTTCCCAATCTCATGACTAGGGTATCCATGGTGCATCATCATAACTCTTTATACTTTATGATCTTACAATACTACAATGTGACAATCATTCAGAGCATTACTTAAAATTAGAGGAATGGGACCCAACTAATAGGTAAGAAGTTGACTTTCAACTAGCTAATAACATGCATTCTTTTATTAATTGACTTTTCACTAGCCCACATAACTTGCTATGATCACATCTAAACCATCCATGCACTACATTAACAATGCATGTTCCTTAACTTCATATTTTAATGTGAAAGGGTTTTGACTATTTTCTGTGACACAATATTACTTTCTCTGCATTTTTAGCTTGATCATCTACAATGTCTTCCATGAAAACCAAAACATAATATGAATCTTTGTCTTTAACACGATTGAGAATAGAATTAGTAAAATATCCATACCTTCTTCTCATTAGACGAACACATAAAAAACCCTCCAAAATCTAATCACCTAGCCTTTGACTTATGCATTTCTAGCATGATTTCCAACATTAGGTTACGTTAAAGGAGTGATGAGAAGAGAGGCCATCCTATGGGCATTCTAGACTCAGACTCAAGACATTGACACTTTGATTTGACTCAGACCTAAAGAAAAAAGAGATGAACTAAAAATAGGGCAACAGTTGGCTCTGTCTGAGAATTTAAGCATGACAATGCTTAAAAGAATCTTAGCAATCTCTGGTTCTACACAACAAGGTGACAACTTGAAAACAAAAAGAATAGACTAATCTAAGAAAGCAACAATAACTACTTAGGAAAATAAGCAATTAAGCTTAATTAAACTACATGAAAGGAAAACCTACCTAATCTAGCTACTATGGAGGGGTTACTTGCTTTTAATTTTGCATTTGATACTGCTTCAAGTCTTGCCCATTATAAGAACATGGCAGGATTTCTCCAGTGGGATATGCTAATTTGAAAGAATTATTTTGATTCACTTTCATAATTTGAAATGGCCCTTTCCATAAGGATTGAAACTTGGAATGCATTCCCCTTGGTTCATGTCTCTTATCCCATAGAAATACTAAATCACCTTCTATAAATTTCCTAGACCTTGCCCTTTTATCAAACAACTTTTTGAATCTTCCCTGATGTTCAATGATTTTGTTAACCATTTCTTCTCTCTCTTCCTACAACTTGGTGAGATACATAATTCTCTTTTCCAATCCATCTTTGAAAACATCTTCTTCAATCATAGTCTTTGAGTTACACACATCAAGTTCTAGAGGCAATGTAAAATTAGCTTCCACCTCATAGATTAACTCAAAAGATGAGATACCAATGGCTCTTTTAGGTGTGTTTATGTCACCCCTTAAAGAATCACACATCTTCTTATGCCAACTTTTCTGATTATTTGATACCAATTTCTTTAAAATATTAATCAGATTGTTATTACTAGATTTGGCCTATCCATTTCCTTAAGGAAAATAATTAGAGGAATGACCAGATTGAATACCATTATCATAAGAAAACTCAACAATTTCTGAGGAAGAAAAATAAGATGCATTATCCATTATCAATTTCACAGGAACTCCAAATATGACCAATATATGTTCTTTGAGAAACTCACATACCACTTCTGATGAAGTCTTCTTCAATGGCCTAGCTTCCACCCATTTACTAAAATAATGAGTGATAATCAGTACATAAGAATGGCCTTGAATAGAATCAAGATTAATTGAACATATGAAATTTAAACCCCATTGATGAAAAGGAGCTTCAATCACTAGTGACCTAAGAGTCAGGGTAGCTAGTTGAGGTTTACCAGTAAACATCTTACATTTTTAACAATTAGCAACCCACTTATACACATCCTTAAACATACTAGGCCAATAATAACATTTTCTCAAAATTTTGAATGCAGTGTCAATGCTAGAAAAATGTCCTCCACATGCTTTATCATGAAAAGATGTTAACAACTTCACCTGCTACTCTTTATCAACACATCTTAAAAAGGTACCATCAATAGCTCTCTTATATAAGACATTATCATGATTACATAATTTAAAGATTTTTTTTTTAGATCTCTCCTTTGCTTGGTTGTCAATCCATTAGGACATTCACCATATGTTAGAAAGTATGCATTATTTGAAAACCAAGGATCTTGAAAGCTTACCATAAGAACCTTTGGAGTATCTTCCTCTTCAACTTGTTGACCTTCTGTCAAAGTTTTGCAAAGTGCATCTCCTCTTACAAGTTTAGTTAGCTTGATCTCAATATCATATTCTTGAATGTTTGCTATCTAAGCTCCTCTATTATTACAACTAATCTATAAAACCTTGCACATATATCATTGAATGAGAATGCAAAATATAAAATATGAAATTCTTAAGAGCTCTCACCATTGTATATGCATGTTTCTCCATTTTCGAGTATCTCAATTCTTGATTTTAATGGCATACTCATAAAAGCAATTGGGGCTTGTATCCCTTCATTATTTTCTTGCATCAATGTGGCTGAAATGGTATGTTCTAATGCATAACAATATATAATGAATTCTTTAGTGTAATCAAGATAAGCAAGAACAAGGGCCTTGGAAATAACATCTTTGATGTCTTCAAAAGCCTTCCTTCCAATATCACTCCATTTGAAAGTCTTATTACCTTTCATCATATCAACTATACACTTAACTATCTATAAGAAATTAGGGGCAAATCTCCTTAGGAAATTTACTTGACCAAAGAAAGAATTTTACTCCAGTTTTTCTCAATGGAAAACTTAATTGTTGAATGGCTTTAACTCTATCTAGATCAATCTTCACTCCTTGATATATAATATGACTAAGCAGTTTACCTTTTATCACACAAAATACTAATTTCTTTAGATTCAATGTGACACCATGATTTCTATACCTTTGTAGCACACTTTCTAGATCTTTGATATGATATTTTCTCTTCTTGAAAAATATGACAATGATTCTACCTTTCAAATCACCAAAACTCAAATTTATACCATATTGAAAAGTTGCTCCTGCATTAATTAAGCCAAAAGCCATCCTACTATAGGAAAAAGTACCCCATGGTGTAGTGAAGGTTGTTTTGAATTGATCTACTTCATCTACTTGAATCTGATTATACCTTGAAAATCCATCTAACATAGACATCATCTCTAACCTTGTATCAGTCTACAACAAATGATCCATATTAGGAAGTGCAAAGTTATATTTGAGAGAAGCTTGATTTAGATTTTTAAAATCCAAACAAATCCTTATCTCTCCGTTTTTCTTCCTTATTGGTAAAATGCTAGAAACCCAAGTAGAGTGATGAATATGATATATAATCCTAGCCTACAACATGTCAATTTTTTTGAAAATTGCTCCTTCAACTATAGGGTTATAATTTCTTTGTTAATGTCTAAATGGTATTGCTTCTGGCTTAAGAGGGATTTCATGTTTGAATTTCCCACCCATGAAAATTTTTAGGTCTTCATAGTTCTAAGCAAATACATCCTAGAATTCAATGAGGAATTTCCTAATCTTTATCCTCCCTTCTTGTGTGCAACATTTTCCTATGTTTATCATTTTTGGACTAATTTTTGTCCCTATATTGATTCCATCATATTCACCATAGGTTTTTCCTTTTTTTATCTCTTTTTGTCTTAATATATGGATCATGCCTATCAAAAATATTTTCCAAAGAAATTAGATGAGGTGGAATCTTATTATCTTTCAATTGAATCATATTAGGTTCTATTTTCCTTTTGGCATCTTTCACTGGATCACCACTTGAATTAGTGCTTCCTTCAAAATACAAGCCTACAAAAGGTTCTTACCCTTCAATGAATTGTTGTATGTGTTTGTCATATTCAAACACCTACCAAGAATCTTCATTATTAGGAACATTGGGATTGAATAGAACCTCTACTTTATAGGTTTGATCTTTAAAGTCAAGATGTGGTAAGAGCAATGATGCAAAGACTGCCAAAGAATCAGCTCTTGAATTGAATTCCCTTGGTATTTCTATAATTGAGAAAGCATCCAAACTCTCAATTTCATCCCACACCTTATTATGATAGTTTCTCAATCTTGAATTCTTTACCTCATATTGGTTTTTCACTTGCTTCACCACCAATTCTGCACCTCCTTGAGCTTTGAGTATCTTGAATCCTTTTTGCTTTGCTACAATTATACCAAGGAGAAGATATTCATATTCTATAGTATTGTTAGTATTCTTGAAATCTAACTTGTATGCTAGACCAGTCATTTCTCCACTAAGTGATGTTAGCACAACCCCTACACCTGAACCAACATTAGTACAACTGCCATCAAATTCCAAAGTCCATAAATGTTCATTATCAACCTACTCTAATTCTTCTTGAATGTCAGGGATGTAAGAAAATAACATATAATTACAAAATTTTATTTCTTGATATAAAATTTGAGACCTAAGATCATCTAATTTCAGGGCAATGATTTTTTCCTTTTCTTTTGGTTCTAATTTCACCCTTTTGTCTCCCACTTAGATAGTAGCACAAGACCAGCCTATTTTTATCTCTTCCCCCATGTCTTTAAAAAAAAATCTACTTAGGAACATTCCATAGCTTGTAGGGATGTCTGCCACTAGGATGGTGAGTTTTAGCCTTTTCTAAGAATAAGCAGCTAGGGCAATTAGAGCATCTTTTATTTGTCCAAGCAAGGGTACTTGTTTTTCATCCATTGAGTAATAATGGACAAAGGTTTTAATCAATGGAAGACCTAGAGCTTTGGCTACAGAGGCAGGCATTACATTATCAAAAGCTCTTGAATCTATGATGCAATTACTCAACCTATTTCCATTGATAAACAAGGAAATGTTGAAAAAGTCTAGTTTTTGATTTGGATAGGCAACTAAGGCAATGTATTCTTCTTCTTGAAACAACTGAGGAAGTACAAGATCTTCATCAGGCACAGAAGTTCCAATAGTGCTAGCTTTATGGTGATGATCAACATTAGCATTAATATTAACATGACCTCCATCTTTACTATTACAATGTTGAACTAATCTTTACAATTGATCAAGATTAGACTTCAAGTAGTCTAGTAAAAATATTTGAATTCTTACCTCTTCATAGTATTGTATTATGTCAAATGAATTAGATGACTTGATTTTGTGCTCTTTTTGTGAAACTAAAGGTATCATGCAACTACCTTTATTTATTATTTTGATGGTGCATGATCTTTAGTAGGTGTTGCATTGGGGGATTGATTTCTATTCTTCTAACTTGCCGTCATGATTGTCAGTTGAGGTCCATCTAAAATTGCAAAAACATCACCTCCTATCTTTGAATTCAATTCATACTCCAAGAAAAAAATTTCAAAATCGCCACAAGGAGCATGATCATCTTCACTTTTAGGATATTCAACTATTTGGTCTTTATTTTCCACCATCTTCTTATAACTGATCATGTCAGCACATTTATCTCCATCATGGTCCACCCTTAAGTGAAAAGCACACATATTTTGTCTCTTTGGAGGAGCTTCAATTGCTAACTTTTGTTGAGCATGTGGTATTTGCAATGTCTTACCTCCATTTAGGTGTCTAGAACCTTCTTGATAAGGTTGATGAAAAGAATGAGCATGTCTATTGATTTGTTTCTTTAATGAAATAACCCCATTAGACAAATTCTAGAGCATGGATTTTGTGTCATTCAAATTGCTAACTACATTACTTATGGTTCTAGATTGAAATTCTCTTTTCCACTTACCAGAGGCTATCATGTCATCTTCCATCTCCACAACTAGTGTCTAAGTAGCTTGTAAATTGGCAACATTTGCTCTTCTGATTTGATATCTCAAATTAGGAGGCATGGAAAAAATGAAGAAAGTATTCTTATTATTATCTATTGGCGCACTTACAATAGTTATCCTTTTGATCAATTTATTAAAGTTTGCATTAAAATCTCTCATAGAAACTGATGGCTCCTTCTTTATTTGTGCCAATTGTAACAACAATACTTGTGCATCCTCTATACTTTTGTAACATTCTTCAAACCTATTGAGCTATCATTTTGCACTATGCTTAACAGTAGGAATCCTTTTGAACTCCTCTCTTGAAAAGCTAATCTAGGATCAACTTCAAGGTTCTAGGTGATCTTTCAACCTACTAGAATATGCTTAGTTGAATATAAATGTATTTGTTCATAGGGAGGCCTTTGTTGGTTTTGACTGATTCAAATAAGATTTTGAACTTGCTTCCTATCTCAAAAGAATAACCACACAAGAGAAATATATTTTTGCATTTTTGTATTTTTTGATGAATGTAATCTAACAATGCAACTATATGAATTCCTAATTTAACCAAGGGTTAGTAAAGAAAATAAAAAAGATAGGGTAACAAAAAGTTTAAGAAAATGACTTGAAAAGTAAATTTCCTAATGGACATAAGCTACAAAAACAACACATCTACGAGTTAAGCCTTTGAAAATATCGGTAGATAACCAATGAAAATAGGAGTAGCACTTCCTTAATTCCATTGATGCAATCATTGATGGGAATTCAGTAACTATAAGATGTTTCACTTTTTATTAGATTGCAAGGCCACAAAAAGTGCACTCATGCGAGACAAAAAGCTATGCAGGAATATAATGGATGATCGCTTCTCAAACTAAGTACATCAGTAGAATTTGTAAAACTATAGAAAATGCTAGAATTAAAAGACCACTCAATCAAAATAACACAATAAAACTATTGGTGCAATTAAACTTTATGAAGATACTTTCACAAAATATAACACACTTAGGAAAGAATCACTACACTCCAAATGCGAGCACCAATAGCATATAGTATTGCATCAAAATAATGGCCCAGAATACATATTACATTCTTCAATTAATAAGAAATATTCTTCTCAATTTGTGTTGAGAGTGAGAGATCCCTTTATGCAAACATATGCTTCTAAACTAATAAAACAAATCTATTTATGTACAAACTGATTCTCTAACTGGTGCTTAATAGGACTCCATCCTTATTTATATTATTAAATGGATGCATGAGCCTCTATATGTCTTAAAACAAAGAAATCATGAGAAAATAAGGAGAAGAAAGCCATAAGATGATGTAGGAGTGTCTAGCAGTGCTAAAAATAGAAGCTCCATCTTCACTAGGTGTTTGTAGGAGTTAAACGACCATCAGAATGCATTTTCAATGCATGGAGAGCTCTAACTAGAAGTTAATAGTCGATGCACCTCTAACTTCTTCAAAGACTTTTGGCACACCTCAAAAGAAGTTCCCCTTGGAAGCAATGCACTTGGCGCACCTACGCACCTTAGAAGAAGGTTCAGAAAACATAAAATTTCACCAAGTATCAAAACTGAAGTTTTAGCTTTTGGGTTTTGTTCTCCTTTATACTAGAGCTATGTCTGGGTATTTGCTCTTTAATTTGTCAATAATCTTGGTGACTTGAGTTGCATCAAAAAAATCTAAAGCTTCATATTTTTCCTTTACTTTTTGCTTATAATTGCCTACCTCAATGTGAGTTTTTGCAAAATCTCCCAATTTCAGATCCAAGTCTAGTAATGTTGTTAGCCTCAAAATGGTTTTTGACACTTGAGTGCCAACACTCTTAACCACTTTCTACATTAAAGCTGAGTACACCATGTATGTCAAGCCACAACATGAGCCGAGTCAGGAAAGCCTTCAGGTGCTGAGTGATCTTCAGGTGCCGAGTGAAGATCAGGTGCCGAGTGAAGATCAAGTGCTGAGTGATCTTTAGGTGCCAACCATGATACAAGTGCCGAGTGGTATTTGAGTGTCAATTCATAGACGATGCTAAGCAATACAGAAATACAACAGGAGCCGAGTAAGCCCGTTTGTTACATATGCTGAGCATCTGGAATCAGTAAGTGCCAAGCAACATAGAATGCACATATGAGTTTGTAACTTTACAAATGCAGATGTAAACCGTTTTCATGGCTGACATATGACAAATCTCGAAGGATTAAAAATATAAGAATGAATCTTTTGTCTTTCCTATGCAATCTACATGCAACCAATAAGAAAAATGGAGAAGGCATGCAACCAATAGTAAATGTGAAAGGAATGACAAGGAAACATAGATTCAATATGGATCATAAATCCATACCTAACCCTAAGTCTTCGAATATCTTTATAAGGAAGACTAAATCTCATTGTATATGTGTGGATGAACGAAGGTATGTAAGAAAAACTAATTTTCAGAGTAAAGAGTATCAGATCACAGAGGATCAAGATTAGAGAAAGTAGAACAAGTGCCTGTATTCTGCAATCAAAGGATTGTAAGCTATCAGATTTATTATACCTAATACTCTCTAGCAATTGTGTTAGAAAAGGAAACCCTATGGTGATAGGTTAGCTTAACAGCTATTTTGTAGATCCTTTAAATAGGTGATTAAATCCTTTAATAAGGTAACACTTCTTGTAAAGTGTTTCTAAATCCTCTAACAAGGTCACATTTAAAAGTGTGTTGTAGCCTTTAACAGGGCAGGCCTTTAATAGGGTAGACCATCAAAAGTAGTTAAACATTATTGCTGCAGTAATTTTTGTGGGTATCATCCCCACCCCAGTTTTACCTTCTTATTCCTGGAGGGTTTCTGGGTTACCAAATTCTCAAGTGTTATGTGGTGGTGCATATGTGTTTTTCATAATTGTTTGATGTGTTTATATGCATGCAATCTACTTTCAGTTAAACATTTTAATGGTCAAAGTACAGTACTTTTGATTCACCCCCCCTCTTAGAAGCATTATTCCTATTTGAATATTCCAACAATTGGTATCAGAGCCTGCAAGTTCTCACAAGAAGGAAGCCTAACAGCTTGGAAGAAAAGATCTAAAGATGGAAGCCTTCAAACTTGGAAAGATTATTGACAATCAAGTGATTGATGTGCAACTGGCTCTACACAAAGTAGAGGAAGCAAGGGAGGAACTGAGAAAATCCTTGAAAAGAAGAAAGGATATAGCCATAGCTGAAAATGATACAAACTACAAGGAGATAGATACCACAAAACTATTTGCCAATGGAAACACTAAAGAGTTTGATGCAACAATAGCAAAATTGATGGAGAAAAACAAAATTTAAACATATGAGATAAGATCTCTCAAGATGGAACATGAATCACAGGCCATAATGTTATGTGAAATCACTAAACAATAGAAAAGAGCAGTTGAGGATAGAGTCATGATGGAAGATGAAAAAAGAAATCTTGCAAGCAGACTTGAAGAAAAATGTATTGAATTATCAAGGATCTCAAACATGCAGATGGATACACTTGCCCAAATGATGAATCTTCATCATGAACTCAATATGAAAGATATTGAGATCTCTACTTTGAAGATGCAGAATGAACAACTACAGAATGAATTGAATAGAGAAAAAGAGGTAGCAAAGAATCTCAACAAATCAAGTGAAGCCATCAAGTACTTTGAACAGTTGATGAAATTTCCAAGATCAACTCATGATACATCAGGACTTGGATACAATAGCACTGAATTGGAGAATCATCAAAGAGTGTTGAGCAAAGAAGTGACAAAGGTAAGGATTCTAAACCTACTTGTCATTACTGTAATAAAAAGGGGCATACTAGTAATATTTGTAGAAGTAGAAGAATCAATCAGACAAACACACCCAAAAATAAGAGTTACTGTCACAAGTGCAACATGTAAGGACATATGACACAAGATTGCAGATCTAGAGTTACAAGGACACAAAGATTTGATGGACATTGTCATAATTGTAAGAAGTATGGACACAAAGCATTTGAATTCAGATCAAAGCCTATGTGGACGTCAAATCAACCAACAAAAACAAAAGGAAATGAAATTCAGTACCATTGGGATTACAACACCAGGTATAGCTGTCATTATTGTTAGGAATATGGACATATACCCTATAATTGCATAAGAACACATTTCAGAGGGAATTACAACAGGTGGCTAAGACAAACCACATGTTTCAGTTGCCTGAAAACTAGTCATAGTTGCAGAAACTATCCTACAAGGTCAAAAGCACCAAAAATTGAATCAAACAAGGGCAAAGAAAAGATTGATGTGGAACACATCAGAATAGACATGAAGAAGACATGGTAGAAAAAGAATGAATCAAGTACATTCAATGAAAGGGTCACTTCACCAACAAGGTCAAGTGATCATTTATCATCCAATTAATCTCAAGATGAGTCTATGGGGTTGATACGTATAAGGAAGTATCATACATCAGCCCTAAACCATGAAGAAGCAATGCAAAGTATAAATCTGCATGAAACAAGATGCCAAGACAAAATTTTAAATGATGATGTCGTGCAGTCTTTGGATGCCGAGTAAAATTCTAGTGGATGTCGAGTTCCTAACAGTGACTGAGTTGATGCCTGATGCCGAGTTGAGTAACTCCTATGAAGCCGAGTGAAGTGGAAATGTAGTGCAAGCTGAGTTTGCAGTTGAGCATTTAATGCGATGGAAATAGGGCATATTATCACGATTTCAATCATTTTTCTTCATCGCGATCAAGAAGCAAAGAAGATAAAGAGTGCAGAGCGACTTCACATCAAAGAATCCAACATTTCAAGAAGATTGCAACCTCTTACGACGCATTTTCATCGACCTTGAGGTATTTCATTCAAGTGCTGAGCTACGTAGAGTTTGAAAGCTTGTTTACATTTTAAAACCCTAGCTTAGTAAAAAATGGCATCTGGGTCTAGAACCACTGAGGGGAAGGAAAGTCATGAAATACAACTGGTTAGTAATGAAGTCAAACAACCTGGATTCAAGCCCATTCCAGAAGTCACCTACAAAAACAACCCTACCGAAACATTATCCATTATTCCATCCAAAGTAGTTATGGTGTAGGATGTAAGGAAGTGTTACAAATGTAAAATTGGCGTCGTAGGTGATCTTCAAATTTTCCAAGCCTATGACAAACTGTGTGAGAATAAGATTTTAAAGGATGAATTCAAGATAGTCAAGAGAAAGGGTTTGACCAATGCCCTAGTTTATCCTACAGTATTCAAAATTGAATGGATACGGATTATTCTAAGAAGAATACACAATGGATTTTTTTGGTTGGAAATAGGTCCAACCAAGATTACTAAAGGGATAGTTCATACGGTTACAGGTTTCCCAACCCTAGATCAAACTAAGACCTTGTGCAGTGATTCCAAAGAAATTATTGAAAGAAATATAGGGGCAAAATGGAATAAGAGAGGTATGACAATTGATACCATCATTGATCCTCTCCTAAATTTTGTTGTGAGAATAATATCCCACAAATTCTATCAGTCCAGTTGATTGAATAGTGTGCCATGCATAGCTATTGATGTAGCATTCAAAATAGTAAAGAAAGATCATTCATATGACTTGTCAGAACTTATGTTGCAATAGATAAATGAAAACCTAGGAGCTATAAGGAGATCAAAAGGTGCACAGTGCAAATTTGGTTCAGTCCTTATGTGTATGTTCTTTTATGTTATGAAAGGGTTTCCTTCTAAAGGAAAGGTGAATTGGGACTCTAAAAAAACCATAATGACACAAATAAATGAGTTCATTGATAAGATGGGTGATAACTTTGAAGCCCAAATGACAAGCTATTTTGAGGATTTCAAGAAATCCATGAAGCAAAGGGTAAGAATACCAGTTTCCTTAGTGGAAAAACACATCAATGACATATGTTTCCTAGTTGATGTTGATTCCACCTATATTCAAGAAGCAGTTCTAAGGGTGAGATGGCTAAGGCCATTTGGTTATGAATTAGATGTGAATGAAGCATCTGCATCTATCACTACTTTGCTTGCAGAAGGAATAGACAAGTCTGCCAAATCTTTTGGCACATATGATATGGTCAAATCCAAGATTGAAACAGAATTAAAGATTGCCTCTGTAATTAAGAAGAAATATAAAATGGTGAAGAAAATAAAGAAGAAATTTGGTAAAGGAATCGAGGCAGCAGAAGAAGAAGATGAAGGAGATGATGAATAAGATAATGATAATGAGGATGAACAAGAGCAAGGCCCAATGGAATTAACTCAAGGCCTGGGTGAAGACAAGGAGGAAGGTGCTGAGGAAGAAGAAGCCAAGGAAGCACCAACCCAAGCTAAGCCAAAGAAGAGAAAGGCAAAAGATCAGCCTCCAGCTCAGCCCAAACCAAAGAAAACTACCATGCCATCACCCCAAAAGCCAACAACCAGAGCTGCAACAAGGGCCTCTACTCAAAAAGCTAAAGAGGAAGCTACAAAGAAGAAACCAACCAAGAAGACATAGGAAGAGCCAAGATAAAGAAGAAAATATGTAGCTCAACCTAATACTGATGAAGAAGATCAATCTGAAAAGGTAAGCCATTTTTTAGTTGATAAATTATGTAAATAGATTGGAAATGGAGATTTAAGCAACATAAATAAAGTTGATTTCAATAAATTCACTAAAGAAGAAGATAATAGAATAGAAGAAACACTCTAGGAATTGATTGCATAGTTCAAGTACACTCCTCTTGAACTAGATGGAAAATTGCCAAATGAACTGTCTAAAATTGTAGAAGACAGATGGCATTTCTATTTGAGAATGGAGAAGGAGATGAGAGAAACAACCCTAGCAAGCATACTGCCTGATTTGACTAAGGAGAAAATAGAGAAAGCAATCAAAAGTCATAATGCCAGGTTTACACCTAAATACAGGGCATTCTTCATTCTCCAAAACAAAATGGAAGATATTGTACAAAGAAAAACAAAATCATGGAAGAACTTGTACAAAAAGATTGAAGATTTTCTTGAAGAAGAATACAAGGAAGAAGCTACTGCTCCACCAGAAGAGAGAAGAGAAGACAGAAGTAGAGAAAGGTAGAGAAGAAAAGAAGGAAGAAGAAAAGAAAGAAGAAGAAGAAAAGAAAGAAGAAGAAAAGAAACAAGAAGAAGAAAAGAAGGAAGAAGAAAAGAAACAAGAAGAAGAAAAGAAGGAAGAAGAAAATAAACAAGGAGAAGAGAAGAAGGAATAAGAAAAGAAAGAAATAGAGGAGGAGACACAAAAGCAAAATGAAACGGCAACAACTGAGCAAGAGCAGCAACAAGATCAGAGTGTGCAAGACACACAATTGCCACCTTCTGGCCCTCCTCATGTACCCATCACACCTACAAAAAATGTAACTATACAAGATGTTCCTGATATTTTTGCTCAGAAAATCAATCCATTGACTGCAGAGGATCTCAAAAGAATCCTTGACCAATCCACACAACAAGCAAGATAATGTACAAATCCAGTATTGGTTAGTGTGGATGAACTGCAAAAACTAGTAGAAAATACAATTAGAGATAAGGTGAATCCACAAGAACCACCTTCCATCATCTCTATAGCTACTAGTGGTCAACTTCAAATGCCAACAGTTGTTTCAACAGGCATAGTTTGACACCACAGTTCAGAAGCCGAGTACAACAGGAGAAAAAGCAATAGAACAAATAGGACAAACTATTACATCTGATCCTACAACACAAAATCAAGATGCACTTCCTAAATTACAATAATTGATCAAGGTAGACAACAGGAGGAGAAAATAGAGGAAACCCCTAAAGAGCAGGAGGCAATCCAAACATTGATAAATTTGCCTACCTTGGGAACTCCTTCACAACAACCACTACAAATATTTGCACCAGGATCTAGTTCTACCAAAGTTGCAAGGGTACTTCACTATGGAGACCCTGAATTAGATGAGGAAATAGTCATACCAAGTTATGACTCAAAAACAATAAACATTGATCAAATCAATGAGGTATAGGAAGCCTTGCATCGAAGAAAGAGGCAAGAAATACTCAGGAAGGAGTATAAACAAAAGCAAACAATGCATGAGATTAAAGACATCTTTATGGATGCCTTTAGTTTGTAGTCACCAGATGAGTCAAAGCATATCATGGAGCAATTATCAGATATTGTTGACTAGGTGACAAATGTAGACTAAGAGAAAAAAGAAAAACTTATGGAATGTTCTGAAAGAAAATTTCAAGGAAAAGTTAATGAGAAAATATCTAGTGAAATAGCACTTTCACAGATTGAATTGGCAAAGGTCATAGACAAAGTGAAAAAGATACTTGAGAATATATTCTCATTGTACAAAAACTTGTGTGACTTTTCATACTTCACAAAAGAGACCAGCCAAAAGATAATGAGCCTGGAGAGAAATTTGAATATTTTTAGCATGTAGCTACCAAAAGATCCAGCTCAAAGTGAGAAGCATTTTGCTTAAACGCTTCACACTCAGAAAGAGATAGCTATATTAATAGTAGAAGAGGCCACCATCAAGACAAAACTATTACAACTCCAATCCTCCATTACCCCGCATTTGGAAATCCTCCATAAAGAGCAAGTCTATGCTGAAACTGTTCTCAAGAAAGACCCTAATCTTTCTACTTCAGAAGGACTTATTCACCTTGCTCCAGAGACTACCCTCCAGCATAAATCATTGGAGATTGCTTTGCATAATTGGGATACAACTCTCAGGATGATTATGGAGGTAAATAGCACATTTTTGGCAAAATATGATCTTAACCCTTAAAACCCTCTGACATAAGTGTCAAAAAGGGGGAGACAAGATAAGGGGGAGACAAGAATGAAGGAGATGAGAGAATGGGGGATATAAGATAAAAAGGCGGAGCATGATATAAAGCATCAAATTTTGGTTACCAAGATAGCACAGATAATGACACAATTAACTCAGGGGGAGTTATAGTAATTTTGAGGTATATATATTGTAAATTACAAAATTTTGATTTTAAAACCTCTATATGCACACCAAGCAGACTAGTAAATGTACTCATAAGGTCAATTAAAGGTTTTTGTCACTCATGTCAAAGGGGGAGATTGTTAGCCTCAAAATGGTCTTTGACACTTGAGTGCCAACACACTTAACCAATTTCTACATTGGAGCCGAGTACACCATGTATGTCGAGCCACAACATGGGCCGAGTCAAGAAAGCCTTCAGGTTCCAAGTGATCTTTAGGTGCCGAGTAGCCTTCAGGTGCCGAGTGAAGATTAGGTGCCGAGTGAAGATCAAGTGCCGAGTGATCTTCAAGTGCCGAGAAACCTTTAGGTGCCGAGCAGCCTTTAGGTGCTGAGCATGATACAAGTGCCGAGTCATAAATGATGCCGAGAAATACATAAATACAACAAGAGCCGAGTAAGCCAATTTTTTACATATGCCGAGCATTTGGAATCAGTAAGTGTCGAGCAACATAGAATGCACATATGAGTTTGTAACTTTAAAAATGCAGATGTAAACCATTTTCATGGCTGACATATGACGAATCTCAAAGGATTAAAAAGATAAGAATGAATCTTTTCTCTTTCCTATGCAATCTATATGCATCCAATAAGAAAAATGGAGAAGGCATGCAACCAATAGTAAATGTGAAAGGAATGAGCGGGAAACAGAGATTCAATATGGATCGTAAATCTATACCTAACCCTAAGCCTTCAAATATCTTTATAAGAAAGACTAAATGTCATTGTATATGTGTGGATGGACGAAGGTGTGTAAGAAAAACTATTTTTCAGAGTAAAGAGTATCAGATCACAGAGGATCAATATCAGAGAAAGTAGAACAAGTGCCTGTATTCAGAAATCGAAGGATTGTAAGCTATTAGGTTTATTATAACTAATAATCTCTAGCAATTGTGTTAGAAAAGGAAACCTTATGGTGATAGGTTAGCTTAACAACTATTTTGTAGATCCTTTAAATAGGTGATTAAATCCTTTAACAAGGTAACACTTCTTGTAAAGTGTTTGTAAATTCTCTAACAAGGTCACATTTAAAAGTGTGTTGTAGCTTTTAACAGGGCAGGCCTTTAATAGGGCAGACCATTAGAAGTGGTTAAACATTATTGCTTCAATAATTTTTGTGGGTATCAGCCCCACCCCAGTTTTACCTTGTTATTCCTGGAGGGTTTCTGGGCTACCAAAATCTCAAGTGTTATGTGGTGATGCATATGTGTTTTTCATAATTGTTTGATGTGTTTATATGCATGCAATCTACTTTCAGTTAAAAGTTTTAATGGTCAAAGTACAATACTTTTGATTCAACACCCCCCCCCCCCCCAGAAGCATTATTCCTATTTGAATATTCCAACAAATGCTTCTTCAATCCTGAGTGCTTGTCTAATATCATCATCACTAGAAGCTTCTTCAAAAGTTTTTTGGAATTGTTCAACAACCAATTCTACAATCATCAATTTGTCCATTGAATCATCTTCAAAAATATCTAAGCACACATCACTGTAATGTTTCTCTGCCTCCAAAATTTGCTCTTGGGTTTGATCCTTGAGCTTATGAATATTCGCATGTAATATTTCTATTACTTTATTTCCATCCGTAATCTTCTCTATCCAATCATCTATTTTATCTAACTCTTCTACTATATATACATCCATTAACATTTGATACCTTTGACCCTTTATGGACTGTAATGCTTGCAGGTCTTTGCCCAAGGTATGTACTTCATCCATTAAACCAAAATCTTGGTTCAAGATAGTAACTAGCTTATATACATTATTCTTTATATCGTGTAGTAGTTTAAGATTTCCTTGTATAATCTATACACCTTTCTCTTCAAAACTTTCTCACCATTGCTAATAAGCCTTAAAAAATGGATCTAACTGCACAGTCTCCTTATCCCTTTTCTCTAGTGCTACATTTAAAGTCTCCTCAAGATTTTTAGGATCTAATGGACCAAAAAATTCTTTTAGATACCCCTTTAAGATCTCATTATACTTTCAAAGTGTCATCAATTTCATCTCATCCTTTTCTAAGTGTCTAAACACTTCTCTGATTCCCGCTGTCACCATTACTTTGGTAGTGTCCATTGTGGGTTTCCCAAACACAACCTCCCTAATTTGATAATATTTTGGAGTTAATTTCTCAATATATGCTTGTGGAGGAGGGATAGAAACATGATCAAACAAGTATTGATTTTGATCACTCATCACAAAAGCCAGTGCTTGTGTATCTTTTGGAGGTGACTCAGGCTTCTTGAGAGGTTCAATTAATTATCTCATTCCCTTTTCCTTAGTATCATACTAATATCTTTTTTTTCTAATCACCTTTTTCCTTAACCATCTTGGAATATGTTCCATCGGAGATTTACCTTTTGAAGAAGAAGGAGTTTGTTCTATTATGCTCTTTCCCTTATCACTCCTCTCTAAAGTCTTCTCCTTTTGTAAGAGATCCACATTGGGAGTCTCTGTATCCATCAAGTCCATAGTTCTCACCTCTATATCTTGGGAAGTCTACTAAGGTTTCTCACATATTTGCCCTTCCTTTAACACTTTGTTGGTAGGTATTTTTTGTGGCTCTTCGTCTTGTTCTACTTGGACCTGCTCTTCTTCATTGCTCAGAGGGAGAGGAGTACCTAAACCTTTATCCATGTAGCATATTCCTTGATTTGGTGATAGTGGAGCTACTCTAGGTACTTGTGGCTAAGATGGAAATTGACTCCAATCCTCTTGTTAAGGTTTATTAGTCAGAGTATCCCTTATCTCATCTCCCACCAACTCAGTGCCGATCGACATGAAATTAAAATATATCATCTAAAAGACATTAGCCCCTTCATCTTTTTGTTGATCAATAAATTGTTGCAACTCATCCTTCAAAGTAGTAGGCTGAAATGGTTGAGTGGGAATGGATGTTGGTTTAATGGTAGAGTTTCTTCTTTGTTCTAACTCTATCACTCTAGCAAGACGAGTCCTCTAACTCAAAGGAAGGTTATCTTCTTCATCTTCATCATCCTCTTCTTCCTCTTCTAGAATGACTTCCAAGACTAATGGAAAAGGAATAACTCTTCTAACCACCTTTTTTCTCCTCTTGACTAGAGTTTTGATCTTTCTTCTCTAAGGAGCCGATGGGGAGGCTTGTACTTCTTGTTGAGGAGGAGACACTATCTGTACTTCTATTTCAATTCCTCTTTACCCTTGTTCAATTGATGGTACTTGAGGATTATCCTCAGTCTATGTAGGTTCTACATTCTTTGACCTTCTACATTCTTAGCCACTTGTTGTGGTAGTGCTTGAGTTGTTCCTTCTTCTGGCTTAGCTTGTTGAGGTGAAGTTCTTTTCCTCTTGACTTTACCCTTTTGAGCCCTATAATATCCAACTTCTATGTCAAGTTGGTGCACTATTTTCGGCCTCACTAGGGACTGAGCTGTGAAAGTGGGCACTGTTACCTTGGCTCCTCTACCTTTTGCTAGGTGGGTTGTAGCATGGAAGACTACCACTTAAGGAATCATATCCAATTTGAAAGGTCTTTTGATCTAATCCTTGGTAAATTTGATGATGTGCCTAGTTGTATGATTACCATCTAAATTTTGTTCCTTATCAATCTCTGCATTCATAATAGGTTGATCAAAAATATTATCTCTATAATACAATGGATCTAGGATGTCTTTGATATTGTAAGGACCCTCCTCATATGTAATTATCAAATATGAATTCTCTATTATAGGAGATTGAAATAGATATGAAGTAATGCTTATATTGTATACGTCCTAATGAAATTTAGAGTAGTTGATATATCCATGTTTTAATACTCAGTGATTCAAGAACTACTACATTATCTCAATTGTTAAAACATTAAACTTTCACTAATGATGAAACAAGACATTTTCACCTGATGATAAGTGTGTGGATTTTGGTACCTTGATGATTAGGTTTTGTGCCTTCAGATAGTACAATATTCCTCAACTAGTGATGTTTATGGTGTTAGGTATATGCATGCCTAACAAGGATTATTTTAGTGTTTTAATCTGAATTAATGAATAAATTATGTTATATTGTCTATGTGTTTACTGATGATTAAAGTTGAGTAGAAATGAATTAAACAACTGATTATTTGAAAGATGGATGTTTTAGTTATGTGATTTCCCTGATACATTATATACATATATGCATGTGATTTCTTGAGCTACTAATTTGTGCAATGAGTGTGCAGGATATTTTAGCCAGAAAATCTAATGGAGAGATGAAACTGAACCCTAGGTACTGATTATGGAAACCAGGGTTGAATCCAACAAAGGATGCAAACCCCATTGTTTGTGTTTTATTTGTGTCGTGGATTAAATAAATGTATCATTCTGTAATATTTAAATGTTAATGTTTCATAATAGTGTTTTTATAGTGTCGCTTCACTCTTGTAAATTGTGTATCCATTCCATCATGATAGTTAGAGGGAACCGAGTAACCTAAAGATTTAAGCTGGATCTAGTTAGTTAACTTTTGTTAATCAGTTAGTTTTGAGCTTATTGACCCCTAATTAGGATTAGTGAGTTATCTCCATTTTGAGGGTTGTATGTAAATCCTAAAATATTCTTAGCTTATGATAGGTCTCTAATTAATCCTAAAAGCCTATAATCATTAAATCTTAGTACCTAAGGGGTATGGGTATGGGTTAGAGAAATTTTCCACCCCCTTAGCCCCTTTGGTTGACTTTTATGGTCACTCAAAAAGTCCATTTTTGCTTTAGTGCGAAAATGGATTGCTTCCTTCTTGAGTTGGTAACCTTGACTCCACCTGGAGGTTTATCTAATGTCTAGTTGAGTTAGGACCATATTTAGAGGCATCTTTGAGAAGTTTTGGTTGTTATCCAATCTCTAGTTTTTAGAGAGAAGTTTGAAGATTGAAGAAAAGGAAGGATAAGCTCTTCTCAACTTGTTATTTTTTCATAACTTTCTTTTATGAAGGTAGGTTTCTTCACCCTTTTGATCATGTTCTTCATATTGTTCATACTTTGATTCATGCATAAGGCATTGTGTTGTTCTTGTATTGCTTGCATGTGTGTTGAGGTTGTTTGGGGAGGGATCTTAACTTGTTCTTGGGTGTCATTCTTATGCTTTGCTTTGAAATTTTGAGAGGATTTCATGGGGATTGTTTTGGCATTACTCACCCTTGGATAGGGAAGAAGTGGCCAAGTACGGGGGAAGGGCCTTAGTTGGACTTCAATAGAGTAGAGTCTCCTCTCATGGTGAGAAGAGGGAAAGAGGGTAGGCTGTATGGGCCCCTACTTGTCATCACATATATTGTATGAAAATTTGAATTCTTGAAGAAGGTAAGGAATAAAAATCCTTGCTGTAGTGGCCTCAAAAGGGTATTTGTAGAAGAATGGAAGTTCTTGAGTTTTAGCCTTGAAAGGGCTATGTTATGGTATGGTGATTGACATCTCCTATTGAGAAAATTCACCTCCCCCTTAGTTTGGTTCAATTTTGAACCTATTGTGCAAAATCGAGTTGGGGATTCATGCTTGAATTGTTCTTCATATTATGTTGTTTTACCTCTGGGTCGATTCTTGTCTTTCCCATGAATTCCCTTGATGCATTGAAGATATTGGAAAAGATCTCTTGTGAAAGACCTAGAAGAGAATTCAATTGAATTGTAATATTATGTAAAAATGCATTTAAATTTTGATGTCTATGGCAAAGACGTCAAGTTTTCTTACGGGTTCTTTCCTGATGGAGCCTTGAACCAGGTTGATTAATAGAAAGAGAAAGATTTGAGTAATGTGTGTTTCAAACGATCCTTCCATTGCATATATCTGATATGGTCATTCCACCCCCCTTGTTCATGCTTGCTATTGTAATGAAAGTAAATTTGATAGGAACATGTAGGAGGGATTTTGTTGTGACAATGTTGTCTTATCTATATTCAATCTGGAATTGTTGAAGAAAGAATTAGTAATATGTTATACCTTGATAGAATGAACCTGAACATTGTCATTTGGTATCTTTATTTTCCCAAGATTCATGAAATAATTTAGTTGCATTGGAATTTGATGTTGTTCCTTGATTTTGTGGTTAAATATTTAATTGAGTCAATTACGTTTTGTAGATAGTAGATTTAAATTGAGTGTCAATAATGTATTTGAAGCATGATGCTCCTGGTAATTTAGGATCAATGGATTTCATCCAAGGCCATGTTAATGTATTGGTAAGTAGACTTTTTGAAAATGATAGTGGTTTTATAATAGTTTTTTTTACTTGAATGGAAAATTATAAAGTAGAATATGATGTTGGAATAATATCAACTCAATCTAATCTATTTGAGAGATATCATGAATGAAACTAGGCATGAAGTTAAACTCTAGTAAAGACCTATACAAGTATAAAAACTTTCTGGAAAATATATGGACAAAAAAAAAAAAACCTCTCCCAATCACATACATTAAAATAATAATATAAATTTAAATAAACAAAAAGATATCCATTATTTTATATAGGTTAAGTCACATCTTAACCATCTCTTCTTGTTGTGACTTACTAGAGAAGGCAAGTTTAGTTTTAAAGTCTTCATCATTTAATGGAATCATCATCAACTTAATAACTCCACTCCTTGCATATTGTTTCTGCCTACATTCCCTTGGGATCTCGTGCCTATGCCATGAGTGTCATATCAGTTTCATAGCATTTGATTGGGAAGGTTTTAGATTTAAAGTCAAACTTCCTTTCATGAAAATCATCATTAATTTTGTATCCCCACTCCATGTGTTTTCCACCACTCCCAAAGCTGACCACGTGATTTGACTTTTGTTAGAGGAGTGTGATAGGGACATAAAGGTCATGGGAGATAGATTGGTTTGTAAACAACTTTTCTTCTTACCCTTTTTGCAACACACTTTTGTGGAGTCTTTTTGCTTGCGTGGGGGGGGGGGGGGGGGCGGGGGGGAATTAGATCTGCAAGGGCAAGCTTTGGGCAATGCACAGGCCTTGGAATCCACCCAAGAAAGCTTAGGATAGAGGGTGGCCAAGTGGCCAAGTGGAGAGTTGGTTGGAGTAGGGTTAGGGAGTAGAGTGATTAGATTAGTTTTTGGTTAAGTTAGTTTCAAAAATGAAGTTTTAGTAATTTCTATTTTAGAATTAGTTTTTATAAAGTGGTGGGGTAGTATTGTTATTTATTTATGTTAGTATCATGTTAGGTTAAGATTTGTTAAGTTAGATGTTAGGAAGTTTAGGTAGTATGGTTAGTTTTTATGTTAAGAATTGTTGTATGTTTGTGTTTAGTTTAGTGTTATTATATTATATTATATATATATATATATATATATATATATATATATATATATATATATATATATATATATATATATATATATATATATATTTGTAAAGCTAAAACTTTAAACTTAATTCTTACATTGGCGTTGGTATAGGATGAAATTTAGTTGTATGATACTAATAACTTTGTAATTTAAATGTTTTAAAATTGGGATTTGTACCTTTTAGTTAGAATGTTCAGTGTTAAATGTTAATTAGTCCGTTTAGAAAGAAAGAGAAAAATAAAAAAATTATTTAGTATGTTAAAAGTTATGCTAGTGGAGATATGTTTTAAATTTAGTAAAATGAAGATTTGTTCTAATTAAATGGATTTATTTTAGTATTAGATAAAGATAAGTTAGTATGGTGTTAAACTAGATGTTAGTATAATTGAGTTAAATATTGACATTTTTTTTAATAAAAATTAGTTGTATTAATTATTATCTAGTTTAACTTAAGTTTATAATATTATTGTTGTATATTATCCTTGTTGAATTATTTATGTGGTAAGTAAAAAGGTACTAAAATTGGTTTAGATTAATGTTAGAATCATAGTTTATGTTTTAGTTAACTATATTGATCATTTAATTATAGTTTTGATTGAAGGGATGCTTTGCTTATGAAATTTAACAAGTTAGCATCTGAATGTAAGATGATTTTATTATTTAGTAAAGTTTATGTTTAAGGAAAGGTAGTATCTTTATTGGTTAATATGTTGTCTAAGAAAGTTAGTTAGTATACTTTTATACATCTCAAAAGTAGTTTAGATTTATTATGTTAAGTGATGATATCATTCTTAAATCAAAGGTTAGTGTTAATTTATCTTAAAGTGTTTTAGTTTAGTAAAGGTTGTAAAACTAAGTTAGATTATTAGATAAAATTTTAAGTGTTGAAGATATAACTAGATAGTTATTTAGTATTGCGAGTTGAGGATAATTTGAATTATTCAGTTTAATTATAATATATTACCTTAAAATTAATGTAATAAAAAAACAATGGTCGAAATCAATTTAATAATGAATGCTCAGATTTAATGAGCTTTTCATACTCTCTGATGTTAAACTTAAATGGTTATGATAGACATCGTTAGGAGACCCCATATCTATCTCATTTTTTTTCTTATTCTTTAACTTGTGCAATTAAGCATATCAAACTTAGTGGGTTTCTTTAATCTTTAATCTTTAAAAAAAAAAAAATTGTTGGTGTGTTTTTGATCCAATTTTTGGGCATGACAAATATCTTGTTGCACTACCTTTAAAGGGACTTTTATCTTCAAAGCTCTATTTACCAAATAGAGAGTCATCCTACAATAATCCCTTATATGGATATCGTAGTTGTCTAATGCGTTCATCCAATGCTCCTTAATTGCATCTTCATATTGGAATTGTTTGCCTACTAAGTACCGCACTCTTCCAATATTATCAAAAAAGGGACGAGGAGAGTTATATTCATCCAAGGGAGTTGTCGAGCAATCTCTAGCAATATGAGTCTATCACTTGGATAACGAGGGAGCTTCTTGGGATTAACAGTTGTACCCGCTACCCTCAAATAAGTGAATTTCCTAAATTGAATGTAAAAGGTGTCGACTTCTAAAATTTGTCGTTGCCTCATCTGACATCCTTTTCACATAATCCCCTTCAATGAACTAGATGATTGCAAAAATATAGGCATCATTCACTATCTTGTAATCCTTGCTATGCTTTGGAAGACTTTTTTTTACCAACTAGGTATACACTATATATGGCCATGCATTTGAATCTTGCATGCTCCCCTTTTTGAATAGTCCCAAAAAATCTACTGCTCTTGTAGCTAATAGGTACACAAAATAGGATGTCATATAGAACTTATAATTGTTCTTTATTGCCACCAGCTACTCATCCAAGTTCTCACTAAGAATCAAAGCCCAATCAATTGGTATCTTTTTTGTTCTGATAGTCACAATAAAGTGTACCATCCATATATTCAAGTGTCCTAATGCTGGTAACCCCATAACTCTACTCAAAAGTATTATAGAATATTTGATATCCTCTTTCAGATAACCCCTTTTCATGCCTACTTTTCTTGCTTTGCATTTGAGAGGAGTCTTCTCGATGAGGTATGAGAATTGGATGATTTCCAAAAGCTTCCTCTCCATGTTCTCTATACCATCTTTTTGCCTAGTGATAGATCAATCTTATATACTAGTCTACTCTTGGAAGATCGAATACCTTTACTATGCTCTTAGGTTGGAGATCTAACATGATCTCTCTAGTTATACTCTTCACAACCCTTTCTTCGGAGACATAGTTTTCCACTAGTGTTATGATCAACTCCGAGGACAATACTAATATTAAGTGTAATGTTGTGTTGAATAGTCTTGATTGGATAAGAGTAGATATCATCAGGGACCTCTCCATAGGTTTTTTGCACAACACTAGGAACACATTCCAGTTGGTATGGCCAAGTTTAGAGTCCTAGATCTCAGAATAGTCATCTTGGAAGCATCACTTTGTAGGAATACCTTGAAACTTGAAAACCACTAGTTTTAGGAGCATATTTTTAGTGAGGGAGGAAACTAAAGAAGCCATTGAATCTACACAAAATCAATGTCTATTAGTCTAGAGTTTGAAAAAACTTAATTAAGGCAAACCTTGGTAACAACGAAATATGACCTAGAAACCTTGATTTCTAAAAGACATTAAAAAGCCATATTTCTAACCCTGGAAGGCAAAAAAGAGTGCACCTGGCACACCTTTGAGGTGCGCTAGGTGTCTACCCTTACTACATAAGGGTAAGTTATAAACAAAAAAGGGTGCACATTTGGCACACCTTTTGGGGTGCACCAAGTGCACACCCTTTAACACTTTAGGGATGTTTATCTTTAGTATAAGGTGCGTAGCAACACACCCCAGATAGATGCACAACTATACACCTTATGTTATGTGAAGGCTTCCTTAAGGGTTTTAGTTTTATTAGTTTGTTAATAAAAAAACAAGTTGTGTAGCGTGTGCACCTTAGGAGGTGCACAAGCTACACACCTTCTACCTTTAATTTATTTATTTGTCTTTGTATGTGTAGGTGAATTGGGTACAGAATGGTTGAACGGTGCACCTAAATAGCTATGTAGGTGTGTTTGATGGAGGCTTGGAGCGAAAATAAGGTAAGGAAAAAGGGAGGGTCTTGGGTTTTATAGACTTGGTACTTAGCACACCTCTTGGAGGTGCACAAGTGCACAACTAGGCACTTCCAAGAGTAAAGCTCTCTTCATAGTGACTTAGTGCACTAGCACACCTAGTGAGGTGTGGTAGGTGCACTAGTGCACATCTCTGTATGCAAAAAATTAACTTTCTCCCTCATAATTCTATTTTTTAGAATTTGGGTTTTCAGGCAGAGACCCAGATTAGCCAAAGACATTAGGAAAAACTCTAAAAAAGACTCAAACCCCAAACTAGGGATCTAAAAAGCTAAAAAATAAAGTAGGGGTTGCCCTTTTCTAGGTGAAATGAGGCGTACATTGTGAAACCACAACAAAACCTTTGTTTCATATTATTTTAATCTATGAGGTATCTTTCAGGTAAATCTTGGAACCAATCAACAATATTATCTACAAGGGTGTCTACAAACATTCTGATAGCCACATCCTTACGTTGAGGATTTACCAAACCATAGGCTTTATGGAAAGCACCTAGTTGTTGTTCTGCAGAGATGGTACCATCACCATTAAATATTGGGAAGTTCTTCCTTGATGCTCTAGGAAAATCATGATTAGCTATGAGTGTAAGAGGACCAATTGCATTTCCCAAGGGACCTCCATAGCTACTAGTATAATGTTCTAATTTTTTTGGAAAGTAATAACAATAGGGAGTGTTGTACCAATTAACAAAAAAGCATAAAAAATACGAGGAATACAAGTCTTAGTAAGAGGAGGAGAAGAAGATTGACTTCTCTTTGTTCTAGTAGAAATAACTATAGACAAGTGAGTATCTTGGAGTTTTTTGACTACAACTTCCCTTGCATGTGTTCTTCATCTTCTATAAGTATATTCTAGAATAGGGAAGTTTTCCTTCTTGAGTTCCTCATATATTGGGTTAGTCCTTCCTCTTTCTTTGGTACTCTTGGTATACTTAGAATCTAGGGTGTATCAAATGTTTCAAAAAATAGAGTTTTGAGCTTAAAATCTAGGGTGTATCTTTCAAAAAATAGAGTTTTGAGTTTACCTTAACTTTGGTGATTAAGGAAACTTTACTAATCTTCAACTTTTAATTAGCTTCTTTTCCTTAGCAGGTTGAGGTTGTAAAACTGGTATTAGGTTCTTATGGAAAACACTTGACTTCCACAATACTTTTCTTGCAATTCAAAATATATGTGAAATTAGAGTGCAAACTAATATGAAAGAAATTTATTTAGAGCTTTCATTTGAATCCTCCCTAGTAGAGTCACCAAAAATTGTTGGTTAACAATTTTTTGTCCTATTAGATTTTATAATCTTGACTCTTTAGTAATCAATGTATCAACAAATGCGTCAGTGTATATATTTTGTCACTCCCTTCTAAATTATGAGGTATATCTCCCTTAAGACTTGCAATGATGTGCAATGAATATGTCTTTCTTAGATTAGAAGTTTTGACAAAATAAGCTCTTAACCTAAGAGCAATAAAGGATAACCAAATTGTTTTTAGACACAAATAATTTAGGAAAAATAGACTTGGATAACATATCACACCCAGTAGAATAATTGTAATAGATTATCTTGAGATTTCTAATTCTTACTCCTATTCTAAATGTCGATTAATTGTCTAAATGCAAAAGAAGAAAAGAAGAAGAAATGTAGATGAGGGCAAGTGGAATTTCTTTAACTATTAATCTCGAATGAAATGGAATCCAACAAGTTACTAATAGATTCATTCACACTTATCCTTCAATTTAAAATGAAACTATCTAACATGCCATGAAGCCAACAAGAGGAGAAGTAGAATCACATATGAGAAAGAAAATAGAATTATTTATACTATAAATACCATAGTGAAATGGAATTGACATAGTTATCATAGGATCACATATGATTGTCCTTCAACTCTTAATGAAAAACTATTCTATGAATGGGAACCAAAATATGACAAGCAAATAGGGTAAATGAAATTGCAGAGCCAATTCACCATCAAGTTTTCTGACCTTTGCATTATTAGAAGAGATTACATTTATAAATCTATGTCATCCCTCTATTCTGGCAGAGCAACAATGACATAATATAAATAAAATAAGAATAAAATAGGAAAATATCTTAATTTACAACATGGTAGGAACACATGACATCTTTTACATTGATGATTCTGACCCCTTGACACTTCTAAAAACATAGGATGACTATTCATCTTCAAGCACCTTTAGGAATCTTGTAGAAATCCTTATTTTTTTCATGTTCTATTATTTGGTGCCAAGTCCATATAATTCCTATTCCAACAGTCACTACAATTTTGAATTCTCATCATCAACCACAAGTCAATGGTTATGATTAAAGCATAATAGATTTCTTTATTTTCCTTTGTGATCTCCTCTGCGGATCCCTCTGCATATATGTGTCAGCATCATAATTCTTGCATTAGCTAAATCTCATGCATCTTTGAAAAATGGGGAAACACTAAATGTTGATCATCTGAGATTTGACAGTTAAATGTATCTTTTCATGTCATATTTTTGCAACAACCATTCCTTCAATACCTTCATTCAATGCAATGATGTGGTGACTGCTTGAATTAACTGCTACTTTTCGTTGTATCCTCACAATGTTATCTTCAAATAAGCTTTAATTGTGTGCAATTTTGTGATGATTGTTTCTAGGTTGAATTTGACTTCATTCGCAAGCTCACAACTTGAAAGGCTTAGCTCACTTCTAACCCTACATAGATGCGACTGACTAATTTTTACTTTATTGCTAACTTAGCTCAAGGTTTCATTTAATCCTTTGCAACCATACAAACACCCAATCTTTAACTATAATGGTTAACTCTTTATCAAAAGAACAATATGCCACTTCCTTTGATAACTTTACTTGATACAATGACATGACTAATCTTATCACTTTTGCTAGATCGCAACTTAACATGTCTCCATTCTACTAACTGCAACAACTTAGCAAGAACTACACATTCATTGTGATTGTGATATCACAATATTAAACATAATTTTTACTTCTAACCTGCAACCATGTGACTCTTTTGATATATCACAACCTTAACTATATGTTACTCTTCTCTTGTGATGTTGTGATTCCTTTGTTTTAACTCTATTATTGCTTTAAATCTAGGTTACCTTTAGCTACTAACAATCATGTAATGATCATCGATCTTTAAGATCAAAAGACTGATATTATTTGGTTTTCTTTATGGTGTGGGTCCATTTGTTGCACGTGTCGAGCTCTTATATTCTCATATTCGTTATCCTTCATACATCTATGAAAAGTAGGATTATGAGAATTATTGATCTTTCAAAATTTGATGATTGAAATGTATCTCTTCATTCATGTTACATCCTCATTGCAATTTCAAGATTTAACATTTGTTTTAGCTGTGAAATGCATTGTATTATCAAAACTATGATTCATACAATGTTTTCATTTGATGTGATGAAACAAGGTTTAGTCTTTCACAATGTGAGGCCACTTGAGACACATGTCTATGGTTCATATTCTCACATTAGCTAAACCTTAGACATATTTGAAAAGTGGGAAATGCCAAGCATAGATCAATTGATATCTGATAGTCGTTATGAAAACTAGAAATCCTCTATTATTATGTCTGTGATCTCATGATCCTACAATCTGATGACCTTATAGTTTTATGATGCTCTAGCTATCGTATAGTCTAAAGTCTTATTTTTCACCTTCATGATGTTAAGATAACATGAAGTACTTACGATGTCACAACAATGGAATAATCATAGCATCCTAGACTTGGAAATTTATACTTGCTATGATATAATAAGATGAAACTTCATAAGATCGTGATACCCATTTTTTCCTTCTATGATCCTTTGTCAACCTTTTCTTCATAAAATTGGGACTCCTTTGCAGCTTACAATCTGTTGATAATTCAATTTCACAATCTCTTGACTGTTGTGGCATCATATGTATTTTCTTTACCTTTCCCAATCTCATGACTAGGGTATCCATGGTGTATCATTGTAACTCTTTATACTTTGTGATCCTATGATACTACAATCTAACAATCGTTCAGAGCATTACCTAAAATTAAAGGAATGGGACCCAACTGATATGTAAGCAATTGACTTTCAATTGGCCAATGGCATGTATTCTTTTATCAATTGACTTTTCACTAGCCCATGTAACTTGATATGATCACATCTGAACCATCCATGTACTAAATCAATGACACACATTCTCTTAACTTCACATTTTGATTTCAAATGGTTTTGACTATTTTCTACAACATAATATTACTTTCTTTGCATTCTCAGCTTGATCATCTACAATGTCTCCCATGAAAACTGAAACATAATATGAATCTTTGTCTTTAACATGAATAAGAATAGAATCATTAAAATATCTAGACCTTCTTCTCATTAGAGGAACACATAACAAACCCCAAAGCCTAGTCACCTAGTCTTGGACTAATGCATTTCTTGGATGATTTCCCACATCATGTTATCTCAAAGGAGTGATGAGAGGAGAGGCCATCCTATGGGCATTCTAGACTCAGACTTAAGGCATTGACACTTTGATTTGATTTAGACCTAAAGGAAAAAGGGATGAACTAAAAATAGGGCAACATCTCAAAAACAATTATTAAACATGTAAATTCTCTTATTTTTATTCTTTTTTTTACTCCAACACTTTTATCTCCAATTTTTTTTTTAGGTGAATGGTTCTTCCTCACATATTTGGCTAATGTAGGTTCAGTTCTTTGATTCTCATTGTTTACTTCACTTGGTGGAAGTTTAAATTCCTTCTTGGGTTGTATTGTTAGATGCTTAGGTGTGACTTTCTATGACTCAAGTGGTATTGTCTAATGCTCAGTATACTTGTGTTGTAACTTAGGTAAAGTATTTGGTGCATCATCATGGACATTCACAAACTTGTTGTAGTCTTCAAGTTCGTTCTTGCTTTCTCGATCATTTCTTTCTACAAGCTCATCAAATCTTACATTTTCACTTTCATTCATCTTGTTAGTAGCCTTATTCAAACATTTTAAAGATTTTTTCTTAGATGAATATCCTAGGAATATACCTTCATCTCGTTTAACATCAAGTTTTTTGATTCTTAACATCCTTGCTAATGTAACATCTACTTCCAATATTTTGAAATAATTTCCATTCAGTGTATGACCATACAATAGCTCACAAGGTGTCTTGTTTGTTCCTTTCTTCAATTGAACTTAGTTGAGTGTGTATACAACAATACTGATTACTTCTCTTTAGAATATCTGAGAAACCTCCTTCTCAATCATGAATTTTCTTACACAATCTATGATAGATCTATTTCTCCTTTTTGCAATACTATTCTACTATGGAGTCCTTGGTGCTAATAAATGTCTTTTTGATACCATTCTTAGCTCAAAAGTTAGTGAATTAAATAGACATAAATTCACCACCTTTATCAAATATCAAACATTTTAATGATTTACTAGTTTCCTTTTTAACTCTTTCTTTGTACCACTTGAACACATTGAAAGCATGCGATTTCACTTTCATGAACATGTTGGAAATATTCAAGATATAATAGGTTACTGAGAGGGGAGGGGTGAATCAGTAACAATAAAGATTTTTAAGTCAACCATATACAATATTTACTCATCTATCCTGTTGCATAGAAACTGTTAAATATTAAAACCATATATGCACAGAGATTTGGTGACCTAGAAACCTTCCAAAAATAGAAAGTAAAACTGGGTGGAGATGATACCCACAAAGCTTCATTATTGCAGTATGAAGTTGGCTGGTTAAGGCTTACAATGATCACTTCTGATGATCTACCCTGTTAGGAGCACAGAGGATTACTAGATCCACCTTGTTAGAGGATTTACAAACATACTTTATAAGTATGCACTCTGTTAGGAGATTTGTATAAAGACGGTTAAGTCTTACCTATTAAAGGATTTACAAAAATGATTCACCTGTTAGGATGAATCAACATATCAACTTACAACTTGACTGAGTTCTTTATTGTAGATCACCTTTTGTGATTGATGAAATCATTTCTGCTCCTGATAGACCTTGCTGAGTATTCTTTTCTGCTGATGAATTTGTACTATCATCCAGATATCTTGTATGTCTTCTTGAATATCTATGTCACTTCAATGTCTATAATACATTACATATATATATACCATTCCAATAATTATTCATGCAAGGTCGGCCAAACACAAGTAGACAAAATATAACTGAGTCGGCCAAATGGTAAAATAAACTTGGGTTCTTTAGACAAACTTGATGACCTTTTGATACTCGACATCCACTACATTACTCGGCATCATCATGCACTCGGTAGAGGTAGGGGCTCGGTTCATACTAGTCATACAACGTTGCCTGGAACTTGGTAACCATTGGTGACTCAGTAGATATAGTGTCACTCGGTAGAAACTAACTTCTTTGATAACCTCCTGAGCTCGGTTATCACTGAGTGCTTCCTTACTCGGTCAACATTGAGTGCTTCCTCACTTGGTGTCCACTGAGTGCTTCTTCACTCGGTCAACACTGAGTGCTTCCTCACTCGATTAAAACTAGTGCAACTTCACTCGATTGACAACGTGTCTTTGATGCTCGGTTTGAACTATATTGCTAGTGCTCGGTCTGCACTTTATTACTCGATTTGAACTGTATTACTCGGTGTGAACTATATTACTCAGTGTGAACTATGAGATGAGTGTTGTCACTAATGGCAAATAACTTTATTCCAACAATCTCCCCCTTTGGCATTAGTGACAAAAACAATTATGTGCAAAAATAGACATATAGTTTTGAATTTTCAAAATTGATCTTTGCAAGTCTTATTACACATATCTTTCTTACATGTATCTCCCCCATACAATATGCACAATATTTACAAGTCATTACCCATGTATCTCCCCCTTTCTGACAATAATGCCAAATTAAACTATATATATTTACACAGAGAGTCCAAAATGGGAGATAAACTTAGAATGTACCTTGAGAATAAGAGCCAATGTCTTATCCCAATTTTCTTGCAAAAGTTTGATGGTGGAGAGTGCTATTTGAACTTCTGCAGAAATTTCAATCATATGATCTACAATTGAGAAGTTTTTGTCATGAATCAATGTTTTGGAATGGGCAATGTGCTTTTGCATTGTGTCCATGACAAAAAGGATCATATTTTGGATGTCAATCAGAGTACACCTGATCCTTGCTTCCTCTCTCAACAATTCTGCCTGTTTCTCTGACAAAAATCTTATTCTGAGATGATGGGATGAACTTGAACTGTGGTCAAGCTGCAACATTTGTGCACTGACCTTCATATCCTCATCAATTTTATTCAACTTTTCTTTGATTTCCTTAGTATACTCGGTAACATCATAAAGTTTGCCAAAAAATGAAGTTACATTATTAAAAGAATGTTCAAAATTAATCAAAATTGTAGACAGTTCTACCTGTTTTAATGCAATATGCTGAGCAATGTGCTCAAGCACCTTATTGTCAAATTTCTTCTCTACTTTTTCAATCAATTTTTCTTGGCCAGAGGTATCCTCATTGAATTTATATACAGCCTCTTCTAACCGATTCAAAATGTGTTGAGTAGAATCTACTTCAACACCTATAGCCTCTGTTAGAATATTCTTAGCACTTTCAATAATACTATATTCCTAGCCTCTCTCATGCCTCAGTTGTTTTTGCCTTGCCTTCTGATCTAATAGCTAACTGACCATTCTCATTATATCAACTGATGCATTATCCAGATCTATCTTAGGAATGATAATGTCCTTATCCAAGTCTATTTCCTCATCCACTTCCTTTCTAGAAATCATGTATCTTTTTGCTCTTCCTGCAGTGTCTTCACCTTTTCCCTTTGAGACTGAAACAATAGTTGATGAGGCTGGACTGGCTGACAAAATTGGAATAGGACTAGCTAGAGGAAAAATGAGAGAAGTGCTAACAGTATCAAAAATTGATGTTCTTCCCAAGATTGATGTACAGGTTGGTATGGGAGAACTAACAGATGCAAAAATTGGAGCAGATGAAGTTGTCAAAATTAAAGTACTAGTGGGTATACTTATTGAACACTCTGCAGTAGAAGTTGATATGCCTGATGAACTTACTACTGTAGCTGATGATGCCTTGGTCAATGAAGATGGCTGCAGCTCGGTTAATGAAGTGGTAGACACTTGCATAGATGGTGCTCGGAGCTGAGAGGAGACAAGTGAAGATTGAGCAATTGATGAAGCTGCTGTGCACACAATCTCACTAGTAGAGGCTATCTCCATAGTTGATGTAGCTGCTTTAGGTGGAGAGTGAGGAAGAGATGCAATAACTTTGGCTGCAATTTTTATAGGATCATCTTCCTCCTTAGCTAGATTAGCTTCTTCTTCCTCCATTTCATCTTCCTTGAATTCTTCCTCAACATTTATCATCATTGAGTGCAGATCCCTTGGAACATCTTCAATATCATCATCACTGCTGTCATTGTCCTTGATTTCAACAATATCCTCACTGGGTTTATGTAGATGATAGATATGTTTCCACATGTTTGTTGCATCATTGACAACATGCTCAATGTCTTTGATAAGTATCAAACAAGTGTGAAATCTAATCATCATATTACCTTCATGATCTTTCAGTGATTTCTTTACTTCTACATCAGTGAGACTCGGCAGGAGATTTTTCAGGGTTTGTTCAAAGATATCTTTGACAAGTTTTGGTTGCAATTTCCCATCTTGGTTGCAACCTCTCCAGTAGTTCTTTAGGGATTTGAGAGGCAATCTCTTCAGGAGAGTATTTCCATCTTCCCATTTTAGTCAAAACCAATTCTTCAATCTGCATTTTCTCCTGTTCTGTTCTTGTCTCAAACTTCAATGCTTTGAAGTTTGTGAAGCTAGTACCTTCTTCTAATTGCTTCAACCTTGCCTCAAATGTGAGTGGAGGCTTGAAAAATATAGGTTCCTTCTTCCCCTATCTTGTTCTTCTAGAGAAGACTGCAGTAGTTTGCTTTTTAGGTTTGGTGATAATCACCTTACCTTTCTTCCGTTGAGGCTCCTCTTCTTTTTCTAACTCAGTTTCCTCTTCTTCTTCATCATCTTCTCCTTTCCCTTCAGTAATCATCAGAGGACCAAGTTCTGTTTTTAGCTTTTTAATCTTCCTCTTTCCTTTGCTAATGACCTGAGGGATTTTGATTGAAAGCTCAATTTTGGCTTTAGCTTCATCATAAGTTCCAAAGACTGATTGCTTTGGGTCTACTGGTTCATTCACCAGTGCTTCTATGATGTCTTTGGTTTCATCAATATTAACCTCATAAGGAAGAGGTTTCACCCATGCAACTCGGGGCCTGACTGCCTGTATGTATACCTTGTCACAATCTACCATAAAGAATACATCTTCTTTATATTCATCAACCGGTTTTGGTGGAATTCGGAACCTATTGTTCATTCTTTCCTTAAAATCTTCAAAGTAATTATCCAAAACACTGTCAAAATTTTCACCTAACTCTGCAATAAACTCATTTATTTGATAGAGAATGGGAATATCCTTTTTCCATACTACTGATCCTTTTGATGGAAAAGACTTTTGAACATAGAAAAATAGACATATCAAAAGTGAACCGAATTTTCAGGAATTGTTCTTTGAAGTCCTTATGCTTTCCATATTTTTATTAAATTGAGACAAAAGCAATTCAGATAGATCAAAGTCAACATTCTTCTTTACTATCTTATATGCTAAATCTACTACTTTGCAAGGTACACTATTTGGTCGGCTGGAACTATAAATTTTATGAGCAATGATGTGAATACCAAATCTTAATTCAGCGTCAGTTACTGTACTGAGCTTAAGTCCTCTACCATCCCATTCTGCCTAGGTTAGCCTTTGCAATTCTTCTCGACCTAGGGTTTTGGTAGTCTTAGCTTTGCTCAATATGGGAAGGCCAGTAATTTTGTTAATCATTTTCTTTGTGATAAGCACTGGTTGCTCTAACCACAATTTCCCGTTGTGAACCCGGCTGAGTACATACCTAACCCATTTAATTTGAAAATTTCTTGGCAAATGTGAAATGTGGGTTAACCCTTTTGTTTCAAGATGCTTATGCTCGGGTTTCAAGTTTCCATCTACGCTCATTTCACCTAGGGCATTATCAATTTCTAGGTTTCCAAGCTCTTGAATGGAACATTTAAAATGAGAGCGAATGTCATTTATAAGGAGTACCTTCGAAGGAATTCGAGACTGAGCACCATTAGGGTCGAGTGATTCTGCAATTGCTGGTGCCAATTTGAAGTTTGACGCCTTCCATTCCACACCTTTAACTAGCATTTCTGAGCCTCTTTTTGTCTTGGAGCTGCTACTTTTGGATACCATTGCTGCTTAGTAGGTGAAGAGAAATTTTGAATAGATTCTTTGCTCTTTTTAAAAAAAAATCGCTCGAAATTGCTTTAAGCTTGCTCTGGAATCGCAGAAGATAACTTACCTCAAAGTTCGTAGTGAGGAATGAGATCAAATTTTGCCCTTTTTGACGAAACATTTGTCATAAATGCTTGGTACGACGATAGATGAAATGACAGGTTGTCATCCACTTGCTCGGTAGATACTATCAACTTGGCGATCAAAACAAAGTATTGATGTACCGACCTAACTCAGTAAGGTCATGAACTGACCTCACTTAGTAGATACAACTCGGTGAGTGAAACTTTGTTGCACCCGACCGAACTCGGTTGAGTCTTGAACCGATTTGGGATCAAAGTGTATCTGCATACTGATCTGATCATTTTTCTTCCTTTGGAACTGCTTAGGATGATTCTTGGAGGATGCAGTTCCATACTTTCTTTTATGAATATTAACTGGAAATGATGGAGTCACTCATTTCTTGAGTGACATTGCCATTGCTTGACTTATCTTGTTCAGTAGATTTAGGAATCCATTGTTGCTTCATTTGCTTCCGAATGTTGTCTACTTTGATTTTCTTTTCATCTTCAATTCTTTCTATATTCATACAATTTCTGTCTATATGACCAAGTTCTGTACATATATAGCACCTTATAGTAGTGTCCTTCTCCCTTAAGTGATGTCTTGCACAATTTATGCTAGTATGTCCATATTCTCCACAATAGTGACCTCTGCACTAGGTGTTGTAATCCCATCCAAATATGGCTTTCACAAGTTGTTCAGCTGGATTGAATGATTTGGATCTGCATTGGAATGCCTTGTGACCATGTTTATTGCATTTGTGACAGTTGCCTTCAAATTTTGGTTTTTCTTTGCACTCATTTGCTTTGTGACCATGCTGATTGCAATTGAAACATTTACCATTGAATTTTTCTTTTCCATTGCTCCAACATTTGTTTGATGTATGACCTAACTTTCCACAGTGATTACAAGTGGGTTTCTGATTCTTTTGGGTACTTTGTTTTGAAGATTCACCTTCTTCATTGTATCCAAGACCAGCTTTACCTTTTTGTCTATGGAGATTTTGCTCATTTTGCAAATTCAATTGATTCATATCTGCTTGGGATTTCATCATTCTTTCATTGACTTGCCTTTCAGAGATTAGGTCATTTTCCAAGTTTTCATTGATTTGTCTCTCAGTTCTCAGATCACTATGCAAACTTACATTGATTTGTCTTTCAGTGATTAAATCATTTCTCAAAATTTCATTCTCAGATCTTAGAATCATGATTTCTTCATTTGCATTAGATAGTTGTCCTATAAGATCTTCATGCTGAAGGGATAGATTATTCCTTACCTCTAAGTCTTCATTTGCTTTGTTTCTCTGTTCCAAAATTTCACATAACCTGATGGATTGGACTTCTTGTTCTCTTTTGAGCTTTCTTACCTCTTCTTGCAAAGATCCATTCTTTTCTAGAAGTTCTTTGATTGCCTTGTCAGCTTCTTCTGAACTACTTGATGGTAACAAATCTTCAATCTTTACTTCAACATAGTGATGGTCATTCATTTATCTTGCAAGTTCCTTTCTTCTTTTTAGGGATTGAGAAAGATGCTCCTTTGCTTCTTTGAGTTGAACCATGGCCACTTCTAAATCTAGCTTTTCATTTTCAATCACTTTCTCCAATCTGAATATCTCCATAACTTAGATCTTTGCTCAAGCTGTCAAACTTTGTCCTGAGAACCAAAAAGCTCTGATACCAATTGTTGGAAATATTCAAGATATAATAGGTTACTGAGAGGGGAGGGGTGAATCAGTAACAATAAAACTTTTTAAGTCAACCATATACAATATTTACTCATCTATCTTGCTACATAAATTTTTTTAAATATTAAAACCATATATGCACAGAGATTTGGTGACCCAGAAACCTTCCAAAAATAGAAAGTAAAACTGGGGTGGGGATGATACTCTCAAAGCTTCGTTACTGCAGTATGAAGTTGGTTAGTTAAGGCTTACAATGATCACTTTTGGTGATCTGCCCTGTTAGGAGCACAAAGGATTGCTAGATCCACCTTGTTAGAGGATTTACAAACATACTTTATAAGTATGCACTCTATTAGGAGATTTGTATAAAGACGGTTAAGTCTACCTTGTTAAAGGATTTACAAAAATGATTCACCTGTTAGGATGAACCAACAGATCAACTTACAACTTGACTGAGTTCTTTATTGTAGATCACATTTTGTGATTGATGAAATCATTTTTGCTCCTGATAGACCTTGCTGAGTATTCTTTTCTGCTGATGAATTCACACTATCATCCAGATATCTTGTATGTCTTCTTGAATATCTATGTCACTTCAATGTCTATAATACATTACATATATATATACCATTCCAATAATTATTCATGAAAGGTCGGCCAAACACAAGTAGACAAAATATAACTGAGTTGGCCAAATGGTAAAATAAACTCAAGTTCTTCAGACAGACTTAATGACCTTCTGATACGCGGCATCCACTACGTTACTCAGCATTGTCATGCACTCGGTAGAGGTAGGGGCTCGGTTCATACTAGTCATACAACGTTTCCTAGAACTCGGTAACCATTGGTGACTTGGTAGATATAGTGTCACTCGGTAGAAACTAACTTCTTCGATAGCCTCCTGAGCTTGATTATCACTGAGTGCTTCCTTACTCGGTCAACACTAAGTGCTTCCTCATTCGGTCAACACTGAGTGCTTCCTCACTCGGTTAACACTAAGTGCAACTTCACTCGGTTGACACTATGTCTTTGATGCTCGGTTTGAACTGTGTTGCCAGTGCTCGATCTGCACTATATTACTCGGTTTGAACTGTATTACTTGGTGTGAACTGTATTACTCGGTGTGAACTGTGAGATGAGTGTTTTCACTAACGGAAAATAACTTTATGCCAATAGAACATTATAGTCAACATCCTTGAATAATCATCCAAAAATAATATAAAGTATTTATCACCATAATAACTATCAATTCCAATTGGACCACACAAGTTAGTATGCACTAATTCTAGAATATCATTGGAAGTGTGTGTCTTGCTAGAGAAACTTGACTTCGTTATCTTATCGAGTTGACATTATTTGCACATAGCATTTTCAGATTTTTGCATATTTGGTAAGCCTCTTACTCTTTTCTTTCTATTTATTTTCACCATATTTTCAAAGTTTACATGGCACATCCTTTTATGCCCTAACCACACATCCTCAACTCTAGAAAATGAACATGTCTCAACTATAGGATCAAGGTAGAATAGATTATCTTTTGTTTGCATTCCTATTTGAATCCGATTACCTTCATCATCAAATATTTTGACCTTCCTTTTCTCAAATTTGAGCTTATGACTTGAGTTTTTAATTTGAGAAACACTCAAAAGATTATATTTAAGTCCTTGAACCCAATATGCATCATCATATTTGATCCTATCATTCAACATTAGAGATCCTTTACCTTTCATTGAGTATGGAGCATCACTGCCAAACTTAATTGTTCTACCATCATCCACTTCTTCAAAATTTTCAATATTACTTAAATTATTAGTAACATGTAAAATAAGGTTAGTTTGATTCCCATTCCATTCACCTTTTGGAACTTCTTTGATAGCAACATAGGCCATCTCAACTATTTTCTTATCATCATCAGAACTTGGCTCTATGTGTTCTTCTTCAATAATGTAGCATGACTTCTTGCCTTTGCCTTTATAATCCCTATGTTTCTTGTACTTATAATATTTCTTATCATTTTTACCATTTCTATCAAACTTGCCTCAATTAGGACATTTAGTAGCAAAGTGATCAAGCTTATTACAATTAAAAAAAATCAAGGGTTACCTCTTGATAGCATTCTTGAAAACAATGCTTTGATCTCATCAAGATGATATTTGGTTTTAGAGTTACTTTTTTCTTTTCTTTTCTTTTCTTTCTTTGAATTGTTGATGGTTAGTCAAGACTTGAAAGCGTTTCCCATTGTAACCATGCTGTTTTCATAATTGCTCAACTCAAAAGCAATTAACCAACCAACTAGACCATCAAGTGTCAAATCATTACTATGTATAGCTCTTACTTCTTGAATAGAAAAAACTATGATATCATAAATAAGCAAAAGAGTTCTCTAGATTTTACTTACAATTTTAGAGTCCAAGATGACACCTCTAGTCACTCTTATTGCACTCACAACATCTTTGATTTGGTTCACACATCATGCATCATTTTCACCTTATTTCATTCTCATGTCATCATACTTACCTCTCAAGATTTCAACTTTAACTCTTCTTATGTTGTCATCTCCTTCATGAACTAGCTTTAATTTATCCCACATTTTCTAAGCATTAGCACAATTCTTAATATCATCAAATTCAACATCAACTAGGATAGAATAAATATCAATCATCATTATGATTGTTCCTTTCATTTGTTTGATCTACAATCAATACATAGGTAGGTGTCACATATTTATTATCCAACCAATGTATGATATTATCACCAACACCTAAAATATGTAGTCTCATTGGGTCTTGCCATAGGAAAACTTCTCCTTGTTTATCTTTGGTGGCTCTCTTTTATGCATCTTGATCTTTTTCTCAAGTACCTTTAACTTATTTCTCCAAACACTCTTCTCTTATATTAAATTGTTAGGTAAATGAGAGTTGGGGGGGTTGGGGGGGAGGGGGGGGATGTGAATCAGTTATCTAGTTATCTCACAGTCCCTTCAAACATTTCATCACCATCAAAGAAACATAAACATCAACAATATTATCCTTAATACGTCCGATCACTTGGTGGGCATATTCAACATCAAACTTAAATCATACATCAGCTTTTTTCCCAAATTGTTCCTTTCTTTACCAACTTTCAATAAGTTTCAAGTTATTACCTAATGATATCTTAGTTATTAACGAGTTGTAGTAAACTATTAAAACATGAAAAATAAGTTAAAATACAAATAACATTCAAAAAATTATGACATCAATATTTAATGTGGAAATCTTGTTAAGGGGAAAAAACCTTGGGACCAACAACCCAAACATTTCACTCTTCTGAAGTGATCTTTGTTAGGAGATTACCTTGTTAAAGATTACATATACTTTGTTAAAACGACCTTGTTAGAGGATTTCACCAAAATATCATTTAGACCTTATCACTCCATGTATAGGACTAAAGCAAGTGTTTTAATTTAAAGGACTTACAAACACCACTAATTGATGCTAGCATATAGGATTTCACAAACTTGTTAGTTCCACTCAATACTTCCAAAATTTTCTTCTACAATGGTTAAATAGTAATATTATAACACAATTTGTTAAGAATATAGGATTCCACAAGCTTGTTAGTTCCACTCAATACTTCCAAAATTTTCTTCTACAATGGTTAAGCAGTAATAGTATAAAGCAATTTGTTAAGAATATAAACTACCTTTTCTTGTTCAGGTCTCGATCCTTTCTTTGTCTTTTACTCACTTGATTATTTATGTCTTCCATAAAATCTTCTTCTTCTCATCTCTCTACTTTTCTCAATTTACTTAGCTCAACACTCAGCTCTTTTCTCCTTCATCAACTTCACCCAACACAACCTACAATAAGATCCTTATCAATATTATCAACTCTTGATCAACATTATCATATCAAAATCATAATGAAATCATCAACCACTTTGAACCAACAACCTAAAACTATCTTGTTCTCCTCCTTAAATAGATTTCTCAATGCTTCTAAATCCTTCCATATTTTTGTTGATTAATCAACATCATCAATCTTAGGTTTACAACTAAATTACTTCATACAATGAATTTAGAAACATAGAAAATATAAATTTACATAGAACTTTGTGTCCATCCTTATTTATTTTCCTTCATCAGATTCTTCTTGAATTTTCTCCATCATTGATCTTGTAAGAAACCTTGACTCTCACATTAGACCTTCTTGAACTTTTCATATTTTCATTAAAAGCTAGCCTTAAATTCCAAGTTCTCCAACTTTTTCATCGTATTGTCACTTTGTAAATATTATAATTACTCAAGCAACATATAACCCAGTTAATACTAAATTTCTTGGGAAACACTACATTCTTCCTTCTCACAAATTGCTTGGGCAATATTATAGTCACTCAGTGGATACAATCTCCCTTCATTAACCTTGTGACTTAGTTAAGCTTGTGAACTTTAATACTTCTTTATAATACATGATTGTAAAATAATCAAACCAATACTACATAATCACTATCTAACTCATTCAAGTACCCATTGAATACCTTACATATCAACTCTAACTTCATCATACTTTCTTCAAATCCTCTTCATTAATCAAATGATATGGCACCTTCCTAAGTTAGCATAATGTTTAGTCAATTAAGAATTTGACATCGATAAAAATATAACAACCAATATGACATTTTTACATACTTCCATAGCATCATCACCTAACAATCTCCTCCTCATCTATTAGAATATCAATTGGGGATAACAATGTTTTCTAAATCAATATAAACTAGACATTATTATTACTCAAGAAACTAAAATGAATCAGGAAGAGTTTAATTGCTCTAAAAAAAGGCTGGGGTTTAGAGAAATCATTGTTAGCTCAACTATAGGGGCTTTAGGTAGTTTGGCTATTATCTAGAACCCTCATTCGGTCAACATCACTCCCCTCAAAATTAAAAGATATTGGATGTGTGCCCATATCATTTGTCTTGAATTTAATCTCCAATTTTCTGTAATTGACCTTCATAGACCTACTCCCATAGTGGAGAAAAGAGACCTATTGTTAGATATCGAATGTTTTCTATAGTTCCCTTAATTCCTCTATATTTTTGGAGTGGATTTAAATGAAATATCATCCTCCTTAGAAAAAAGAGGAGGCTTTTCTAAATTATTACAAGAAGCAATGAATTTTGATAATTGGATTTCCCGATTTGGCCTTCTAGAAATAAAATCTAAGGATAATTATTTTACCTAGAACAACATAAGGTAGGTATTTAGTCAAATAACTAAGAAGCTAGATATGTTTTTCATATTAGGAAATACCCCTATAGAAATTTCTCATCTAGAATTAGAAACTCTTCATTCTCTAGGTCTTATCACTCCCTGGTTCTTTGAAACTAGATTAGGTAATATTGTAGCCATAAATCTATTTAAATTTGAACAAACATGGCTCAAAGATGAATTATTTCTCAAATTTACTAGAATATTGGTGGGTAAGCTTAGAAGTTTTAGGCTCCAAAATATATAAGATGGTTCAAAAAATCAAAATAATTAAAGAAAACCTTATCAAATTGAACAAAAGGAAATTTGGCACCATCTTTTCTCTTAAGGTTGAGATAGAGTCAGACTCAGCAACTGTGTGCTCAAAATTCATAAAGAGAAGAATGGATGTTCAAGTCGATATCTCAAGGAAAAATACCTTATACTAAGATTGGAATACATTCTAGCTAAAGTGGAAATCTTTTCGAAACATAAATATAGAGAGACTTGGTTAAAGGAAAGTGACATAAATACCAAATTTTTCCATAATAGTACTAAATTAAAAAGGGTTAACAACAAAATTTCAAAGATAAAAAATAATGAAAATACTCTATTAGAAAATCCCTCAGATATTTCCTCTGAGGAGGTATTCTTCTTTGAAATAATCTTAAATAATTTGGAAGGATCATCTCTAGATTTTCAATCTTCCTTCCTTAATTAAATTCCAAAACTAATAAGGGAAGAACATAAAAAACCCTTATTAAGTAAATTTTTTAAGGAGGAGGCCACAATTTCCCTCTCTTAGATGGATCTTGATAAATCGCTAGGGCCTGATGATTTTGCAGCCCATTTTTTTCAAAAATGTTGCCATGTTTTTGGGTGATGAGGTCATGGAAGCCTTTTAGGGCATTAGAAATTCTAGAAGTCTTCTCAAAGAGGTTAACCAAACCTTTCTAGCACTTATTCCCAAATAGGGTTTTGTAGAAAGGACTACTGACCAATTGCACTTTGTAATACTCCATATAAATTATTTTCCAAAATGTTTGCCAACTAGATGCTTAAACTTGTTTCTCATCTCATTAGTGAGGAGTAAGTAGGTTTTTTCCTAGGTAGATCTATCTATGATGGGATAATCATTTCTCAAGAACCTATTATCTCTTTTTAGTATAATGGTTCTCCAAGTATCGTAATTAAATTATATATTAGTAAGGCTTATGATAAATTTGATTAGAGATTCCTTTGCAAATATTTGCAAGCCTTTGGTTTCTCTATTCAATGGATCAAATTGATCTTCGAGTGCATCTCCACTCCCAAGTTTCTTGTCTTGGTCAATGGAACCCTTGAAGGTTTTTTTATCACCATTTCTGGGCCTCAGATAGGGGACCCTATTTCACCCTTTCTCTTTATCTTGATATTTGAAGCTCTAGGAAGGGCTTTTTGGTATTCCAAATCTACCCATTCCCTTAAAGGTATCTAGTTGGCCAATGAGAAAGACCCAACTACCCACCTAATAGCCTATGAGGCCTTATCCCGACCCATCATAGTACAATCCATATATTGTTATTTTGATACTTCATGACTCAATATGTCGAGACATTGTCAGATAGACTGGACATTATTATGTTATTTTATGTCATGTGATGTTTTACTTTAAGATGTTTAATTATGAATTTAATGTTTTATGAACATGTATACCGATGATGAAGTACAATAAGTGAATGCAGAATTAGGAATATGATTAACACCTTGATTATGCAATTTTTAATGGTTAAATATATGAGCATAAATGAGATAAACAGTTATTTATATGAAATATTGATGTTTTAATTTATGTGATTATCTTAATGAGTTTTGAATATGTGCATGTGATTTTTTTCGAGCTACTAATGTGTGAAATGAGTGCACAGGATTATTAGCCGAGAAATCTAATAGAGAATCAGAACTTGACCCTATGTATAGTTTGTGAAAACTAGGGCTGAGTCTAATAAAAGATGTAGACCTTGTTGTTTTGTATTTCATTTATATCATAAATTAAATGTGTGTATCATTCTATAATCATTAAGTGTTATTGTTTTGTAACAATGATCTTATAGTGTCACTTGACACTTACGATTCATGTATGCATTTTGGCATGATAATTAGGCTTAGTGGAGTAACCTAAAAATTTGAGCTGGACTAGGTTAGTGACCTAATACTGATTAGTTATTAATTGAGATTAATTACCCTAATCAAAGTTTATTGATAAATTTTCATTCTTAGAGTTTTTAGAAAGTCCAATTATTTCAAACAATTTAATAGGTCCCTAAATAGTCCCAAAGGCAAAAAATAATGAAAACTAAGTACCTAAGGGGTATATATATGGGTTGGGGGCATTTTTCACTCTTCTAGCCCCTTTTGTTGACTTTGGTGACCACCCAAATATCCCATTTTTGCTTTAGTGCGAAAAGTGGAGTTTCACCATGAGTTGTCAAGTTATACCCCACCATGAGGTTTTTTTTAATGATAGGATTGAGTTAGAAGACTCTAGAAGCCTTTAGTCAAGAGGAGAGTTATTGCATTTTGTAGGTGGTTGAGTTGGAAGCCTATTTAGTGGTAGATTTAAGAGTGGAAGATTATTCACCCAACCTCTAGATTTAGAGAGAAAAGTCAAGATTGAAGGAGAAGGAAGGATAGCTCTTCTCAAATTTTAGTTGCCATAATCGTATTGTGAAGGTAAGAATCCTTCAAGCTCGTGTCTTCATGTTTTGTTTCATTTCTTAAGTAGGTTTTTGCATATGTGTGTGTTCATGTGTTTGATGAACATGTTTGTGATAGGATTGTAATGGGTTTTCTTTAAATGTTTCCCTTCATGTTTTATATTTGATTTTTGAGGGAAATTTGTAAGGGATGTTTTGGAATTACTCACCTTGGATATGGTAGAAGTGGCCATGTACGAGAGGAGGGCTTCAATTAGACTCCAATAGTGTAGAGTCTCTCCTCATGACAAGGAGAGGGAGAGAGTAGGGTGTTATGGGCCCCTACTCATCAGTACAAACCATGTTTTGTGTTTTTGAAATTGAGGAATAAAAGAACAAACGTTCTTATGATTATAGCCTTGAAAGGGCATCTATTATGGTGTTGTGACTGACTTCTCCTGTCTGAAAAAATCCACCTTCTATTGTTTGTCTCCTGGTCAATTTCATTATCTTCATGGTTATCTTGATGAAATTTCAGACTTCATAGTGGCTACCTTGTTATGAAGCCAAGCATAAATTTAGAGTTGTTATTTCAATTCAAATGTGTTGGGAGATTTCTCCTTAGGATAATGATCCTGTATAAAAAATTTATTGTTAAACTTATCTTTGAAATGATTATGATCTTATGTTTTCTTCCTTGGTTCTTTCCCGAGGGAGTCCTCGAATTAGATGAATAAAATAAAAATGGAGTATTTTGCATTCATATGATATTCCGTGTGATTAAATTTATATGCATATGTTGTTCAGTAAATGGATGCAATGATGTTTTATCTTTCTTGTGATATTCTTAATGTTTAAATTTGTATTCATCAATTAAATTGTAATTAGAGGAAATGATGATAAATAAAGTTAAGCAATTCAATACCAAAACTATGTAGTGCCTACCCCCGTTCACATCTTTTCTGGACATATTGTTGCTATTATTATCAAACTATGATGGATTAGTTTTATGGTTGATGGATTAGTGGTATTGTTTTGACACTACAGACATTATGTTATGGATTCAGTTGGTATATGATGAGATCATTTAGACTTTACATTTCATGCATACATGATGATCATTATATTATTTTCAGTTATTGATGATTAGTTAGATGGTTTATTATCTCATGTGTTTTTATTATGGATACTTACCCCATACTTGCATGTGTATGGTGTGCGTGTTTTCTTATTGTATGGCATTTTTGATGTGGTTAAGGAAGGGAGTCGTAGTCACCTGCTTAGTCAGGATCTACATGATACACCACTTCCTGCCATTGTTTGTTTAGCTGAGCATTATATATTGTATGTACATGTATGGTTTTTCTATAGGTTGCAGGTATCGGGTATCGACTTCCCTGAATTGCCAGGATCAGCATACCCTATTATGCTATCTCAATGATAAGAGAAGGGAGATAAATTCTCAAGTCCAAATCTCAAAACCTTAAGCCAATTGTCCTAGTGAGGTAGGACAAGTATCTAGATATTTTACCCACTGAATGTGTCAGATGACATAATTTGTGATTTTTAACCCTTTGGACTGATTTTGTGTGAATTGCTCTATGATGGGTTTTCATATTTTATCTTGGAGGTCTATGGTGAATTTTCTATTAATTAAGTCCTAATAAATAGATTTAATTAATAAATTAATTATTTAAGAAAATTAATATAAAATATCATGGTCTTTGATATTTTGATTATAATTAATTAAATGAGAATTAATTGAGGAAAAAGGGATTAAATAAAAGAAAATTAGAAATTAAAATTAAAAAAAATAATAAAATAATAATAAAGTAATAAATAAGTAATAATAATAAAAGTCATAAGAATTAAAATGAAAGTTATAAAGATTTAAATAGAAATTATATAAAAAAGTGAATTGGAGTTATAAGCTTGCATGGGAATTAACACACTTTTCTATTTCTCAAGTGTCAACAACATGGAGGTTTGTGCATCAATTAAGCACATGGTGTCTACAACTCTATGACTCATCAAAAAGGTTGGAAAAGACCCATGCTTAGTTGGTGACACCTTCTAGCTGTTTCTAGAGGCATTCTAGATGTTTCTTGAGAGTTCTTTATATTCAGGGCATTCTTAGAAGCATAGATATAGCGTTTGGAGTGCAATTGGAGCATTGGAGGATTCGAGGACTCTGAAGAAGGGAGCCTGCTCTGCAGGATTTCTAAGGAAGAGCAAATTAGCATTAGAATTCGGGTAGATTCTTGTGATTTTACTTATGCTATTTCCGCATCTTGCATTCCCTATCTTCTTCGTGTCTTCCATATGTATTCAGAGGATACTTCCTATTTTTATTGTATGCATTCTCAATATGGGTAATTAATTTATTTGAGAATTCTATATGCATAAATTTGAAAAGAACATGGGGCTAGGGTTTAGATTCATAGTCAAGCCCATTAGATTATTGGAAATTTTTGAGATCAAAGGTTTATGGAGAAATTTTGAAGATTGAAATTTATTTATATATATTTTGTCAATTTGCACACACACACACACACACACACACACACACACACACACACACACACACACACACATATATGCAATTATATATATATGTATACATGTTCATATGCTGTGATATTTTTAATTCTGCATGTATATACACACACACACACACACACACACACACACACACATATATATACCTTCATATATATATATATATACACACACACACACATATGTATATATAATATATATTTGTTAAAAAACCGAATAATAAATTCTTAGGCGAAAATGTTTTAAGAAACGTTAAAACCAAATCGCAAAACCCGAATGGAAATCGCGTAAGCGATTTAAAAATAAAATTAAATTATGCATTAAGTGGGGGGGACGAGACCCGCGCCCCCACTGTGGTCGCAGTGTACCACCATTGTAGGTACTGTGACAACAGGGGTGCGCAATACCATTGACGTCGCAGGCCCTGCGACCGTAGGGTCCTGCGTACCGGCGGTTGTTATATATAAATGTGTTTATAACATTTGCCATATGTATGATGTCGTTTTTAATTGTTAATAAAATTCTATGTGTTAAAAGGTATAAATCAAATTTTTTAATTCGATTTTGTATAATGTAATAAAAATTTATATATTTATATATGAATTTATGTATATATATTTAAATATAAATATAAATATATATAAGTATATATATAATATGTAAATATGATTAATAATAATTTAGTTTATAATTATATAACTGATAAATGATTTATATCAAAGGTTCATTTCTTTTATAATGGTGTAAATTAATTGTTAAGTATATGAAATTTAATTGTTAGTTTGGTGGGAGACGTTTTCAATCAAGTTTACAATTGGAAGATGGATTTTAAAGAATACTTATATTCATCCAAAACGTACGAAATGTTCCTCCATTCATTCTTTAAATTTGGGAAATGTAAACTGAGACTTTTAAATTCAAGTTTGTAAACTTAGCAAAACCAAAACATGTGTTTGCATTGTGTATTCTTATGCTATTGTTTTGGGTTTTGGGTTGACTAGTGTTGACCATTTATAGGACGTCTACCAGAGGCTTGGGAGTTATGTGAATGTGATGACATGATGATGTTTTTAATCTCGGTCTTTATAAACCCAACCATGGTTATGTGATGGAATGCTCTATGTATTGGATTTAATTATTGATTGTTATAGTTGAGATTCTTATGTGTGAGACACTTGACTTAACCATTATTTTTGGCCATCGATCAATTATCCTTGGTTATTTTCTAGTCACCATGATGGGGCTGTAATGTGGATTTATTCTTGATGATGTCATAATGTGACATGTTTGACTCAACCATTTTTGGAGTCTTCGATTAGTATGATTGAGATATATTTTGGTTATTGAGAACCATTGGATACTTTGATTATCAGTGATACTTCAGTTGCCAATAGAGAGCTGTTGTGATCATGATTTTCTATGGATGTTTGCTCATGGAGATTTGATGCTTTTATGCATATTTGATGATTTTATTATGGATTATCTTTTGTGATTTTGGGATTTATGATTCCATGAGCTTAGGGTAGGATATCTACATGTAGTGATGAGAAGTGGCTTGCAATGGGGGCCGAAGCCCTAAGAGGCTGCCAAGGTAACTCATTGTAAATTGGATTAATAAGTGATAACATTCACACCTAATACTGACTGAATGAACCTAAAAAGATAAGTGTTTTGTTCTCACCCATGCCTTGAGTGCTTGTACAGGCTAGGATGGGAGTAGTGAGAATGCATGGATGCGACCTTGCATTCTGTAGTATGCCTCGTCAGTATGAGAGGATACTAGTGGCCGCATGAGATCAGTATGGACCCGTGGAGTTTAGCTAACTGCCAGGGTAACTTGTACGTGATAAATGCGATGATACTTTCTTGCTTGCACAGTAGGTTCCTACATGTCATTGTGTGCCTTTGGGGATTAGATGTCAAAATTTGTGTTTGGAACCTTTGAGTTAGTATAGTTTTAGGATTCCTGGACTTATGGAGATTTGTGTTATGGATAGCCTATTTGGGACTTGAGATTATCTCCTCAGCACGGTGGGAGTGGACCACTTAGGTACCACGCGGTTGGGTGGTAGTGTATTTTTCCACTCTTATCATTTGAGATTCATTGAGACATCGTGGCTGATGCATCCTTCGTGATGGTGGATATGTATCCTTTCATTGATGATTAGCATATGTTAGATGTTGTTATCTTATGTTAGATTACTTTCTACATATGATGTTGTATATGTTAGGAGTGACATTCCTACTATGTTAATACCGATGATCTCTTCGGTGATTTGGGATGTTATGCACGGAGGGATGGCTAGGATCTACGATGGTCTAATGATGCTATTAACGGTTGGGAGGAACCATGCACTTAGTTTATTATGTTTGATCTTTATGATGGATGTATATGTCTTCTATCATGTGTATCATGTGATTATCTTTACTTTGATGTATCATGTATTAGAATAGGATGATGTACCTTATTCTACATATGTATATTCTTTGAGCTTGTCATACCCTATGACATGTACAGTGGATGATTGAGCATTTGATATGTTATGTATAAACATTGGACTTATCATTATTATTTCATGTGGATGTTATACTTGATGGATTCATGTATGTTAGATGTTTTTAGATGTAATTCAACGTTAAGGGATATTAAAGAATGTAATCTGTTATGTATGTTTACTTTTAGATGGACATTTCTAGTGCTTCCGTTATTGTGCATAAGATATATGTGGTATTTACTTTCATGAAAAAAAAAAATGCTACCAAACTTAGTGAAATTATAGGTTAATTCTTTGGATCCCTTGGTGGGGCATTACAAACTATGTTAAGAAAATTTGATTATTTGAATGATAGATTATCTTGTATTTTATAATAGTTGGAACAAAAAATAGCCCTATGTGGATAAATAAGCAAAACATTAAACTCTACGTTATAATCAACTTAGAAAAAAAAAGTTCCCTTTGGTTAACTAAGTAGATTTAATAATTCAATACTTAGAAAAATAAGGGACTAAAAAAAAAAAATCCCCTTGTCATGAAAATTCGATTATTTGAATGATAGATTATCTTGTATTTTGTAATAGTTGGAACAAAAAATAGCCCTATGTGGATGAATAAGAAAAACATTAAACTCTATGTTATAATCAACTTAGAAAAAAAAAGTCCCCTTTGGTTAACTAAGTAGATTTAATAATTCAATACTTAGAAAAATAAGGGACTAAAAAAAAAAAAAATTCCCCTTGCCATGAAAATTCGATTATTTGAATGATAGATTATCTTGTATTTTGTAATAGTTGGAACAAAAAATAGCCCTATGTGGATGAATAAGCAAAACATTAAACTCTATGTTATAATCATCTTAGAAAAAAAAAGGTCCCCTTTGGTTAACTAAGTAGATTTAATAATTCAATACTTAGAAAAATAAGGGACTAAAAAAAAAATATTTTCCTTGCCATGAAAATTCGATTAATTGAATGATAGATTATCTTGTATTTTGTAATAGATGGAACAAAAAATAGCCCTATGTGGATGAATAAGCAAAACATTAAACTCTATGTTATAATCAACTTAGAAAAAATCCCCTTTGGTTAACTAAGTAGATTTAATAATTCAATACTTAGAAAAATAAGGGACTAAAAAAAAAATATTCCCCTTGCCATGAAAATATAACTTGCATTCAAAATTCAAAACTTAGAAAAAAAAATATGGGTCTTGAGAAAAATTTTCATCCTTAGAGCAAAAGCTCTCTGTCTTTTGTATGAGGAAAACTTAAATTCCCCTTACAATAGAGCATATTCCTTAGGATTGCCTCTAATATCTTATAAACATTATTTCAAACATAAGTTATGTAATTATAAAATTTAATAATTTTTTAAAAAAAATACATATATAATAAATCAAAAAATCCTAAACCCGCCCACTAAACTTTTTGACATAATTATATCCAATCCTTCTCAAACCTAGGCATAGCGTATATGACTAAAAGTACATTAAATGGGTTGAATTTTTTTATAATAAAAAAACCCCACATAACTCTATGGTTGGGCACTTTAAATGCATCAGTGGTTGCTTTTGAATGGAGGGGAGGGGGCATGTTTTGGATGAAGGCACTTTTAAAGTGCTAAGGAAGACGGGAAACCCTATGGTGCCACCCATTCACATGCCTTCCTAAGTCAACAAGGGTGGAGTGGGGTAGTGCACCCATGTGGAAGGAGAGGGGTGGGGAAAGGAAGTAAGGGGTTGGGGTTAGTTTAGGTAGAGTTAGGGAGTTAGTAAGGGGTTAGGTTAGTAGGAATTTTAGTAATGTTTTTTTTGAAATCAAATTTTAGATTAATAATTAGTTTGGAGTTAGTAAGTTAGTGTTTTTACTCTGTATTAATTTAATTATAGGGATATTTAAGGTTAGTGTAGTTAAAGTTAGTTGTTAGTAAGTAGTGTAAAGATTAGTTATTTAAGTTAGATGTTAGAATATGTATTTTAGGATTTGATGTTAGTAGTTAGTGTTAGATGTAAGATGATGTAGGAGCATCCAGAGGTATAAGGGCAATCCTGTGTCACCCAAAAAAATGTACTTAGACTTAGTTTCTGTTTCATGTCTTTACATTTTTGGATACCCATTTGGCTCAAATAAAGGTTCCAACTCTCATAGTTCAACTATCAGTGCGTTTGAAAATCTCAAAAAAATAGGAGCATGTATTTGGGCCATCATTTTGGTAAACTAGAAGGTGTGAATTGGCCAGATGAATTTAATCATGATTTAGAGCATTCTAGAAAAGGAATCAGGTCAATAGGCCCCACGGTTTGAAAGTTATTGCAGTTTTTTGGGTTTTGGAGACCTCCTAAGAATGCTTCAAAGTTAGGTTTGGGGCATTAAATGACCTCAAAAAGGGTCAAAAAATGGGGGATGAGAGAAGCTTGTCCATAGGGCTATAGAGCGCTTTGAGAGCTTTCCAAAAATCTAAATGCTTCATCAATCGGAGCTAGGTTCAAAAGTTATGCCTCCTAGAAGTTCAGTTACGATTTCTGGATTCTTCTAGATTTGCACCGACTTCTAACGTAGCTTCCGAAACCTTCTATTTCGTCGGTGGATGCCTACTAGCACTTTCTAGAATGTACTCCTAGTCCTTAACCCTCCGGGGTCTATTTAAGGAGATTTCTGGCATTGTAAAAGGCAGTTTGGAGTGGAGTTTGAGAGGAGGTGCTAAAAGGAGAAATATTCTCCAGATTTATGCTATTGTAAGCCCTTAAGGCATGTTTTGAAGTTTATTTTCTCTGTACTATTTGTACTAGCATATTTTCTCAGTTAATATAATTTTCCCTTTCTGTTGATTCCATTCTATTCTTGGGTTGTGTCCCCATCATAAGAAAATTAGATAGTTTTATTATTTTAATTTATTTTAAATTTTAATATTTAGAATTGCAATGTGTTTTAATTGTTAAGATAGGATAAGTTAGATAAAGTTTATTTTAGTATTACGTGTCTAGATTTTTAATTAATTTTATTTAATTTATCTATTTTAAATTATTAATAAATTAATGTAAGTTAATTAGTTTTAGTTGTAATTTATGTTTTCTAGTAGATTTAGTGGATTGGTGGTTTACGTAGGGAATATTGAAAAGTAAATAAAAGTAATATATTGTTTTAGATTAATTTAATTAAATTAAAATATAAATTATTTTTTCATGTAAGGCTTAATCAATATTAGTAATGTTTAGGATGCAATTGATAACACTAAAATTATTAATACTAATATAGTGAAACTTAAGATTGATTTTTAAAGATGAGTTAGTTAGGGTGTTTTATTGGGGTCTAATATAAATATAAACAAATCTTGAAATCAATTAAACAAGGAATGATAAAATCCTACACGAGTATTTATACCACTAAAATAAAGTGTTAAGGTATTGTTAGGGGAAACTATATCTGTCTTTCAAACAAACCTATAGTTTAATTTGTGAAACAAACATATCGAATTATATCGAAAACCTAATGTGACTTATGTATGTCTTTAGTCAACTGGTATTAAAATAGTACATTTAATTAACTTTAAAAAAAATTCGTGTGTTTTTGCCTCATATTTTGGGCATGACACAGCCCTTATTTTTACTATGCCAGAACTTTGGAAATTTATTGTGAAAATACTTTCAAGTGTGTTGTATTGTTAGGGTTCATTCTTTATTTGTCATCAGTTTACTAAAAAATAACCCTAACTTGATTATTTTTTCCCTAGCCTAGTTTGAAATTCTTGCCCTAGTAGGATAGTCTGGCATCCTAAGAACTATGTCTTTACCATGTCATAGAAGAATTTCCCTAAATCCACTATCAATTTTAAAATTACCCTAGGTTTAAGGTTTAAGTGAGAGATTGTATGCCATTTCCATATTTTCCATCAAGTGATACAATCTTACGATTGGGGTTTCAAGCATCTAGTCATAAGCTTAAGTTTTCTCTCTCCCGATGTTATGAAATGTAGACTAGTGGAGGATCATAAGGGTAAAGTGTTGAGTCCCCCAATCTTACGATATATCATGGTTGTAGCATCGCTAGTGTTTGTTATAAAGATTCCAATCTTACGATCATCCTTTTGTTATATCATCTTAAGTATCTCATGGGAAGTGTTGAAGTTAAGTCTTAAGATGTTATGATAAGATGATAACCATGGGATTGTAAAGGCAAAGATGGAGACTATTGACCATAGGGAGGATGGAGGATCATGAGATTGTTAGTGTTCCTGGGAAAACTTTTGAGGCTATACTAAGAAAATGATCGTAATATTGTAACGAAGGAAATGTTAAGTGATATAGTGATGCAAAGTGGGGCCAAGCATATGAGCATAATATTTTGAGACACATGGAAATTGATATCTTTCAATGCTACAAAAATTAGTAGATCATAAGATCACAAGGGAAAATCATGAGCTTTATGAAGATACAAAATAATGTGATCGTAAGATCATAAAGATAAAAGTTAAATCTCCTAAGGCTACAATGAAAAAAGGAAACAACTAGTGTATGGTCAAGAGGTAAAGGTAGCAGTTAAGAGGTAACTTCTAAAGTTACAAAGTGAGATAATTGACTATGATCACAAGATCATAAGATAAGAATAGTTGAAACTTGATGCTACACTAAACTATGCTCGTATAATCATAAGGGTTTACATGTAAGGGAACAAAGTTACAATAGAAGGTCAATTAACCAAAATCATAAGATTGTAAAGCAAGAGAAGGAGAGATCCGATTTCATGAAAGGCCATGATCATATGATCATATGGGATAAGATGCATGTTGGTGATACTAGGAAAAGGTGTATAAACTATTCAATGTAAATTCATGGCTCTAGAAGATGACTTTGTTTTTAGTGTTATGATCTTATGATGAGTTGTGTCTTATAGGATTATGAGAAAATCAAGGGACCTCTTCAAAGACATGAAAATGGTATATCATAAGATTGTAAAGATCATTTTTCAAGCTATGAGAATGTGATAAGGTTGATTTCTAAGTGATCATAAGATCGTAAAACCAAAATTATCTACATAAGATGATACAAAGGGATTACATTATAAAGTGGATTGTAAGATCACAAACCCTAAGTTTGACATGAAAATTAATTTTTTCTTTTTCAAGCTAGAAAATGACAGAAAGCCCATAACCAATAAAGTTTGAGTAAAGCACAGAAAATTATGAGTTGGAGAGTTATGTGGATGCTCCATTTGAGGTGAGAGATATCACTAAATTTAAAGCTTGAGCATGCATGATATTAATGCACATAGAAGGTTGATGAAGTAAAAACAACATAAAAACATTCTCTAGACAAGTAATAGGTTACAATTTGCAAAGAGAAGAGATTTCTATAAGTTGCAAAGCTTTTAGTGCAAAGGATTATTATTTTTAGTGCGAATTACAGAGTTTTCTAGTGTTTCAGTCTACAGCAAGATGTCTAACAAGGAGGTTGAGGAAATTCAAGCTACAAACATGGAAGTTGTAGAGACTTCTACGTCAAAAGGAGGAAAAGAGGTAGAGGAAACCAAGCCGATTTGCACATGAATGGATCAAGTTAATGCCTAAATCTTCAAATGCCATCTCTATAAATGACCATGACTTCTGTGACCCTTATGCTTTCTGTAGGGATGCTATATGCCTTGGTGTTAATGGATATAAATTGTTCAAGCACTTCTATCACAATAGAATGGATAAAATGTTAGAATCACAATAGGAAAGGTAAACTTCTTGGGTGGTGGTGGTGTGGGGGGGGGGGGGGGGGGGGGGGTAAATCAATAGTTTAAACTTGGACCCATAAAACTTTTACCACACATCCATCTCATACATTCAACGAGTAAAATGGAATAACATGTAAAGCATGTACATCTAGAACATGTAAAACATATAAGAAATCACACACATATGACACCAGATATGATTATGTAGAAACCCTCCAAGTGAGAAGGTAAAATAGGGGTGGGGATGACACTCACAAATCTTCACTACTATAGTAATAAAGTGTATCCAATGAAGGTTACAATGTTTTGATCATGAGACATGATCTACCCCATGAAAGGTCTGCCCTATTAAAGGCTTACAAAGACTATTAGGTCTCACCTTGTTAGATGATTTCAACACCCTGTTAGAAGTGTGCCTTGCTAAAGGACTTTAACTCACAACTAAGTAAGCACCCTATTAAAGGATTTCATATAGCCTATTAGGACTACTCTAATAAGAGATTTTGATCATGAGGTTAGCACTTGATTTCTTGATAACAAATCACCTCTAAACAATATCTTCTTGATCCTTCTTGATTAGATGTCTCTTTGTTGTAACCTTTTCTCTATCCTCTATTCTGTTCTAATTGGTTCTACAATGTAGTTTCACTTCATAGCTTCAAAGCCACCATGAATGCTTTATTTTGCACATGCAAACTATTCTCTTCACTCCTTCTACACCTTACACACTTGGTAAAGAGTTTAGGGTTTGTCCTCCTTATGAAGACTTAGGTGACTTAGGGTTAGGTATGAATCTACAACTAAGATTTATCCATTTTGTTGCTTAATCCTTCTCATTTTCTAATTGGCTGCATGCAATTACATAGGGAATCCAACTTGAGATTTGTTCTTATCTCCAAAATATCAAAATTCAATCTTAAGTCAGCTCAAAAATGGTTTACATAGTTGTTTGTTCCTTTACAAACAAATATGTCAAAACTCTCTTACTTGACATCTGAAGTCTTTGATGCTTGGCATATGATGAGAGCATTTTATGTCCCAAATTATACCATATTTTAGCCTTCATATAAACCTTCAAACTCATTTTAATCCCCTTTTTATATTTCATTTTCTCCTTAAATGTTGCATATGATCTAATATTTATGTGTAATATTTAATATAGTTATTAGATAGAATATGAATAAATAGATGAAATTGTATTTATCTAACAAGTTGATAATACATTATGGTTCTTCCTGTCACCCACTATGCATCTTCCTGTAGCTCTTTCATCAATATAAAACTCCATCAACTCTTTGAAATAAGATGTATTTGTTGCACATATCACCCACCTTGCATAAATATGTGGAAAGGGCATTGAAGATTGGTGGAGGATGCATTTTCTAGCTGTATAGGTTTTAATGAACATATTAACTATAATATTTGTTGTAGACTTCATATGTATGACATGAATATAAATGAGAGTTACATGCCAAAGGATGGGAATAAAGCTGGACCAAAGATTGATAATTGCTAAGTATTCTCAAGAAATGGGTGTATGAATCATGTGAACAACATACCTGTCAGCCAATTTGCTCCATATTTGCACTTTGTTACAACTGAACTATTTTCGAAACCATAGCTCAGAAACAATGGATGAAAATAAGATTTGATTTAATATCAACCACTACATGGGATATGCATAGGATACACATTTTTTTGTGGATGTTGGAATTCACATGCTATTATTTTATTATAAAAAATTGTTTATATTTACGGGAGGTGGTGTATAATATTCATCCTCCTATTTTATTGGTTACGGGCCACAACTAAACCATGCTATTTTAATACAATATTAAATAACATTTGTTATGATCTCGAAGCTATATATATATATATATATATATATATATATATATATATATATTAGCTTGAGCAGAGAATATGTAATGAATTTTTTTTTTGATCAATTACATAGACCTTGCATGATCAAAATTTCTTAAGGAGGAACTATTTAAATTTCACCACTCAACAAACTGATGAGGAAGGGTCCACTCTGTAGAATGTTGGTGATTTCAGTAGCTTACATTTGGGTTGTTTGAGTTCTTTAATAGAATAAGGTTTTTCTTCATTTCAATAGTTAGTTTCATAAATAGTACTGTAGATAGATTAATATTATAGTTGGGTAAGAAAAATTATCACGTTTGCATTATTATACAGATTATTACTAATACGTAGCATATTCTAAATTTGCTATTATATTAAGAGATGAATCAATATAGCAATATCAAATTTATATTAGTAAATTATTATATTAGATTAGTTATATCCCTAGTGTTGGTATTAGTTCTTCTAGATTAGTTGAATTTGTGATTTGTTACATTTGTCATCCTCATAGTTGTTAATGTTTATTTATGTTTCTAATGTTCCTATGACTAGGAAGTGATAGTTCTCGTTGCTAGGGTTTCTTTAGTTTTCCATAGATTCAATTTTGCATGTTGTAGTTGCATTCATAATCCCTCATCTCACAACTCTCACCCCTTGATGGCATATTGCTCACATACCTTTCGTAAGCTTACACTCTTGGATTGACACGTATAGACCAGTTGAACTTCATCATAAAATTTTTAATTATTTTGTTATTATTTTTCCCAGTGTTGGCCTATCAACATACACTAATCTTTATTCTGACTCGATATCTATATTGCTAGGCATCCACTATTCACTCAACTCCTATGTCACTTGACATATACTATCTGCTCGGCACTTGAGTGACTCAACACATGAGTGGCTCAACACTCACTATAACTCAGCATGGTCTAACACATAGATGTTGTGCTTGGCATGTACTACTTGTTCAACATAAACTAAGTAAATAGCTTAAGTGTGTTGACACTCACTTTTCAAAACCAATTTGAGATCAACAATCTCCCCCTTTGACATGAGTGTCAAAAACACTTGAGTATATATTATCGTTCTCAATCTTACGAACATAACATATCACAATTTGACTTATATACAAAACTTCAAAATTTCCAAAATTTTTTAATGACTTATATACCTCAAAGTTTATAACTCCCCCTGAGTTAATATGTCTATTCTGTAGCCAAAATTCTATACTCCTACTGAGTAAATGTGTCTTAGTTGATATACTTTAAATTCATGCCCCATTTTGCTGATACTCTTTCATCTAATACTTCTTGTATTTTGATGCTTCTCCCTCTTTGCTTGCTCTCCCTCATTTCTCACTTTCCTTATGTCTCCCCCATTCTCCTATTCTTCCCAAAATGTTTCTCCCCCTTTATCTTATTCTCCCCCTTTTTGACACTTATGTCAAATGGGCTATACACTTATTTTATGTTTTTCTAGAAAATATTTTATGGACATCCAATATTATTTTGAGAGCTATATCTCAGTTCTCACATGCTCCATCCAATGACTTGATTTGGATTGCTAGCTTAACAACAAGGTGAACTAGACCATCTAAGGTAGAAAGATTGGTCTTTCTTCATTAAGGTTTCAACATAGCCTAGCTCCTTATGCAAAATTTCCATATGGGGGGTGAGTGACCTAGATGCTAGTTAGTTTGGCCCTGATGCTAGCCTCATCTATTGTCAATATAGCTAACTGACTCTGGGTTTGAAGCAATGTTCTGAAGTGCTTCTCACCTTGAGCTAGATTCATTAGTATTTTTGCACTTGATGCAGTAATTTGGCTCTCCAAACTCAGAATGTGACTTCTAGTCTCTTGGGTGAAGAGTAATGGATTGCACAATTTAGTGTACAATGAGAATATATTGTCAAGTACCTTCTACACATCCTCAACCTTAGTTGCCAATGCAACTTGTGTTAGTGCTATGTCACTTGATATCTTTTTATTCACTTTGTTTTGGAATTTTTTCCCTAACCAATCAAGTAATTTTGGATTAGTATCTAGGTATTCATTACTGACCTTCTCCACTATATCCATTAGTTGTTCCATTAGTGGCTTTCTCTCATCTGGAGTTGGCAAACTAAATGCATCTAAAAAGATGTCTTTAATATCTTGTAGTGCTTTCTTTTGCCTATGCTCCCTTCTAAGCATTTCTTGATGCTTTTTCCTTGCTAGGGCTTGTTCTAGTATGCCCATATGTTCTATGGTCATGATATCATAATCATATTTTGGAAAAATTATTTCTTCATCAAGGCTCACATCTCCATATTAAATTACTTCTTCAACCTTTGATGAACTTGGGCTCGACATTGAGATCTGCAATGGTGTAGCATCCATGCTCGGCTTCTAAAGAGTATGAATTGATGGAGTGCTAGATACTAGTAAGGTTACTAGGGCTTAAATAGTTGTTTGCTCCTTTAGTTGTGGTTTCATCTCACTCTCTTTAGGCTTTTCCTATTCTACCACAATGATCTGAATTGCACCTTGATCTTGTGTTGTAGGTGTAGATAACTCTCTCTAACCTTTCTCTTATTGTTCTATAGTAGCAACTTGTGCTTCCATTGTGCTCTTTTCTACTATATCAATCTTGGTGATTGTATCAACCATGTTTGATATGGCTTTTGGTATCTTGACCAAAGGTTGTGCATTAGTGACTTGAGGGATGATAAAAGGTGGTTCTTTTGGATTCACCTTATCCCTTTCAATATTAGTCACTATCTTTTGTGATTCATTCACACTTACCAAAATAGGGTTGTCATAAAGTTTGGGCTACAGTGTAGACTGATCTAGTATCTTCTTCAAATCATCCTCTATAAGGGGATTGATTTTTGAGCTGATAGATCAGAAACATCCTTAACAATTACTATCTTAGTAGTCTGCCTTGTTACATGTTGAGGACTGTCACTTGGTAGTTATGTGTCTTGCACACTCTATTCTTCTTACTGCTCTTCGTCAGCTGTTGCCTTGTCATCTATTGTCATTTTTTCTCCTCCCTCAATTGTACCTTCATTCTTATCATATTCTTCATCATCCTTGACCTTAATGGGTTCTTCCTTACCTTCCTTTTTTGTAGTTAACCCATAAGTAAGTTTCCACATCTGAATGGTCTTCTTAACAACATCCTCACTATTATTTTTCAAAATGTTGAAGGCTTTGTATTTAGGTACAAACCTAACTACACATTTCTTCACAACCTTAGCAATCTATGCCTTAGTAAGTTCAGGTATCACTTGAGCTAGAGATGTTTATCTAATCCATCTCTCCAAGTTCAAGCACTAGTGTCATTTTTCCTCAACTCTATCATATAGACTCTTAGGCATTGAGCTGGCAAGTTCTAGTGGAGTTGTCTTGAATTTTTCCATCATGGCATATATGGCCTCCTCCACTTGATTTTTCTTTACTTTACCCAAATTATCAAAATCAACATGACTAAATCTTAATAAGTCTACCATATTCTTAACATTTACAGATAAATTTTCTAAATTTGACAAAGGATTGTGACTCATCACCTTAAATTGGCTATTGTCATCTAGTTCTATTTTCTCTTGATTTGACTCAGCTTGTGCAACATACTTTCTTCTTGGCCTTTTCTACTCTTGGCCTCCTTGCTTTGCTAGTTTGGTCTTTTCCTTGGCTTTTTGAGTTTTTGCACATGTACTAGCTCTTGTAGTAGGTGTAGTGGGCTGCAAAGGATTCATCCACATTAATTTCATAACCTAAGGGTCTCAACCATCTTACCCTTGGTGTAGTAGCTTGTACATAAGTATAATCAGCATCCACTAGAAAACATACATCATCATAGTGTTTCTCTACTAGTGACACTGGTATTCTCAATCTTTCCTTCATTGAATTCTTGAAGTTTTCAAAATAACTTGTCATTGAGGATTCAAAATTCTCTCCTAACTATTCAATATATTCACCAATTTGCACTACTACTAATCTGTTGGTTTTCCATCCCATAGTGCCAAATGAAGGGAATGTGTTTTGCACATTAAAGAATATACAAATCAACATAGAATGAAATTTTCATTGTGCACTCTTAGTATTTCTAATTGCTCTATGGTTCTCCATCAATTGTTGTAATTGTAGCTCTGCTAGATCATATGTGTGATCTTTCTTGACAATTTTGTATCCCACATCCACAGCTATATAGGACACACTGTTCAATCTACTAGATTGGTAAAACTTGTGTGAAATCACCCTTACAACAAAGTCAATCAATATATCAGTAGTTGTATCAATCGTCATGCCTCTTTTGTTCCAAAAGGCTCCAGTATTCTTCTCAATCACCTCCTTTGAATAACTTCTTAGTGTTTTAGGCTGATCCAGGGTTGGGTAACCAATAACCATATGAATTATTCTCTTAGTAATTTTGATAGGTCCATTTTCCAGCCATAATGAACCATCATGAATTTGGCTAAGCACTATCCTTCTCCAGTATGTTTTAAACACATTTGGAAAATCTAGGGCTCTTGTCAATCCCCTGCTCTCTATAATTTTGAACTCTTCTTTCAAAACACCATTATCATAGAGTCTTCCATATGCTTCCCTAATCTCCATATCACCAATGCTTCCTATCTTATAGTTATAGCATTTTCTTACATCTTGTATCATTATCACATTTGGTGGAATCATCAACAATCCACTAGAAGGGTCTTTCTTATAAGCAATGTTTTTGAAATTAAAAGTGACCAAAATCAAGGGGGTCGGTGCTTAATAGTCAAAAGGCTTATAAGAAATGTTAGGAATAGCTTTGAAAATGGGTTTCTTGACCTCATTACTCACTAATTGAACATTCAAAGCTTCCTCCCCCTCTACATTCTTCGAACTTGATGCCATAATGTAAAACTAGGGTTTAAAAAATTTAAACTGTGTAGCTTGGCTCTTGATAAATACATTATGAAATTTGAAAAACTTTTGTAGAATCACTGCTCAAATCTTCTATAGTTTCTTTGAATGGATTTCGAGATTGCCTTCTACTCTACTCATTCTTTCTTGAATTTGAAGTGATGAAAAATGAGCTAAAATTAATCAAATGCCCTTTGAAAATCTTGCAATAAATGTTGAGTGCTTACACAGCTATAAGCTCGACATCAACCAATTTTAGGCTCACTCGACATCCATTAACATTTCAATCACTCAAAAACCACTACAAGCTTAACATCAACTAGCCAGACTGTTAGCTCGACATCTTCTAGCATTTCACTCAGCATACATAGGAAGTATTTCATGCTCAACAAAAACATGAAAAAATTAAAGTATCTTGGATTTATAATAAAATCCTACATTTGTATTCATTCTAATGTAATCTTTTTAGTTCTAAGTCATTTTGGAACTGATGTATGATATAACCTTTAAGTATCAATCCCACATACCTCTTGATTGTCTAGTTTAATGAGTCATGATCACCTGACCCATTAGGTGAAGTAATCACTTCTCCATTTGATGTACTGCAATTATCCTTTCTCTTCCACGTCTTGTTTATTTCATCTTTGATGTGTTCAACATCTACCTTGCCTTTGCCTTTATCAAATTCAAAACTTGGTGCCTTTGACATAGTTGGACAATACCTACTGATGTGACCGGTCTTCAAATAATTGAAACATGTGGTTTGGCTCAACCACCTTTGGTAGTTTCCTTTGAAGTGTGTCCTAATAAAATTCTTAGGAACATGTCCATATTCTTGACAATAATGATAGCTATACCTTGTATTATAATCCCAGTTACAAGAGTTGCCATTGTTCATTACCTTTTCTTGCTTGTTTGATGACCACATGGGTTTGGATCTACACTCAAAAGCTCTATGTCCATACTTCTGATAGTTGTAGCAATATCCTTCAAATCTTTGTGTATCCATGGTCTTGGTTTTGCATTCATGTGCTTGATGACCTTGTTTGTTGCACTTATGGTAGTGAACCATGTTCTTAGGCTTGACATTTTGATTTGTAGGCTTGCTCCTGCACACATAAGTAGTATGTCATTTCTTACCACATTTATGATAAGAGGGTTTGGAATTCTTACCTTTGTTGTTCCTTTCTTCTACATTTTTGGATGACTGTCCTTTTTCAATGCTTGTGTATCCCAATCTAGATGTATCGTTATTAGATCTAGGGGATCTCAATAGTTGCTTAAAGTATTTGGTGGCTTCATTTGGTTTGTTGACACTTTCAAAAAATTCCTTTTCCTTCTTTAGGTCATTCTGCAATTTCTCATTCTACAGTTTCAATATTGTTATCTCAATATCTTTGACATTCAATTCATAGTTGGCATTCAATATTTGACCTAGAGTATCCAATTGCATGTTGGAAATCTTGGTTGGTTATGATGATTTCTCTTCCAATCTATTGGTTAAAACTCTTTTCTCTTCTTCAATCATATCTTTCTCATCCATAGCTTTCTTCTTCTATTTAGTCACCTCGCATAGTAGTATAGCTTGTGATTCTTACTCTATCTTGAGATTTTTGATTTCCATAGCTTGGGCTCTATTCTTTTCCATTAGATCTGTAATTATTTCATCAAATTCATTGGAGTCTCCATCTACAAATAACTTAGTAGTGTCTATCTCTTTGTATTGTGTGTCATTCTTGGCAATAGCAATTTCCTTCCTTCTCTTCAAGGATTTCTTTAGTTGTTCTCTTGCTTCATTCAGTTGATTTATAATGAGATGTATTTCAATCTCCTAGTTCTCAATAGTCTTTCCCAACTTATAGACTTCCATTTCAAGATCTTTCCTCAAAGTTGTAAAGCTTCTCTTTTAGAGAACAAAGCTCTGATACCAATTGTTGGAATCACAATAGAAAAGGTAAACTTATGGTGGAGGGGTGAGGGGGGCGGGGCGGCGGTTTGGGGGGGGGGCGCATAGGGGGGGGGGGGGGGGGTTTGTCAATTAGCAGTTTAAAACATATAAGCAATCACACACATATGACACTATATATGATTACCTAGAAACCCTCCAAGTGAGAAGGTAAAATTGTGGTGGGGATGATACCTATAAATCTTCACTACTATAGTAATAAAGTGTATCCAATGAAGGTTACAATGTTTTGATCATGAGACATGATCTACCCTGTGAAAGGTCTGACCTGTTAATGGCTTATAAAGACTATTAAGTCTCACCTTGTTAGAGGATTTCAAAACCCTGTTAGAACTGTGCCTTGCTAAAGAACTTTAACTTACAACTAAGTAAGAACCCTATTAAATAATTGCATACAACTTGTTAAGACTACTTTGTTAAGAGATTTTGACTAAAATCACCTATTAGAATCTCTCAGCTTTGATCATGTGGTTAGCACTTGATTGCTTGATACCAGATCACCTCTAAACAATGTCTTCTTGATCCTTCTTGATCAGATGTATCTTTATTGTATCCTTTTCTCTATCGTCTATTTTACTCTAACTAATTTTATAATGTAGTTTCACTTCATAACTTCTAAGTCACTATGAATGCTTTATTTTTTGCATGCAAACTATTCTCTTCACTCCTTCTACACCTTGCACACTCACTAAAGAGTTTAGGGTTTGTCCTCCTTGTGAAGACTTAGGTGACTTAGGGTTAGGTATGAATCTACAACTGAGATTCATCTATTTTTCCACTTAATCCTTCCCATTTTCTGATTGGCTGCATGTAATTTTATAGGGAATCCAACTTGAGATTCATCCTTATCTCCAAAATATCAAAATTCAATCTTAAGTCAACTCAAAAATGGTTTACATAGTTGTTTGAGCCTTTACAAATTAATATTTCAAAACTATCTCACTCAACATCTAAAGTCTCTAATGCTCGGTATACACTAATATTTATACTATGACTTTGCACTTGTATTACTCAGCATCCATTGTTCACTCGGCTCCTATATCACTTGACATATACTATTTGCTCAACACTTGAGTGACTTAGCACATGAGTGGCTTGGGACTCACTATGACTCGGCATGGTCTAATATATACATGTTGTGTTCAACATGTACTACTTATTCGGCATAAACTAAGTAAATAGCTTAAGTGTGTTGACATTCACTTGTCAAAACCAATCTGAGATCAACATAGAATCTCTATTTGCAACCTATGGAAGAAGAATCCAACAAAGCTCATCTCTCTCAAAGTATTTGTGGACATTCATTTGTTGAAAACTCTTAGTAGGTCATATAATTTGGGTACTGAATCATTCGGTAGATGTGATAGGACCATTTTATGTACACTAGACCGTACTTCTTTCATTGAAGCATTTGGATTGGAGGGTACAATGAGGAAACCAATATATTTAATTGACCTTCAAGAAAAGTTTGAAAGGAATACCAAATCTTTTATAGGTAAATGTATGCTGCAACACATCCCAATGGACCTTAAGAGGGTGGGAGATTACCCTAAGAAAATAGATAAAAAGATGCCCCTAGATAAATTCAAAAACTATTTTTTGAAGATAGTATATGGTGTCCACAAAGTGGTAGGAAAGGATGAATCTGATCTAGTATATGGGGAAAATTTAATTATTGCTAGAGATGTAGATGACTCATACCATGGTGGAGAATATGACTATGTGGACTATATTCTAGAAAAGATGAAAGATAACATCGGGCTAGCACAATGTGGAGAGATGGGAAATTTCAAGTTCCATCATTACTCATTGCTAATGTATTTGATCCTACATAAGAACATGGGGAATGTTAAACCAAATTATTGATCAAACATCTGATGCTAATGGAGATTTTCTAGTTCAATTGTGGACATGGGTATGGGATAGATTCTATCACTACTCTGACTTTGTCTTCCTTTTCAATAACTTTAGTTATGTTATTATGAAGATGTTATACCCTAGTTACTTTAGGAATCCTAAAATATTAAAAAGTATTTTGAGACCAACCCTTCTCCCTGAAGATAAGAGATTAGATAATAATTGGTGAGAAATCTTCTTATTCCCAACTTTTTTCCTCATGAGATTCTATGGTTGTCCTCAACCACCCAACATACTACCCAAATATATTCCCCCTAGTCTGGCCATCATGAATTCATGTGGCAGTTATTCATGGTTAACAGAGAATACATAGGACCTAATGTGCATAAGGGTACATTTTTGAGTAGATGTTTTAGAGTAGGAGACTTTTCAATTGGAAAAGAATCCTTGGATTAGATTCATTCTTTCCTTCACCATTTTAATTTATCAACTGCTCCTTATAGAATGCATGATCCAGATAATTGGATGGGGAATACCTTAAAATAAATTAGAAATTATGTGTTATAAACATTGTGGCTAAGGGTGAGGCTTTTGACAAAGTAGAAAACTTTGATGATGTTTTGAGGGTTGAGAGGGAATTGAGGAGAGCAAATCCAAAATTTAAAGGTTTGTATATGGATATCCCTTACACACAAAGGATAAGGAAGATGGTGGTTAATCACACTGAAATCATGGCACAAATGCGAGAGGGGGAAATTGGAGAAGAGGAAAGGGTAAACCCTAATAGCTCAGAGCTAGATGTAACCATAAAAATTGAAGAGGATGAGCTTGTTGAAGCCTCATGGGTTACCAAGGGTAACAAGAGATAGAAAGTAGACCACATACCTAAAAGGGTAAAGTAGAGGACACTTCAACTTATGCCTAGTAAGAATTAGTATTTTGCTAATATGAGACAAAGTTATATACAACATAGAGTAAATGTAGTAGAGAACTCCCTAATTGACTTAGAGCTGATAGCAACAATATTGGATGATAGAATCATCCAAGCTCAACAATTTATAGAGGATGATGAATTAATCAAATACCATGAGTTCAAGAGCTTCTTCTATACGATAAAACAAAGTGAACTAGTATAAAAAATAAAGCTAGGAGAGTTAGATGAGGAGAAGAAAGAATTAATTGACAAGATTCATGCCTATGATTCAAAGAGTGAGGTGATGACTCTTGAAGAGGATAGAGGCTTAGTGCAAAGAAGTGGAATTCTCCTAGTGCCTAGATGGGATTTGGAACAAGCTTTTATGATTGACTAGATTGGGAGACAAGAAAATGCAATATCTTATGAGGCCTTCAAGGCTTGTGGCCAACTTCAGAGGGGATTTGGTTTCAATATTGATTCCAAATCCTTGGCAGTATGGAGTATGACCCCTGATATAAATAAGAAAAAATTGATGGGTGTGCAAAGCACTACCCAAGAAAATATGATAGTGTGGAATCTACAAGGTACCTTAGGTACATAAATCTCCAAGGCCATGAAACACTTCTCATTTATGAATGAGGCCAAAGTGGAAAAGATAGAAACAAAAATGTTTAGGACTTTCCATGACTACATAGATGTTAGGATACCTTAGAAGGAAGACCTCAAAAAGAGCCATGTATACAAACAAAGAATAAATGAATTGGAGGCCAAAGATCAAGGGTTAGATGTTGAAGTTGCATCTTTGAAAGAGCAACTAGCTGGTGTAGAGAAGAATAAGGAATAGAGCATCTAAGAGCAACCAACCAAGATCACAATGGAAACAACTACTCAAATAGAGGAGATGGAGATAGAGGATACATAACCTAGAAGGATGAGCATTGATGCTCTCTCTCCATAGTAGGATGGTGAGGTGAGGATAACTATCCTAACAAGTATGGGAGGTCATAGAGTAGAAACTCTAAAAAATGTCTCAACAAGATCATGTTTTTTATATTTATTTACAAGATGCTAAGCATGTTTGCAATGAAGCACTTGTATGACTATCACCAACATTTAATTTGTGGGGGCCATACACTAAACTTTTGGAGAGGAGCTAACAATGTTGAGGGTGAAGAAGCTAGATTTGCCTAATAAAATCATCATAATAAAGGAGGGCCTAGAGATAGTAAAAGAATTAATAGGATTCTTTACTAGAAAATTTAAATTTATGCAAGGAAATATGAAAGTTTTATCACAAGGGATTGAGCCCTGCAATCCACCAATTTTGGATGCTGATAGTAAATTGAAAGATTGGTAGGAGTGGTCAAATTCTTTTAGTGTAGTGCTAACTTAGGAAGGCATAGCATTAGTTTTTGAAGATGGTAGTGATGTCACTTTTAATAACCTCACTAATTCATTATTTAAGGTCAAAATTTACTTAAATAATTTTTCATTGGAATCAAGAGCTATAACAGATACTAGGTGGGATAAAGAGACACAATAATTAGATGAAGTTAAGACAACCAAATGGCCCACAAAAAGGGAGATATATGTTTAGGAGGCGGTTGGAGAGATTAAGGCTCTACCAATAGGAAGTAGGCAAGATATTTAGATAAGATCAAATATACTATGCAACCCATTAAGAACATAAATTTCTCATAAAAGAACATATTAAATTTTTTAAAGCATTTGAAGAAAAAAGAGACAATAGAAGAAAAAAGGAATTAAAGTGAAGACTCTTATTGTAACTGTCACCTATTGATTTTTCAACCACCTTCCTATTTTGTCTTGAATGTAGAGATGTTTTAATTGTAACTTTTCAAACATGTCTAGTCTTTTTTTTTTCTAGTAGGGTTTTGAAATGTGTTCTCCCATTTGAAGCTTGTTTTTGATTAAGTAAAATAGGTTTTACAGGGATCCTGAAACCCAATTATTTTACATAGTAGTAGAAATATAAATAAAAAGTAAAGTCCATCTAGTATGCATCTACTTATAAAAAGCCAAAACCAAAAGACAGGCTCGTGGCTAGGATATAAAAACCAGTAACTCTAGATAAGGGCGAAACAAAAAAAGAAAACTAAAACTATTAGTTTTCCCCATCTAGAACCTATAGAGTCTCTACAGCTTCATTGGCCTTCCATTTGTTCATGCCTACTCATCTGTCAGTCCCCTAGTCTCTTTCTCTTCTTCCTTGGTTTTCCTATAGTCCATACTAGTTTTATCTTCTTTTTCTCTACCAAAGCTAGCTTCCTTCAGAGAGTCACTAAAACTATTGATGTTCTCATCCAGGGTGTTCAAAGTTGCAATCACCTGGTTAGCCAGGTTTTGATTAGAAGTCTCCATCCTTAGAACTCTTTTTTCAACCATTGAGATATGGTCCTCTTGGTCAACATGGTGTCCCTAGTCACTACTTCTCATGTGGCCGTCCTTCTAGCTTGCTTTCTTCTTGAGTTATTCTATCTCATGAAATAGCCATTTGATAGAGCAAAAATTATCTATCATGCTATTGTTAGCGTTGTTGAGCAGGTTGAGCCCATATTCTCTCGTATTGTCAGAGATTGCAACAAGAGCTGGGTCAAGAGGTTCATCAAAATGGACTTTGTCATCTTTTTCCTCCATCACTTGGGGGTTCATCATCTCTTTGACCATCCCCATCTTTTTCATTTTAGAGTTAATATTTCTCCATGATCCCCTCCTGTCTTTCAAAACCACCTCCCCACTATCTTCCACCAAAGAAATTATCTTCCTCTATGGTGAAGGAATGGTAGGGACTAGGCCCAAGATCAAAGGAGTCTAGTCTTTTTTTTCTTCCACTAGCAAAGCCTCCTTAGCCTTCCTTTTCTTGGGGTTCCCTGATGTAATTGTCATTTCCTCCTCAACCTTCTCATTGTCCTTCCCCTTCACCTCTTCCTTTGATTCCATATCCTCTTCTTCAACACTATGCTCCTCCTCCTCTTTTTCCTCAATCTTGGGGGGGTTAGGGGTTAAACCCCTAGGGCTTTTTCTACTAGAAGCAATGCTGGTAGAGGGGGAAACTTTCTCCCTTTCCTTAGATTTCTTACGTTTAGAGGGGGAGGTTTCCTCATCTTTCAAATTTATGCTCTGAACTTCCTCAGAATTTGAGTTCTCAGTTTTCTCAAAAGCATTTTCATCTTCGCCAAGGGATTTTCCCTAGTCTAAGTCTTTAAGTACTCATATACCAAAAGGAGAAACCCCTCATGAACAATATGGTTGGCTGTGAGTTTCTTTTTAAAACCCTTAATGCTCTTTCTCATTGAGGTGAAAAGATAAAAAGGAAAAGAAATCTTTATTCCATGCCTAAAGTGATTTAACAACACAAAATAATGAGTCCTAACCCTATCGAGTCTAGTATACAGGGATATATGTTCGATAATAACTCTTAAGACATACCTCCAAAGCTTTTTAATGGACTCCATTTCATAGTATGTCTTAGTCTTCACAAGTTTCTTCCTTTCATTCTCATCCTTTGCAAAGTCCTTGACTACATTGGCCAACATTTTTATGTCTCTGAAGAAATTTTATGGTTAGCTATGAATATTGAGTGATTAAGTTTGTGAGGTTCTGAGTTATACTTTGAGTTTATATCAGTACTATATTTGTTTTCAAGGAAAATTAATACAAAAAAGAAGTTCTACATATCTGTGTCTGAGTTTTGTCTCCATTCTTATATATCTATAAGCTTGGGATTGAAATGAACAAAGTTCTTTCATTTTAATGTAGCTTGAATGAGTTGTATATCTTTTATTGATTTCTTTTAATTCAAAGAGTTAAGTAAATGCTTTCAATAATTGATAGGGTTTTAGGTAAATGGGAGGGATATCATAGGAATGAAATTCAGAGTTAACTACTGAAAAATTCAATTGCAAGCCAATTAAATAAGTCTAGAGTTACTAGTTTGACTTTTTATAAGAATGGATAATGCAGTAATTAATTAATTCAGTTGCAAGTTGTTATGTTCATATGATTGCACAATACATATATCAATAAAAAATCAATTTTCCATTTATGAATGAAGAACCAAAATTTCTAGTCATTATTTATTTGTAAGAGCTTTCCTTCTAAGTTATAACTAGCTATTGTAATTAAGGAGTTTATTGCAAATATAAAAAGGATATTGACCATTATTTTCTATAGGAGATAAATCTAAAAGAAGAAGTATTAGTGAATGAGTTTGTTGAATAAAAATAATAAAATAAGTCATAGAAAAATCCCTAAGGTGCACTAGCCTTGGCTTGTAGAGCCTAAAGTGTAGAGAGTCTTTTGTACTCTATTGAAGTTGGTCTAGATCTAAGATTAATCTTGTTGAATAGGGGAACTAGCTGATCCTTAGGCTTGTTTTTGTCTCTTGCATCCTAATATTGGGTTTAGAGCAACCTAGTAGTTCCACCAAAAACACCAACACCACCAACATTTTGTGGATAAGATAATGTTATATGAGGAAGGCAACATTAAGGAAGAAAAATTCTTCAAAAAAATCCTCCAGAATTATATGCCAACTTCTTGATAAGATATCAATATGTCCAAATTAGAAATTTTCTTCTTTAACACTAAAGAAGCCCTAGAAAAGGAGGCTAGTAAAACTCTGAATATTAGAAGAGGATCTTTTCCCTACAAATACTTAAGCATCTAGCTAGAATTGGGGAAAATAATATCTTCAATTTGGGACAATCTTATAAGTAAAGTCAAATCTAGGATTTAATCCAAGAAAGGAAAATGGTTGTCTTTAGTAAGAAGAATTACTTTTCTCAAGTCAGTACTATCAAGTATGTCGATCTATTAACTATCAATTCTAGACTTGCTTGCTCAAAAGAGGGATAACATTAATAAAGCATTAAAATATTTCCTTTGGAAAGGATCAAAAAGAAAGATTTTATTTTTCCTATTGGCTTGGGGCAAGGTCTACATGCCTAGAGCTAAGGGAGGCTTTGTGATCATAAATCCTAAAGATCAAGCCATGGCTCTTGGAGCCAAGCTAATCTTGAGAATAATAAGACTCCCCCATTTAAAATAGGCTAAAATTCTCTACATTAAGTATTTGAATTTGAATGACCCACTTAGCATCCTCAAAATGAAGAACCCACCAAGGGGATCCATCTTATAGAACTTCATGCTTAGTTTTCAATTCATTATTCTCAATAAAGTTATCTGGAAAATAGGTGAGAGTGATCAAGTTAGGTTCTGGATGGATTCCTAGGGTGTTTATTAAATAATTATCATCATGAAAAATCTTCAATGAGCCAAAAAAATTTTGGAATACATTTTTGGCCCCTATCTAATCAATTATGTGGAACAAGATGACAATACTTTAAAGGGTTGGAAATGGAAATCATTCTCTTCCTTCAATTATCGCCCAAAGGAAGTCAACTTTTTTTATAATTTACTAAAAGAAAAAAATATCGCCTTTACTTAATAGAAATATATATTGATTTAGGATGGCTCCAAAAATGGAGAATATAATTCCAAAGATGGTTATTACTATATTTATAGCCTTAGGAATTACCCCAAGATAGCGATGCCCCAATCCTTGTGTTGGGGTTCATTATGTCTACCCAAAGTTGGACCATCCTCATGGCTAGATCTCCAAAAAGGATTTTAATAATAGATAGAATAAATGGAATTAACTATGAGGGATCTTCACATTGTCCCTAATGTGAAATGATTGTGGAAGATGTTGGTCACATCCTTTTGAAGTATTCATATACTTTAGATGTTTGGTACTAATTTTTTGGCAAGATGAATAATAGGATGGTTGTGCTGAGCTCTATTACATCCTTTCTCTAGTCATGGCCTAAATTGAACTTAGGTTGTATCTTTCATGGATTATAGATTATATCCCCTTCCATCTTTCTCTCAGAATTGTGGAAGGAAAGAAATAGGAGAATCTTTAAAAAAATTAGTTTGTCTTATGACTTACTAACTTTGAAAATAAAGGTTATCATCACTGAAACCATAATAGTAAAATCTATAGGAGTAACAAGTCAATTATGCCAGTGTCTCTATAGGATGGCAAGATGAGAAATATGTGGCCATGATTAAAATTTCCCCCATTTTATGGAAAGTGGGTAAGGGAATAAAAGAGAAAAGGGAAAAATGTGTTTAGACTCCTACTAATGAGAATTGGGTCAAATTTAACTTTTATGGGGCTCTAGAGGCAACTCAAAGATGGTTGGTATTGACTATTGTATTAGAAATTATCTTGGTAAACTTCTTGAAAAATACTCTAAATCAATAGCAAAGGCTAAGAACAATAAGGTTGAACTTAGAGCCCTTATAGAGGGTATTTGGATTTTCTCAAAATTTAACATTGGTCTGGTAGATATTAAGGGAGACTCAACAATAGTGATTTAGAAATAAATTGATTCCTAATTGGAAGTTGAGCACTTCTCTAACCAAAGCTTTGGAGATACCCAAGAAATTAAAAAAAATAACTATCAACATATTTATAGGGAAGGAAATAGCTATGTAGAAAAATTAGCTATTGAGGGAGGGAGTGATGTTAATGAAACTATTTTATATCCTTATCCATACCCACCACAATTACCTATTGAGAATAGATTGAGGAAGATTGTTGAAGGAGACTATGGAGAACAAATTGACACAAGTATGATCAATATGTTTCAACCATTGTTTTGTCATTGATGTCAAAGCTTTTATTTGCTGGTATGAAAACTACTTATATGATTTAAGTACTATCACTTGTTTGATTGATGAAGAGGATTTGATGAAAAGATGTAACAATAGAACATAGAGAAAAGGTTAAGTAATGATATGTAAAAGAGTACAAAAATTAGCTAAGACAATGATAACATGATGAATTGATAATCTACTTAAGGTTACAAAGGTTGGTTACACTAAGCAAGTATAGAAGAACAAGTTAAACAAAGTTTGTCTACCAAGCTTGACCAAGTGGATAGTAGGTGTTGAGAAAAGTCAATGCAAGCTGAGTAGAAAATTAGTTGAAGCCGAGTGAAAGTTTGTTCTAGTGTATGCCAATAAAAATAGTGGATGCCAAGTAAAGTTTAGTTGATGTCGAGCACCAGTAAAATTTTATTCTATGTCGAGTGATTTTACAGAGGATGTCAAGCAATGTGGTATGTGACAAGCATTAGAAGAAAGTTAATGCCCAATGGCTGCATTAATTGGAAAATCATGAATTTAATGGATTTGAGTTGACAAGTTTATTTTCTTGGATTGTGTGAACTAGGTAGAAGATAAGATTGATGAGCTAATGGCATAGAATTCAAGGTAAACCATTTTGAGGTGAATTCAAAAAGGATCGAAGGAGAAGTTTCTAGAAGAGATATGAAATATGGGGTATATTTGTTGTATTCTACCTAATCTATCCTAACCCTAGATTGGAAAATGGAGAATGAGAGGCAAAAGATTTTAATTTCCTATTTATAGGAATGGTTGGTTAGAAGAAAAAGTTTCCATGTGTGAGAACCTAAGGAAGATAAGGATTCAAGGGTTTTGCTTCATCAAGTGACCTAAGAGAGGAGTCTACATTGGCATGTTAAGCAACAAGGCTTAAGGGTATGCATACTTGAAGGGTGAACAAGTTGTTAGAGCTAAAATGTATGAAGGCCAAGCAGAATGGAGGACTAAAATGGAGATCTATAATTTTCAAATGGAGTTGTATGTTGTTGTTAGATCAAGCCTTATTGTTACTCTCTAATAATTGTATCAATCTAGGGTAAATCCTTTGGATTAAGGTTGACCTAATAGTTATTTGTAAATCCTTTAACCAGGTGACATTCCAAGTGAATGGTCTAAAGTCCTCTAACAAGACTCACTCCTAATAGAGTGATTGAAATCCTTTAATAGGGTCAAATTTAACAGTGTGTATTGTAACCTTTAATTGGGTTGGCCTTTTACAGGGAATCACTTCAAAAGAGTGAAAAAGAGTAGCATGTTATTAGTGGCATTTTCCAAATTGGGTTTCCACATAAATAATTGTGTCAAATGTGTTGCTGAGTCTGTTATGTTTCATGATTACATTCCTACAAATCAATTTGACAGTAACCTACAAGTTTTTAAGTGATTGTATAATCTTATGGATGCATGCATGATGATAAATGTTTTATGGGTTCACTAAGTTGTGAAAACATCTAGAACTTGGAAAATTGATTCACTCCCATAGCTATTCTAAAGTATTCCAACAATTGGTATCAAAACTATCTTCTTAAGAGGACTAGTTTGAAGGTACTGAAAGCACAAAGATCAAGATGTGAAAAAGAGAAGTACCCAAGCTTAATAGAGATAACTTTCCTGCATGGAAAAGTTTGATGAAGCTACACCTTGGAGGACTTGGAGATCATGCAAAATCCACCATTACTACTGAGGATGTTGATCTTGCTGGAGCCCCAACTACTGAGGATATGAAAAAGAAGAAAGAACATAACTAGGCAATGCTTGAGATTGCATTTGCCCTAAGCTATGCTGAATTTGATGATATCAAAGGTCTTGATAGTGTAAAGAAAATGTGGGATGCCTTAAACACTATATATGGATGAGATACTAATGTTCTAAGAGCCAAAGCTGAAAGTCAAAGAGGTAAGTTTGGTGATATGAGAATGGAAGTATTGCTCAATATGTCACAAGGATAAAATAAGTTGTTAATGCAATAAGAGGAGCTACTAGAAAAATAGATGATGATACTATGCTCAGAAAAGTTTTAAGAACACTATTGCCTATATATGCTAGTAGAGTTTTTGCAATTCAAGAACTGAGATGTATACCGAGAAATAATCTATCACTTGAAGGTCTAGTAGGTAGACTCACTACTTTTGAGCTATCTAACTTTGATAATTACAAACATGAGAATATTGAATCTACTTCCAAAGCTAAGGTGTCATTAAAGGAACCCGATGAGAAGAAGAAGAAGAAGAAGAAAAGTATGTATCTAGTGACAATGATACAGATGAGGATGATGTAGAACAACTTGAAGCACTACTAGCAAGAAGATTACACAAAGGTAAAGGTGAGTTCAAAGGTAAATTACCTATCATTTGTTTCAATTGCAATGAGGATGGTCATATTTCTGCTAGATGTCTAGAGAAGAAGAAATATAGAGGTGGTGACAAATACAAAAGTAGAAGAGATGAAGAAAACAAGGATTATAAAGATAAAGGCAAATATTCTTGCTAAATTGCTGAAGAGGAAACAAAAGATGAATTTGATGAACATGATGATGAAGAGGTGTATGTTGCAATGAAGGAAAAATTTAATGAAAATGAGGTAACTACACTTGTGACGTGTGTGAATAATAATGATAGATGGATCATTAATAGTGGGTGTTCACATCACATGACTGGAGAAAAAAGTAAGTTCATTAACCTAAATTGTTATAATGGAAATAGTGTAAGATTTGGTAATGATGCACCATGTTTGATAAAAGGAAAAGGTTCTATCAAACTCATAGATAAGATTCTATGTGACAATGCTTATTATGTTGAAGGACTTGACTATAATCTATTGAGTGTGTCACAACTAAATAATTCAGGATGTAAGGTAGATTTTGAAAATAAGATTGCTAAGATATATGACACAAATGGAAAATTGATTGGAAAGGCTGATCATACTAGAAGTAATCTATTCTACCTTGACATAGAGAATGCTACTTGTCTAGTTGTAAAATTTGATGATGTGTGGCTATGGCAAGTAACATGAGAAAAGTTAGAGGTTTACCTAAGTTGAAGAAAACTAATAATATAATGTGCAAACAATGTCAGTTAGGCAAAATGACAAAGTCAAGTTTTAAGAGTAAAGTTCATACCTCCAAAGAAATACTAGAGATTGTTCATACTAACTTGTGTGGACCAATTAATGTGCAAAGATACAAAGGAGATAAGTACATTATACTATTTATTGATGATTATTATAGAATGATGTTAGTTATGTTTCTAAAATAAAAATTTGATGCTTTCCAAATGTTTAATTGGCACTTAGCAAGAGTTGAGAAGGAGAAAGGTAAAATTCTAAACCGTTTGAGATATTCTGTAATGACAAAAGAATAAAAAGACAAACATTTACCCATAGAACCCCTCCAAAAATTGGAATTGTTGAAAGGAGGAAAAAATCTATAATGGACTGTGCTAGAACACTCACGATGGATAAAAATGTTGTTTTAAAATATTGGAGAGAATTTGTAAGTATAGTTGTCTATACCTTGAATGGTGTACAAGTCAAGAAAGGTGATCATTCAACACCTTTTGAACTATGGTATGGATACTCACATTATGTAAAATATTTTAAGGTATTTGGAAGCAAATGTTACATTCTTAAGGACTTTAGAAATGGTAAACTAGATGCAAAAGTGAAGAAGGTATATTCTTAGAATATTTCACAAGAGGTAAAACTTATAAGTGTTTAAATACTAACACTAACAAAGTTGTGGAAAGTGAAAATGCAAATTTTGATGAATATACAAAAGTATATGAGGCTACATCTATGAAAGAACTAGAAGAATAAAAATCATTTGTATACTTTTATGAAGGTATGCCTACTAAAGAAGATGCTGCAAATAAAGCTACAAACCAACAACAAATTTTAGTGATTGCTGAGTCACATACTATGAATGTGAAGTTGTATTTAGGAATTGAGCTACTTTCTGATGCCAAGTTACAAAATGAAGTCAAAACACATTCTGATTCTAAGATTAATAGAGATGGTGAGCTACCTGATAGAAATGTACATAGTGACTTTGAAGTTGAAATACTAAATGAAGAAACTAGAGCTAAACCAAGATTGTCCAAATATGTCAAGAGAAATCATCCTGCTAAACAAATTATTGAAGACAAATGTGCTAGATCAATGACAAGAAATAGATTGAGAAATGATACATGTTTACTGAGCTTGAAGGAACCCAAATTAGTAAGATATGCCTTAGAAGATGTAGACTAGAGTAAAGCTATGGAACTAGAGATTGAACAAATTGAGAAAAACAAAATATGGACTCTAGTTCCTAGACCATAAGACATAATGTGATTAGCACCAAGTGGGTATTCAAAAATAAGTTAGATGAAAATGGTGAAGTCATAAGGAATAAGGGAAGATTAGTTTGCAAAGGATATGCATAAGAAGAAGGAATTGACTATGGAGAGACATTTGCTCCTGATGCTAGATTAGGAGTAAGAACTTTACTTGCTTATTCTATATACAAAGGTTTGAAAGTTTATCAAATGGATGTTAAATTTAAATTTTTGAATGGCATATTAGAGGAAGAAGTTTACATAGAAAAGGCAAAAGGATTTTTTGATGTTAAAAATAAGAACATGGTATGTAGACTAGACAAAGTTCTATATGGTTTGAAAGAAGCACCAAGTGTGTGGTATGAGAGACTTCATAATTATCTTGTGAAGATTGGATTTGAAAGGATTGATGATAATAGAAATTTATAAATGAAGACAAAAAAAGGAAAAGTTATTTTGTTATCTAAAATTTTTGTTGATGATATCATATGTGGAGGTCAAGATGCCTTATGTAAGGCTTTTGCAAATGAAATGAAGCAAGAATTTGAGATGTCTATGTTTGGAGAGATCAAGTTCTTTGTCAGTTTGCAAGTATATTAGATGAAATATGGTATATACATTACTTAGTCAAAATTTGTCAAAAAAATATTGAAAACTTTTGAGTTGGAGGATTCCAAACCAGTAAGTACATGTATGATGACCGTCACAAGTTGTCAAAGAATGATGATTCAACTGAGGTGAATCAAACATTGTACATGTCTATGATCAAAAAATTATAATATGTAGTACATAGCAGACCTGACATTACATTTTCTATAGGGATAGTTGCAAGATTCTCTACTAATCCTATGGAGAATCATTTGATGGATGTAAAGAGAATAATGAGATATCTAAAAGGAACAGAGGAGTATGGTCTATACTATAAGAAAAATGAGAAATTTGAATTAAGAGTCTGTATCGATGTTGGTTGGGCTGGAAACATTGATGACAAAAAGAGCACCAATGGAGGAGAATTTTTCATAGGAAAGAGGTTAGCTACATGGACTAGCAAGAAACAAAACTACGCTTCACAATATACTATTGAAGCTGAATATGTTGTTGTTGCTATAAATTATACAATCATTGTATGGATCAAACAACTACTCAAAGGTATGAAGGAAGAGATCATAGAACTTGTGACACTTTATTGTGATAATAAAATTGTTATAAACATATCAAAGAATCTTATGATGCACACAAAGACTAAGCACATTGCAATCAAGTATCATTATTTGAGAGAATTAGTTCAAGGTAAAGAGGTGAAGATGGAATATGTTAACACAAAAGAGAAAATTGCTTATATCTTTACAAAAGAATTATCTAAGGATTCTCATGAGTATCTAAGAGGTAAACTAGGTGTGATACCCCTATGAAAGGCTATCTAAGTAACAAAAGGAGTGCCCTGCATCAAACAAGCTAATTTTCATATGTTACACATTGATGCAGAGGATCTTACTTTAGGAGTTGCCTAAAGTAATCAAAGAACTGACACTACAAATTAGTCACAAGTAAGGTGAAAAAGGAAGAAATTGAAGAAATTGAAGAAGCTTATATTTGCATGTTAAGATGACAAGTCTTTGGCATTTTTGTCAAAGAGGGAGATAGTTACTGATAAAGGGAAATACAAGAAAGAGGGAGATAGTTATTGATTAAGAGATATACAAGGGATTAGAGATTTCAAAAATAGGGAGAAATCCTAACATCTACCTAGTAAGAGGGAGATATAAGAAGAAATTCAAAGGGAGTTATAAGGATGACACAAATGAGTTTTGTAACCTATTCAGAAGATGAAAGTTGTTCATAGAGGGAGAGATTTCACTACAAGAAATTATTTTCTTTTTGGTATTTTGTTGGCTTTACTATTTTAACCTAGTTAGTTTGGTTGATCAGTTTGGTTGACTATCAATGCCAAAGAGGGAGATTGTTAAGAATAGATTGAGGAAGATTGTTGAAGAAGACTATGGAGAATAGATTGAAACAAGTATGATCAATATGTTCCAATCATTGTTTTCTCACTGATGTCAAACCTGCTATTTCCTGGTAAGACAATTGCTTATATGATTTAAGCACTATCACTTATTTGATTGATGCAGAGGATTTGATCAAAAGATGTAACAATAGCACCTAGAGGAAAGGTTAAGTTATGATATGTAAAGGAGTACAAGAGTTAGGTAAGACAGTGATAACATGATGAATTGATAATCTACTTAAGGTTACAAAGGCTAGTTACACTAAGCAAGTATAGAAGAACAAGTTAAACAAATTTTGTTTGCTAAGCTTGACCGAGTGGATAGTAGGTGCCAAGTAAAGTCAGTGCAAGCCAAGCACAAAATTAGTTGGAGATGAGTAAAAGTATATTCTAGTGTATACCAAGGAAAATGGTGGATGATAAGTAAAGTTTTGTTAATGTCGAGCACCAGTAAAATTTTAATCTATTCCAAGTGATTTTATAGAGGATATCGAGCAATGTAGTATGTGCTGAGAATTAGAAGCAAGTTAATCCCAGGTGGTTGCATTATTTGAAAGATTGTGAATTCGATGGACCTAAGCCAACAAGTTTGTTTTCTTGGATTGTGTGAACCAAGTGGAAGATAAGATTGATGAGCTAGTGGTATAGAATTCAAGGCAAAACCATTTTGAGGAAAATTCAAAAAGGATTGAAGGAGAAGTTTCTAGAAGAGATATGAAATATGGAGTAGATTCATTGTATCCTACCTAATATGTCCTAACCCTAAATTGGACAATGGAGAATGAGTGGTAAAAGATCTTAATTTCCTATTTATAGGAATGGTTGGTTAGAAGTAAAGGTTTTCATGTGCAAGAACCTAAGGAAGATAAGGAGTCAAGGGTTTTGCTTCATCAAGTGACCTAAGAGAGGAGTCTATATTGGTATGTTAAGGAAGAATGCTTAAGGGTATGAATGCTTGAAGGGTGAGCAAGTTGTCAGAGCTAACATGTGTGAAGGCCAAGTAGAATGGAGAACTAAAATATAGATATGTAATGTACAAATGGAGTTGTAAGTTGTTATCAGATCAAGCATTATTGTTATTCTCTAATAATTTTATTAGTCTAGGGTAAGTCCTTTTGATTAAGGTTGTCCTAATAGTCATTTGTAAATCCTTTAATCAGGTGACATTCCAAGTGAATGGTCTAAAGTCCTCTTACAAGGCTCACTCCTAATAGAGTGATTAAAATCCTTTAACAAGATCACAATTAACAGTGTGTATTGTAACATTTAATAGGGTTGGCCTTTCATAGGACATATTCAAGAAGAGTGAAAAAGAGTAGCATGTTACTGGTGGTTCTTCCCAAATTGGGTTTCCATGTAAATAATTGTGTTAAATGTGTTGCTAAATCTATTATGTTTCATGTTTACATTTCTGCAAATTTATTTGATAGTAACCTACACAATTTTAAGTGATTACATAATCTTATGGATGCATGCATGATGAAAAATGTTTTATGGGTTCACTAAGCTGTGAAAAGTTTTATTTCTACATATGGACCTTGGGTAATTGATTCCCCCCCTCCCCCCCTCTTAGTTATTCTAAAGTATTACAACATTACCAATGTCTATCTCATTAATATTAAGCCTTTAATTTATAAAAAGATCAAGATTTGAAGGGCTTGTCCTTGGTTTGATATCTTATTTAATTATTTATTGAATATTAATTTCCCACTTTGGCCTAAGCTAGGGTGACATATCATTTCCATCCAAAGATCACTCATTCCCACACTTGAGTCTTTAATTTTAATTCTGTCTTGGGTAGTGTTTGTATTTATGGTTTTTTTTCTTGCTTAATTATTAAAGAATATTGGCTTTTTTTTGTAGTATAAAGCCATGGATAATCCCACTAAGCTTTATACTATGTCTTGGTTCATGGCCTTTGATGCCCCCATTACTTTAGACATGATTAGGCAATTCATCTCTATGAGAAATAAGATTATTTGGAGGGTGGTGTTTTGATGCATTAACATTTACTATATCAATCATCTATCAAATTCTGTTGCAACACACACATAGTTTTTATTTTCATTGCAGTAGCAAGGCATGCCTATGTGAACAATACTCTTATTGCTAGTCTCTCCCATTAATTGTTCAAAAATGAGTTATTGGGGGGTTTGGATACAATATTGATAAACATAAGGGGGATCTCCCAATTCCTCTAGCAACAAACTATAATCTTCAGTAATAAGGGGAGAGCCAGTCCCAACATATCCCATAATCTTCACATAAGATCTAGCTAGATTCTAGAAAGATAGAGAGGTTTGCAAAAGTAACCTCTATTTCTTTATATTCTCCTTTTCTATACTTGACCTTGATAGCCCTCATTTTCACTATACTAATTTTTTGATCTTCATTATGAAAATGATCTAATTTTTTTTGCATTGTTAAGGTTTTGTGTCTCATTTATTTTCAAGTTTTCAAAAGAACCCTAGCCAAATTATTCTACCTTAGTCCATGTAGTGAAAATATTTCCCTAGGGAATTATTTTGGTATCCTAGGTTGTGTTTTATCTTGCAATGAAATTTTTTCTTCAAGATTGTAAGCTTTATGCCCTTATCCTAAGTATTTTTCAAGAGGGAGATTGTATCTCTTTTAAACCCTAGAGCTCTAATCTTATGATCATGGTTTTGGCATCTAGTTGCGAGCTCACATTTTCTTTCTCACAATGTTACAATGTAAGAGTTAGTGAAAAATTGTAGAGTGCTATTTCAAGTTCCTTGATCTTAAGATGTGCCATGGTTGTGGTATCATAAATGAAAAAGAAAAGGTTCCCAACCTTACAATTTCTCTTTGTCTTGTGTCATTGTAAGTTCTGATGGAAGGTTTTAAATCATGATGCCCAATGTTATGAAAAAAATTCAATTAGAGGATCATAGAAGTGAAAAGAAGGGATCACAACCACATGATTAGGATCGTAAAAGTGTGAGAACATAAGGAAAAAGATAAAAGGCATTGATCCTATGATAAAGAGGTGATCGAGGCATCATAATGTTCTTTGTGAAGTATTTTGATGGTATGTTAAAGCCCTAGTCATAATGTAGGGGAAGAAGATTTTGAAGATCACAATGCTGTAGGGATGACAATCGTAATATCATAAGGCAACAAATGACAAAGCAAGCTAGTAGTTTAGTGTCAGAGAAGTGACATGTGTCCTATCCTAATTGGTCAATGATGCAATGTATACAAGGTAGATGGCATGTCATGCTGGTGGGATCAAAGATGTCTTTACATAAGTCTACAATCCAATGGACCCCATTCTTCGATCTTACACCAAACATTATATTGTAAGATGTCAAAGGTAGCAAAAAAGTTTTACGATGCTATGACATGCAGTGTGTTGAGAGATCATAAGGTGAAGGAAAATGAGATAACATGCTACATTAGAGAGTATCGACTATGTATTATAAGATCATAAGGAATGTAAAGGAAAGCTTTGATGACATGGTAATTAGTGTATTGTGAGATCGCAGAGACTTTTTTCAAGGTTTACAATAATGTAACAAGGGATTTTTGATTTCATGAGATTGTAAGACCGTAGAAAAAATGGTCCCCACCTAATATATTATGAAAGGTTTTACTCCTAGGTTGATCATAAGATCGTAAACCCTCAGTTGACATGAAATATGTTTTCCATTTTCTGAGTTGGAAATGATAAAGGGCTCTCAACCAATGAGATTCAAGCAATATATAGAAATTGTAACGTTTGACACTAATTATGACACTCCCCTAGGGTGATAGAACAAGCTAAATTTTAAGGCTTGAGCATGCTAAGAGTCAAATTAGTGGGACGTTGATGATGTACATTGAGTTATAAAGATATTTTTTTGATCAGTTATAGTTTACCATTCACAAAGAAAAGAAAATCTAAGCAATTGTAGAGTTTCTAGTGTGTGTAATTTCTTACTTTTAGTACCCATATATTGTTTTCCTAGTGCTTTCAAGATATTTTAGAATGTCTGATAAGTAGATTGAAGAGATTTAGGTGGCAGACATGAAAGTTGTAGAGATTTCCACTTCTAAGGGAAGAAAAACAAGACAAAAGAAACCTAATTGATTTGTTGAGGAATGGATTAAGCTTTTCCCAGAATCCTCAAATGCTAATGTTATAGATGACCATGCTTTTGTAGACTTGTATACTTTATGCAAAGATGCTATGTGCCCTAGAGTCACAGGTTCTATGATTTTCAGGTATTTTTACCATAACAAAGAGAAGAAGATACCAGTATGTAATCCATGGAAGAAGAACTTGGGAAAAATAAAATTTCTAGAGGTTTTTATTGATGTTGATTTGGTAAAATTACTAATAAAGTCATATAATTCATGCACAAGATCATTCCATAGGAGAGATGGAACCATTCTTTGTACACTAGATCATGCTTCATTCATTGAAGCCTTTGGATTAGATGGTGCCATGGGCCAACCTATAAACTTGGAGGATCTATAGAGGAAATTTGAGAGAAATACAAAAGATTACATAGGGAAGTCTATGCTACAACATATTCCCATGGAATTGAAGAGTATGGATGATTACCCTAAGAAGGTAAAACAAATGATGCCTTTGGACAACTTCAAGAATTACTATTTGAAAATAGTATATGGTGTCCACAAGGTGGTTGGAAAAGATGGAACAAATATGGTGTATAGAGTAGAGTTTATCATAGCCAAAGATGTGCAAGACTCTTGCCATGGTGAAGAATATGATTATGTTGAATATATCCTAGAGGTGATGAATGAGAATAATGCACTCGGTCAGAGTGGAGAAATGAAAGATTTCAAGTTCCATCACTACTCACTATTGATGCACTTGATCCTATATAGGAATGTGGAGTACATAAGCCCTAATTTTTTTGATCATACCTCTGATGTAAATGGAGAGCTACCAGTTTAATTGTGGACATAGGTATGGGATGGTTCATATCATTTTTTTGATTATGCTTCTTTCTTCAATAATTTTAGTACTATTATTATGAAAATGTTAGACCCATGTTACTTTAAGACCCTTGAAATCCTAAAGAGTCTTTGGAGACTAGCCCTTCTCCCAAAGAGTAAGAGATTAGACCATAATTGGGGAGATATATTCCTATTTCAAACATTTTCTTTGATGAGAGTATATGGTTGTTCCCAACCACCCTAGATATTGCCAAAGTTCATTCCCCCCAGACTGGCCATTATTTAATTTATGTGGCAATTGTTTATGGTTAATAGGGAGTACTTGGGCCCTAAGGTTCATAGGGGCACATTTTTATGTAGATGTTTCATGGTTGGGGACTTTTCGATTGGAAAAGAGGCCCTAGATCAAATTCATTCTTTCTTCCACCACTTCAATATGTCAAGCAGTCCTTACAGGATGTATGATCCTAATAATTGGATGAAGAACACCCTCAAGGAAATAAGGAGCTAAATGTTTCCAAATATCAAGGAGTTACCCCATGATGATGTTATCCCTAATATTGTTGTAGAGGGGGAGGTAGTAGATAGGTTGGCCAAACTTGATGATGTGTTGTGGGTAGAGAGGGAAATGAAGAGAATAGATCTCAATTTCAAGGGATTCTATATGGATGTCCCCTATCCTCAAAGGATTAGGAAGATGGTTACTAACCGTGATAAAATCATGGACCAAATTCCAAAGGGACCCTTAGGAGAGGAAGAGAGGGTATTTCCTAACAACCCTAAACCTGATGTAATTCCTAAAGAGAAAATAAAGGAAGATGATCCTACTAAGGCATCATGGGTCATGCTGGGAAACAAGAGACAACAAGTTGTCCATATCCCTATAGAGGTTAAGCAAAGGACACTACAAATTTTACAAGGCAAGAGTTAGTACTTTTCTGACTTAAGGCAAAGTTCTATACAAGATAGAGTTATTGCAGCCAAGAACAAACTCAAAAACTTAGAATTAGTAGCAACAAGGCTGGATGATAGGATCATCCAAGCCCAAAAATTCATAGAGGATGATGAATTCATAAAATCAAGTAAGTTAAAAATATTTTTGTGTAAAATAAAATAGAGTGAGTTGGTGTTAAAAATGAAACTAGGAGAATTAGATGAGTAGAAGTTAGAACTGGTTGAAAAGTTGCAAGCCTATGATCCTGAGAGCAAAGTCATGAATTTAGAGGAGGCAAGAGACCTTGTATAGAGAAGTGGTATGTTTCTAGTACCTAGATGGGATTTGGTATAAGAATTTATGCTCAACTAGATTCAAAGACAAGAAAATTCCACCTCATATGAGGCATATGGTGTTGATGGACCATAGAGAGGATCAAGATTTAACATTGACACCAAATCCATGGCAATATGGAGCATGGCTCCTACATCAAATAGACCAATTTTAATGGATGTGTAGAGTACATAATAGGGTAACATGCTAATGTGGACTTTGCAAGGAACTTTAGGCACAAAAATATCAAAGGTCATGAAACATTTTTCATTCATGAACGAGGCTAAGGTAGAGGAGATAGAAACCAAACCTTATAATTCTTTGCATGATTATATTTATGTGAGGAGGCTATATGAGGACAAGCTTATAAAGAGCCAAGTATACAAATAATAGATTGAAGAACATGAGGCTAAGGTCCAAGTACTAGATGCTAAAGTTGCATCTCTCAAAGAGAAACTTGCAAAGGTAGAGAAAATGACTACTGTAGAATAGAGAAAAGAACATGATAGTCAAGAGTAGCCATCCAAGGTCACAATAGAGATTACAACTTAGATACATGAGTTGGAGGTAGAGGATACAATAAAACCCAAAAGTATGACCTTTGATGCTCCACCAACTCAACAAGGAGATGAGGTAAGGAAATCTATCCTTAAATGTATGATTGGCCATATAATTTAGGTTTTGAAGAACACATCACAAAATACCCATATATTGTATTTGTCTTTGCAAAGTGTTGAGCAATTTTGTAATGAGGCACTTTCATGGTTATCATCTACATTCAATTTGTGGGGGCCATATACTCAATTTTTAGAAAGGCTTATCATTTTGATGGCCAAAAATCCAGACTTTCTTGACAAGATAATCATAGTGAAGGAGAGCCTGGAAATAGTTATGGAGTTAATTGGTTTTTTTCTCTAGGAAATTACAAATTATTCAAGGAAAGCTAAAAGCTTTATCTTAGGGAATTGAGCCCTACATACCACCAATTTTGAATGATAAAACCATACCGAGGGCTTGGCATGAATGGTTTGATGCATTCAGTGTATTTTTGACTTAAGAGACCATAGTGGCAATTTTTGAAGACATCAATGATGCCCCTTTCCATAGTTTGATTGACTCCCTATTTAGAACCAAGATAGATTTGAATAAATTCATAGTGAAGTCTAAAGCTATAAGGGATTCCAGGTAGACTAAATCCACAAAGGACCTAGAAGAGGTTAAAACAATAGAGTGGCCTACCAAGTGAGAGATATATTTATGGGAAGCAATGGGAGAAATAAAGGCCTTACTAGCAGGAAGCAGCTGAGAAATAATTAAGGTTAAAGGAAATGAGAGATTAAAAGATAAAATCAGATACACTAAGCACTTTATTAGAAGGATAAAAATCTCATAAATATTCACATCAAATTTTGAAAATTTTGAGGAAGCAAATGGCAGAAGAAGACAAAGTGGGTTAAAGTAAAAGTTGCTGCAATAAAGTGCCACTTGCTGACTTTTCAACTGCTCTCCTAATTTTGGATCAAGCTTAGGAGAATGTTTTTGATTTTATTTTTGTTATGTCTTTCCTTTTTTTATTTTCCATTAAGGTGATGACATGTGTCCTCCCATCTGTAGCTTATTGCAATCCTTTATAAGGATTTCCAAGATGAGGAGTGGAGCTCAAAAGTTTGTACATTTTTTAGTCTATGTTATTTTTATAGTAGTCTTTTGTGATTGTATGAATGTGTTCAAACTTGTGAACTTGAGAGAACAATGAATATGAATGATCAAATTGCCAAGTTTTGAGTTATACCCTGAGTCTATATCAAGTGTTGTATGTATTTTCAAAAGAAATTAATACAAAAGGGAATTTATGCATATCTATGTATCTAAATTTTGTCTCCTTCCTTGCATATTTGTGATTTTGAAATTGAAATGAGAAATGCTCTTTTAGTTTAATACAATTTAGATAGATTATATATTTCCTATTGATTAAATATAGTAGGGTTTTGGGTATATGAGAAGGATATGGTAACAATGAAGTTCAAATTTCACTATTGACTAATTTAATTGCAAGTCAACTAAATAGGTCCAAGACTACTGGTATTGACTCGATATAACAATGGATAAGGCACTGATCACTTAACTTCTATTGCACGTTGATGTTTTATATAATTGCAAGATATATACATCAATCAAAATTAATTTTCCCTTTTTATGTAATGAAGAACTAAAGTTTCTAGTCAACCCTTATTTGTAATTGTTTTCCTATTGATTATAAGTAGCCATTGTAACCAAGAAGTTTATTGCCAATCTAAGAAGAAATTATGACCATTTTTCTATTATAGGGGATAGTCATAAAGAAAATAATATCATAATTTTTTAAAGATAAATCTCTAAGGTTTTCCCACCTTAGCCCTATAGAGCCTAAAGTGAAAGGAGTCCTAATGACTCTGTTGAAGTTGGTCCAGAAGCTGAGACTAATCACACTAAACATAGGATCTGGCTAATCCTTAGTTTTTTTTTTTGTCTTATGTATTTTGGTATTGGGTTTAAGGTACCTAATAGTCTAAAAAACAACCATTGGACCCTATTGAGGAAGACTAGCTTGAAAGCTACTTTGGAGAGGAAGGTATTTTGCATGAATGCACTATGCATGCCATCATTGAAGACCTTCAAGAAGATTTTAGGGAAGATTAATAGATATCTCTATTTTATTTATTGGAAATTTCCATCTTGACACTATTTTCTCAATTTAAACTATAAAACTTCTAAGCCTATACTTAATTTTTTGATAAAATTATGATAACAACTTGAATACATATGTGAATTTTCTATAGTTTTCTTAGTAGCAATCTGGCATGCATTATATTTCATTATATGGTTAACAACTATTATCTTTGTTGGGTTATCATTTATAATTTGAAATTATCATTGCAATGAATAGAGATTTACTTTTGTCATGATTCTAACATATCTTAATATGGTTTATACATTTAGGGGGTTCTTTTGACTCTAGAAAGAAAGAGGCCTTCATAAAATATCTAATTAACCTTGTCATTAGTTTATGCTTTATAATATTTATTATATTAAATTGAAGCCAATTGAATTTAAATTTAATTTTAATACTTATATAGCTTAGGTTTTTAATGGAAAATTCTACATAACTAAAGCTCTGCATAATTATCATTTTATCTTCTCTTATTGGTATATCCTAACTCTACTCTAAGAGAAGGTTTGCTAAGGAAGTTGATGATTCTCTTAGTAAGAACTAGTATTCACTTTTGGTAGGTATATACTTTTTCTAGATCACTTTAAAATCTATGGAAGATTAATACTTTTGGTTTTCTTTCTATCTAGTTATGGTTTTCCCCAGTCATTAAGATGTTCTTTATTAACTACATTATCTAGAACATGTTTAAGTATAAGATTTTTTTAAAAACAAATATGTCTAGTATGGGTAAGAAGTTTTTGTGGCTTGTGTTTGATAGGTGTCTTAAAGCATTGGATGGATTTTCTTTCTCAACATCCCTTAACTAGTACTGTTTGTTCTTGAGAGCTTAGGGTAATTGCAACTAATCAGGAAGGATGAAAGATTGGGGTTAATGTTTTTACTATCTATGCTTATATTGTAATCTCCCTACCAAGAGAACCATGTAATGATTTCATCTAACTGAAGAATTTATTTGTAAACTTTGCATTTCTATATATTCTATAAAAGAGGGTATGCCCTCTTCAAGACCTAATCAAGGGCATCTGTACCCTTTTTACAAGACATCGATCTTAGGCTACACCATGGGTTTTCTTAACCCTATTCTTTTTTCCCCAGTGCCTATACTTGAACAAGGCAAAATGTAAATAATTTTGAAATTAATTAAAATGGGCATTTGCCTCTTATTGTTTAAATATAATATTTACAATAGAACCATTGAGTTACAATTAGACTAATTTTTTAAATTAAAATTATATACAGGTAGATGTTAGAACAATTGGAATAACTGAGAGGGGGTTGGAGGGGGGGGGGGTCAATTAGTTATCCTTAGGTCTAGATGTACAAATTCAACTTTTAAAAACTTTAACTAACTTAATCAAACTCATAAATTTACTCAACCAATATAGTAATTCATCAATACTCCAACTTATCATCTCATCCCTTAGCTCTGGAAAACAACATGCATACATATATGACACCAAGATTTAACTTGCAAAGCCAATATGAAAAAAAAAAAAAAACACCAAGTAACATGCTTCCACTTTTCCACTCTTCTAAAGTGAGCTTAGTTAAGAGCCAACCCTGTTAAAGGTTACAAAATACACTATTAGGTGTGACCTTGTTAAAAGATTTAATCACTCTATTAGGAGTGACCTTCTTAGAAAAATTTAAAACATTCTATGGGAATGTCACCTTGATTAAAGGATTTACAAGATGATTATTAGGTTGACCTTTATTAAGGGATTTTACTACCATAATGGTTAGAAAGTAACAACTAGGTTGATCTGATAAAATTCAACTCACTTTACAAATTCAAATCTTCATTTGGCTCATTACTAGTCCATTGTTTGGACTTCATCATAGTCTCCATCTTTGATCTACTTGGAAAATCTTCAAGCAATCTCACATTCGCCAACTTCTCACTTCTCCTTCTGAAAGTTTGTTCTTCACTTTTTCACAAATTTTCTAGCCAACAACACTATAAGACATCTCATATACATCCATAAATAGATGGGATAATCTTTTTCTTTCTTAAACATAACCATTGATCATAGGACTTGATTAGATTCATTGAATCTATCCATTGTTTTGTCCTTCTACTTCTTCCTTTAAACTTCTAGAAAATTATCATTATATCTTCACCTTAGATCACTTAACAAACTCAATTCATGCATTAAATACACTAGCTCATTAATCCTTATCATTTACACATTTTGACCAATTCATAAATTCAACTATGTTAGCCACAAATCTTGATTCTTTCATAAATTGTTAATTTTATGACATTCAATCATCACTATGCTCTTTATCTCAGTTGTCACTAGGTATCTCTACAACTATAGCAACTAGATTAACTAAACTTCTTCTTTGTGTAACCACACAACTATAGCTTTATTTTCAACTTCATATTCTTGAAGTATAGTGGCCTTCACAAAGGCACCATTGAATTTAGTCTAAGGCAATCCACAAAAGGTATCTTTACTTCAAATGGTCTCCCTTAATGTTGAGGAGATTCAGGAAGAAATGTCAAAGAAAAAACTGGTTAAATGTGATATTTTCCCATTCCTATTTCCTTTTAACTTGAGAGTCTTCTCCCTTTTTTAACCTTGTTGACATAATTATCCATGGACTCTTTTTTAGCAGGGACAAAACTATCAACAAATTTGAGCATGTTACAAGTGTAACTAGTATTAGCAAGTATAGTAACTTTAGATCCTTGGAAAGGAAACTTGACACATTGATGGTATATTGAAGGTATTTCTTGTATTTCATGAATCCATGGTCTTTCTAATAATATGTTGTATGACAAAGGAATGCCAAGGACTTGACAAGTAATGTCTCTTCCTACCACACCAACTCAAAGAGGCAACACAACAAGACCTAGGGATTTAGATTCTACTTCATCATATGCCTTAATGGTTATTTTGTAATGAGGATCAATAGACTCTTTAGAATAACCCAATTTGTTGAGAAAAGTAGTAGAATTTGTTTTGGACCATCTCTATTGTCTATGAGCACGTGAAAAATGCATTTTTGATGTACCATGACTTCAATATGCAACAATTGATTATGAGGATGACCCAACGAATTATCGAGGAAAAATAATGAGGTGAGGTCAAGTGACCCACCATAGATTGAAACCTTTCAAGATCAAGATCTTGAGGTATGCTTTCCTCATTGAGGGATTTGTTAAGAATCTACATATGAGAAGGGAAGATTTTACGTAATTCAAATATTGTTATTTGAGCATTCATTCATTGTAATTGGTCAAGGATGCTATAGTTGGTAACTATGGAGGAGGTTGCAATTTTTCATTTTTTTTCTAGATGAGCCAACAATAGGTTTGTCTTTATGTTGATCTACCTTGGGAATAGAAGGTGTAGGGCCTTTGAGGACTATCTTGGCATGAGAATGTGTAACAACATTGGCAGAAAATTGCTATTATTTGTGATCAGACATAAGAGATGTAGCACCTATTAGGACAAATGGAGTCCTAGATTTTGTATTGTCTAGTTTTCCTTTAAGTATGATAACATTACAAGATTCGTAGTTCAAAGGTTCAACCATGTTGATCACATTATCATCAGTGGCATATGTCTAGTTGACCTTATTATTGCTTTTCTATTTAGATATTTTCTCCTTGTCATACGATGGTAATGGTTTTAAAAAAGCTTTGTAATCTGAATTCTTGTTATGTTCATCTACATCTATTTCACCATCATCAATTAGTTCTTGAAACTTGTGACATAGGTTAATATAGTTCTTTTTTTTCTTACCCTTATTTTGATGGTACTCACAATATGCATTCTCATTCCACCATGTAGGTTGTCAGTGTAGATCATAAGGATGATAATATTAAGTGGAGTAAGAATCTAATTTTGGAGTAATGTTTTTGATTTGGAAAATAGGTTTTACAGGGATCCTGAAACCCAAAGTTTTACAGCATTAAACACCTTTAAAGCATAAAAGTCAAAAAAAACAAAAATAGCCATAGAAGGCCAGAATCAAAAAGGCCCGAAGCCAGGGAAACAAAGGCTAGGAAATGAGCCTGGCAGGTAGACTAGTGTCCCTTCTTCTCCAGTGCCTGCAGGATTTCTGCAGTGTCACTTTCCTTTTGGATGGCCTCCTCCTCCTGGGTCGCTGAGGGGAAATGAAACTGATCCCCTTGGCTTTCCTAGAATCTAGACTCTTTCTAAGGATCCTCCCAGCTTGTTCCATTCTCTGTGCTTTGCTCCACGTTCCCCAGGAGACCGGTATTGGTTAGATACCACGACTAGAGGTTCACCCAGAGATGTGTATTCACATTTGGGTCGTGTAACCCAAGATAAATTATTTATTTTGTTTCCAAATGTTTTGTATCCAATTAGATGTGTATGTGGCTCTAGACGCATTGAAATTATCTTTAAGGTTAAAATATGTCCTTGAAGGTTTGGGAGTGATATTATCTACTACTCCATCATGTACTACCTCTTAGTTTTTGTTAACACGGATTTGTCTTTGCTAGAGGTAGACCCTTGTTTGATATCTTTTTAGAGAGATAATTCACCCTTTTTGACCATAAACTCTTCTATTAGGATACCTTGTGTAATCATGTCTTTGAAAGTATGTGGACCTTGAAGTTGTATTCTATACCCAAAATCAAGTAGAAGATTATCCATGAAGATATCAAGTTTTTCAGTTCCAGGGATCTTATGTGAGTATTTAGTTGTTAGATAGAGTACTGAAAATGCTTCGTAATGTTTTCAAATTCAAAGTGCAAGTAGGTAGTTGAGTTTTAGACAAGTAATGCAAGCAGTAATCATAAACAATCTGATCAAGGATAAAGAAACTTAGAGGAATGGGGGAGTTTTGACCTTTTTGTTTGAATGGTATGGACAATTTATAGACTCTAAATAGATACCTTTTATCCCTATAACTAGAAATGGTAGAGGCAACAAAATATTTGTCTCACAACTTATGTGCATGTGCTCACCTCAAACAATTGTGTCACCCTACTAGAGGGAACTCATGTTTTTAGTGTATTCCAAGGACTCAATAATATATGTTCAATGGTTATCCTTGAGATAGGGGCTAGTGTCATATACCACCTTCAAGCGTCGTAGTGCATGTATATGGTGAGATCAAAAGGAGAGATTCTCCAACCCCCCTTGCACAAAGATTATGCCCCCTTTTAGAGGTGAACCAAGTATCAACTAACTACAAAGTTTTTAATAGGCTTTTGTTCATATTAATCCTCAGTGGCTTTGTGAACAAAGTTGAGGCCAAAAATCCATACCAACATATGTAAGTGCACACACTTGACTAGCAAGACTAGGAGTGGTTCCATCCAATGAAACATACATATCCTCTTTTTGATATGCAATATTAGAATCAAGAAGAAGAAATTAACATGTCTTTGAAGTCTTTCTCTCTACAAAGCTTATTTATTACTGCTCACTTGGGTTGTTCTTGGAGGTTGGATCACTCCGGTAGGCCCTCTAAAGGTTGACCCATACTTAGCTTGGATTCAAGGGTCCAAGTTTCCAATTTTTCCAAAGGGAAAAGAGCATACTCCTCTACCTCTTCACCTTACCTAAACACATAGAGCATGTTCATAACCAAGCTAGCTTATCAATCCCAACGTGTCTTTTTCTAAGATTTTGATTTTCCTAAAAGAAAGTCATCATCTCTTCATATAAAAAATCTTTTCTTGGGAGAACCACTACATTTCTTGTCTCCCTTGTGTACCATCTTCCAAAGGCATCTAGATTTTTGATTTACTCTTGGGCATCACTTCGAAGTGGAAAAGAGCATACCCCCCTATTACTTTGTCTAGAGCCCTATGAAATTCACAAGCCCTATTAAACTATGTGTGTAATAAATAATTAAAATAGACACATTGTTTGAGTAGGTTTGAATTGATTATTTTACATTTCAATCTTTAACAAGATGTCCTGCAATCAAACCATTAGTACTGTTAGTTGTTCATAACAAGGTATCTTTGACAATCAATCTAAAAACCACTATTAAGTTGATTTAAAAATTAGAAATAAAAATATATTCTTTAGAAAAAAATGTTAATCAAAGATATTATGAAAAATAGAGTTCAAAAATTACAATTTTATCTTTATTGGTGTCAAGTCTTGCGTGAGACTCTGCAAAATTTCATATGAGGATTCACTGTGCACTACATGAGAAATTTCATTCTTCACATGAGCATACACTTTCTCAAATGAGAAAGTACAGAGAAGAATGCGAGGATTAAATTTATTCATGCAAGAAATGATCTTGACACAAGAGAATTCATTTAATTGTATGGACAAAATATCAAAATATATAAAAATGAAGTCAAAAAAATGATTTTTTGAGCCCCATGGTGGGCACCATAAATGTATGCATAAAATATGGGCCTCTAAATCCACACACACTTCACCATGATCATTATTTGTGATTATCACTTCAAGATGAACATGAGATTGTTCATTTGATGTGTATACATAAGACAATCTATTTCCTTCTAACTAGATGGGGTTTTACTATTCCCTCTTAGAATTGAGAGTTCAATAACTAGACCAACTAGTATGAAAGATTTATGAATGTAAGATGCAATCTAATCTATATTTTTGATGTTTTTTGAATGAAAATATGTAAACTACTCTAAATGAATTTTAGATTAATCTAAGAACATTGAATAGTAATTTAAATTAAATGAATGCATTTTAAGTCTAAATGATGAACATATGAAACAAATTAAATTTGCATGCAGGAAAGATTTGAGAAAATGATTCAAAAACAATTTGATACTATTCATGCATCCTTCCCAAATGAAAGATTGAAGATTTATTTTATAGAATCCTATAATTTGATCAACGATCAAGATCAATCTGAGTGTACAGTCCAAATCAAAGATGAGATTTAGTGCTTCATTTTTTATGGAGTTGAATGCGATCAAATAAGGGATGACCTTGATCCATTCAAATATGTGATCATAATTAGATTTTCTAATTAATTAAATAATCAATTTCAACAATTATGAGCTCATATTTGATTTAATCAATATTATTAATTCCTTTTTTCTATGAGATGATTTAGGAAACAATATTGATCAATTTAAACATGTGGTCATAATTAGATTTTCTAATTAACTAAATCATTAGTTTCAATAATTATGGCATTTATTTAATTAAACCAAAGTATTTTAATTCATTTTTATGTGTATTAGCTAAAGAGGGTTGATTTAATTTAATTAAAGTACTTAAGACTTGTAATTAAATTAATTCAATTAGGAGATATATTTAGCTAATTTTAATCAATATTTAGGAATTAAATTAAGCATATGTTTAATACAAATTAATGATTTTCTACGTTTGACACTTAGGTCAAGTAAAGAAGATAATAATCAGAAATGCCTAGTGCAATAGGACTTATTGAGATTGATGCACCAAAATTGGTTCAAAATATCAATGTGCCAATTTTAGGGTATTACAATAGTAAATAACATGAAACATGAAAACAACATTCACACATATATGACACTAGGATTTAACATAGAAACTCAATTTGGGAAAAACCACCAAGTAACATGCTACCACTTTTTTCACTCTTCTGAAGTGAGCTTGGTTAAGAGCTAACACTCTTAAAGGTTAAAAAATAAACTATTAGATGCGACCCAATTAAAGAATTTAATCACCCTATTAGGAGTGGCTTGGTTAGAGGACTTTAAAAAATCCTTAGAATGTCACCTTGATTACATGATTTACAATATGAAGGTTAGGTTAACCTTGATTAAAGGATTTTACTACAATAATTGTTAGAAAGTAACAATTATTGATCTAATAAAATACATATCACTTTGCAAATTCATATCTCCATTTGGCTAGTTTCTGGTTCATTAATTGGACTTCATCACATTTTCCATGTCTGGTCTAATTGGAAACTCTTCAAGCAATCTCACATTCACCAATTTCTCACTTCTCCCTCTGAAACTGTGTTGTTGACTTGTTCACAAATTTGTCAACCAAAAATGCCATAAAACATCTCATATGTCTCCATAAATAGATAGGTTAATATTTTGTCACTTAAACATAATCGTAGATCTTAGGGTTTGATCAAATTTATTAAATTTGTCCATTGCTTTATCCTTCTACTTATTCCTTAAAACTTTTGAAAAATTCTAATTAAATATTCACCTTAGATCACTTAACAAACTCAAATCATACATTAAATATGCTAGCTCATGAATCCTTATCATTTACATGTTTTGAGCAATTCATAAAAATTAACTATGTTGACCTCAAATCTTGATTCTTTCACAAAATGTTAATTTTCTGACACTCGATCATCACTATGCTCTTTAGCTTAGTTGTCACTAGGTATCTTGGTGTCTACTATTATGTCTTGCTCAATTTTTTGTGGCTCCCTCGATCATAACTTTAGTTTTCCTTCATCTTGTTTAGTAATTACCATCCCTCGGCTGATAATATTATTGACTATTACTTAAGTTTCTTAATGTTCTACTTTAACTTCTTCATTGATCTTGCAAACTATCACCCAATCAAGCTTAGTGTTTTACTCTCCTTGAATTTCATCAATAATCTCTTCTACACTTCAACTCAACTTTATTATTCATTTAATACAATGATCAAACAACACATTATATTGTCAAATACCAACTGATCAAGTGCCCATTTTGATTCCATCATACTTACTCCTCTTTACTTGACAATTTTACTAGGTCACCTTGATATCTCTCTTTTCAAATCCTCTTCATCAATCAACTGATATGACACTATACATTGTTAGCACATATCTTACCAATAAGGTTTGACATCAATGAAAACATAATAATTGTTCCAATTGCAGTCTCCAATATTAGATAGTTTTAGATTATCTATTTATTATATCAAATGATATAAGTTAAAAGTAGATTATAATTTGTGATTACATTTTATTAGTTTATTTATAATTTATCTAAATTATAAGTTTGAGCCAATGATTTAAATTAATTATTATCTAGTGAATTTAAATTATCATTGTTAATAAGCTAACACAATATATCTTATGCATTGGACTGTGGAGGTCATGTGATTAATTTAAATTAATTCTTATCTATTTTGACTTTTCTATCAACTTTGTTACTAATTTTATGTTTGTGTTGGCAACTATTTTATCTTAAAGGACTCTCTCCATTTTTTTATCTTAAATAAACAAAGTCAATAATAAGTGTATGTTCCAAAAAAAAGCTTTATAGCTTTATAGTGATATCGTATTGCTTTATCTTATCTTCATTGACAATTTTTTTCATGTTGGATACCGTACCATGTACTGAATATGACCCCAAAAATATAGGTATATCATAATAAAATGGATAAAAGGAGGAATCTAGAAAATGAAGATCGATATTTATCACCAAAAAGAATGTTAGTGAGGGACTTTAGTGCTAGGATATCTAATTATCAATTTTTGTAGCTAATAGACAAGGAAGAGGAGATAAATAATCCTCTATGGATGGAATAAGGAAGTGATCTTCTTTGGAAGAGAACCTTAGATGATGGAAATGGGGGTGTCTCTCACTTTGGATCTAAATTACTAGGATTGTGTAGTGTGTTTGATATGGTTATTTGAAATAGGTCATAAAGTTGGCCAAAATTAGGGGGTATCACATGTAAACCATATAATGGCCAAAGTTGGGTTGACTATGTAATTTGTTCACAACATACTATATCTAAAGTTCTTGATTTTAACACTGGTTTTTTCTCCATAGAGATAAATTCTAATCACATGCCTCTATTTTTTAAGATGGACTTCACTTCTAAGAACCCACACAATAAGCATGAACCTCACATGAAAAAGACAAGAACCAACAAAGGTAAAATCCTTTTAAATCAAGAGAACAAAGTCATTTTCAATATGGTTCTTGAGAAGCAACTACATGAAAGGAACAATATTTTGGTGGTGACAAGGTTTCAACGAGAAGTAAGCACTTTAACATTCAACTTTGTATTTTGTTTAGAGTTTTTTTTAGTTGAAAGTATCATGTTGTGTCTCATATAGATGGACAATATGAGGGTGATTGTCAAAATCTTGGAAATTGTGTTCTTGGTGTGTTTTAAATATGGGCTTATATAGATTTTATATTTCAAAAAATTGCATAATGCTAATAGGTGTATTTTCTCTTGGGGTGAAATGCATTTGAGATAATGGGTTTCCTTGGATAGGATCAATCATACATTCTACAAGAATGAAAGGATGTACAACTAGTTGAATCATGCATTTTCTTAGGAATCCTAGACAGTCCCCAAACAAATATTGTACAATATATTTCTTAGTCTTTTTCTAGTGAAGAAGAATTTGTGCAAGGTGGCATATGACCTATAGGTCCTAATGACTAATATTTTCTCCTGGGACCAATGTGGATCCCACATTTGATCAATTGAATGGTCCTTGAAATACTTGTGCTTACATGAAAGTGAATGGATGGATTTGTAGATTCTTTCTTAAAGGCTTGATGAACCTTGTACCTTCTTAGACATGGCGACCAAAAAGTTAAAGAAGTTTTCCAAGATTTTTCTTGCTATTCAACTTACAATACTTGATGGAAAAAAATGTATGAAATTTGTGGATTATAAGGCCTGCTGAGCTTATGTAGATAATTAGGCAAGGTTATAGAGAAAATTGTCCAATATCATGTTAGATTCTAATATCTTTTTCAAATCATTGTTAATATTCTTGTACTCTTTACTCTATATATGCTTAAGATGTTGAATTTTCTTTATGATTACTATATATTTAAGATGTTTAATTTTCTTTATCTTTTAATGAACTTAGAGTTGTGGAATATGACAATATTTTTATGCTTGTGTGTTGTTACTTTTAGGATGAAGCCTTCCTACTACTCATGTTGAAGAGTGTTGGAAAACTGCAAAGTTTTATAATAAGGTATGTAATATGCTATTTATGGGTCACTTTTCTCACCTTTTGATATGCAAGTGATTATGGGTATTAATTTTTATTATTATTGGTAATTATGAATTTTTATTGACAATTTCAAGTCTAATATAATCCTTCTCCAATACTAAATGTCCTCCTTGGAGAACTACAAATCTACTACCCATTATTCTACTAAATTGTTCTAAATAAGTCAAACTCAAAATGCCTAATAGAATACAAAATTTGGTCCAAATATTAAAAAAAATCTATAAGGAGACATATATAAAAGCCCTAATAGGTGATATAGAAACCATTTACTATACCAAATAAAATGGTACATAACATCTTCCTTCCTCTTAAACACTACCACAGTGTGCCTACTTTAGACAAAACCTCTACTTGGAGGTTTGATTGGATGAGCCTTCTTGTTTGTCTATATTACTTCTAGTGAGGACACTTCTGGTATAAAAAATTACCTCTAATCTATGATTTATATTTCCTTTCTAGATAGTGTGCTCTCTCTTCTCCAATTTTAAAAACTCCATCTCCTATAGGAATCTCTTGGGTAGCATGCAACCATCTTGAGCCACCTTAATTCATTTTTCAGTGCATGATGATGCATGCAAAATTGAAATTTTTTGTATGCCTATCATGTACCCTCAACCAGCTACCAATTTTCTTCAGCAATTGTGAATCCAAACTTTGGCTCGTTCATTGAATCATATATATCCATTTAGGCACAACACAAGGGTGCATCATAAGATGTCCATATTTTTCTTCTTTGTAAACATGGATTCTTCCCCAAACAAGACATCCATATTTTTTAGGAATTTAGGGTAGTCAATTAGAAATATACCCCTCATCCTTCTCCTTGAAGGCTCTCTAGAGAAAATGTTGTTGTTGCTTAAGGATTCTGAGAGTGAAGTTAGCTACCATTTGAATCTACCTTTAATTAGTAGGGGTCACGTCTATTTCTAACTCACAACTTGGAACAATCTGTTTGATCCCTAACTTAGCTTCCAACATATGTGGCTTGACCAATTCTAAAAAATTCTAAATCTTAATGATTTTCCAAGAATTTCCTTTATTTAGCATGATCCCTTGTACTTGTGATTTTAATTGCCACCTGCCTCTATTTCATTTAATGATCATTTATATATCATCATTAAACTAATATGTGAAGAAAATATCCAATTTGGCTCACGTTATCATTGACAACTATAATAGAAAGGTGGGAGAAGAGCTCAATTTAAATTTAAATTTGATTGCTACCTTGGGATTCTAAAAGATATAGACATGTATACAAAACACCATCCCACTCTATCAAGGCATAAATAATGAATCTATCTACTAGTCTCAACAAATCCATTCTTCTTTGATCTCCCAAAAGTCTCCACTAACATCTTTCCCTAGTTTTGTCAACTTGACCATCAACTTTGACTTAGCATCCTCTCCCTCATTTCCATCTCTCTTGAAATTAGTCACTTTGAAACCTCCAAAGGCTAGTAGAAGCGATATGATTTTCTTTATTGGCTGGTTGAGATACCACATTTGTGTCTCCCTTTTAGTAATTGTGTTAAATGTTAGTAGAGAGCCACCCTCTAAATGGAGTTTATTCACATTAAACTACCTAACCATGTTGATGGCTAGAAGAGTAGCTTGGGTTCAGGCTCAAGCTTCATTGTTTGTTCCCTCTAATAGATTCTTAGCCAATGTTGCAATCCTTTCAAATCCCTTACTACAAAGTTAAAGTTCAATTTAATCCAACTTTTCTCTGAAGAATTCTATTGCTAAGAATTTATGCAAACAACTAAAGGAATATCCCTTTAAGGCCAACTGAAGGATTTCATTTAATGCTTTGTATAGGTGTAGAAAATAATAAATAAGTCAAAAATTAGGTTTTTCTTAAACTCTTAAATTATTTCTCTAAATAAGAATTTTTAAATGAAGGTGTTAATTCAATTAGTTGGATTAGATGACCATATATTTAAAAGATACATTGATGTCATGCAATTGCTAGCTAATACAAACTTGCTTGACTTGATTGTAGAAAAATTGATTTCATGTGTAAATATGTTGAACAACTCTCATTGTTCTAGAGTTCTAATGTTTTGTCTCTAGGAAGAAAGTGCATTTGGGTCTTTGGGATCCTGATCAAGCTTGCTATTTTAGATTATTTCTTTTTTGTTAAATAGAGTCCTCCTAAGGTACACAAAATGCAGTAGAGACACTCAATGCTATAACTTGCTCAACACCTCCTATTGTTGCTATAAAGCTTTCTAGCCCAAGGTGTGAACTGGAAGCATGGATTTTTTACTATTTAAATTATCTTTTATATTTATTGGTATTACCTTTGATATATTTATATTGATGTGCAACTTTGTGGGAAGACCTTTTTAGCACGCTTTAGAAGATTCACTATGAACATATTCCTGGTGTATTATCTATCTGTTTGTATCTCTATGTTGGACCCAAAGTGATATATAACAATTGGCGGAGGTGTTGTTTGTGAACACCATATTCTAAAATTAGTATTTGTTGCCAATATTGAGACTATGGATGGCATGTTGCAAAGGCTTGGTAAGTGTCACAGAGATACATATCTTTAATTTTAGGGCAATTTGTGATCCTTCCAATCCAAAAGTAAGGCTAAATTATTTTTTTAAAAATAAAATAAATGATTATTTTAAGACTTGATTTTGATATTATATGGAAAGCATTACTACAGGTAGATTATGTGGATAATGACCCTTGAGATGATAATTTATAAATATGGATAGTCTTATTTATGAATAAATATGGGAGTTCCCTTATGAATAATAAATGATGACTTGCTCTTTGTACTTCTTAAAAGCTCTTTATTGAAAATTTTAATTTTTTTTTTCTAATGTTGTAGGTGATTTTTTGAAGCCTTTGGATGTATCTTCTAGTGAAACTTTTCTACCCATGACATATGGGCAACTCCATCCTCCTTTGGGAAAACATCATCTAAAGGTTTATTCTTTTTCAACATATTTGCATTAGTTTTGATGGGCACATAGCTGTACTGAGAATATTTTGTGTAGGTGGGACAATAATTCAATATAACAACAAACTTTACTTTTTTAACTTAATATCATAAGCATATAACTTAATCTCAAAGCATGTTCATTTTTGTATATTAACTCACATGAAATCTAAGTATCATGTAATACTGATGAGGCATGCAATATAAGTAGAAGCACCAATGGTACAAAAAAATGGTAGATTAAGGATTTTATATAAAATTTATGAAGTTGGTATGCTCAACTTACTAGAGGCACCAACACCTCATTCATTTCTTGAGACATTTCCTCATTAGAGGCACCAATCCCTCATTATATTTGTGAGAACTTGCCCACTAGAGGCACCTGTCTTTTGTAATTTTAGAGGCAACAACCCCTAATTCTTTTAGGGGGACCAACCCCTCATTGGGTTAGAAGTAATAACCCATTATTCAACTTTCCACCTTATTAACATTTGTCCTACAACAAATGATGGATACATTTTCTTCCAGAAATTGTCTTCTTAAATTCTTAAATTGCTATTATGGTGACAATAATCTATTACAATCTAGTCAAACGTTTATAAACCTATCATATTATTTCTCACAAAGTTTTCTTAAATATGCTTCATGGAACTGCTCCAAATTCTTCTTTATTTCCGCTTGAAATCCTCCTCATTACTATGCTCTTCTAGAATATGATATACATCACATATATTTGCTATATCTGCTCAAGAGCTTGTCATAATTTGTCCATACAATCCTTTATAATTATGCAATAGTCTTTTGTATATTCATTGAAAATATGTATAGTCTTATATGCTCCTCATATTGTTAAAAATAATTGATTAATTGTATATTGTCTTTGATGTTACACAAAATGTCACATCTTTACTAATCAATGTCTATTGAGCTCACTTGGGAAATGAAAATAGTTTCTTGTATCTACCCAACATTTTAGTGTTTACCAAGTTCAAAAGATAGTGTCTACTGAGTTCACTTGGGCACCAAAGAGAAGTTCATAGAAGTTTAGTGTTAACTGAGCTCACTCGATTAACAAAGGAGAGTTGGATGGACCCAGTTTTAATCGAGCTCATTTGGTTACAAAATAAAGTTTATGATTTTGTAGTGTTAACCAAGTTCACCTAGTTAACATAAAAAAATCATTTCATAGTTAGTGTCTACTGAGTTGGGTCAGCTAACAAAGGATTTTCTTGTTTTCATTTATTGAGTTTAATGGATTTTTTTTTGGTTCTAGCTGATTGAAGAGATTAAGAATTATCATTATATGGTGTATTCAAGTCAACTTGACAATGTATGATAGAAGTTTAAGGTCAAGTTGAGGATTGAATGTGTGAGAATGTGTGGAAGATAAGAATATGCTTAGAGGAAGCAAATTGGAAGGATAAGCAAAATATCCTTGTTGGGTTGCAAATATTAATTTGATCAAGATGGATCAAGTATTCGAGCCAAAATTGAGATCTAAAATAAAAAATATAGTTACATCAGCAATCAGATCATATCATTGTTTTGATTAAGTAAAAATAGGTTTTAAAGGACTCGAAACCTTTTACAAAAATTCATGAGAGAAACAAAGAAGAAATCTATAGAGAGAGCTATCTAGAGAAAAGATGAAATAGACCTCCAAAAAATACATCCAAGAGGTCACTCAAAGGACTGCTAAAAGAGATAGCAAAAAGACAACAAAAGAAATAGCAATAGACTAGCTAAGAAGACTTGATTAGGTCAAGTTCTTGGTCCACAAGAATGTGCATATTTTCAGCCATAGCCTTGACCTCATCCATTTTTCTCGTGTCCTTAGTCTTCTTTGAGTGAGCCTTGGTATGCTTGCTAGGACCATGAATCTCAACAAGCTTAGGGGAGTCATGACCTTTCTCATTCTCCACTTTCTTCAGCAGGGTGCTAACATTGTTAGCAATTTGTTTAACTAGTTTTTTTAGATTACTCAACTTGGCTTGTAGTTTTGAGATCTTCCCTGACATAGGCAAGAGGATGAATAACTAGGGCCAAAGGCTCACCTAGCTATCCAAACCACCCTACAAGAGTTAACACAATGGAAAAAAACACAAAGAATAGCAACCAAAGGAGGAAGAAGAGTGAATTACTTTTATTGATTCATCAAAATATCTTCATACATGCCTAGCTACAAGGCCTTTTGGGTTTAGCCAATTAAAAATACATTCACATTCAAAGATCCAACTGCAAATTTGCACTTTCAGTTTTGCTCTCTAATCTTCTTCCCAAAAGCTTCTTCGAAACTTCTTCTTTTCAAAACTTACTTAACTCTAAGCCTAAATTCTATATTTATACTTTCCAAAATGACTTATAGAACATTCTAGAACATTACATAAGAGGAAGGCTGACCCAAAAATGGTCTGGACTCATCCCAAGAAAAGATCTTAACATAAATGTCACAAATGAAATAAATCTTGCAAGTTGGCTCACAAAATCACGTCCAAATACTGACACTCGGCATACACTAGGTAACTCAACACATGAAGAAACACTCAGCATGCACTAAGTAGCTCAGCACATGAAGAAACACTCAGTATACACTGAGTAACTCAGCACATGAAGAATCACTCGACATACACTAGGTAACTTGGCACATGAAGGAATGCTACAATAACTTGGCACATGAAGGAATTGCTATAGTAACTCGGCACATGAAGAAAATAGGGTTGCTAGGCACATGAAAAAAATAGGGTTACTAGGAACATGAAGAAAATAGGGTTACTAGGCACATGAAGAAAAAAAGATTGCTAGGCATATGAAGAACTGCTAGGCACATGAAGGAATTGCTAGGCACATGAAGGAACTGCTAGGCACATGAAGGACTACTAGTCACATGAAGGACTGCTAGGCACATGAAGGAATTTCTAGGTGAACAAAATGAGCAAGATAACAAGGTAGCCCAGGATGCTCCTACATCAGACAACCAAGATTGAAAGAAATGATTCTCTTGAATCATTGAGATGTCCCAACCTGAGCTAAATCCAACTCAAATTGAGAAATCCATGAAGCATCTTCAATAGGTCTATTCTTCCACTTCACCAAATATTCATAGTAATCTTTTCCTCTTGTACTCTTGCCAACTCTTTGATCCAATATCTGTTCAACTTCCTCAATCTATTTCTTAGGATAATCATTTGGTATAACAACTTCATCCCCTTACTCCTGATACTCATATAAATCAGAAATATTAAATATAGGAGAAATATCCATGTCATCAGGTAACTCAACTTCATAAGCATTACCACTATCAAACTTGTTCAGGATCTTACAAGGTCCAAATTTCTTCATCTTCAGCTTGCTATATGTTCCAACTAGGAATCTTCCTTTCTTTAGATGAACCATCACCTCATCACCAACTTGAAAATCATGGTCTCTTCTAGACTGATCAACATTCTCCTTATACTTCTGATTGCTTTGTTCCAACCTCAACTTCACTTCCTTATGAAAAGACTCCATAAAATTAGCAAATTCTTCTCCTATAGTGCTTTTCTTTTCTTCACTAGCAACATCTCTCAACTTTGATATACCTCTAGGATGCATTCCGGTAACAATCTCAAAAGGTGTCTTCCCTGTACTCCTATTCATAGAATTGTTATATGCAAATTTAGTTTGTGCTAATACCATCTCCTAATTACTTGACTTATTCCCAACTAAATATCTCAAAAAATTACCTAAGCTTCTATTCACAACCTCTGTCTATCCATCTATTTGTGGATGGAATGTAGACCTAAACTTCAATTCAGTACCCATCTTCTTCCACAAAGTCTTCCAAAAATAATCAACAAACTTACTATCTCTATCTAAAATAATGCTTCTTGGTAATCCATGCAATCTCACAATATCTTTAAAGAAAAGTTCAGCACCATGCTCAGCATCTGATGTCTTCTTACATGGTATACAATGAGTCATCTTAGAAAATCTGTCCACTACAACAAATATAAAATCATACCCCTTCACTATTTTAAGCAATCCAAGAACAAAATCCATACTAATGTCAGTCCAAGGTTTCTCATGAATAGTAATAGGTGTATACAAACTAGTATTTTGACTCACTCCCTTTGCAACTTGACAAAATCCACAACTCTTTACAAATTTTTGAACATCCATATACATTTGTGGCCAATAATACTTCTCTTTCAACAAACTCAATGTCTTATCAATTCCAAAGTGTCCAACTAATCCACCACTATGCTTTTCCTTAATCAAATTCAACCTTATAAGACTTCTAAGAATACACAATTGAATACCTTCAAACAATATACCTTCTTGAATGAAATATTCATCATACTTACTTATGTGATTTGTCAGATTTGGTGCTCTACACTCTCTCCATGACTTGAAAAAATCAAGATCAACATCATACAATTCTTCCATTTCATCAAAACCAAGAACTTCAACCCTCATTTCAGTCAACAAAGAACATCTTCTACTCAATCCATCAATAACTTTGTTAGTAACTCCACTCTTGTGCTTGATCACAAATGCAAAACTCTGCAAATACTCAACCCACTTCATATCTCTTTGATTCAATTTATGTTGACTTCCCAAGTATTGTAAAGCTTTATGATCAGTATACAACACAAATTCCTTAAGCATCAAATAATGTCTACACTTCTTCAATGCTTGAACAATAGCATAAAACTCTTGATCATACACAGAATATTTCCTTTTAGCATCATTCATCTTATCACTAAAGAAAGCAATTGGCTTACCTTCTTGACTTAATATAGCTCCTATAGAATTACCATTTGCATCACATTCAACTTGAAATACTTTGTTGAAATTAGGTAAAGCCAATACATGTAATTTAGCAACCTTTTGTTTCAAAGTCTCAAAACTCTTATCAGCTCCATGTGTCCACTTGAATTCCTTTTTATCTCCCCTCATTGTTTAAATCATAGCATTACAAACAACACTAATTCTTTATAAACTTTCTGTAAAAACTAGCCAAACCATGAAATGATCATACCTCACCCACATTATCAAGTGTAGGCCATTCCAAAATTGATTTAACCTTCTCAAGATCCATCCTCAATCTATCAGCTGAAATCAAAAATCCCAAATACACAATCTCCTCTTGCATAAAAGAACACTTTTTTAGATTAATCATCAACTTTCCCTCTTTCAAACTTTGCAATACTTTTCTAATATGCTCAAGATGTTCTTCCTTAGTCTTGCTGAATATTAGAATATCATCCAAATAAACAATCACAAATTTTCCCAAGAATCTTTTTAGAACTTCATTCATCAACCTCATGAAAGTACTAGGTGCATTAGTCAAACCAAAAGGCATAACCAACCATTCATATAAACCATCTTTTGTCTTGAAAGCAGTCTTCCATTCATCACCTTCTCTAATTTTGATCTGATGATAGCGACTCTTCAAATCAATCTTGGTAAAATACTTTGCTTCACTCAAACAATCCATTATGTCATCCATCCTTGGCATAGGAAACCTATATTTCACTATTATCTTGTTAATGGCTTTGGAATCAGTACACATTCTCCATTCTCCATTCTTTTTAGGTGCTAATACAATAGGTACAGCACATGGACTAAAGCTTTCTCTGATCAAACTTTTCTGCAACAACTCATGCACTTGTCTATTAAGTTCTTCATTCTCTGTAGGGGTCAATCTATATGGTGCTTTGTTTGGAAAAGTAGCTACAGGGATCAGATCCATACAATGACTTATGCTTCTTACTAGAGGTAAACCATCAAGAATATCATCAGCAATAATTTCTTTCTACTCATTCAACAACTCTACAATTTCTTTTGGCACTTGGTCAATACTACCATCTATCATTCGATCACCACTGACTAGCACTCAGTTAACAATATTTTCTTGCACTTGGTCTCCATTGACAAAACTCAATTTTCTTGGAATTATAGAAAAAAAAACTTGATTCTTTTTCATTTCCTTTTCAAATTGTTTCCCATTAACCATGCAAATTTTTATAGCAGTACAATTAACCTCATCTGGACTTTCGATCAAAGGTAACAATGTTTGTTTCTTTCGATTTACCCAAAGAGTATATTGATTCAATCTTCCATCATGTACATCATATCTATCATATTGCCAAGGTCTACCCAACAAAATATGACAACAATCCATGGGCATAATATCACACAAAACTTCATCAAAGTAATGTCCAATTTTAAACTTCACAAGGCATTGCTTACTTACCAATATCTTATGCTCATCTTTGATCCATGAAACATGATAAGGTTTGGGATGTTTTAGCCTCTGCAACTACAACTTCGTAACAGACTCTTCTAATGCTAGACTTGTAGAACTTCCACTGTCAATGATCACTATGCAACATTTTCTAGCCACCTTACATCTTGTCTTGAAAAGACTTCTCCTTAAAATAGGTTCCTCATCACCTCCCTTATTACATAAAGTTCTTCTCACCATCAAATTTTCTCTAGCCTTAGGTCCACTTGGTGAACCCTCATCATCTTCTTAAATCATAGCATTTCTATTACCTTGCCTACTTTCAAAAGATCTACATTCAAAGGAACTATGCCCTTCTTTACCACATTAAAAACAATTACCATGAAATCCACCTCTAGAATAAGAATTACCTCTTCCTCAATAAGAACTAGTGCCTCCTCGGTAAGAATTACCACTTTTCCATTCAGTCTTGCCTTTGTCATCATTCTTCCATTCAAATTTTCCTTTATCCTATATAGAACTGTCAGATCTGCCACTTTTTCCATAAGATCTACCTCTGCCTCTCTGGAATCTACCACCCCTACCTCTCTATCTTTGTTCATGCTTCTTTGTCAAGATCTCCTCAGCTTTCAAGGCATATTGATATGCTTCTTCTACACTTTCCAGCTTCACAAAACTTATTCTATCTTGTATTCTAGATCTCAATCCATTAATGTACCTTACAATTTTCTCAACATCATCATCCACATGTCCAAATCTAATGTCCAGTCTATAGAATTCCTCAGTATACTCTTTCACAATCATGTCTTTTTGCTTCAAATTTTGCATCTATCTCAATAAGCTAACTTGGTAATCAGCAAGAAGGAATTTTTTCTTTACCTTGTTCACCATCTTTGGCCAAGTTTTGATCTTCTCCTTTCCTCTCCTTTTTCTATCAGTTTTCAAGTACTCCCACCATAGTGATGCATGAACTTTCAACCCAGTGACTACAATCTTCACCTTTCTATTATCAGGAGTGTTTTCATACTCAAAGAACTTCTCCATATCAGAGATCCAATCTAGCACAACATTGGTATCCAATTTTCCATCATAAGGAACAACTTCTACAATAGGTTTTGAATTTTTCCTAGACAATACTCACAACAATCTTTCCTCATCTTGATCTTCTTCAGGTTCTGGATTAGGGTTTGGTGCTGCTGCTTCATCATCACTTACATCATCAAGATTTGCTCCTCTCCTCTGGGCCATCTCCACAGCATCTAATCTGGCTGCAATTTGTCTCAATTGATCCAATATAACATTATCAACATTATTTCCTCTACCATGAACCATCTTTACAAATCAAGTTCCTACAAGATTGTAACCCTCTACAAGTTATAGGTCAAATTCAAAGATCTTTTACCCTACAACGAAATCTAAATTAGGGTTCTACATGATCCAATCTCTACAAGGACGAACCTCAAGCTCTAATACCAATTGACGCAGGCAAGAGGATGAATAACTAGGGCCAAAGACTCACCCAACTATCCAAACCACCCTGCAAGAGTTAACACAATGAAAATGAACACAAAAAACAACAACCAAAGGAGGAAGAAGAGTGAATTAATTTTATTGATTCATCAAAATATCTTCATACATGCCCAGCTATAAGGCCTTTTGGGTTCAACCAATTACAAATACATTCACATTCAAATATCCAACTACAAATTTGCACTTTCAGTTCTACTCTCTAATCTTCTTCCCAAAAGCTTCTCTGAAACTTCTTCTCTTCAAAACTCACTTAACTCTAAGCCTAAACTCTCTATTTATACTTGCCAAAATGGCTTACAAAATATTCTAGAACATTACATAAGAGGAAGGCCGACCCAACAACGGTCTAGACTCATCCCAAGAAAAGATCTTAACATAAATGTCGTGAATGAAATAAATCCTGCAAGTTGGCTTGCAAAACCATGTCCAACTATTGACACTCGGCATACACTGGGTAACTTGACACATGAAGAAACACTCAGCATGCACTGAGCAGCTTAGCACATGAAGAAACACTCAACATACACTGAGTAACTTGGCACATGAATAATCACTCAGCATACACTAGGTAACTCGGCACATGAAGGAATGCTACAGTAACTTGGCACATGAAGGAATTGTTACAGTAACTTGGCACATAAAGAAAATAGGGTTGCTAGGCACATGAAGAAAATAGGGTTACTAGGTACATGAAGAAAACAAGGTTACTAGGCACATGAAGAAAATAGGGTTACTAGGAACATTAAGAAAATAGGATTTTTAGACACATGAAGGAATTGCTAGGCACATGAAGAACTGCTTGGTACATGAAGGAATTGCTAGGCACATGAAGGACTACTAGGCACATGAAGGAACTGCTAGGCACATGAAGGACTGCTAGGCACATGAAGGAATCACTAGGTGAACAAAATGAGCAAGATAACAAGGCAACCTAGGATGCTCCTGCATCATTCCCTTGGTTGGCATTAAAATATTTGTCCATCGCCCTATTCTTTGCCTCAACTAGCTATGGGATCTTCTGCATGAGGTTTTTAACTTGTTCTGTGTTTCCAATCACCTCTGATAGTCTATCAATATGTTGTCCAAGTGTGTTCACCACGAGCCACTTTACCAACTTGCTCTACCTCTTTGAAAAGTACTTGCATATCCCATCCCTTCCAAACACCTGCATTTTTTTTTTTATAACCCCAATCTCCTTCAAAATTATGCCAGGGTTACCATACAACCCTTTTGTAGACCCTGGCAAACCTTTAGACTTATCAACAACATCAAGATGTAGCCTCTATTCATCAAATTCCTCATTATCTGCCTCCCCATTATGCCTAACTTTCTTTTCTTGATGTCTTGAGGGATATCTCTTCCTCTCCATCCTATGGGCCAAGGGTTCATCATCCAAGGAGGAAGAAGCCTTCACAATAGTAATTCCCTTAATCCCACTTTTCTTTTTATAATCCCTCACCAAATCCTCCATAAAATCACTTTCCTTGTCTGAATCAGAGTCAACAATCACTTTTTTCTTATTCTTTGAACTATCTCCAAAGCCCTTGTTCAAATTCTCCTCACCCCTCTCAGCTTCATCCTGGGTTTCAAAATCATAACCCTTCTTCGTAATGCTACCTTCCATATCATAATCAGCAACCTTCAAAGAGCCTCTAGGCTTTACAATCTTTTTGGACTTTAAGACATTCATAATAAGAACCATAAGACCCTTGTGGCAGACATGTTCACCATTTAGGTCTTTCTGAATAGCCATGATATATATGCTAAGAGACTGCCTTAAATAGTAAGGAAAATTTATTTCAACATTGTGCATAAAGTGGTTAGCCAGCATGAAATGGTACCCATAACATTTCATAAATCTCCCATCAAGAGTTAGGTATTCTATAATCACAAACAACACAAAATGCCATGGGAAAGAAACAAAGGCTAGATTGATATAGGAATTACTTATTTTGACTAGACGGTTCTTCTTGTTCTCAGACTCCACAAATTGCTCAATTGCTTTGTTTATAAGTTTACACTCCCTGTAGAAATTGATGTCATCCAGCTCCAAGCCAATGACCTCCATATGCTGATTACCCACCATAACTGAGCCTTCCTTCTAGGTTTTTATGAACTATTGTGTAATGACTAGGTTATTACCATTTTGCCACTCCATATACCCAATAAAATTACCATGCCTCAGTATATCCCACACCTCCTCCTTCTTCATCTACTCCAAAAAACTAATTGGTTCCACCCTTTTCCTCTTACCTCCCATTTTCCTCTCACCAAAATCATAGATCATCTTCCTCTGAAACCTTGAAATGAAGCTAAAAATAAGAGTCTCACAAAAAATAAAGAACAAAATGGCAAAAATGACCTAGAATCTGTGTGAGTAAATGCTCATATCACTAAAAATTATGACCCAATGCCTGCGGCCACATATCCTCAGATAATTACATGGTACTGACACTATCATATTTAAAGTTTTTTTTGCATAGACCTCCATTTATCATGATGAAAGAATTGGCAACCATCCAAAGGTAAAGGAACATAATGTTTCCAAATGATAATATGATCACTATAGCACACAACATTCACTGCCCAATTTGTTGTACAATTAGCTTCTCTAAAATTATGAGTTATAACATAAGAATCAAAGGACTTAATAATATTAATAGCCTTATAGATAATATTACTAATTGTCCATGAAGGTGTAGAAATATTATTAAGGCAATTAATAATATTGAGTGAGTCCCCTTCCACCCATATTTTTTTTCATATTCATTTTCTTAGGATAAATAAGACCATGGAGAGTAGTAGAGGCTTCAGCAACATGATTTGTTTGATTTCCAATTGGGATAGCCATACTTCCCATATTATCACCATTTGAATTCCTTATCACAATACCACACCCTACTTTTCTCGGGTTTCCTTTTGAAGCCCTATTAAAGTTTATCTTAAACCAATTCTCCAAAGGACAATCCCATCTTGCATATTCTCTAGGATTAGGTCTTTGAACACCCATAGACAAACTTTTTAGATTGCAATTATGAAGAACTCGATCTTCCCACTCATTATCCAGTTGTTGTTTAGAACCAATAGTTTTAATATTCTTAATTATAAGGATCTTTCTCTTATGGAAGATCATATCATATCATTGTTACTCTTTAACCATTGTATCAAATCTCTTAATATAGTTAGCCTAACAACTATTTGTAAATTCTCTAACAAGGTGACATTTCTAAATTGAAGTATCTAAAGACCTCTAACAAGGCCACTCCTAATAGGGTGATTAAATCATTTAACAAGATCACACCTAAAAGTGTGTTTGTAACCTTTAACAGGGTTTTCTCCTAATAGGGCTCACTTCAAAACAGTGGAAAATAGTAACTAGTTGGTAGTTTTTCCCAAATTGGGTGTCCACGTTAAATCTTAGTGTCCCTTGTGTTCATGCTATTTTTTTAATGTGAATGCAACTAAGTTAATTAAGGTTAATCACACTTAATATCTTAATATTTGCATGTTCATTATTTTCTGAGTTGCAATATATTGATAGTATTAACTAAGTGCTTGTATGCTAACCAAGTGAAAATAGTTTCAACAAAGTTTATGTTTTGTACTGACATCTAAGGGGTTTAGGATTTATTTTTATAGTAATTGATTCACCCCTCCCTTCTCAGTTACTCCTCTTATACTTCCAAAAATTGGTATCAGAGCTCTTGGTGCTTGTAGAGCAGGTTTCAAGGGCCTAAGAAAAAGAAAAAGATGTTTTGTAGAAGAGAGATTCCCAAGTTGAACAAAGATAACTTCAAGGCATGATAGGAACTTATGAAGCTACATCTAACAACCATTAATGATAAAATTGCATATGCAGATGTATGTATGTAAGAATGTATGTATGTATAAATGTATCTCTACATCTCATTGTTGTGCCCTTGTGATCTTTGTATATGTATGCGTATATACACACACATTTGTGTGTATGTCTATGCATGTATGTATGTATATAAACAAAGAGATATTTGTTTACTGGTGCTATAAAAGACCTGATCTAAGTTTTTTTAATCTAGGTTTTCTTTGAGCTTTTGGTCCTTGTTATTTTGTTAACTTATGTTGGTTGCTGGTCCCTATAAAATCAACTTGACTTGGTTGTTGGTCCCTATAAAACCAACTTCTAACTTTGGTTCCTTTTTTTTTGGGATTTCAATCCCCTTCAAACCTACATTTACCTAATCAAAACAAAGAGATCTTTGTATATATACATACATAGGCACGCACATATGTGTGTACGTATGTATATTATATAAACATACTTATACATAAAGAGAAGCTTCTGCAATCACCTACTGGGGAAAATATAAAGAGATACATGTTTAGAAGAAAAAGAAAAGAACATTTAAATAGGTACCTCTTCTCCCCTTGAAGAAAATCATAGAGCAAGAACTACTACATTTGGGCCCAAATACACCACAAATTACACTATCATTGCAAGTTGTCATTGCAAATTGACCCCAAATATTGTAGTCTAAAGGGCACAAAGACAACAGAGAAACAAAATTGTAGAGAAAAGGCATGGAGATCAGAAGGGCACACCAACAAAATGTAGAGATCACAAGTGCATGACAATGAAATGCAGTGATCACAAGGGCACAACAAAAAAATTGGAGATCTCCACTGATCTCCACCAAGGGTATGAAAACAAAATGCAGAGATCATAAGGGCATGACAATGAAATGAAGTGATCACAATAGCACAACAATGAAATCTCCACCAATGTTTAGAGCTCTCCACCCTCATTTAGACCTCGTCACCCTCTTTTGCGTACAACTCTCCACAATCAAAGAAAATGGGGAATTATTTATATCATGTTTTTTTTTAATATCTAAAATCAACTTCACACTGTGTTGTAACTCTGGCATAGGCATTTGATCCTCGATAGCTTTTATTTCAGCATTTCAATATTTATGTTTTCAAGTTTCCTCTTCATTATATAGTCCTTTCCACCCTAAAAACCATTGGGTTATGAAGTATTGAAGCCAATTGTAACTTCTCTTATGTCTCCAAAAAATGTAGCATAGGTTTAGGGCCCCATGGCTCCTAGGAATTTTTAGCATAGGTTCAGGATAGTAACTCCTTACACTCAACTCTTCACCAAAGTTATTCTCTCTATCACAATGACATTACCTCTAATACATGACAAATTGTAGAACTTGTAGTCTTTATATATATAGATAGATCTATTTAAGGTGCCTATTACATATTAACATAATAGAAAAATTGATCCAACTTTATACATATTCTTGAATCCAAATAATAAAGCAAGAAAACTCACTCAACCCATGCTAAGTGACTTAGCTCAAAATCTGTACAAAATTAATGTAGACTAGGAAAAATGGGTAGAGTTCACATGAAATTTTAGAAAAACATATCATAGCAGATATTTTTAGAAAGTAATAAGACATAACCTAGTTAAATTGGTCTAATTGTTGATTAGCTAGGTTGATTACAAATTCCCATAGAACTGTCATTATATTAGGTCCAATAAAATGAACAATTAGTTGTTCCTAGCTAGCAAGATAAAATACAATTTTCCAAGGTGATAAAATTGCATATGTAGATGTATGTATGTATGTATGTGTATATATGTATGTATGTATATGCATGTATGTATATATGTATGTATGTATGTACATATATGTATATAATGTCTTGTTTCAGGGCATTTATTTCCTTGAATATTCATTCTTATTCATTTTATATTCCCCTTTCTATATCCCATGTTTTGTATTTATATATGTACATTCCATAGAGTCATGTCCTTTCATATTAATATTATTTATATTAATAAGGTAGTTATGTTATATATTAATTATATTAAATAATATATTTATACTAATATGCTTAGTTATATCATAAAATCTATTATATTAATAAGTATAATATAACATATATTATTTTAATAATATATCAACCATACATATTATAATATTATAATACTTTATTACTATAGTGTTGCTACATTAAAATATATCTTAATCATCATAATATCATTAGATTATTATTATTATACGATATATATAATAGGATATTATTATATGATTATGATATAATACCACTTATAAAATATTATTATTTTAATATTGTTATTAATATTATATTATATATAATACTTATTTATTAGTTAATTTATATGCCAACATGGGGATATCACAGTCCTCCCCTCTCAAATTTGCTTGTCCTCAAGAAAAATCATTCATACACAAACTCCTTCATAGATACAAACATATTTTCATAAAAAAGTCCTAAAAGATTTATGAAATATACATCTTAATAAATGAAAACACAAAGCAAACATAGTGCAGATAGATGAAGACACGAAGCAAACACAATGAAGACAGATGAAAACATACATTATGCAATTCCTTTATTATGAATTTGCAACCACAAAAAATCACTAATAACATTTATACATATTACTTTTTAGGATTTCCTTATATCAATCCCTTGACAAGGTATTTATGGTCTCAATTTAGTGACTTCTCAATCAAAATTATAGTTCATTTATTAACTCATCATTTTCTAAGTATGGGAGGAGAAACTATAATAGGGTGCCATGTTACCCAATCATGGGCCTCACCATTCTCCTTCATTATTTTTATCTCTCTACGATCATCATCTCCAAAATAGTGCCTTTGTATGATGTACCCTGGGGTATTTGCTCCACCATAGGCCTTACCTAGTATCCTTGGATGATGTAGCCCAATGCCCATCTCACCGTAGGCCTTACCTAGTACCTCTGAGTGGTGTCACCCAACCCATTACACTACAAGCCTTATCTTATCTTAGAAGATGACAGTTTAATGTAATAAAAGTTTAAATGCATGTAGTGTTCTCACTAGTTGAAATTTCAGCAGCTCAATAAAAGTATGGTAATCTCCATGCTTAGAACTACTCATAATTTTCTTTTTGAATTCCCAATATATATAGGATCAAAATGTTAAATATTATATTCTTTATATATATTATTGACATATTATATATTAATATGAAAATGAACGTTTGAAATATTATACCACACACATAACTTTATAAATGAGGATTGGTGAGTAGGAGTCATGGATTGCAATTTTTGAAAAGTTATGCATCTTTACCTTGTTCACAGGAGCAACCTTTCTATTTGTTAGATGATGTGGATGCCTTGCGACTGCTCAATCAATAGTGTTTAAGTCACTTTCCAATAAATTAAAAGAATAATTTCACTTTAATGTATCTATTCAATATTATTGCTAATATCTATCTTTATATTGGCCATTGTTTCACTAATAAACATTATAATGAATTTGTTTCAATCACTTTCGTATAACTTCATGGTAGACTTATTTCTAACATAGTGTTCAACCATTTCCTTATACTAATAGCCCTCCATAAGGTCGCTACTTTATATTACTGCATCTGATGACTTGTCAGCATCCTAATGCAACTCTTCGAAACATTTATTTCCCTTGTTGCTTGAATGCATCAATTAATTTTTAATCCCTTTGATTTGATATCCAATGATTGATGACCACTTGTCAAAGCCCAACTCTAGCATACACACATGATATGTTGTTGCTTCTAGCAAACCACTAACTCATCAATTCCTCTGTAATCATCTGAATATCTTTGTATGTATTATATACTATCATTACAAGTCATCTTACATACTGACATGTATAGAGGCCATCTCTATCTTGTTTTCTTTATAAGAAACATCTCTACAATATACTTTTACTATTCGCATGATGTGGAGTATTACCTGTCTACATTTGTTGTAGTTTATGTCTCTAACTTTTAACATGTTTGTTTAGTACTATATTCAAAGCCGCTAATGAAAAATACTCTTCCATGCTATCGGGTGTCATGAATGTTCTAAAATATACACTAACAAAACCAATGATATTTGCATGACATAATAATCAATTCAAAGCCTTGATCTACCATAATTACAAAGAAAGTGTTGTACTGATATGTTTTTGGATTCGATTGTGTTAAGAAAGTGTTGTGTAACCAATCAAGAATAAAAGATGGCTAGCAATAATATGGGTGCAGATGCCACAACTCTTCTCCAACACCTCAATTATATTATCGATAATCTCAAACACATCTTTTGGAGGCTACAAAATTTGGAGTGTCCAATAGATGACCTTCACAACTATCATAATTTCTCAATCATCCCATTACTAAAAAAATTCCACCACTTAGTATGTGAGTTTGTTGAGTTACCAAAGTGTGATTCTTATCTAGAGCACAATGTGGTTTATAATAGTTTTAAGGCTTTAACTAAATTAATCAGGTGAATAGTTGAAGGAGAAGGGGAGGACATGGTAGATGATTTGCAAGCAGATAAAGAAGTGGTGGAGTCGCTACTTAAAATAACAATTGCAGTCGATCATGTCATTGAAGAGAGTGAGTATTCTATATGTAAGAATCTTTTGAGTTTGGCAATGATGCATGATAGATACCTTTCCATGAATCCAACATATTTCATTCTCACTATATTCTTCCATGGCTAGGAAGGATTAATACTTACCTAGCCCTTACTCACACCAAGTGTTTCAAGCTCTATTTATGAACCAACCTCCTTTCTCTATTCGTGCTATTTCCCATGTGACATATAAAAAAACCTTGCAAGTCTTCAATGGAAGCTTTAGTACTCATGAGTCATTACCTTCCCACTTCCTTGTGCTGAGTTTCTTTTCAATTGATTATGTGTGATCCAAATATTTTGTCACGTATTGTGGGTTTATTTGATGGTTCTTGTCACTATATTTCATCCTCTATCATCAATATCAAACAATGTCTTACCATGATACTTAATATATTCACAACGACTTTTGTTTTGGTCAACTTCTACATTGATTGTATGCTCTCCACTATTTGGACAAGATGTTTGTCATATCAGAAATCATTTAGCATCTTTTTCTTCTTCTTCACAAATTGGTCATTCCACATTTTCTTGAATCATTTTCTTTTTCCTCAATTGGGTTTCTTATTTTGTGAGTGGATGATAATATATTCTTTGTGTCTTTTGATCACGTGCTTGCATTTTACTTTCACTCAGTTATTATTGATCTCTTTGCTATTGGTATTGACTCCATGTGATCTACCTTATCAAGCTCCTAGTCTCTCTAAAAATTTGGATGCTTCTCTTATTTTCTATCTTCTCCTGTTGCCTCCAAATCGTAGGCTTTCCACACATCTATTCACAATTGTACACTGACTATTTTGTCTTTTCCTAATTCCCCCTTTCATGCATATATGTCCAGTCCATTGTTGGTTTATCATTTTGGCTTTCTATCCTCCTTGACAAATGACTCCTTGTCATCTTCCTTTCAGTATTTCTAGCAACATAATATATATAGGAAATGAAGGGACTAGAAATTCATGATTCCTAGAATCTTATTATGGTCCACTTCTGAGTTTCTAATTTTGTAGCTATCTACATATTGTTCAATACAGATAAAATCATCATATTCCCTCCTCATTTGATGGAAGATATTATTTTTTATATGGTATTTTGTGCGCTCTCTCTTTATTTTTGTGCATCTCAGGTCCACCTCCTTGTTGTCAGTTCAATCATGATCATTTGTAGCATCCCAAAACATCATCTCTGCTACAAATATTTGTTTATTCCTCATTTATCTAAATCATTTCATTTTGTCGAAGATTTTGTAGCTTTAATAGCTATATCACATGCTGGCAGGATCTGTGCTCTGATACTACTTGTAATGTCCCATTTCAGGACATTTATTTCCTTGACTATTCATTCTTATTTGTTTTATATTCCCCTTCTATATCTCATGTTTTGTATTTATATATGTGCATTCCATATAGTCAAGTTTTTTCATATTAATATTAATTATATTAATAAGGTAGTTATGTTATATATTAATTATATTAAATTATATATTTATACTAATACGCCTAGTTATATCATAAAATATATTATATTAATAAGTATACTATAACATATATTATTTTAATAATATATCAACCATATATATTATAATATTATAATACTTTATTAATATAGTTTTGCTACATTAAAATATATCTTAATCATCATAATATCATTAGATTATTATTATTATATGATTGTGATATAATATCATTTTAATATCATAATAATATTAATTTATATATAATCCAAATTTATTAGTTAATTTATTTTTGAAATGGGAATATCGCAATATGTTCGTATGTATACATACACACACACACATGTGTGTGTGTGTGTGTGTGTGTCTATGTATGTATGTATGTATGTATATATAGAGAGAGAGAGATCTTGTGGATTGTAGAGATCAGTGGAGATCTAGGATTGTGTTATCGTGCCCTTGTTATTTTTGTATATTTATGTATATATGTGTATATGTATGTATGCATGTATGTATATAAATATAGAGATTTTGGCACAAAAAAAAACAATATAACTCACAAGCTTTTAAACAGAGAGATATTGTTATAAGCTTTTAAATAGAGAGATATATATGTGTATACGTATGTATGTATGTATATAAATAGAGATATATTGTCACAAGTTTTTAAAGATAACTATATAAGGAGTGAGTTAGGATGTATATAGATTAACCTTACATTAACTGTAAACTACAACACAAAGTTTGCACTAGGGTATTACAGTATTATAATTATAGAAAACTACCTAATTCACCCAAGTTGATGTATGATGGAGAACAGTTGTATTAGGCGAGTAAAGCTCACTAGTGGTTATAGGAATACAACTACATCAAAACAATTAGTATGTATGCATGTATCTATGAGACAATTAGTAATTTGTTCATAGCATTTGAAGCCAATTGTCAAATTTTCATGTAGAAGGGGCGGTGTTGTCTATGTGCTCTATTAGCTGAGCCATTGGACAATGTAGACCTAGTAGTTTTAATTATCACATGCTAATTGTATTGCATAGTGTAGACTTAGTAATTATAGTAATCACATGCTTAAGTGTATTGCATACTCGGGTGCTTAATGAATGAGCACACCAAGTGAAAGACCTTGTGTGATGAAGGATTATATAATTTTGTACACATTTCACCACATAACAGTGCATTACAGGTTTGCATATAACTCTCCATAATCAAAACAAATGGGGAATGATTTATTTCATGTTTTTTTTTATATACATCTAAAATCAACTTCACATTGTGTTCTAACTCTAGCATATGCGTTTGATCCTTGATAGCTTTCATTTTAGCATTTCAACATTCAAGTTTTCAAGTTTCCTCTTCATTATATAGTCCTTTCCACCCTAAAAACCACTTTGTTGCTTCATTAAATAGGATTTGAACAAAGCCAATGATACAAAACCTGCTATCACTTTGGAAAAAATGTTGCCTCCAACATTGCAACCATATGATAAATGGGAATAGTACATGCTCAATCCATAACCCAGTTAAATTGATCTAGTTGCTGATTAGTTGGGTTGATTACAAATTCCTATAGAATTTTCATCAAATTAGGTATAATAAAATGAACAATCAGCTATTCCTAGCTAGTAGGATCAAATACAATTTTCCAAGGTGATAAAATTACATATGCAGATGCATGACTTGAATGCTAGGCATGAAGCACATTCCCCAATTTATAACAAGTGGTTGGATATAAAGGCTCCATATGCTAGCCCAACAATGGAAGCCAAGGATGTAACCATGCATGTATTGGCATGCTCTCCCTATGAGAATACCAAGTATCTACTGTTGCTATTAATTTGGGAATCACTATATGATCCTGAATGTTATGAAGTACTAAAGCTAGTAGTAACTTCTCCCATGTCTCCAAAAAATGTAGCATAGGTTCAAGACCCCTTGGCTCCTAAGAATTTTAGTAGCTATTCTTATTGCTAGAAGAATAAATTCAGGGAAGAGTTGAGTGTAAGGAGTTGAAGAAGCTAGTTTTTTTCATGTGTAAATACCATAATCACAAGGCTCATTCCCTTGCAGAAGCCTTTGCAACAATGAAATTACCTCTAAACCATGCAAAGGATGTATGTATGTATGTATGTACATATGTATAACAAAGGTCAAACTCACTTGTTTGCCTCACATTCTTGGAATACAAAAATAGTCCTAGATTCCAAAAAATGGAACATTGCCTATTTGATATAATACCCTCAACTATGTTATGCATGACTAAGTTATGTATATACATCACAAAAAAGATTAAGTAAATGGTTCTTGAATTTTAATTCAATGTCAGTTTTACTAAAGTACTTTTTATTTCCCCAAGACTATTGTTTCTTTTTTAGTACTAGTTTGGTTTTATGAAGACTTTAGTAACAACATTATTACAAGAGTGAGAATTTGCATTGCTACCTACATTTTCATTTTTAGTAACAACTTATAAGTAACAAGTAGTTTGACATGAAACCTTAACAAATTCATTGTTTCCTTTTAGATACACTCAAATTTATGCTCATCTTTTTTCTCACCTCCTATCAAGGTTTTGGGAATCTCTCTCATCAAATTTAGTCTTACAAGCATTCCCACCACTCTCTTCTTCATATCTTCTTGTCCCATAATGAGAAGTTCAAGGTCTATGATCCACATGCCTATAGTATATTCTAGAATGCCACCTATCACCCTTAGCATCTCTACACCAATTACTTCTTTCTCCCATTGTCTCAACCCTTCTAGGCTTTGTATCATCTTGAATTTTTACAAAGGTATGATGCTTACCAATTCTATGATCAGAAAAGTTATTTTCCATATCTCTGTTATTGTATTTTCCCTCTACATCATATATAATATCATCATGTTCAATATCTCCATAGATCTCACTCCTTTGATCATAAGCTTTCATAGAATTTCTATTATATTTCTCTAAATTCATTCCAATATGTCCATACTTTTTATTTTCAATATCGTGGTCATGATGAAATCTTCTCCCTTTTTTCTTTTTTTCTAGTACCCTCTCAAATGATTCGTTGTTTGAATCTCTTTTCTTAGGAACTTCAGTCATAGATTTTATGCCTTTGTCACTATGATTCACATGCCTTTAGTCTATACTAGAATGTCATCTATCACCTTTGACATCTCTAACCCAGTTACTTCTTTCTCCCATTGTCTCAACCCTTCTAGGCTCTACATCATCTTGACTTTTTACAAAAATATGATGCTTACTAGTTCTATGATTAAGTTTTTATTATTTTTTTTCCATATCTTCGTTCTTGTATTTTCCATTTGCATCATATATAATATTATCATGCTCGGTACCTCCATAAATCTCATTCCTCTGATCAAAACCTTTTGTTGACTTTCTATTATATTTCTGTGAAATTCATTCCAATATGTCCATAGTTTTTATTTTCACTATCATGGTCATGATCATATCTTCTCCTCTCTTTTTTCCCTTTTTTCTAGTACCCTCTCAAATGATTCATTGTTTGAATCTCTCTTCCTAGGGACTTCAGTCATAGTTTTTATGCATTTGTCACTGTGATTCACATGCCTATAGTCTATACTAGAATGCCATCTATCACCCTTGAAATCTCTACCCCAACTACTTCTTTCTCCCATTGTCTCAACCCTTCTAGGCTCTATATCATCTTGACTTTTTACAAAGGTATGATGCCTACCAGTTGCATGTATATATATGTATATATATATGTATATGTATATATATATATATATATATATGTATATATGTATATATGTATATATATATGTATATATATATGTGTATGTATATATGTATATATGTATGTATGTATATATACATAGATATAGATATATGTGTGTGTCTATGTATATATGTATGTATATAAACAAAGAGATCTTGGCACAATAGAAAAATAATAAAGCTTAGGGAAAAATAGTCCTTTCCACCCTAAAAACCAGATTGTTACTTCATTAAAATTAGGATTTGAACAAAGCCAATAGTACAAAACCTACTGCCACTTTGGAAAAAATGTTTCCTCCAACATTCCAACCATATGATAAATGGGAATATCACATGCCTGAGCCATAACCTAATTAAATTGTTCTAGTTGCTGATTAGTTGGGTTGATTACAAATTCTTGTAGAATTGTCATTACATTAGGTATGATAAAATGAATAATTAGTTGTTCCTAGCTAGCAGGATCAAATACAATTTTTCAAGGTGTTAAAATTGCATATGTAGATGCATCACTTGAATGCTAAGCATAAGTGCATTCCCCAATTTATAATGAATGATTCAATAAAAAGGCTCCATATGCTAGCCCAAGAATGGAAGCTAAGGATGTAACCTTGCATGTATTAGTATGCTCTCCCTACAAGGATCCCAAGCATCTATTGCTACTATTAATTAGGGCATCACTATATGATCTAGAATGTTATGAAAAATCCTCCCATGTCTCTAAAAAATGTACCATATCTAAATTCAACTTCACATTGTGTTGTAACTTTGACATAGGTGTTTAATCATTGATAGCTTTGATTTCAACATTTAAGATTTCAAGATTGGTCAACACCCTCAATTGTGGACCTCTCATGTCAAGCACTTTCTCTATTGTTTGATCATCGATAGCTCAAAATGAGGGTAATGAGCTCTAAACATTAGTGGAGATTGTATATGGCCATATGGGGGACTACATAAAATAAACAAAAGAGAAATAAAAATATGGCATTAATCATTCCCCATTTGTTTTTTGTAAAATCACAAGGCTCATTCCCTTGCAAAAGCCTCTACCACAATGACATTACCTCTAAACTATGCAAAGGATGTAGATGTATGTATGTGTATATGTATATATGTATGTATATGTATATGTATATGTATGTATATATGTATTTATATAGTATGTATGTATGTATGTTTGTATGTATGTACATAAATATATATATATACAGATCGAGAAAAATGGGTAGAGTTAATATCATTGTTAGTGGGCATTATATTTCCCCTACATACATACATTATATATACATACATATTGCCCATTAATTTTGCATTATTTATGTGAAAAATTTTGAGTTAAGTAAATTAGCATGAGTTGAGTGAGTTTTATTATTTTATTATTTGGATTTTGGAATACGTATACAACTGGATCAATTTTTCAGTTGTGCTAACATGTAATAAGCACCTTAAAAAGGATCTCTCTTTATATATACATACATACATATATGCATATGTATGTATGTATATATGTATGTATATACATATGTATATATATATATACACACACATATGTATATGTATATATATGTATATATACATATGTATATGTATATATACATATATACACATATATGTGTGTGCTATGTATGTATGTATGCAGAGAGATCTTATGGATTATGGAGATCAGTGGAGATCTAGGATTTCATTGTTGTTTCCTTATGATCACTGCATTTCATTGCCATGCCCTTGTGATCTCTACATCTCATTGTTCTGCCCTTGTGATCTTTGCATCTCATTAGTTTGTTGTACCTAATCTAATGATAGTTCTACAAGAATTTATAATTAACCCAACTAATCAAAAACTAGACCCATTTAACTGGGTTATCGCTTGTTTCTTTCTAGAAATATTTGTTATGATATGTTTTTATAAAATTTCTTGCAAACTCTACCCATTTTTGTAGGTTTGCATTATTTGTGTGCAAGATATTGAGGTAAGTCACTTAGCACCTTAAAATAGATCTCCATGTATATATACATACATAAATACATGTATGTATGTATGTATGTATATGTATGTATGTGCCCTTGTGATCTTTGGATATGGATGCATGTATGTATGCATATACATATATATGTATGTGTTAGCATGAATGTTGATGATACTATATTGGGAGAGTATCCTAAGCATTAGAGAGTATTGATATATTGCATTCATGATTGTTTTTGTCATTGATGTCAACATAGCAGTGTTTTTATTAATGACTGGAAGAATAGCGGTCAAAGATTCTATGTTGCATAATAGCTGAGTAAGGATTAAGTGATGCATGGTTACAAACATGTTCTTGACTATGTCTTGATGACATGGTTAAGAGGAAAAATTCTAAATCATAGATGTATGGGAGTTACACTCAATTTATTGAGAATAGTGTAGACATAGAGTATTGAAGAATAATGTTTTGATGATTGATTGCTATCTTTCATTTGAGATGTAATGAAGAGATGTGCAGTCACATAGTGATAGAGGATAGTTGTGTGCTGATTTTAGTAAGTGCACAAGACTTGGAGTCACATGTGTAAATTTTTTTATAAACTATGAGCTGACAGTTCTATTGTAATTATAATTAATTATGTATCTTATTTTAATTAATTGAGAAAGCCTCAAGACTGACTAAAGGAATTAATATGAAGGCATGGTATAAATGAAAGATTTTTTCCTTTATTGAAGAGGAAATGAAGTATCTATTTTGTATTATACTTGCAAAGTGCGAAAAGGAGCAGAGTGTTGATTGAGTGCATGTAAGCAATCCAAGGGATTATTGGATATGCAGTTCTTGATCTGGTTACAAGACCTAAATGAGAATAAGTTTAGTTGATAGGATAGAGACAAAGAAAGGAAGTACAATTCAGTTCTATTATTCTGCAAGGAGTAATATAGAGATCATTTGGACATTGGGTTCATTGGTCTTGCCCTCAAAATTTTTTGGGTAGTAGGTCCAGCTATTTTCTACAACTCCTAATAGGGTTGGAATCTCCTAATAGGGATTCAAAGTCTCCTAATAGGGACTTGTATGTACTGAATGTTGTAATAGATGCCTAATAGGGTCTATCCTCTAATAGGGAATATTTATATGAGTACATCATCTTGTGGGTACCATCACCACTATGGTTTTCCCTCTGATCAAGGGTTTCCCTAGATAGCATATCTAGTGTTATTATGTATGAGTATCTTGTTGTGGTTTCAGTTTACTTTACTCATATGGTTAAGGTTGTTTAAAGTTGTTATTGATATTAGTCAAATTGATCCTTTGTTAAAGATTTTAGATTTTAATAGGGAATTTAGATGTTTGGGGGGGGTGGGGGGGGCGTAAATGATCGACTTCCACCTTCATGTGGTTGGTCCTGATTAGTAGAGAATATTAAATTATTCTTGAGACCAAGTGAAGCTCAAAATTAGCCTATGATTGTATGAAAGCTAACTATGTGAATCTCTTGGTTTTAGGCAATGCAGAAGGATGCCATAGTTTAATATGTAATCTCAATTCATATGCATACAACATTAGGTGGAGCTGAAAAATACAATAGGTTTGCATTTTTGTTAGAGGTCTTTAATTAGGTATTTTAAGTTATAGACCATCAAGAACATTGTTCATGATGGTCTATAATTTTAAAAACTTAATAGACCTATTAAATAAATGTAATTATGCTGTGTTTTATTAGATCCACCTATTGTCCATGCATTTAAATGTAGTTGCACATGCATTCTTGATTTAGAGTGGAAGCATATTATTTTGGAGGTGACAAAAAAATTACATGCACCAAAGGATGGGAAAATGATGTCACTTTTGCAAGTTTGGACCCTTTTTTGTACTTTAAACATTGATCATTTCTTAAATATTTTAGATGTTAATGAGAAATTTAGATGTTAGGGGGGGTGGGGCCAAATGAGCTTCCACCTTTGCATGGTTAGCCCTGATTAGTAGAGAATATTAAACTATTCTTGAGACCAAGTGTAGCTCAATATTAACCTATGATTGCATGACAAGTAACTCTATGAATCTACTGTGAGCTATGAGAGTATCATAGCTATTTAATTTTTTCTACAATTGTTTTTTAATTACTACAACATGACGTCACAATTTTGGATTTTTTTCCACATACCCATCGCTACCCAATCATCAGTCCCACAAAATTTCTATCACATACACATCACACTTGCAATAGGGACTCCGACAAATATCTGTCACAATTGTGATGGTATAAAGATGGACACTTGGCCCATATTGTTTCAATTTATGATAGCTTTAGTCATTGCAATTGGGATGTATGCTCTTGTCATTGCAAGTTACAATGGAAAAAGCATGATGCCTATTTGACAAGAGCCAATTCCTATTGGTTTTGCTTGGACGACAAGTGGCCATCACAATTTGGGCCCAAATGTAGTAGTGTCAATTGGAGCTTGTGCATGTTAGGGCCATGTAGATTAGAACCTAAAGATTTCAAAAGGGGGTTTTAATATCCAATTAGAGTCATAGTTCAAAATTTATGTCCTTCTAAAGTTGGGCTGACCAAAATTTTCAAAATAAGTGTCAAAGGTGTATTAAGCCAACTCTATATGTATTTGTAGGGTTGATTAGCCTCAAGGGTTAGGTTTTGATGTCTAGAAACCTTTGAGAAACATCAAATTTCCTATATAAGCAAGACCTATAGATTATCTAGGAAAAATCTAGGTGATAGTCAGTAGCTTCATTTTGCAAATTATTGTAAGAAAGGTGCCCATGTGGTTTTGTATATTGTATTTCAAAATTATGTAATTTTGCATTTGCGGCAATAATAAGAAGTCCATTTTTTTTTCTCACAAATTGATGTTATTTCTTGTTTCTATTTTTTTTTTTTTGAAATTAAGGGGAGCACCCTTTGTCAAGTGATATTAGAGAAGGATTTCTTGAGTGTGTAAATAGATCATTAACTATGAGGTAGTTGCACCAAGACCATGGTTTTAGCTAAGCATGTAGATAGATTATTGATTGTGAGGCAGTTCACACTAGGGTTTCAACACAAGTACAAAAAATGCCTCCATGAAGATGACAAGGTGGAAGAGCCATATGTGTTACACAAGAGGGTTTTAGATCCCTCTAGAGGTAGATGCAAGAATTGGAAGAATGAATGTGTAGAGGAATAAATATTTTCATAAGAGATGAAAGTGAGGATGAAGGAGAAGAAAAAGAAAATGCTAAACAAGAGGCAGTTCTGAACCCAAAAGAAGAGAGGATTTTTAGGGCCATTTATAAGATTGAAAAAAGACCTAAATTTGAGGTTCTTGTATTTTGGAAAATCTTAACCTAGAGGAGTTGATCAATTGGATCAATGAACTGAAGGAATACTTTGAGTATAAAGATATTGAAGATTTTGATAGGGTCAAGTTTGCAAAAGCCAAACTGAAGGGTCATGTGGAGATTTGGTGGCAGGAGATTTAGTTGGAGTAAAATAGAAGAGGGAAGCACAAAATCAAAAGATGAGATCAAATGATAGATAAATTGAAGAGAAAATTCATTCTCATGGATTGCTTGATCTATTGAAGAAAATGCAAGCATTGAAGAAAGAGGGAAGATCTATTCAAGAGTATACCAAAGAGTTCTACTGATGTCTCATCAGATTAGGCCATGTAGAAGCTGACAAGGAGAAAGTTATTTGTTAGCTTAATGCTTTGAGGCTAATTATTTATCAGTAATTTACTCTAGTCTGAATGAATGATATTGAAGAGGCATACTAATTTTCCCTAAGAGTTGAGGAAAACTTGAACAAGAAGTTTGATAAAAAGAGTAGTGGAAGGGATCACCTTGGAAGATCTAGCAGATAGTCTTATGGAGGTTGAAATGATGATTATAAGAACAAGGATGAGGCCATAAATAGAAATTAGAACCTAAGTGGAAATAATTCTAACTATTTCCTTGATTAGAACAATAGAGATCAGAGAGGAAGTGGAAGAGGGCAAGGATCTAGAAGAGAAAGATTTCATGGAAAATATTTTCACTATGGAGAAGAAGGGCATGGAGCATTTGAATGTTCCCAGTACCAAGGAAGGATCGATAGAAGAATAGAAGCTAGGAAAAAGTTGTACATGTTGATGAAGATACTAAAAATCACATTCTAAAGATATTAAAAGGGGAGAAGTCCTAGTTAATAGAGTCTTGCTAATTAGTGAGAATGGACTCTATCAAAGGAGGAGTTAGTTTCACACCAGGTGCAAGTACAAATATAAGTATTGTGATATGATTAGTGATGTTGAAAGCACTAAAAATATGGTGTTAAAAAATATGGTCACAAAGATAAATTGTAGCAGAAATACCTACATTCATACCATATTGCATGGGTGAAGGATGACTGTAAGGTCATGGCCAATGATCAATTATTAGTAAAGTTCAAGATTAGAAGCTACTAGGATGAGGTCATGTGTGATATCATACCTATGCACATATGTCATATTTTTTTGGGTAGGCTGTGGTAGTTTGATAGACATGTTGAACATGATGGTTGTGTAAATACCTACACTTTGACAAAGGATGGAATGAGAAATAAGCTAAAGCCATTGAAGGATACATATAAAAGGGTGTGTAGTGTTACTAAAGTATGTTTTGTTAATGGGAAGAGGTTCCTAGAGGCTATGAGACATAAGCATATGTATTTTTCTATAATTCCAAAAGATGGTAAAGAAGAAGTAGAAAAGGTACCTTCAAAAGTTGTAGATTTTCTGGAAGAGTTTCCAAATATTATCTCAGATAATGTCCCTAATGGATTACCACCAATGATGAAGATTAGTCACTAGATGAAGTTGAATTGATTATGGGAGCCAATTTTCCAAACAAGGCCATGCACAAAATGACACCAACAAAAAGTGAGGAGTTAAATAGATAATTGCATGAGTTGTTGCAGAAGAGGTTGATTTGAGAGGGTCTAATTTCATGTGTTGTACCAATAGTATTAGCACTAAAAAAGAATGGAAAATGGACAATGTGCACAAATTCTAGAGCTATCAACAAGATCACAATCAAGTATAGATTTCCATTGCCAAGGATGGAAGATATTATGGACCATTTGAGTAGATCTATTATTACATAAAGATAGATCTAAAGAGTGGGTACCACCTAAGTCACATCAGAGAAAGAGATGAGTAGAAGATTGCCTTCACAATAAGGAAAGGATTGTATGAATGGTTATTCATGCCTTTTAGGCTAGCCTATGAACTGAGCACTTTCATGTGGCTCATGAATGAGGCACTAAAGGAATTTATGGGTAAGGTTTTCATCATTTACCTAGATGATATTTTGATCTTTAGTAATACATTGGGGAAATATTTGATGCATATTGATAAGGTGTTTGATAAGTCAAGGGAAGAAAAGATATTTACAAATCTAAAGAAGTGTAGTTTTGTGAAGAAGAAGTTGGTGTACCTTGGATTTGTAGTTTCAATAGAAGGTCCAAAAATGGACCATGAGAAAGTTAAGGCCACCTTGAATGGCCTACTCCAAGGAGAGCAACTAAGGCAAGATCTTTCCATGAAATGACTAGTTTTTTTAGATAGTTTATTAGAGGTTACAATAGTATTTGTGGACCCTTGACAAAAATAGTGAGAGGAGATAGGAAAGAATTTAAGTGGGCTATAGGAGCATATAAGATTTTAAATCTATTGAAACATAAAGTTACATAACAACCTATTTTAGCACTTCCATATTTTAACAAGGTGTTTCATGTAGACTCCAATGCTAGTGGTGTTACAATAGGAGCTATTTTGAACCAAGAAGGTAGACCTATTGCTTATTTGAGTGGGAAGTTGAATGATGCCTAAAAAAAATATTATGTTTATGATTAGGAATTTTGTGTTATAGTTTAGCTATTGAAGAAGTGAAGACATTGCCTTCTTCTTAAGGAGCTTTTCTATATATTGATCATCAAGCTTTGCAATATTTTAGTAGTCAAGAAAAATTGAGCCAAAGGCATTTGAAAAGGGTTGAGTTTTTATAGAGTTATACATTTTTTTCTAAAATTAAAGTGCAAAGTCTAATAGAAATGTAGATGCTCTTAGTAGAAGACAACTTGTTCTAAGAAAGATGAAAATTGTGGTGGTTGGGTTCAAGGAACTCAAGAATTTTCATCTAGAGGATTCTAATTTTGGTGAAGCTTGGAAGGATTGCACAGAACCTATTACACTTGATAGGAAAAAGTGGTTGCATTTCATTATCCAAGATTTTCATGTCCCCTTTTCAAATAATTAAAAATAATAAACTTTGCTAAGGCAGGCAGGCTCCAAAAAAGTGAAGTTTCGGAAAAAGGGGCTAATATTTGGAAACCAATGGACTAATAAATAAAAATTATTATTAAATTATATTTTATTAACCCCTCTTGGATGTGAGTTAGGGTTATGCCCTCTTTTAAGGGGTTTGGAGGCATTTTGGGCTCATTCCAGAACTTGACTTTTGCTCATTCCTTTATTGTTCTTCAGAGGCTGCCAAACCTGTGGAGAAGGAGACCCAAGAATGGGAGTTTGAAAGTTTCCAAGAAGGCTAAGGATGGGAGTTTAAAGCCATTCCATGTGCATGCTCATGCAGAGTTTGCCTTTGTGCTGAATAGTGTAGATTTGTGAGTTTTCGGGTGTGTTTTTTGTAAGAGTTTGGTGTTTTCGGTTGAATATTGCATATCAGTTTGGGTTTCTGCTGTATTTCAGACTTTTAGATGTTAAAATAGAGTTGAATATATGTATTTTGTCATGATTATACTTCTGTGATAGATTATTAGTGTTTTTGTGGTGTTTCCAAGCTATTTTGTGTTATTTTCGGGAGCTCGAAGAGCATTGTTTTTATCCTCCGTTTGGGAGCTATTGTGTAAAGGTTATACAAATCTAGAAATATCATTTTGTAGGCTGTTATTCTGCTGAAATTTTTATAAAAATTTCCACTTTTAGATTTATTAATAATATGTGAAGCTGTGAAGTTTTTGAGACTATTTCGGGCATACCTGATTTGGGGTTTATTGAGAAATTGGTGGATCTTTGAAATATTGGTTGTTTGATTTTAAAGATCTAATTAGAGGCTTGAGATATCATATAAAATCAGTAAAGGGACATTTTAGTGGTATCAGAGCTATGATCTTTCAAGCCTGAGGGTTTGTAGAAGTTTGCATGTCAGTTTTGACAACTACCCAAATCTTGCATGTCATAATTTATGGTTGCATGTTGCTTCTAATCAGCTGCATGTCAAAATTTATGGTTGAATGCTACTTCTAATCATTTTCATGTTAGTTCTTGGTGAATCTAGTGGTTGCATGTTGCTTCTAATCAGCTGCATGTCAAAATTTATGGTCGCATGCAACTAAGTGAAAGAGAAAAAAGATATTTGCAGCAAGAAAAGAATAAAGAAATTTTGATCAAACCTCTAGTTGAAAGTAAAAGTAAAAAATCAAAGGAAGGGAAAAGTATGGCTGATCCAGATGAGATGGCAAAAAAATTCTTCCAAGACATCCAAAATACTCAGAAGCAAATAGTGGATAGTTTGGCAGAAACTAAAGAGGCTTTGCGAATATTGACAGAAAAACTACAAGGAGTTGCATCTATTAATGAGAAAGGGAGCACTTTAGAGGAGCCAAGAAATATGAAATCCACACCATCTAAATCAACCAAAACTATTTTCTTTCTTGCAGATGAGCCTCCAGTACTGAATCCAACCATTAATCCCGTGGAAGAGGTTACAGGTAACTTGATTGCATTAAGAGCTACTTACAATGGCTTAGATAATGACTTTCACAGTTCGGTTCCTTTTAGAGAATATGTGGATATGATGAACACTTTGATGCCCAAGAAAGAGAATAGGAGGGAGCATGATATAAGTGCAAGAGAGCTCAAAAATAAAATAAGAAAGTTTACAACACCTACTTTTGATGGAACAAATAAAATTTCAGCTAGAGCATGGCTATAAAAATTACAAACTTTCTTCACACTTAACCCCATGAAGGAGAGTGATGCTATTCAATTTGCAAGTCTACACTTGGAAGATGTAGCCTATGATTGGTGGTATCATGGAATGAATACTCAAGGTCATGATCAGGTAACTACATTTGATGATTTCAGTCAAAGAGTGATATATAGATTTGACAAGGATGATGAAGAGTACTTTAAAGAATTTTCAAAGTTGAAGCAAACCAAATCAGTTAATGAGTACATAGAAGAGTTTCAAAAAGTGGCTATTATGGTACCTGATATGAGTGAAAAGAGGATTGTTTATCTTTTTCTTGATGGTTTAGAAGATTCTGTTAAGGGTTTGGTTAAGGCTTTCTCACCCTCAACCTTACAGGAAGCTATCAAAAGAAGCTTGCAACTCGAAACTTGCATGCCTATGAAACCAGTCACTAATCAAAAACTCGCAAATCTTTGGCAACATAAGGGAAATTTTCAAAAAAAGACTTTCCCAACACTACCACCAAAATATGTGATAAATGTGGCAAAAAAGAAGGTAGATGAAGAGACTAGGAGTGAATTACGAAGGAAAAAGCTTTTTTTTACTTGTAGAGAACCATGGGTTCCAGGAAATAGATGTTTGGGGAAAGGTCAAGTGCACTATATTGAAGTTGATTCAGAATCTAATTTAGATGAGCATGAGGAATTTTATGATACTAAGGAGGAGGTAGAAGAAGAGAAAGAAAAAGAAATCAGCAAGGATGGCACTTTAGTAGCATTATTAGGAGTCCCAAGATACCATCCCTTTTGAATTCAAGGGGTACTAGTAGGGCAAAGGTTGAAAATTATTCTTGATAGTGGGGCAACTCACAATTTTATTGATGAGGGATTTGTCATGAAAAGAGGGCTTAAAGTAGAAGATTTTGAGGGATTCAATGTTACTGTAGCTAATAGATTCACTATGCCTTGCACACGGGTGGTGAAACAACTCAAGATGACCTTAGGAGATTATGAGTTATGTGATGACTTCTATGTGGTTGGTATTGGGGAGACAGATCTTGTATTGGGTGTTCAATGGTTGCACTCTATTGGAGGCTATTACATGAACCATCAAAATATGGAGTTTAAATTTCATTCCAATGGGAAAAAAGTCATATTGAGAGGCTTATTGAATGGAGCACCTAAGGCGGTCTCTGCAAAGAGGATGGAGAGGACTTTTCGAAGAGGACAAGTAGCATGGGAAACAAGAGTCATAATCCATCCAACAAGCTCTCCAAAGAATCAAGGTAATTTCCATTTTGAAATTCAAAATATTCTTGATAAGCATAGTATAGTTTTCAATGACTTGCCTCCAGGATTACCAGCAGATAGAAGTTTTGAGCATGTTATAGAGATAGAATAGGGTGCCAAACTAGTTATAACAACCCCATACTGCCATCCAAGAGTTTATAAGGAAGAAATTGAAAAAACTATTAAAGAACTCCTGGACATGGGATTCATAAGGCCTAGCTCTAGTCCATTTGCATCATCTATGGTACTTGTCAAGAAAAAGGATGGTACAATGATAATGTGTATAGACTATAGGGCTCTAAACAAGAAGACCATAAAAAATAGGTATCCCATACCATGCATAGATGAACTCATTGATGAGTTACATGGTGCTTTATACTTTTCAAAAATTGACTTAAGATCAAGGTACCATCAAATTCGAATAAGGAGTGAAGATGTGGAAAAGACTGCTTTCAGATGTCACTATGGGCACTTTGAATTTCTTGTTATGCTATTTGGCCTCACTAATGCACCTGCAACATTCCAATCTTGTATGAATAAGAGATCCTATATTTGGGACATATTATAAGTTCTAAAGGAGTACAGGTTGATCAACAAAAAATTCAGGCAATTTTGGATTGGCCTCCACCCACTAATCTTACATAGTTGAGAGGTTTCTTCGGGTTGTGTAGCTACTATAGGAGATTTGCCAAGGGATTTTCTCAGCTTGCTTCCCCCTTGACAGATTTGACAAAGAAAGGAGCTTTTGTTTGGATAGAAGAGGCACAAAAAATATTTGATAAGCGTAAGGAGGTAATGAGTTCATGCCCTTTGCTTGCAATTCCAAATTTCTCTTTACTTTTTGTTGTTGAATGTGATGCTTCTGGAGAAGGTGTAGAGGCTGTCCTAACTCAAAGGGGACATCCAATAGCATTTGAGAGTAGAAAATTAAATCAATAAGAGAAAGCTTACTCCATCTATGATAAGGAAATGTTGGCAATCATGCATACACTTCATAAGTTTAGACAATATTTGGTATGTGGGAGATTCATTGTAAAGACAGACCATAATAGCCTTAGGTTCTTCTTGAACCAAAGGGATTTGAATGATCGTAAAAAAAAATGGGTAAGCGAATTGCAAGCTTATGATTTTGATATTGAATACATGAAAGAAAAGAATAATGTGGTTGCTGATGCTCTCTCAAGAAAGCCCACTTTGTGTTCCTTAACATCTATCTCTGCTGATTGGAAAGTCTCCATAATTTCAAAGTATGCTAAAGATTCCTTTGCCACCAAGATTTTGGATAAGTTAGTGGATGATAACAGGTACAAGGTTTTTGATGAATTGATTTATTACAAAAATAGGATCTTCTTAGTGCTAGGATCAAAAACTAAGAAGAGGATATTGAGGGCCTTTCATGACACCTTTGGCTGGTCATTAGGGATACTTCAAGACATACAGGAAAATTTGAGAGTGATTTTCATGGAAGGGTATGAAGGAGGATGTCCTTAAACACATTAAGGAATGTATGGTATGCCAACAAAGCAAGAGTGAGCAAAATTTTCCTATAGGGTTGTTGCAGCCACTTCCTATTCCTGAACAAAAATGGGAAAGTATTTCAACGGACTTCATCACTGGGTTGCCCAAGGTTCAAGGTAAGGATTGCATATATGTGGTGGTAGATAGACTAACTAAGTATGCACATTTCTTTCCTATCACATCTGATTTCAAGGCATCACAAGTGGCCGAATTGTTCTTCAAGGAAATTTTTAGATTACATGGCTTGCCTAAAAACATTGTTAGTGACTGGGACAGTAGATTCCTCAGCTCTTTTTGGAAGGAGCTCTTTCATTTGGCAGGAACTAAACTCACTCCTAGTACTAGCTATCACCCTCAAATAGATGGACAAATAGAGATAGTTAATAAATGGATAGAGGGATATTTGAGGAACTATGTTTCAAATCAACAACATGCTTGGGTGAAATGGTTACACCTAGGGGAGTATTGTTACAATACATCTCATCACATGTCTATTGGTATGCCTCCTTTTCATGCTCTTTATGGTTATGATGCCCTTTCCTTTGTTGATCTAATACTTTTCAATAGTAGAGCACCTGCAGCAAGTGATTTCGTCAAGCAAAGCCAAGACATAATAAGGTCCCTCAAGGATAATCTACAACATGCATAGAACCAAAAAAAGTTATATGCTGATAGGAAAAAGATTGAAAGACCTTTTGAGGTGGGAGATTTGGTATTTTTTAGGTTTCAGACATATAAGCAAAGCACCTTGAAGAGGAGTGGGGCAGAGAAACTCAAGCCAAGGTTCTATGGGCCTTATAAGATCATCAAGAAGGTAGGAGAGGTAGCTTATGAATTGGAGCTCCCACCAAATAGAAAAATACATAATATTTTCCATGTATCTTTCCTAAAGAAGGTTCTAGGCCATCAAACCATAGCATCTACATAATTACCACCTCTTGATGATGAAGGAAAATTACTTTTTATACCAGAAGAGATTTTGGATACAAGAGAGAAAAGATTAAGAAACAGGAGCATCATAGAGCATTTGGTCAAATGGAAAGGATTACCACTAGAGGATGCAACTTGGGAAGGAGCACATATTATTGAGAATTCCAACCTTCATTTCTTGAGGACAAGAAATATTTGGGAGGGGAGGACTTGTCATGTCCCCTTTTCAAATAATTCAAAATAATAAACTTTGCTAAGGTAGGCAGGCTCCAAAAAGGTGAAGTTTCGGCAAAAGGGGCTAATCTTTGGAAACCAACAGAATAATAAATAAAAATTATTATTAAATTATATTTTATTAACCCCTCTTGGATGTGAGTTAGGGTTATGCCCTCTTTTAAGGGATTTGGAGGCATTTTGGGCTCATTCCAGAACTTGATTTTTGCTCATTTCTTTGTTGTTCTTCAGAGGCTGCCAGACCTGTGGAGAAGGAGACCCAAGAATGAGAGTTTTCAAGTTTTTAGGAAGGCTAAAGATGGGAGTTTAAAGCCATTTCATGTGCATGCTCATGCAGAGTTTGCCTTTGTGCTGAACAGTGCAGATTTGTGAGTTTTCGAGTGTGTTTTTTGTAAGAGTTTTGGTGTTTTCAGTTGACTATTGCATATCAGTTTGGGTTGCTGCCAAATTTCAGACTTTTAGATGTTAAAATAGAGCTGAATATATTTATTTGGTCATTATTATACTTCTGTGATAGATTATTAGTGTTTTTGTGGTGTTTTCGAGCTATTCTGTGTTATTTTCGGGAGCCCGAAGAGCATTGTTTTTATCCTCCGTTTGGGAGCTGTTGTGTAAATGTTATATAGATCTAGAAATGTCATTTTTTAGGCTGTTATGCTGCTGAAATTTCTATAAAAATGTCCACTTTAGATTTATTGATAATATGTGAAGCTGTGAAGTTTTTGGAACTATTTCGGGCATACCCAATTTGGGGTTTATTGAGAAATTGGTGGATCTTTGAAATATTGGTTGTTTGATTTTAAAGATCTGATTAGAGGCTTGAAATATCATATAAAATCAGTAAAGGGACATTTCAAAGATGAAATAAAATTCAAAGGAAGTTAGTTGTGCATTCCAAAAAGTTCTATGAGAGAGAATATCATCAAGGAGAAGCACAAAAGAGGATTGTTTGGACACTTTGGGAGAGATAAAATAATTTCTTTTCTTGGTGAGAATTATTACTGGCCATAATTGCAGAAAGATTTCAAGAAGTTTGTATAGAGTTTTAGAGTATGTCAGATGGCAAAAGGAGTGAAGTACAACATGAGGTTGTATCAATTATTACCTATGCCAACAAATCCATGGAAGGATACCAGCATGGATCTTGTTCTTGGTTAACCAAGGACTCAACAAGGGCATGATTAAACTTTTTTAGTGGTTGATATATTTTCAAAGATGGCACATGCCATTCCTTGTAAGAAGGCTAGCGATGTTGTTAATGTGGCATAGTTTCTTTTAGTGAAGTGGTGAGAGTACATGGTTTGCCAAAGACCAAAATTTCATATCAAGATACCAATTTTGTTGGGTATTTGTAGCATATATTGTGAAAGAAGTTGAAGACATATTAGAAGTTTAGTTTGTCACATCATCCACAAACTAATGGATAAAAAAAGGTGGTGAATATGGGTTTGGGGAATTTGTTAAGCTGTTTAGTTGGAGATAAACCAAAAGGTTGGGGTTTAATTTTACCATAGGAAGAATTTATTGTTACCTCTGGTTTTACCGCCAAAGATTTAAATTCAAATCCGCGGCCTGTTCAACAGTTAGCCTAAAAAATTGTCGTTTTAATGCCCCGACCCGCCAAAGTTTCTCTCCGTTAGATTTTAGAAGGATCAACGGTCGGCATGATCTCGTCATTGAAAGTTGCATGGGAGATAGTATCAGTGACATTGCGCCCGATTGACACGTGTTTGGTGGGCCTGGTGGGTGGGCTACAACGAAGGACGGGTCGGGAAAGTTTTTCAGCGCCGCAGGCGCTATGGCGCTATCGCACGCCAACCGAAAAATCTCCATGGTGACATAGCGCCTGGCGAAGATGCTCACATCGGCGAGCGGGTCACGTTGCCAAAAAAATGTTGTGACGGTCAGGTAAAGTTTGGCAGGCTGGAGGAAATAAACAGCGAGAGCTTCAAACAAAATATTGGGCCCCATTATGTACCTCATCTGCCCAGTTGGCGGAGCCCGGTGCCACGGCAGCGAATCAAAAGGAACCACGCATAGATAGGGACATGTCATCGGTTGGGCGCTATCGCGCTATGGGAATTTAACCTCAATTTTCCCATAGTGACATGGCGCCTGGTCGACACGTGGTCACGCTGTGAGGCCAGGTCGCATGATTTCCTTGTGGTGTTCCGCTGGGCTAGTAAGGAACTGCCGCGTGTAACCAGGCTGGAGTCTCTATCAGTACGGTTGGCACAATCCAAGTTTGTGATCTCCACCATCAGATTTGATTGCATCAACGGATGGTGCCATCTCGCTATGGCGGAGATGCGCAGATGTTATCATGGCGACATAGCACCCATCCGTCGCATGGCCATTCTATGGATCAAGTCTCGGGTTCACCAATCAGATGATGCCATGTGTATATGTCAAGACACGGCGTACCACGGGCCCAGTAGTTTTCAGAAGGGATGGCGAGTGAAGTACGATGTCGCTCTGATCGTCAAATCTGCAAAGATCTATGGCTGGCGCTATCTCGCCATCGGGAACTGCCCAGACTTCAGCATCAGCGACATAGCGCCCGTGTGCCACGTGTCCTGGCGGGGCTGCATTTCATGCCGTCAGAAGTAGTTAGGATGGGATGACCGACAAACCAACAGGAGGATGCCACGTATTAGTGGGCCTGATGAATCAATAGAAACAAAGGGTTACAGGAGGTCAAGTTCTATGATCATCGGATGAGAAAAGATCAACGGTAGGCGCCATGTCGCCTTAGTGAAGCTGCAAGATTTTTACCATGGCGACATCGCACCCAATTGACACGTGTCGGTTGGGTCAGGTCTCGCCGAATGCATCACTGAGGTGGCACCGATTTGGATGGGGTCCAGTCACAGGAAAGAGAGTCCACGGCAAATCAGAAACAACCACGTGTGCCGAGTCAAAACACAGATGCGTCGAGGGGCCGAATTTCTTGATACGACCAGTGCATTAAAGGGTGGGTTCTCCACCATCAGATCTACAGAGATCTAGGGTGGGCGCTATCTCACCATGGAGGAACTGCGTAGATTTTATAATGGTGAGTTAGCACTCGGAAGACACGTGTCCTCGCGGGTCCAATTTTCGACGTGGCGATTAGCTAACGGCCAGCGGTTAGATGGTAAGGTGGCGCGATTAGTTCGATGAAGGCAATCAACTGCGGAAGGACTCTCCAAGTGTCAAAACAAAGGATTACGGTTGGCCCGCGTGGCCTAGTCGGCATATAAGAAATCGGGTCGACTGATAGGCTAGGATGATTCATGAACCAAGATGCAGAGACGATCGACGTATCTTGCGATTTGATCTTCGCGATCATTTTTGACCTACCAGGAATGAATGCAGGACATAAGGACACTCCACCCATCCGGTCGATCCATCTACCATGTCAGGGAATGTTGTGGCGCCATTTCTATCTTCTCCAATCTCTTCTCAGAAAGAAATGAGATTTCTCGGTATGCATGCTAGGATTTCAATCAGATCCCCGATTGGATTCTCAAGATGAGAAGTTAATGCCAGTAGGTAAGAGATGAATGTAACGCGGAAATCTTCAGTTATGCCTGATCTATAAAGGAAATTTTGTGATCTATTCTCAAGGTCAATTCTTCCTGATTTTCTCTACTACTGCTTGCAGACTTGCAGTGTAAAATCCCTTTATCTCTGAGCCATGTAATAGCCTGTATCATCTCTTTCAGCCATCAGTGCGAATGTGCATCACTTTGCCTCCCATTGGTGTATTGTTGAGATCAATGATCTGCATACTATATCTATCTTTGGCCTATTGGATAATACACAAGTGAAATCTCCTTTTCCTAGTGTCATTTGGTTGGTCTTTCTGATCGGTATGTGATTATTGATCGATATAAGTCTGAACGTGTATGACTTTTGTATGTTATTCTGGTTTTGTAGTATATATATGGGCAGGAATGAGTCTGAACACTCTGTTTTGGTGCATCACCGCCTTAGACTAGACTAGGTAGATTTGCTTTAAAGCTCTCTTTCTCCCTTTCCCTTTTGAGAATAGATAGGTGCGCCCTGACAGTAAGAGGAAGTCAGCCTTCTCCAGAGACTCAACCTCGTAGTTCAAGTCCCACAGCTTGGAGGTTGTTTTCATGTTTCACTAGGTTGTCCTCGCACATAGGCCTTGAACAAGGGTGCAAACCTAAGTGACAACAGTTTTTGGCACGCCCGGTGGGACCTATATCAGGAGATTTCATGTCTACTGGTGTCAAAAGAAGAAAGAGTTTCTGAGATTAATGCTGAAGAAGTAGTGCTGGCTTCAGTATTCAAGCCTTTAAGAGGCTGATTCATCAAGTACTTGGCGACTCTGAGCATCAACAAATCTGGTTCCAGGCCAAAGTTGCAGAAATTCATGCCCAGAGCTGAAACAAGGGTGTCTTCTAGAGGTAATTTTCAATATCAAGAACTCTCACTTTCAAGTCCTAGAAGAAGGAGGGCTAGAGCTTCATTATCACCAGTTAGAGGTGGAGTAACGATCAATATACCTGTGAGATCTATCTCCACTCCTCCTACTGTCCGAACTTAGCCTAGATTGCCATCAACACTCATCAATAGAACACTTGTTTATATGGCACAGCCAAGAGTTCATCCTTTTGCCACCTTTAATGGTGGAAGTCCTCTGTTGTTAGCCCAAAGACATGATATACTAGTAGCTGCACTAAAAAGCATACCTGATTTTACTGGTGAAACTTCTATTTCCCCCCTAGAGCATATCCAAGAGGTAGCGAATGTCTGCAATAATCATGGTATTACAGAAGATGATGTTGCCGTCATACTTCTAGCCTCATCTTTAAAAGGAAAAGCATTACAGTGGTATAGAGGCTTAGCTCATGGTTCCATAACTGATTGGGATGGACTAGGAGCAGGATTATGCAAACATTTTGAGGATAAGAGTGACCATTTGTCACTATTAGAGCAGTTGACTACAATAAAAAGAGCCCCCCATGAATGTATGACTGATTTTAATTACAGATTCCAAAAGACATGGGATAGAATACCTACTATAGTGAAACCTACCCCTGGTAACGCCTTCTTGCATTACTTTAGAGCTTTTAACAGTGATATTGCCACTACAATCCAAACTATGGGAGGAGATACATTACCTAATGCTTATGAGACAGCCATAAAAGCTGAGAACATTCTAATACAAGGAGGAAAGTTGGCCCCAAGGCCTCCTATGCCTTTCTTTCCTAATGTTCCCAACCACCAACTAGCAATAGCCCCTCTCCCTATAATCTCTACATCGCAAGCCCTTACTCCAGTCCCCCAAGCTTCCACATCCTCAAATGGAATAGATGAACTCAAGGAAATGCTCCAAGGTCTAGTATTGAACGCAGATAAAAGAGAAAAGACACTGGATAAAAAATTACAAGAGCAGGGGAGGGAGTTGAAGGACCAAGGGAAGAGACTAGAGGATAGTTTTTCTCTAATACAAAGGATGAGTAACAAGGTGGTGGCCTTAGAAAGACAGCAGGCCAAAGGTGGCAAGCCTCCCCAATTGCAATATTAGGCTCCAAGTGGTGGTAGGCCTCCTAATAAGTGGAATAGCTCTTTTGATCAGAATAGGCAGAATAGTCATGCTTCTGCTTCAAGCTCAAATCAGAATAGAGCTGTAGTCCCTCAAAATAACTTGGCCCAAGACCAAGATTTTTGTCCCTCATGTAACTATTCTTATACCTACTACCTATGTCAGAAAGCAGAATCTTATTTGGCCCTAACTATCCAGGAGTCCACAGTAAAGCAATCACAAAAAGAAGATCATCCCAAGGAGGCCTCATATGTTCAGAGGTAGGGTGATTGCTCTTTTATGAATCACCAGATGGAGGAACATTGTAATGTAAACCAGGACTCCGTTGCTCATAACAAAAGAAGCAAGAAGAGAGCTATGGAACATGCTGCTCCTCCTTCTCCTAAGCAGGCCTCAACTTCAAGTGTTATACCTAACACACAAACAACAAATGAGCAGACAAACACTTCACAACAGCAAAAGCAAGGTTCGAGAAATGAGGATGCAAGTGATCCTTTTGTTGCCCCATCTCAACCTCTTGTAAGTGTAGCCCCCAAAGTTTCTACCAAAATCCCTAGTGCCCCATTAAGTGTGGTAGAGCAAATGAAGAAGACCAATGTAAACATTTCCATGTGGGATGCTGTTGCTACCATACCAATGCAGAGGAAGATGCTGCAGCAAGAATTGGAAAGGATTGAGCCCAAGGATCAGTCATCTACCATGGAGAGTGCCACTAGTTTGGTACAACCAGCAGGAGATGTGGAGGCAAATAAAAAGGTTAGACCTCCTCCATTTTATGTTTCTCTAATTATAGGGGGCAAATTAGTCCATAATTGCATGATAGATTCGGGGGCTAGCAGCTCAGTAATGCCTAGGTGTGTTGCTGATGCTTTAGGGATGAGATATGAGCACATTGTTAGGGATGTGTTACAACTAGATGGGAGTACTGTTAGAATCGCAGGCATCCTTAGAAGTGTGGAAATGGCCCTACATGCATGCCCTGGTTGTACTGTGATTCAAGAGATATCTGTTGCTGAGGTTAAGCCCTATTTTGCCATCTATCTTTCGAGAGACTTCACTGCTCAAATTGGTGGATTCATATCTGCTGATTGGTCTTACATGTCATTTAAGACCAGATATGGGGCCAATGCTTCAATAAGAGCAGAACCTCAAGCCCTTCATCACACTAAACCCTACACTCCCAACTTCATCAATATGAATTGCCCTATCCTAGAGGTGGACGAAAATAACATGGTAAACGAGCCTGTCACTTCCATAGCAGAGATTCCTGATTTCTTCTTGGATGAGTGGGCAAATACATGTCAGTTTGAACCTATGTCGGAAACCCTTGAGATAGGCCTTAGTACATATTGCATAATAGAGAAAGAGGTTCAAGTTCCTGAACTTGTTAGGACTAATGATGACATAAATGGAGTATGGAGTATTTAATTTGATGGCTCAAGGAATAGAAATGGATCAAGGGCTAGTGTTATGTTGATCTCTCCTGCACAAATAAGATACTACTTCTCTTCTAGGTTCCAATTCAGTTGCACCAATAATGTGGCCGAGTATGAATCCTTGATCCAAGGTCTCCTACTTGCCCAAAAGAGGGGAATTCAAGCCTTGAAAGTATATGCGAACAGTGAGTTGGTAGTGAACCAAGTGAGAAATTAGAATATCACCAAAAATGGCCTGCTCAAGTCTTATAAACATAGAGTCTGGGATTTTCTTGAGGGTTTCAATGCATTTAACATTCAGAGCATTCCTAGGAAAGAAAATAAACATGCTGATAGACTTGCAGCAGTGGGTGCATCTTATGATGTGCCAGGGAATCTTGAGGAAGAAAAGAAACAACAAATAAGGGTAGTGGTGAGGCCTGTTGTTCTTGATAATAATACTCATTGGTAAGTGTTCGAGTCTGATGAGAAAATTGTGAGCTTCTTGCAGAATGAAGCAGAATTTTTAGAGAGAAGTCAGCTAAGACTACAAGATCAATATGGTGATCAGATCATTCATCTCAGTTCCAACAAGCTGCCCAAGGGTCTCATTACCTTGGAGAGCGTCTTTAATCCTGATGATCAAACAAGAGGCAAAGGGATGAATCTAGCTGCAGAAAAGGATGACCATGCCCCAGTTACTATTGCTGATGGAAAATCTCTTAACATGGGGAAGGTATATTCTAAAGCTGAGCAAGAAGATTTCATTCATCTATGTCAAGAATTTAGTGATATATTTGCTTGGACATATGATGATTTAAAAGGGTTTGACCCTAGTTTATTTCAGCATACCATAGATTTAGTTGATAGGGTCAAACCAGTAAGGCAAAAACAGAGGCCAGTGAATCCCAAGATTGAACCTTTAATGAGGAAAGAACTATCCAAACTAATTGAGGCTAACATAATTTTTCCTATCAAACACTCATCATGGGTAGCTAACCTTGTCCCTGTGAGGAAGAAGAATGGAGAAATCAGATTGTGTGTGGACTTTAGGGATCTCAATCAGGCTTCCCTTAAAGATCACCATCCTCTCCCTTCTATGGAGCAAATTCTGTCCAAGGTCAGTGGGTCAAGGAGATTCTCTTTTCTTGATGGGTTTTCTGGTTATAACCAAGTGCTAGTTAAAGAGTCTGATAGATACAAGACAACATTTACTACTAAATGGGGCACCTATTCTTATTGCAAAATGCCATTTGGATTAACAAATGCAGGTGCCACATTCCAAAAGGCAATGGAGGTAGCTTTCAGAAGATTAATTGACAAGTTTGTCTTGGTATACCTTGGTGATATAACTGTGTATTCCAAGAATGTGGAAGATCATCTTGATCATTTGAGACAGGTATTTCTAAGATGTAGAGAGTTTGGGGTATCTCTCAACCCAACCAAATGTGTCTTTGCTACAAACTAGGGAAAACTATTGGGACACATTGTATCTAAGGATGGATTGACCGTTGATCCAGAAAGAACAAAAGCAATACTTGCCCTTCCTCTCCCTAAACACAAGAAAGGGCTACAAAGTTTCCTTGGTAGGATAAATTTTGTAAGAAGGTTTATTCCTAATCTTGCCACCATGGTGAAACCCCTTACAACCATGCTCAAGAAAGATATGGTCTTCTCATGGACCAAGGAGGGGAAGGAGAGTTTTGAAAGGATCAAGGCAGCCATAGCATCGGCCCCTACCCTCATGAACCCAAAATTTGAGAAAGATTTCATCCTCTACACCTTAGGTGGTGAGTCAAGTATCTCTGCTGTCTTGACCCAAACAAATGACAAGAATGAGGAGCAGCCCATAGCCTTCTTTAGTGAAGGGCTTAAGGAATATGAAGATAAGTATAGCTTTGTTGAGAAGCAAGCCCTTGCAGTCATTAGAGCCTTGAAGAAGTTCAGACACCTCTTATCCCATAATAAGATCCATTTGTTGGTACCCCATGCAAGTGTAAAAGACTTCCTGTTAAACAAAGATGTCAGTGAGAAGAGAGCTGGATGAATCACTAGGGTAATGGAATATGATGTTGACATTCAGATTACCAAATTGGTAAGAGGAAGAGGATTATGTAAAGAAATGTTATCAGATCAGAACTCAGATGAAGAAGTTTCCATGGTGATAGCAGAGCAGTAGGAGGAAAGGTATGCTGACAGTCCAAGGAGCTGGATAAATGAAATGAAGAATTTCTTATTAGGGAATGGATACCCTTAGGGATTGGACAGAGCTAAAAGAAGACAATATAGACTACAATGCATTCCCTATGTTGTGATTGACGATATCCTATTCAGGAGGAATTTTAATGGGACCCTATTGAGGTGTGTTGAAGAGAATCAGGCTGAAAGGGTGATTAAAGAACTCCATGATGGCCCTGATGGCGGCCACTTCTCTGCAAGAACAACCGCTATGAAGATCATGAGGGCTGGATATTATTGGCCATCTCTATTCCATGATTGTTACAGGTATGTGAGGAAATGTGAGAAATGTACTTTTTTCTCAGGCAAACAGAGACTTGCAGCTCTTCCTCTTCATCCTATTCAGGTGGATCAGCCCTTCACTCAGTGGGGGTTGGATTTTATAGGCCCCATTAATCCTCCATCTAGTGCAGGTCATAAATGGATCTTGGCTGCTACTGATTATTTCACTAGGTGGATAGAGGTAGTTTCCTTGAAGGATACCACAGAGCCATCAGTTGTTGAATTCCTTGATGGAATTGTATCTAGATTTGGTGCTCCTTCTACTATCATCTCAGATAATGCCAAGTCTTTTGTTGGAACCCAAATTTGTGCATGGGCCATGAATCACAATATCTACCTGAGCACATCATCGAACTACTATCCTCAAGGTAATGGTTTGGCTGAATCTTCCAACAAGAATCTGATCAGAATTATGAAGAGGACAATAGAAGACAATCAGAGGACCTGGCACAAGAAATTAAGGACTGCTCTATGGGCTGATAGGATAACACCCAAGAGATCTATTGGGAATTCACCTTTTGTGCTAGTATATGGTAGGGAAGCTAGACTCCCAATCTCATTGGAGTTCCCATCCTTGGAGTTGGCTCATCAGCTGGAACTGGTTGAAGATGATGCCATGTCAGTAAGAATGGCAGAACTAATTGAGTTGGAAGAAAAGAGAAACAAAGCCATGAAAACTCTAGAGATTCACCAGCAACAGATGACGAAGAGTTTTGACAAGAAGGCAAGAGCCAGAATCTTCAGAGAGGGAGATTTAGTTCTCAAGTGGGACTCAGACAGAGCAAAACCAGGAAGGCACTCCAAATTTGACCCATTATGGAGTGGCCCTTATCTGATTTCCAGTTGCAAACAGGCCAACGCATTCCAACTAAGCAGGCCAAGTGGTGAAGTTCTACCCATTCCAGTTCCAGTCAATGGGATCTATCTGAAGCCCTATTTCTGAAGGGTTGTGAATCTATGTACATAGTTAATCTAGTTGCTTCCTGCTTGTTTCTATTTTGCAATAAGTGCACGAGCACATGGCTCTCTTCGTGAGTCATTTTTGACATGTCTCACGCTGCTGAGGAGGTCCTATTTTTTGTTTCCAATCATAGAAGCAGAGCTAGAACCTTAAGGGTTTTTAATGTTTTGATTTCCTCTTTTAGGGTTAAGGGTTCTTGCAGCTCTTAGTTTTGTGCCTTCTAGGTCCTCTTTCCGACTCCATAGCCCAATGGATCATTCTCAGGCACTGGTCATGCATTGAGCAGGCTCATGCCCCTTACGAGTCGCCAGAAGTGTTACCTCTAGTTTTACCGCCAAAGATTTAAATTCAAATCCGCGGCCTGTTCAACAGTTGTCGTTTTAATGCCCTGACCCGCCAAAGTTTCTCTCCGTTCAATTTTAGAAGGATCGACGGTCGGCGCGATCTCGTCATCAGAAGTTGCACGGGAGATAGTATCAGCGACATCGCGCCCGATTGACACGTGTTTGTGGGACGGCGGTTGGACTACAACGGAGGACGGGTCGAGAAAGTTTTCCAGCATCGTAGGCACTATGGCGCTATCGCACATCAACCGGAAAATCTCCATGGCGACATAGCGCCCGACGGAGATGCTCACGTCGGCGGGTGGGTCACGTTGTCAAAAAAATGTTGTGACGGTCGGGTAAAGTTTGGTGGGCCGAAGAAAATAAACAGTGAGAGCTTCAGAAAAAATATTGGGCCCCATTATGTACCTCATCTGCCCAGTTGGCGGAGCCCGGTGCCACGGCAGTGAATCAAAAGGAACCACGCACAGATAGGGACATGTCATCGGTTGGGCGCTATGGAGCTATGGGAATTTAATCTTGATTTTCACATAGCGACATGGCACCTGGTCGACACGTGGTCACCCTGTGAGGGCAAGTCGCAAGATTGCCTAGTGGTGTTCCGCTGGGCCAGTAAGGAACCATTGCGTGTAACCAGGCTGGAGTCTCTATCAGTACGGTTGGCACAGTCAAGGTTTGTGATCTCCATCGTCAGATTTGATTGCATCAATGGATGGCACCATCTCGCTATGGCGGAGATGCGCAGATGTTATCATGGTGACATAGCGCCCATCTGCCGCGTGGCCATTCTATGGATCAAGTCTCAGGTTCACCAATCAGATGATGTCATGTGTATATGTCAAGACACGATGTACCACAAGCCCAGTAGTTTTCAGAAGGGATGGCGAGTGAAGTACGATGTCGCTCTGATCATCAAATCTGCAAAGATCTATGGTTGGCGCTATCTTGCCATCGAGAACTGCTCGAACTTTAGCATCAGCGACATAGTGCCCATGCACCACGTGTCTTGGCGGGGCTGCATTTCATGCCATCAGAAGCAGTTAGGATGGGATGACCAACAAACCAACAGGAGGATGCCACGTATTAGCGGGCTCGGTGAATCAATAGAAACAGAGGGTTATGGGAGGTCAAGTTCTGTGATCGTCGGATGAGAAAAGATCAACAGTAGGCGCCATGTCACCTTAGTGAAGCTGCAAGATTTTTACCATGGTGACATCGCGCCCAATTGACACATGTTGGTGGGGTCAGGTCTCGCCAGATGCATCACTGAGGTGGCACCGATTCGGATGGGGTCCAGTCACAGGAAAGAGAGTCCACAGCGAATCAGAAACAACCACGTGTGCCGAGTCAAAACACAGATGCGTCGAGGGGCCGAATTTCTTGATACGACCAGTGCATTAAAGGGTGGGTTCTCCATCATTAGATCTACAAAGATCTAGGGTCAGCGCTATCTCGCCATGGAGGAACTGCACGGATTTTATAATGGTGAGTTAGCGCTCGAAAGACACGTGTCCTTGTGGGTCCGGTTTTCGACGTGGCGATTAGCTAACGACCAGCAGTTAGATGGTAAGGTGGCGCGATTAGTTTGATGAAGGCGATCAACCACGATAGGACTCTCCAAGTGGAAAAAAAAAGGATTACGGTTGGCCCGCATGGCCTAGTCGGCATATAAGAAATTGGGTTGACTGATAGGCTAGGATGATTCATGAACCAAGATGTAAAGACGATCAATGTATCTTGCGATCTGATCTTCGCGATCATTTTCGACCTACCAGGAATGAATACAGGACATAAGGACACTCCACCCATATGGTCGATCCATCTACCATGTCAGGGAATGTTGTGGCACCATTTCTATCTTCTCTAGGCTCTTCTTAGAAAGAAATGAGATTTCTCGGTATGCAGGCCAGGATTTCAATCAGATCCCTGATTGGATTCTCAAGATGAGAAGTTAATGCCAGTAGGTAAGAGATGAATGTAACGCGGAAATCTTCAGTTATGCCTGATCTATAAAGGCAATGTTGTGATCTGTTCTCAAGGTTGATTCTTCTTGATTTTCTCTGCTACTGCTTGCAAACTTGCAGTGTAAAATCCCTTTGTCTCTGAGCCATGTAATAGCCTGTATCATCTCTTTCAGCCATCAGTGCGAATGTGCATCACTTTGCCTCCCATTGGTGTATTGTTGAGATCAATGATCTGCATACTGTATCTATCTTTGGCCTATTGGATAATACACAAGTGAAATCTCCTTTTCCTAGTGTCATTCAGTTGGTCTTTCTAATTGATATGTGATTATTGATCAATATAAGTCTGAACGTGTATGACTTTTGTATGTTATTCTGGTTTTGTAGTATATATATGGGCAAGAATGAGTCTGAACACTCTATTTTGGTGCATCACTGCCTTAGACTAGACTAGGTAGATTTGCTTTAAAGCTCTCTTTCTCCCTTTCCCTTCTGAGAATAGATAGGTGCGCCCTGACAGTAAGAGGAAGCTGGCCTTCTCTGGAGACTCAACCTCATAGTTCAAGTCCCACAGCTTGGAGGTTGTTTCCATGTTTCACTAGGTTGTCCTCGCGCATAGGCCTTGGACAAGGGTGCAAACCTAAGTGACAACATTTACATCTAATAATTATATCAATAGGATTATTGGTAAATCACTGTTCCTAATTATATATGGGAGTTGTCTCAAAAATGCTTTTAAATTGAGGTAGTTGGATAAGAGAGAAATAAGTAGTGCTGAAGCTAAATATTTTGCAAAATATTCGAAGAATATTCATAAGGTGAGGAAGCACATTATATAAATGAATACATAGTACAAGGATAAGGAAGATGTGAAACAAGAGGTATAAAGAATTTTAGATTGGAGATGAAGTCATGATTCATTTGAGAAAGTAGTGTTTTCCAGTGGCTAAATATAATGAGTAAAAAATGAAGAAGTTTGGACCGTGCAAGATAGTGAAAAGGTATGATTCTAGAAATGCATATGAAGTAGAGTTACCTATTGAACTAAATATTTCACGAATATTTAACATTTTAGATTTGACATAATATCAAAAAGAATGTGATGGAGATGAAATTATAGAGGTACATTAGACTATTATAGTAGCTACTTTAGCTACAAAGGAGATTGATGAGATACTAGATAGTCATGTTGGAAGGATTACAAGGAACATAACACATGAAGAGTATCTAGTTAAATAAAAAGGGAGACTAGTAGAAGATTCATCATGGCTAGCAAGGGAGGAGGTTGACCATCGTGGTTTTCCTTTGAACATCTGAGATGTGATGGGCTCACTTCTAAAATTACCTAGGTTGTCTAACACCAAAGCATCTTGGGTGTAAGAGAAGTCTTGCACCACCCAAAAATATTTCCTTTTTGTTTCTTGAATAAGGGTTGTATCAGTGTAGAGTGGTTTTTTTCTAGAGGCTTACTACTTAATAAGTTAGTAATATGAGCTTGGAATGTCCTAATTTTAGAGTTGTACGTTCATCTTGGATATATCATTCTTCTAGTTGAGGCTTAGTGCCATATCATGAGTATAAGAAATTTAGGTTCAAATTTGAAGGCCTTATAGGCCTTGGATGAGCTCTAAAATGAGGTTAATCGAAGCTTAAGTAAGTTAGTCCCTGTAGATTAAAAGATGAGGATTTTGAAAAGGGGTTATAATATCCAATTGGGTCAATGATTCAAAATTTATGGCCTTCCAAAGTTGGGCTAACCAAAAGTGTCAAAGGTGTATCAGGTCAACTCTACATGTATTTTTAGGGTTGTTCAACCTCAAGGGTTAGGTTTTGATGTCTATAAACTTCCTAGGTGGCATAAAATTATCTATATAAGAAAGGCCCGTAGATTGTCTAGGACAAATTTGGGTGATAGTTCATGGCTCTATGTTACAAATTATTACTAGGAAGGTGCCCATATGGGTTTGCATATTGTATTTCAAAATTTTTTTAATTCCTCATTTGCAAAGATAATAAGAAGCTCATATTTTGTTCTTGCGAATTGCTATTATTTCTTATTTCTATTATGTGGTTGTGCTATTAAGGGGAGCACCCTTCATTAGTATGAGGCATGAACATATGTGTTTACTTATAATTTTAATTATTTGATAATGTATCTGATGGACTACCACTAGTAAGGAAGAATAGTAATCAAATAGACTTAATTCAAGGAACCATTTTTCCAAACAAGGAAACACATAGAATGACACCTACAAAAAGTGAGGAGTTGAAAAAATAAGTGCATGAGTTGTTATAGAAGGGATTGATCTAAGAGATTCTAAGTCCATGTATTGTACCAACCATATTGGTACCAAAAAAGAATAGAGAGGATAAATGTACATAGACTAGTGAGCTATCAACAAGATCACAATCAAGTAAAGATTTTCATTGTCATAGATAGATGATATTATGGACTATTTGATAAAATATGTGTGTTTCATAAAGAAACATCCAAAGAGTGGGTACCATTAGATTCACATCTTAGAGGGAGATGTGTGGAAGACTATCTTCAAGACAAGGGACGAATTGTAGGAATAGTTAATTGTGCCTTTTGGGCTAACCAATGCATTTAGAACTTTCATGTAGCTCATGAATGAGGTACTGAAGAAGTTTCTAGATAAGTTTTTCATTGTTTACCTTGATGATATTTTGATATTTAGTAAGACATTAAAGGAGTATTTGGTGAATATTTGTGAGATGTTTGATAAGTTGAGGGAAGAAAAGTTGTTGATAAATTTGTCTAAGTACATAAGGTCTAAAAATGGACCCTAAGAAAGTGAAGGATATCTTTGAATGGCCTACTCCAAAGAGTGTGATCGAGGCAAGAGTTTTTCATGGATTGGCTAGTCTTTACAAAAAAAATTATAACAAGTTTTAGCACTGCTTGTGGACCCTTGACTAAAACTATGAGCGAGGATAGGAAAGAATTTAAGTGGAGTGTAGGAGTAGATAAGAGTTTTAATTTGTTGAAATCAAAAGTTATAGAAAAACCTATTTTAGTACTTTCAAATTTTAACACAATGTTTCAAGTAGACTATGAGGCTAGAGGTACTACAATAGGAGCTATTTTAAGTCAAGAAGGTAGACCTATTGCTTATTTTAATGAGAAGTTCAATGATGCCAAAATCAAATATTATATTTATGTTCAAGAATTATATGGTATAGTTTAGGCATTGAATAAGTGGAGATACTGCCTTCTTCCTAAAGATTTTTTTTTATGTACTAATCATCAAACTTTGTAATATTTGAATAATTAAGGAAAATTGAACCAAAGGAATTTGAAATGGGTTGAGTTTTTGTAGAGTTATACTTTTTTTTTTGAAACACAAGAGTGATAAGTCTTAAAGAGCTATAGATTTTCTTAGTAGGAGACAACTTGTGTTGAAAAAGATATAGATTGAGGTGGTTGGGTTCAAGGAACTCAAGATTTTATATCCAAATGATCTTGATTTTGGTGAATCTTAGAAACCTTGTACAAAACCTATTATGCTTGATAGGATGAATTGGTTGGAGTTCATAATCTAGTATGAAATGTTGTTAAAGGAAGTCAATTGTGCATTTATAGAAGTTTTATGAGAGAGAATCTCATCAAGGAGAAGTGTACTAGAGGATTAGTTGGATACATTAGTAGAGATAAAACCATTTTTTTGGTTTATAAGAAATATTATTGGCCATAATTGCAACAAGATGTCATTAAGTTTGTATATATTTTTAGAGTATATCAGATAGTGATAGGAGTAAAGTAGAATACACGGTTGTATTATTCATTATTTGTACCTGAGACACCTTGGGAAGATGTCAGTATGGAATTCATTATTGGTTTACTAAAAAAAAAAGGGCATGAATTGATAATTATGGTAGTTAATAGGTTTTTAAAGATGACACATTTCATTCCCTATAAGAAGACATGTGTGTTGGAAATGATTGAAAAGATCATAAGGAAGATTGTTGGAATGATCATATGGAACTGTTGAATAATGTTCTCAATCATTGTTTTGTCATTGATGTCAAACTTGCTACTTGCAGGAATGAAAATTGCTTTAGTGATCCAAATACTATCAATTAGTCGATTGAAAAGGAGGAGGCAATCAATAAGATGTAACTAGAACACCTAGAGAAAGGTTGAAGTTATGATGTTGGCATGAAGTAGAAGGATCAGTTAAGCCATTGATGAAAAAGTGTATTGAACGCATACTATAAGATACAGAGAATGGGCACACTAAAACATATCAAAGATGTAAGGTTTTAGCTAAGACATCTGTAAAGCCTAACTAAAGTTCATTAGAGAGAGGGAGCCGAGCAAGCTAGCAGGTGCCGAATAGATTCCTAGTTGAAGCTGAGCAAGTTCAACTGCAGATGTTGAGTGAACTTTAGATGTTGAGTGAACTTTAGATGCCAAGTGAACTTCAGGTGCTGAGCAGATACAAGTGCCGAGAAGATACAAGTGCCGAGCATAAATAGATGTCGAGCATCAGAAAACCAATAGTGCCAAGTAACACAGAGATGCTGAGCATTAGTAAACCAATAATGCTGAGTTGCTGCATTATTTTGAAAATCAAAGATTCACTAGATCTAAGCCGACAAGGTTGTTATCTAGAAATTTGTGAATTAAATGGAAGATAAGAATGATGAGCTGGTGGCACAGAACACCATGTAGAACATTTTTGAAGATACAACTAGACTCTAGAAAAAGTTTCTAGATAAGAGCAAAATATGGGGTAGATACATTGTATCCTACCTAATCCATTTGAAACCCTAAAATTGGAGAGGATGAATTGAGCGGCAAAGGAAAATCATATTTCTATTTAAGGAGTCATAAGGTCATGAAGCAAAGTGAGAGAGGTGGTCAAGCATGAAAGCATAAAGTACTGAGTGCTAAGGAGAAAGAGAGCACGATTACTCTATTTCGATAAGAAGACCCCAGATATGGATGCATTAGTATGATGAGTAAGAAGACTCAAGGAGATGAAGCTTGAGAGGAAGACAAGCTGTCAGAGCTAAAGTGATTAAATCCAAGCAAAAGGATAGAACTGAAGTGAGATCTGAAATCTGCAAAGTATTTTGTAAGTTGTATCAAATCAAAAAGCCATTATCGTTACTCTCTAGCAATTGTAACAGTTAGTTTAAATCCTATGTACTTAGGTTGGTTTAATAGCCATGAGGTAAATCCTTTAACATGGTGACATTCCAAGTGAATGTTCTAAAGTCCTTTGATCAGGCCCATTCCTAAAAGTTTGGTGAAATCCTCTTACAAGGTCACATTTAACAGTGTGTTGTAAGCCTTTAACAGGGTAGGCTTTTAACAGGGGATCACTTTAGAAGAGTGAGAATCAAGTAACATGTTACTGGTGGTTTTTCCCAAATTGGGTTTCCACGTAAATCATTGTGTCGTGTGTTGATCTTGCATGTTTTATTGATGCATATTGATTTACTGTAGTTTGCTAGGATGATTATTTTAAGCTTGGATGGATGAAAAGTTTATGGGCTCACTATAATAAAAGAAAAAGTTTTATTAGGGAATTTGGACCTTGGATAACTGATTCACCCCCCCTGCCTCTCAATTATTCTAAAGAATTCTAACAATTGGTATCAGAGCCAAACTTCTGATTTAGTTTAAAAAGCACTATAATCAGAAAAGATCAAAATGCCTAAGAGAGAAGTTCCCAAGCTCAACAAAGACAACTTTGTTACATGGAAAAACTTGATGAAGCTACATCTTGGATCCATAGGAGATTATGCCCAAAATTTAATTGTTACTGAACATGTTGATCCAACTAGTACTCTTACTATAGAAGATATGAAAAACAAACAGGAATACAATCAGACAATGCTGGAGATTGCTTCTGCACTCAACTATGTTGAATTTGATGATATCAAAGAATGTGACACTGCATTCAAAATGTGGAAAGTGTAGGGCCCATTTTCTGTTGCACCAAAAGCCATGACTGTTAGTGAACATGGAACACCACATAATTAACCACCTGTGGGCAGGGGAGCACGTTGCATCACCCAACAATCTCCCCCTCGACGCACATACCAGGCGCTTACGCAGGTCGAGAAGGCACCAGGGTGATTTGAACCCATGACCAAGCCAAAACCAGGCTCTGATACCAATTGTAGGGCCCATTTGCCATTGCACCAAAAGCCATGACTATTAGTGAATATGGAACACCACATAATTAACCACCTGTGGGCAGAGGAGCACGTCGCATCACCCAACAGAAAGCCCTATCAAAAATCTATGGAGGAGATCAAAATATACAAAGAGCAAAAAGAGAAAGTTTCAGAGGAAAATTTGATGATATGAAAATGGAGGAAAATGAGAATGTTGCTCAGTATGGCATAAGAATAAAGGAAGTCACAAGTGCAATAAGATGTTTGAGTGGTCAATTGGATGAAGATAATATTAATAGTAAGTTCTTAAGAACCTTGCTCCCTATCTATGCTATTAGAGTATCAGCAATACAAGAGCTAAGATGTGTACCAGGAAACAATCTAAGTTTTGAATGTATAGTGGGTAGACTCACTGCATTTGAGTTATCTAACTTTGAAACTATAGACCTGAGAATGTTGAACATGCTTTCAAGGCCAAGCTATCACTAAAAGATGCTGAATAGGTGAAATCAAAGAAAGGAAGAAAAATGAAATATGTATCCAATGATAGTAGCACTGATGAGGAAGATGTGGAAAAATTGGAAGCACTACTAGCTAGAAGATTTCACAGAGGTAAAGGAAAATTTAAAGGTAAGATGCCTATCATTTGTTTCAATTGCAATGAAGTAGGTCATATTGCTACCAGGTGTACACAAAAAAAGGATTACAAGGAAGGCAACAAATACAAATTCAGAGGAGATGATGACAAGAGAGATTACAAAGACAAAGGTAAGAAGTGTTATATTGTTGAAGAAAGTTATGATGATAATGATGATGAAGTTGTTTATGTAGCCATGAAGGACCAATCTAATGAAGAAGAGCCTACAACACTAGTAACATGTATGAACAAGAATGACAGGTGGATCATAGACAGTCGATGCTCACATCACATGACAGGAGACAAAAGTAAGTTTGTTAACTTTACTCAGTATGATGGAAATAGTGTTAGATTTGGTAATGATGCTCAATGTCAAATCAAATGAAAAGGTTCCATTAAGCTCACAGAGAAAATTTCATGTGATAAGGCATACTATGTTGAAGGAATAAACTACAATTTGCTGAGTGTCTCACAGTTAGGCAATGTAGGATGCAAAGTAGAATTTGGAAAAAAAACTGTAAAAATTTATGATACTGATGGTAAATTGATAGGAAAAGGAGATCAAACATGAAGTAATCTATTTTACCTTGATATGGATGATTCTTGTTTTATTGCAAAATTTGATGATGAATGGTTATGGCATAGAAGGCTCTGTCATGTCAACTTTGAAAATATGGTCAATATCAATAAAATGAAGAAAGTTAGAGGTTTACCGAAATTGAAGAAGCCTGATAATATCATGTGCAAACAATGTCAGCTAGGAAAGATGAAAAAGTCAAGTTTCAAAAGCAAAAACTATACATCTAAAGAAATACTTGAGTTAGTTCATACTGACTTATGTGGTCTAATGGAAGTACAAAGTTACAAAGGAGATAAATACATAATGTTTTTTGTTGATGACTATTCCAGGATGATGATTGTTATGTTCTTAAAACAAAAATTTGATGCTTTTCAAATGTTTAAGTGGTACGTGGCTAGAGTTGAAAAGGAAACAGGAAAGAGATTGAAATGCCTAAGATCAGATAGAGGTGGTGAATTCACATCAAATGAATTTGAGATATTTTGTAATGATAAAGGAATCAAAAAAAAATGTTAGCTCCTAGAACTCTCCCCCAGAATGGAATTTCTGAAAGAAGAAATAGATTTGTGATTGACTGTGCCAAAACATTAATGATGGAAAAGACTGTTGCTCTAAAATACTGGAGAGAAGCTGTAAGTGTAGCTGTTCATACACTAAACTGAGTACAAGTCAAAAAAGGTACAAATACAACACCTTTTGAATTATGGTATGGTCACTCACCCAATGTAAAACATTTCAAAGTGTTTGGTTGCAAATTCTTTATCCTTAAAGATGCTAGAAATGGAAAATTTAATGCAAAAAGTGATGAAGGCATATTTCTTGGTTACTCCACTAGAAGTAAGGCATACAAGTGTTTGAATACTAACACTAACAAAACTGTGGAAAGTACAAATGTAAACTTTGATGAATATATAGAAGTCCAAGTTGAAGAACCAAAGAAAATGGATGAGTACAGAACCTTTGTGTATTCTTATGAAGGAATGCCTGTTGACAAGGATGATGTCAATCAAATTGAAACTCAACAACAAATTTCAGTTTCAGCCAAGTCACAACTAGTGAATGCTGAGTTGCATTCAGAAGCCAAGTTGTAGAATGAAAGAAATGCACAAATTGATTCTGAAGACAGTACACATGAGATAGATGAAGAACAACCTGACAACTCAGTACATAGTGACCCTGAATCAGAAAGATCAAACATGGAAACAAGGACAGAACCAAGATTATCCAAATATGTAAAAAGACATCACCCTGTTGAACAAATAATTGGTGACAAAGATGCAAGACCAATGACAAGAAAAAGACTAAGACATGAATCATGTTTGAATAGAAAATCTGAACCTAAGACAGTATATGGTGCATTACAAGATGATGACTGGTATAAAGCTATGGAAGAAGAGATTGATCAAATAAAGAAGAACAAAACTTGGAGTTTGGTTCCCAGACCAGTTGAAAAGAATGTGATTGGTACTAAGTGGGTATTCAGAAACAAGCTAAATGAGAATGGTGAGATTACTAGAAACAAAGCTAGACTAGTATGCAAGGGTTATGCTCAAGAAGAAGGACTAGACTATGGGGAAACATTTGCCCCTGTTGCTAGAATGAAAGGAGTAAGAACTCTACTTGCATATGCTGCATATAAAGATTTTAAAGTCTATCAGATGGATGTAAAGTCTACTTTTTAAAATGGTATACTAGAAGAAGAAGTCTACATTGAACAACCAGAAGGATTTGTTGATGAGAATAACAGGGATATGGTTTGTAAACTACATAAAGCACTCTATGGTCTGAAACAAGCACCCAAAGCATGGTATGAGAGACTTCACAAGTATCTAGTGCAAATAGGATTTGAAAGAACAGATGATAACAACAACATGTACATCAAAGTAGAAGAAGGTAAGGATATTATTGTATTTGAAATCTTTGTGGATGACATAGTGTTTGGAGGAAAGGAAGTGCTCTGCAAAGGCGTTGTTGACAAAATGAAACATGAATTTGAGATGTGTATGTTTGAAGAGATCAATTTTTTTGTTGGATTGCAAGTACATCAACTACAACATGGTATATTTGTGACACAATCAAAGTATATCAAAGAAATACTCAAAACGTTTGGATTGGAGGAGTCCAAACCAGTCAGCACACCAATGGCGATAGGAAATAAGCTATTCAAAAATGATGAATTAGTTGAAGTCAATCAAACAATGTATAGATCCATGATTGGAAAACTACAATATGTTGTACATAGTAGACCAGACATAACATTAGCAGTTGGAATAGTGGCTAGATTCTCTACTAATCCTAAAGAAAATCATCTCATAGCAGTAAAAAGAATAATGAGGTATCTTAAAGGAATTGATAACTTTGGTCTATACTACAAAAAGAATGAAAAGTTTGAGCTCAATGCATATACAGATGCAGATTGGGGAGGCAACATTGATGATAGAAAAAGCACAAGTGGAGGTGCATTAGTTTTAGGCAAAAGGCTAGTTACCTGGACTAGCAAGAAACAAACATGCACATCCCAGTCCATTGCAAAATTAGAATATATGGTAGCAATAGTCAATTGCACAAACATTGTGTGGCTCACACATCTATTGAAAGGAATGAAAGAAGAGGTAACAAAACCTGTGATATTGTATTGTGATAATACAAGTGCTAAAAACATATCCAAAAATCCAGTAATGCATGCAAAAACCAAGCACATTGCAATCAAGTATCACTATGTCAGAGAATTGGTAGAAGACAAACAAGTGAAGTTGGAATACATTCACACAAAAGAACAAACTGTAGATATCTTCACCAAACTATTGCCCAAGGATGCTTATGAATATCTTAGAGGCAAGTTGGGGGTAATACCCCTAACTCAAGTAGTATAAAATAACATGGATGCTACCCTACATCAACAGCAATAAATCATTGAAATATCAGAAGAATGATGCAAAGGATGACAACAGGAGTAGAAACTCCAAATCAGTCACAAGCATGGTGATAGAGGGAGAAGACATCAAGAAGCCAAAGCTTATATTTTGCATGATAAAGATGCTACATCTTTGGCATTTATGTCAAAGAGGAAGAAATATGCAGAAACCTGATCAATACAAAGCAAGCGGGAGATATCTATGAAAGAGGGAGATATATGAGATTAGTAGTAAAGATGTAGTAGCTAGGAAGAGTAGCAGACAATGTATACAATCTTGTGGTAACTAAGTTGATCAATTGATCAGTTTGGTTTGCCATCAATGCCAAAGAGGGAGATTGTTGGAAATGATTGAAAAGATCATAAGGAAGATTATTGGAATGATTATATGGAACTGGTAAAGAATGTTCTCAATCATTATTTTGTCATTGATGTCAAACTTGCTACTTACAGGAATGACAATTTCTTTAGTGATCTAAATACTATCAATTAGTTGATTGACAAGGAGGAGGCAATCAATAAGATGTAACTAGAACACCTAGAGAAAGGTTGAAGTTATGATGTTGGAATGAAGTAGAAGGATCAGTTAAGCCATTGATGAAAAAGTGTATTGAATGCATATTATAAGAAACAGAGAATGGGCATACTGAAACATATCAAAGATGTAAGGTTTTAGCTAAGACATCTGTAAAGCCTAAATAAAGTTCATTAGAGAGAGGGAGCCGAGCAAGCTAGCAGGTGCTGAACAGATTCCTAGTTGAAGCAGAGCAAGTTCAACTTCAAATGCCGAGTGAACTTTAGATGTCAAGTGAACTTCAGATGCCGAGTGAACTTTATATGCTGAGTGAACTTCAGGTGCCGAGCAGATACAACTGTCGAGTAGAAACAGATGCCGAGCATCAGAAAACTAATAGTGTTGAGTAACACAGAGATGTCAAGCATCAATAAACCAATAATGCCTAGTTGCTACATTATTTTTAAAATCGAAGATTCACTAGATCTAAGATGACAATGTTGCTATCTAGAAGTCTATGAATTAAATGGAAGATAAGAATGATGAGCTGGTGTCACAGAACACCATGTAGAACATTTTTGAAGATACAACTGGACTCTAGACAAAGTTTCTAGATAAGAGCAAGATATGGGGTAGATACATTGTATCCTACCTAATCCATTTGAAACCCTAAAATTGGAGAGGGTGAATCGAGCGGAAAAGGAAAATCAGATTTCTATTTAAGGAGTCATAAGGTCATAAAGCAAAGTGAGAGAGGTGGTCAAGCATGAAAGCATAAAGTGCTGAAGGAGGTGCTAAGGAGAAAGAGAGCACAGTTACTCTGTTTCGATAAGAAGACCCTAGATATGGATGCATTGGTATGATGAGTAAGAAGACTCAAGGAGATGAATCTTGAGAGGAAGACAAGCTATTAGAGCCGAAGTGATTAAAGCCAAGAAAAAGGATAGAACTGAAGTGAGATCTGAAATCTGCAAAGTATGTTGTAAGTTGTATCAGATCAAAAAGCCATTATCGTTACTCTCTAGTAATTGTAATACTTAGTTTAAATCCTATGGACTTAGGTTGGTTTAATAGCCATGAGGTAAATCCTTTAACAGGGTGACATTCCAAGTAAATGTTCTAAAGTCCTTTGATCAGTCCCATTCCTAATAGTTTGGTGAAATCCTCTAACAAGGTCACATTTAATAATGTGTTGTAAACCTTTAACAGGGCAGGCTTTTAACAGGGCATCACTTTAGAAGAATGAGAATCAAGTAGCATGTTACTGGTGGTTTTTCCCAAATTGGTTTTCCACATAAATCATTGTGTCATGTGTTGATCTTGCATGTTTTACTGCTGCATATTGATTTACTGTAATTTGCTAGGATGATTATTTTAAGCTTGGATGGATGAAAAGTTTATGGGCTCACTATAATAAAAGAAAAAGTTTTATTAGGGAATCTGGACCTTGGATAACTGATTCACCCCCCCCCCCCCCCCCCCCCCCCCCAGTTATTCTAAAGAATTCTAACAATGTGATGTTGTTCATGTGGTAGAGTTGTTTTACACATAAGTGGGGAGATTACATAGTTTGTCAAAGAGTATAGTTTCTAATTAGGAACCAATTTTTTTGGGCATTTTTGGTGAACACTACAGAAGAAGTTGAAAACATATTTGAAGTTTAGTTCATTCCATCATCCATAGACTTATGGAGAAGCATAAGTCATGAATCATACTTTGGGGAATTCATTGAGATGCATAGTTGGTGATAAGCCAAAATTTTGGAATCTAATTTTACTATAGGAAAAATTTGGAAAAATTTGCATATAATAATTTTGTCAATTAAAGTACTAGTAAATCACCATTCTAGATTGTATATGGGAGAAGTACTAAAATTGCTTCTAAATTGAGGTAGTTGGATAAATGAGAGATAATTAGCACTGAAGTGGAGGATTTCAATACACATTGAAAGAAAATCCATGAGGAGCTAAGGAAGCACATTACAAAGATGAATATATAGTACAAGGCTAAGGTAGATATGAAAAGGAGGTATAAGGAATTTTAGGATGGAGATGAAGTTGTGGTTCATTTGAGGAATAATAGATTTCTAGTGGGTACATATAATTGTTAAAAGTGAAGAAGTTTAGATCATGCAAAATACTAAAAAGGAATGATTATGGAAATGCTTATGATATAGAGTTTCATATTGAACAAAATATTTCATGAGTATTTAACATTTTATATTTGACATAATATTATGAAGGAGTTGATGGAGATGAAGTTGTAGAAGTAGAATGGAGTATTCTAGTAGCTACTTCAATTATAAAGGAGACCGAGGAGATATTGGATAGTCATGTTGGAAGAAGCATAAGGAACATAACATATGAAGAGTATATGTTAAAATGGAAAGGAAAGAAAGTGGAGGATTCATCATGACTAGAAAGGGAGGAGGTTGATCATTTCAATTTTCCTCTAGCTACTTGAGATGTGACATGATTACTTATCAAATTACCCTTGATTTCTGATGTAGGAGCATCCTAGTTGTAAGAGTAATCTTAAATCACCCAAAAAATATTTCCTTTATGTTTCTTGAATAAGGGTTGTCTTAGGGTAGATTTATTGTTTCTAGAGGCTTTCTACTTAGTGAGTCTATTATACGAGCTTGAAATGTCTTAATTTTAGAGGTGGAGATTCTTCTTGGATATATCATCCTACCAATGAAGGTTGTCATGAGTGTTTGTGAAATGATTGCATATTTTTGGTGTGTAATTTTGGTAGAAAAAACTTCAAGCTTAGTTTTAGGGTCATAGAGGCCATAGATGGGCTCCAAAATGGGATCAACTAGATTTTATGTGAGTCAAGCATTATAGATCAGAAGCTGAGGATTCTAGAATAGGGTTATAATAGCCAACCATAGCAATAGTTTGAAAGTTATGGTCTTTTGAAGTTGGGCCAACCAAAATTTCTAAAATAAATGTCAAAAATGATTTGAGCCTACTCTATATGTAATTTTATTGTTGATCAGCCTCAAGACTTAGGGGTTGATGTCTAGAAACTTCCCAGATAGTGCAAAATTTCCTATATAAGGAAGTCCCATAGATTGTCTAGGAAAAATCTATTGGAATTAAAGAGAATAACTAAGAGGGGAGGGGTGAACCAGTTACCACGAAAATAACTCCCTATCCCTAGATGTCAAATCAAACTTTTTAGTGATAATGCAATTCTTTGTCAAACTTGGTTCAAACTAAGTTATTATTGTAACTTGGTTAACAAAGCAGTTTTATGAATATTAATCTATTTTAACTTTTAGTAACTTAGTTGTAGAAACATAAAGCATAAAGTAAATAACATGAACACGAATGACACCAAGATTCAAAGTGGAAACCTAGTTTGGAGAAACCACCATGCAACTAGTTACAATATTTTTTCACTCTTTTGAAGTGAGCCCTATTAGGAGCCAACCCTATTAAAGGTTATAATACATACTATTAAGTATAGCCTTGTTAGAGGATTTGGATCACCCTATTAGGAGTGGCCTAGTTAGAGGTCTTCAAACGCTTCAATCTTGAAATGTCAGCTTGCTAGAGGATTTACAATTTAACTGTTAAGTCAACTCTATTAAGATATTTATTTACTACTACAATGGTTAGAAGGTAACATTAATATGACTTGATTTATGAGGCAACTTATTTTCTAGATTCAAATCTCTATTTTGGCTTTACTCTATATCCTTACTAATCCAAATATTCTTTTCAACTTATCTTGCACACTTGCCTACTTTGCCTTTCCCTTTGATCACATCTTCATCTTATTCCACATTTTTCTTTTTTCTTTTTCCTTCTCTCCTAACTACTTGACCTTTATTAAATATCATAAGATTCTTCAATTCAACTTGAATACCCTTTCAAATAACCATTAAAAATCCAAATAGTAAGCCTTAATTAGTTAATTGATAGACAAGTGCATTCTGTTGACACTCGATCAATACTAAGATTGATCACTCAATTAACATTAGAAAACCTTTGATGCTTGACCACTCAGTTAATACTTGATTCTAAATATCCTTCATTTCCTAACTACTTAGTTAAAATTGAATTCCCTTCATTGCCTAACTACTTGGTCAACATCGAATATGCTTGGTTAATATTGCAAGTTCATCATTGCTTAATTAATACCAAAATTTATGTAACAATAATGGAAACATACAACTTGAATAATTATTTCCAACAATCTCCCTCTTTGGAATTAATGGAAATACAACACGTCAAAAATTAATGATAAAAGTATGATAAATTTAATAATATCTTTAGTTTGACTCTTATTCTCATCCATACCAACTCCCTCTATGATTGTTCCTAGATTTTTCTTAGTTGCTTCCAAATGAATTCTCCCTCTTACATATTTCATTACTTTGTTGTGTACAATGTCATTTTATCTCTCTTTGCTATATATTCTTATTATTTGATACTAAAATCTCCCTCTTTGATACTAAACTCTCCCTCTTTGGCATCAAATGCCAAAGGATACATACTTTGAAGCTACTATGTACCTTTTGTACTGATCCATATGTAATTTGTTCTGCATTTCAAACCTGAAGTGTGATAATATGCATCAACTTGATAAATCTTCAATGAAACGTGGTTAATGCATCACTATCTTGTTCTTTAATGAGCATCAAATAAGGGAATAACCCCTAGTTTACCTCTTAGATACATAAATGTATCCTTAGGTAATGACTCACTAAATATATCTGCTATTTGCTCCTTGGTGTTCACATATTCCAATCTCGCCTCTTTGTCTTGAACCAATTCACTTGGGTAATGATACTTGATTGTAATGTGTTTTGTCTTTGTGTGCAGGGTATGTACAAGATCATGGTGTGCCAAAAAGTGGCGATGTGAGAAAAGTGGAGTTTGAAACTGTCTAAAAGCATTTCAAAATCTACTCTGACTTTTTTCCACCCATTCTAATACTAAGGCAAAAAGGTTGGGCCAAATAGTTTTGGGTATTTGATCCATTATTAGGTAATCAATATCATATTAGGTATCCAATATGAGGTCGGATACCCAAAACCTATAACATGTAATTTAAAAAAAAAATTGAGCATTTTTTCCATTTGCATTTTGGGTTTGGTTTGTGCTGCTCCATTTCAGGTATCGAATTTAGGAATGTGAATCAAATATCGATAGTAGTTTTTTTTGTATTTTTTATGATTTTAAATGAATTATAAGATAAATTAGTTATTTTAAATAGAAATTGTTGAAAATTAGGTTTTTTGAATATAAATTATGTTTTGCAATTTAATAGGTATTGCTGACTTGAATGATGACACTAAGCCAAGAAATAATGTTGCTCATAACCCTCCACCAAATGATCCAATACCCCCTCAAAACTATCCACATAATGATCCCCTACTCCCTCAAAAGCCTCCTCAAATTGAAGATTTGATATATGAAAATCTCTCTAAACTGAGGCTTTTGCAAACCACATATAACAATATATCTAAATTGGCTCCCATGTTATCCATGTTAAAGTCCTAGCAGATAATATTCAAACACTTACCAATGAAAAAAATGTTGCTCTTCACTCACATGAGAAAATGCATGCCACATTTGATGATGGGTTGTGTAGGTTTCCATAATAGATCAAGATAATCACACTACTATTCCTCTAACAAGGATACTCTATCCATCTTGAGAACTATCTATTCTACTATGAAAATACATTTGAATTGTCAACTCAGGGATGTAGGACTTGAAACGGGTCAGAATAGTATGTACATTAAGTTCCTTTAAGAGTCTTAACACCTATGCTGCAAGAAAGTAAAATGCATGAAAGGAATCTACACTACTAATAAAGAATAGTAAGTATACACGGATTATCAACAGAGAACTATAGAAACTACAGAAAAGGGAATTCTAAACTAATTAATAGTTCAAATATCCACCATGATAGTTTTCCACAAGTGCTACAGGAACTTTCACAGTAACTATGTTGTAGGACTAATATAGTAAATCTATCTTAAACAGGAAATTACAAGAAAGAAATCTACTCTACCTAAATCTATTCCACCTCCCAAGTGGGCCCCCTTTGTTGGCTTCAACTAACTAAGAACACAACAGGTAATCCAAAATCACTTTCTCATTAGAATTCTACTTTTGTTATATGATCAAACAATTCATAAGGAATAGAGAAAACAACTTCAGAATCCCTCCAAACTAACTCTAACTTCCCATATATAGAGGGTTGGAACTTATTACAAAAAAATAACATCAAATATCATGAGAAAACATCATCAGTAGAAAAAGGGTGGGATGTCAAATATGATTATTAGAACATTGATTGAGTAACAGAATAATGGTTTGCAGATAGTGTAACAAGTCAACTTTCTAAAATAACTCCTTTCACAGATATAGCTTATCACCTAGAACCAATCTGTGCTTCTCATGCTATGACCAGTCTTCATTACTCCTTCTTTAATGTAGTGTTTTCCACTCTTTGTGCCACTTCCTCATTTTCTACAAATTAGAAACATTTGAACATATACAACAACATTTCTAATCTCATTCAAATATTAAAACATAGCTTAAAACATTTATATGAAATATTGCACTTTATATATAATATTAAGCAAGGTACATCATATCCACTATCCATAGGTTTAATAGGTTCTGGCTACATTCGACATAAAAAAATTCAAAATAAGTATTTGGAAATGTTTTTCTCATGGCTCAAAGAGTAAGTTCAAACTATATAAAAGCTATATCAAATTTGAGACATTAATTTGTCTCATCATCTACCCCCCACTATGCCAATGCTTTTCCTCAAGCATTATACTTCTTTGTCATTGTTTTGAAATCTCCCACTATTGTATTCCCCTATTTCCCACTTCTAAAGGTGTAAAAGTATCCTCTTGATCGTCTCCAATGCTCACCCAAGTGTTCTTCAATTAATGGATCTAACTTGGTAGCATTTCTTTCATACAGGGGCTAGAGAAGGCTAGGAGGTTGGAAGGTTAGTGGTATCCATAACTCTTTCCTTATTTTCTTTCCCAATTGCATGTATTTAGGCACTCTATTCACTGCTACCTCAAAATTAATAGGGCTGTGTGGTTCAGCCTTCCTAAAAGATTCTGGTAGTCGACTCCACCCATTTTTAAGCCTTGTAATTTCTCTCTATTGTGTAAAATTAGGAAGTGCCTAGTACTCTCTATAAATTTTTTCCCTTTCTTCAACACTTTCTCTCTAATTTCTAGTTTTGGCCTTCCACAAGTTAATTTGAACAAGTCCCTCAATAAGTCATAAGGCTTATGGGATTAAGCTCAAAGTAGTAGTGGCTTAGATTTTTTGAGGTCTCTATAAGTATCCAACTGTCTATCATAATTGGTTTCATTGTGTATCCATGACATTAGAGCTCTTAAATGAACATCCCCAATTTAGAGCAAGGGATTCCACTCTGTTTCTTATGGAATTATGAAATTATGTAAATAGAGCTCACACAAAAAGTTCTTTTTCCATGAGGTAAAAGTTTGATACACAATATAAAAATCTTGAGTATTTTTAAACTCACAATCAATATTTCTTATTGTCATCATCAACTGGAACAATAGAAACTATTCTTTCAAACACATAGCATACACCCTTGGGTGTGGTCTATAGGCTATAGCCTGATTGGCTAGCTTCAAAGCCTTATTCGTGTGTTGCTTCTACTTTTCTAGTTGCTCCTTTAATGATTAAATTTCTTCATCTTTGTCAAATATTTTCTTTTGAATCTGGTTCCTCTCTTGTTTCCATAAGACTTTCTAAAAAATAAAATGATTGTATAAACCAAACAATATTGACTGAATTGTTGATGACGAACATTCTCGAGTTTTAGACTTCATCTTTTATTCTCTAGCAACTTGTTGGAAATACTAGGTGTACCAAGAAGATTTATAAGGTATAAGGAAGGTATTGGAATATTCAGAGACTGATGGCATGATAGGTTGCTCATTGTTGGGTGCTTCTTTTGGAATAGTAGTAGGAATTGGATTGCACATTTTTGGATTCTCTTGTGGTGTCTCCTTGATAGAATTAGCTTCATGTGTTTCTATGTTTTGGGGCTCTACTTGCACAAGAGAATCATTCAGGACATTTTCAACTACTAACTCTATTTGAGATTTTGAAACTAGGGCATTTGGTTTTTCAATAAAAGCTAGAGATACTTGACCTCGCATGCAAGGGCTTCTACGTACAAGACCTTCTTCAGCTTCAACCACTTTATGGGTCTATTTAGGTTTAGGTATGACTAGAGTAGATGCTATAGGATCAGTTTCTACAAGAATATATGTCTTTCTTTTTGTTACCTTAATAGAGGGATTTTGCACTTCCTTTTCAAGATTAGGACTAACCTTACTCTTGCCTTTACCCCTAGAAGAGCTTGGCATATCATCCTCTAAATTAGGCTTAGAAAACTTATCAAGAGAGGGTTATTTTTCCTTCTTAGTTGGATTTTGAATTGGCTCTACAGTTTCTTCCTCATTTTCTAAGTTTTGAGGAATAAGGTTAACTTGCAGCTGTAAGGTTTTGGATTCAACAAATTCTGCCCATGAAATAGAGGAAGAATCTGTAAGAGATCGTTACACTAGAAGCTTAATGAGGGCATGATGGGAAATAGAATTTGGGTTTCCTTAGCATTGATACACAATATATTGTAAAGAAAGTTGGGAATATTAACTTGCATGTTATGCCTTATGCAACTAGGCAATTTAAAATGATGACCATCTAAGTTCAAAAACCTACCTTCATAGGTTAAATATCTGATAATGTGGGTTTCTAGCTCTGGATATGGAGGTAGAAGAGAAAGTCTCTTACATCCTTATTTTCTAATTTCTAGCTGAGTGTCACCTTATTGAGTGAACTATGCCCTTGCAGATCTAGTAGCATGCTCATTTGGATAATGTTCCCTAATTGTTGGTAACCTGGTGACCTCTGCTATTCTCTCCTCAGTAGCAACCACTCTTAATCCCCATATGGAGGCTTCTCCTTCATAAAATGTTGTCATGAACTCCATTTCAACTTCCTCATTGAATTCTATTAATTGTAAGAAATAACTGAGCCATCCACAAGCATGGAATTGCCACACTACTTCAATATCTGCAAGTAAAATATTGTAAATGACTGGCTAATACCTCTTTAGCTATCCTTTCATCTTCAAAATTTCTAGCTTCCACTCTTGATACTACAAATTTTTTTTTTCCCTTTTACCTCTGTGGAATTTCTTTTGCTATGAGCTTCAAAATTAATTATAAAAATGTTGTATGTTAAAAATGCCATATGTTGTTACCACTTCTCATAATCAATACCCCTTTGTTTCTGGCATGTACAATAATGATGCATTAATGATGGAGTATTATAAATCTTCATTAAAAAAAAGGATCATTATGCATTTGAGTAATTCAATGTTAGATACATATAATCATATAAATTTAGTAGTTTAACTTTGGGTTTTTTTGTTTTTGTTTTTTGTTTATGTAGGAGGCATCTAATCCACCTAGTTCAACAAAGAGACTACATTTTGTTGATCGACTAGCAGCATAAGATAGTATAGTTGTCATAGGATGTGTCATGAGACATTTTGAGATGGCATATCCCACCTTGTATATGGAAACATTGATATTATACACATTTTGATGACATGATCAGCCACATTTTATATATGAATCTATGTATTTTGATATATATTTGTGTAATTTGTCTATGGATACATGAACTTTGATATATTTGTGTAATTTGTCTATGGATACATGAATTTTGATATATATTTTTGTTATTTATGTGTACAATGATATACATATTAATCTAGTATAGTATTGTTCAATTTATCGTGGATCATGTATATTGTTCATGTTTATGGAATATCATTCATTTTGATCATGTTTGCTATATTGGATTCAAATGCAATAATTTGTGAAGAACATTTTAACAAATTTTATTATCAAATTTTGATGCAATTTTTAATTTGAAATTATATCATACACATTTAATTTGAAATTATCTCTAAAATCCCTTAAGATGTCTATAATTAGCCAAATCCATGACCAATTTGATCTTATGAACCCATCTTTGGTGTTACAAGACATTTTAGTATGTACTAGTCACAAATTTTATTAGGGCTCTATGGTCAAAATAGAGGTGTCACTAGACCTCAACATGATCATCATGTAGCGTTCAACATTTTACCATAGCCCTTGTGAACTCTAAGTTATGACCCTTAGAAGATCAACCTCTAAATGCACTTAGAGCACCTTGGAGACTCTTCAATACAGGGTGGTCGCAAATGTTGGAGGATCTCTGTGGTTGGAAAAAGGATGTCACTATGGTTCACCTACCCATCTAGAGCTAATGACACTAATGATTTGATGCCAAGATTTTTAGTTTCAAAGTTATGCAACGATGCACCAATGAACTAAGGCACACTACAATTTTTGGCATTGAGTGAGATCATTGTGCTAAACCTAAATGGAATGTGATCTCTCTAAAATGATTTTTTTATTGTATGCCTTGGCGTGACCATCCTATAGCATTTAATATTTCACCAATAGCCCTTACGAGCTCTAAGTTACGACCCTCAAAAGATCAACCTCCAAACACACTTAAAGCACCTTGGAGACTCTTCGATATAGGGTGGCCATGAACGTTGGAGGATTTCTACAGTTAGAACAAGGGTGTCACTAGGGTTCAACCACCTATCTAGAGCTAATGGTGCTAACGATTTGATGCCAAGATTAGTGGTTTCAAAGTTGCACAGTGATGCACTAATGAACCGAGGCATACTGCAAGTTTTGGCATCGAGTAAGATCATTGTGCTAAATCCAAATAGAATGTGATCTCTTTAAAATAAGATAGGTTATTTTAGGCCTTAGCATGACCATCCTATAGAATTAATCATTTAACTGATATCCCCTATGAGCTATGAGTTATAACCCTTACAATATCGACCTCCAAAGGCACTTAGAGCACCCTAGAGATTCTTTAGTATGGGGTGGCCACAAATGATGGAGGCTCATTGTGGCTAGAATAAGGGTGTCACTATGGTTCACCCAACCATCTCAAGCTAATGGTACTAAGAATTTGATGCCAAGATCAGTGATTTCAAAGTTACACAATGATGCACCAATGAGCTAAGGCACATTACAAGTTTTGGCATTGAGCAAGATCATTGTGCCAAATCTAAATGGAATATGATCTCTCTAAAATGAGATAGGTTATTTTAAACCTTAGCATAACCATCTTGTAGCATTCATATTTTCATCAATAGCCCCCATGAGCTCTAAGTTATGACCCTTAGAAGATCAACCTCCAAACAAACTTAGAGCACCTTGGAGACTTTTTGATACGGGGTGGTCGTGAAGATTAGAGGCTCTCTATAGCCAGAAAAGGGGTGTTACTATGCTTCACCCACCCATCTAGAGCTAATGGTGTTAAAAATTCAATGCCAAGATCAATAGTATCAAAGTTACATAGTAATGCACCAAAAAATTGAGGCACCTAAGAGACTCTTCAGTATGGGGTGGCTGCAAACATTGGAGGCTCTTTGCATTCGAAACAAGGGTGTCATTAAAGTTAGTATTAAGTAAAAACATTATTTTTAAGTTCCCTCAAGTTTTTGGCATTGGACATGGTGCAAGTTTGGTGTTAGTATTAATTAAAAATCATCAATTTTTAGGTCCCTCCACATGAATTACATTAAATAAAAACATCTTTGTTTCTTACATTAAATCAACAAGTTTACATTTACAATATCTTAATTGTTTCATCATTATTATATTAATACACAACTACCAATAACTATAGTGTCAAAAATAGAATAGATTTTTCTTCATTCTGTTCCTTATTTAGTTTTTATCTTCATGCATGGTTACTCTTCATGATTTACTTACATTCTAATATTATAAAAAATATTATTAAATAATCATATTGAACAAGATAATCATTGGTTCATTGAATTATTATGAACAAAAGAACATAAGAAGTAAATATACATAGTTGAGTATTCCTATAGGGTCCTTTCTCTATTTTAGGGTCTCTAATAGGGATTTATGATCAGCATTAGTAATAGCAAAATGTTATTTTACTTTTGGTCTTCCTTGATGCTTCAACAACTTCACATTTGTTGCTATAATAAGATGTGAATATATGAAAACTATTTTGTTCTTCTGATAGTCTTCGAATGTAGGAATTTCATTCCTTCTAAGCATGTATGTTCACAACCATGTTTCGGCAACAACAATTGAACTAGTAGGATATGTGAATCCATCATCATATGTTATCAGTTGTGCAAGATTTTGTTTACCTCTTACACAATGTGCTAACCAATAATTTAATTCCTCATCTTTCCCCTGTGGTGGAACCAATACAAAGACATGTCCTAGTTGAAGAAGATTCGATAGATGGTTATGCTCAAGTGAAATTTCCATGTCATCATTTCTAATAGAGGGTATGATAGACAATGAAGTAAGATAATGTGGAGCCCATGTGTCCACCCACTTACTCGACTCATAGTGATCCAAATCACACTAAAAACAACTAGGAAAAACGAAAGCTAGCTATTATGTCCAAATGGTCCATGTACTAGAATTAGAACTTCAAAATGAATGTATTTTTGATGAATCTCTAATTGGAGTACAATCTAATCTATCACCTTTGGACCCTTCCTCAATCAACCAAAATAAGCTACATACTACTGAATCAAAAGTCCCCCCTATGATAATGTTGAACTACACTAAACAACAATGCTACACACATCAAGAAGCTTTGCTCATGAAATCTTCAATTGCTCCTTAACTAGAGCTCTCTTCAAACATGCCCCTATACCATTATGTCCCCCTTTCCCATGTTCAGACTCAATAAAACTCCAAATATGAGGAACCCCCCTCTCTACATGCATCCTACACAACTAATAAAATATGTGAGCATTATTTAATTGACCTGTGTAGTTATCTGACCAAATGATATGTCTATACATAAAAATGTCATGATCCTATAAGAAATCAAAATAATTCTTGAAAAAATGTTGTACAAACTCGTGAGAGTGAGATATATTATCACTCATGTAAAAATGGTACTCTCTAATAATCTTCTGATTATCTTACACACTATTAGGGGCATGTCTATATGTTATGTGGACAAAAATAGAAATTTGAATGAAGTTTCAATATCAAGATTATGTTAAATTTTGGGGCTACAATGTGTAGCTCCCTTTAAAGTCAATAACTAATATAATAGTGCCAATGGGAAAAGTCTCCTTACACATTCTAAATTATTGATCCAACCACTAATACTTGTGACTATGTCTTGCATACTTGTAGAAAAGATTTTTTTTGAAACCAATTCACATCTAGAGCCCTCACCTCCACTCTTCAATGTGTATTTCATTATTTCATAAATTTTTTTTACTATTTTCCTCCCAACATCTTGTTCGCATCCCTCATGCAAACATGTTTCAAACTTGGATAAGCCACCACATTTTGAACACTTCTCATTTAAGAAAGTATTTCTATAAAAGAAGAAAACATCAACTCTAGGACAAAAAAATTGATCTAATAAGTCACTTGATGATTTTGGAAGTTCGCGAGCACCACAACTCTCCAAAATTTGTTTACTATGAAAAGTAGAATGATGGAGTGTAAGAGTTCATTGTGCATAGAAAACTCCACATGATATTTGCAATAACATATATTTCAAATTTTAAGTGGCACACAATAAAATGGCTTCAAGGATTCAAAAGCCCTTTATGATATATGAAGTCTTGGATGACTATCTCTAAATTCTTTGAACAACATACTTTGGCTTACCTCCAAATAATGTTTAGGATGTGGTGTGCGGTCTTTGATGCCAATTCTCAACTTTAACTCATCTTTAGAATTGGGTGATACTCTTGAGCTAGAGTGTCAAAAATGTATAATTTCTTGCTTCACATCATTAGATAGCTTCTTATCAAAATGTGGAAGTCTCCCACCAAAAGTCCATGTTTCATTTTGAAGATGATTGTTAATTCTTTCTCATCTAGTAAGTGCTCTTCTCAAAGTAGTATGATTTAGGTTCAAGTCACTACAAGTTTGTCTCATATATCTATCCTTTCTCAAATGATCACTTACTAAAGAGGTTGTAATAACTATTTGAGTAGCTCTCTTATCCTTCTCCCTAATATTTTGTCCAATGCTATTGAGAGCACTAAAAAGATTCTTCACAATAATGAAATCTTTCCTTTTATTTATTAACATGAATATTTAATTTGGAAAGCATAGGTCTTATATTTTGCGTCTTTAATAAGTGCATAAAAAAGTTGGCATTGCTCCACCACTATCTTGTTTCCAAAAAACATCTTATATAGTCTTGGAGCCCATAACCGAACGGTTCTTTGTGATTTTTTTTCCTTCCAAATTGGTAATAATCATTTTATCAATTTCAATTATCCATTTTGGTGTTCTAGGATCTATGTGTCGATTATAATTAGGAGATATGTAACATTCATGTGCATTTTCATTTTTGACATGGTCAATCATGACATTTACATTATGAATAGGTAAATTTTCATTCTTCAAATTTTCCTTCTCCAAATTTTCAATCCCAACATTATCATTATCAATTGGTACATTTTCATTCCCCAACTGAATATATTCATTTTTTGACTCTATAATTTCACCTTCAATCAATACATCATCAAATTGATTCACATTTAACATACCTTGTCTCTTCATTCGATGATTTACCTTGTCCCTTTCCCTATATGTTGCAATGTCTTCATTTGATACCTTCCTTTTGTGTTTATCCTTCAATGGCTATTGCTCCCCATTCAAAAAAAATACCAGACACCTAATCAAATCTTGTAGCAACCTTTTCAATCATATGAGCCCTAAACAATCTTTTTTCTAATAACCCATGAAAATGGCCCCAAAAAAATGTGATTTTTAGGTCTATAGTAATAGAAAATATTTTGGGAAAAGTCTACTAGTAAAACAATATGGGTACTCGATCCCATAATAGGTACCCAAAATGATCACCCAAATTTTGGAGGGAAATCAATTTGGCAAGTGTCGTAAATCAACAACTATTGTATATCGACAATACACTGTGATGTTAAATCATATCTGCAAGTGGAGAAGATACAATTTTACTTTAGTGATGAGAGATAATTCTTCATACATCGTTATATGTTACAGCAATCAAGGTCTACTTATAGCAATTATTTCTAATAAAAATAAAAGGGTTTCAATCTCAACAATGAGAAATAAAACTCTTTCATATCTTCACAATATACATTGGAAGGAGAAATATTAAAAATTTAAGTTGGCATCACTATATGATACAATGATCATCACTAATCAAAATGACAATGTTTTAGCTTTGGCGATTAGTGATGAGATGAAGGTTATCGCTATACAATATGATGATATATCTAATCATCAAGAAAAGGAGATGTGATTTTACTTCAATGATGAGTGATATGGCTTCATATATTGCTATATGTTATAGTGATCAAGGTCTATCATTGTGCAGTGAAAACATAAAAGAGATATACAATTGGTGATAAAATAAGGAGATAGTTGTGACTTATATTGATTATCGCTAATCAAAATAAAGGGGTTTTAGTATTGGAAATGAGAAATAAAACTTTTTCATATCTCCATAAACTATAGCAGTAGGAGTAATGTTAAAAATTTAAGTTCGCATTTCTATATGATACAATGATCATCATTAATCAAAATGACAATGTTTCAGCTTTGGTGATTAGTGATGAGATGGAGGTTATCACTATACATTATGATGATAGATCTTATTGGTAGGTGGAGGATATCTGATTTTACTTCAGTGATGAGTGATAAGTCTTCATACATCATTATATGTTACAAATATCAAGTTCTATCATTATGTGGTGAAAACAAAAAAGAGATATAGAAATTGGTGATAAAATAAGGAGATCACTGTGACTTATAGCAATTATCACCAATCAAAATAAAGGGGTTTTAGTCTCAGCAATGAGAAATAAAACTTTTTCATATCTTCATAACATACAGTAGTAGGAGTAATGTTAAAATTTTAAGTTGACATCACTATATGATACAACAATCATCACTAATCAAAATGACAAATTTTCAGCTTTGGTGATTAGAGATGAGATGGAGGTTTTTTCTATACACAATGATGATAGATCTTATAAAAAAATAGAGGAGATGAGATTTTACTTCAGTAATGAGTGATAAGTCTTCATACATCACTATATGTTACAACAATCAAAGTTTATCAATGTATAGTGAAAACACAAAAGAGATATAGAAATTAGCTATAAAATAAGGAGATCATTGTGACTTATAGTGATTATCACTAATCAAAATAAAGGGGTTTTAGTCTTAGAAATGAGTGAATTTTTTTTCATATATCCATAACATACAATGATAGGAGTAATATTAAAATTTAAGTTCGCATTGTTATATGATACAACAATCATCACTAGTCAAAATGAAAATGTTTCAGCTTTGGCAATTAGTGATGAGATGGAGGTTATTGCTATGATATGGAGTGATTATTATTGATCAAATAATGATAGCTTATTCTTTGGCAATGAGTGTTAAAGGTTAGTGACTGCTATAGTTTATTGTGATGGGTGGATGAACTACTAAAGTGGTGTCACTATGAGTTATAACAATAAGTTGAATTTGATCATGGGTCACATTTTGTGCAATGGAGATATAGCAACCAGTGATGAGTCATGCTAGAGTGAATTGGAAGAAGAAGATATACCAAAAAACTAAGGAGATATCCTCATTTTTGAGGTAATCCTATGACCCCTTTTGACCCATTCAAAAAAGTGAAATAGGTCCCTAGGGGACCCCAAGGACCCCTAGGGAAATATGTTGTCATGAAATACATCAAAAGGGGTCATAAGTTATCTTATGACCTCTTCAACCCATCTGAACAAATGAACTAGGTCCCTAGGAGTCCTAGGACCCCTAGGGACATAAGTTGTCATGAAATGCATCGAAAGGGGTCATAGGTCCCTAGGGGTCCAAAGATTCGGCCTGGAGACATATGTTGTCATGAAATACATCAAACCATTCAAACAAATGAACTAGGTCCTTAGAGGTCCTCAGACCCCTAGGGATATATGTTGTCTTGAAATGTGTTGAAAGGGGTCATAAGCTATCCTATGACCCCTTTCAACTAATTTGAATAGATGAACTAGGTCCAAAGAGTTTCTAGGACCCTTAGTGGCATATGTTGTCATGAAATGCATTGAAAGGGATCATAGGTTATCCTATGACCCCTTTTGACCCATTCAAACAAATGGACTAGGTCCCTAGGGGTCTTAGGACCTCTACGGACATATGTTGTCATCAAATGCATTGAAAGGGGTCATAGATTATCCTATGACCCCTTTTGACCCATTAAAACAAATGATATAGGTCCTTAGGGGTCCTAGGACCCCTAGAGACATATGTTGTCATGAAATCCATCAAAAGGGATCATAGGTTATCCTATGACCCCTTTTGACCCATTCAAACAAATGAACTCAGTCCTTAAGGATCATATGTTATCATGAAATGCATAGAAAGGGTTCATAGGTTATCCTATGACCCCTTTCAACCCATTCAAACAAATGAAATAGGATCCCTACGAGCATATGTTGTCATTGAATGTGTCGAAAGGGCCGATTCAAACAAATGAAATAGGTCCAGACTCTTAGGGACATATGTTGGCATGAATTGTGTTGAAAGGGGTCATAGGTTATCCTATGACCTCTTTGACCCATTCGAACAAATTAACTAGGTCCCTAGGTGTCCTAGGACCCCTAGGGACATATGTTATCATGAAATGCATCGAAAAGGGTCATACATTATCTTATGACCCCTTTCGACCCATTCAAACCCCTAGGACCCCTAGAGACATATGTTGTCATGAAATGTATTAAAAGGGGTCATAGGTTATCATACGACCCCTTTCAACCAATTCGAACAAATAAAATAGGTTATAAGGGGTCCTAGGACCTCTAGGCACATAAGTTGTCATGAAATGCAATGCAAGGGGTCATAGTTGATCCTATGACCCCTTTCAACCTATTCAAACAAATGAACTAGGTGCCTAAGGGTCCTAGGAACCAAAGGGACATATGTTATCATGAAATGCATCGAAAGGGGTCATATGTTATCCTATGACCCCTTTTAACCCTTTTGAACAAATGAAATAGGTCCCTAGGGATCCTAGGACCCAAAGGGACATTTTTTGTCATGAAATGCATCGAAAGGGGCCATATGTTATCCTATGACCCCTTTCAACCCATTCAAATAAATGAAATAGGTCCCTAGGGGGCCTAGGACCCCTACAAACATATGTTTTCATAAGATGCATCGAAAGTGACACGAGTTATCCTATGACCCCTTCTGACTCATTTAGACAAATAAAATTGGTCCCTAGGGTTCATGAAATTCATCGAAAGAAGTCATAGGTTATCCTATGAACCCTTTCGACCCATTCGAACAAATGAACTAGGTCCTTAGGGGTCCTAGGACCCTTAGGGACATATATTGCCATGAAATGCATTAAAAGGGATCATAGGTTATCCTATGATCCCTTTTGATCGATTCGAACAAATGAACTAGGTCCTTAGGGGTCCAGGACCTCTAGGGACATATGTTGTCATGAAATGCATTGAAATGGGTCACAGGTTATCCTATGACTCCTTTTGACCCATTCAAACAAATGAAATAGGAACCCTAGGGACATATATTGCTACGAAATGTGTTGAAAGGGGTCATAGGTTATCCTATGACCCCTTTCAACCCATTTGAACAAATGAAATAGGACCCCTAGGGACATATGTTGTCATGAAATGCATCAAAAGTGTTCATAGGTTATCCTATGACTCCTCTTGACCCATTTGAAAAATGAAATAGGACCCCTAGGGACATGTGTTGTCATAAAATGCATCACCCTATGACCCCTTTCGACCCATTCAAAAAAATGAAATAGGACCCCTAGGGACATATGTTGTCATGAAATATATGAAAAGGAGTCTAAGGTTATCCTATGACCCCTTTAGACCAATTCAAACAAATGAAATAGGTCCCTATGGGTCCTAGAATCCCTAGGGACATATGTTGTCATGAAATGCATCGAAAGGGATCATAGGTTATCCTATGATCCCTTTCAACCCATTTGAACAAATGAAATAGGTCCCTAGGGGTCCTAGGATCCCAAGGGACATATGTTTTCATGAAATGCATCGAAAGGGGTCATAGGTTATCCTATGGCCCCTTTCAGCCCTAAGGACCATTTCATTTGTTCAAATGGGTCAAAAGGGGTCGAAAGGGGTCATAGAATATCCTATGACCCCTTTCGACCCATTTGAACAAATGAAATAGGTCCCTAGGGATCCTAGGACCCCTAAGGACATAAGGTAATAAATGATATTGGTCAAATGGGATCATATGCTAGCCCACAACCCCATTCGACCCATTGCATCGATTACCCTAATCTACGACTCCATTACTATATTATAATAATAGTTATTATTATAATTATCATAATTATGATAATAATAATATATGACTATAATAATTTATTATTGGATAATATAATAATAATATATTACTAGATTATATAATAATAATCATATATATTTCTATATTATAGTTAGTAATTATTATTATTATATTTTACTATGCTATATTTAATAATAATATACTAATATGGAATAATATACAATTGTTGTTGATTTCCCACACTTGCCAAATTGATTTCCCTCCAAAATTTGGCCGATCAAGTTTTGAAAAAATAATTTACCTCCAATTTTTGGGTACCTAATTTGAAATTGGGTACCTGATTAGGCTTGGTATTTACCAAAACTCTTTGGTCAACTCAAAAAATGTGTTTGAGATATGTTTTAGTGACATTCAGACTTTGAGTAGCCATCTAACAATATTTTTCATCAAAGTTTAATGAAATGAAAAGGGTTTTCTGATAACCCTCTCAAGATTTCATCAAAATGTTGTCAAATTTTGAGTTCGATAAGTATTTATTAGTTAATTTTATAATGAAGATTTTGTAAATTGTTGATTGACATACTGATTGAAAAATAGTTATAACTTTCAAACAGTATAACATTTTTGAAATCCAAAAGTTGCATCACATTCTATGCTTTGCCTACTATAAGAAAAAAAAATTGTAACATTTTCAATTAGTTAAGGTAGTTAGACATGGGAGCTATTTTATTTTGAAAAAATTATAGTAGAAAATTCATATTTAATTATTTATTTGGAATAAAAATACCCAAAAAAATGCATCACATCCAGGCATGAGTCCACTTTTTATATCTATAACTATATTAAAAAATATTATCATTTAATTTTGATTAAGGTGGTTAGGTATACACCTACTTTTTTTTTTGCTCTAAAACCTCTGTAGTACTACATTAAAATCAAAATTTTTAAATATCAAATAATTTTTTCTCCATACAAGACCTAGTAGTTTACAAAATACATTCAATTTCCTACAGATTCTTTTCTTAAATATTTTTTTATATAATTTCCATAACTACTTTAAAATTATGTGTCAAGTTAACATAGCCCTAATTTTCTAGTTTTTCACTACCACTTTAGGGCATAGTTTAGCTGACCATGATCCTGCAGATACCTTGCATCACATGGTTTTTGGATATATTGATTGCACACGTGTTATCACAATAGATAACTATTTATTCCTTGATTTGCTCCTTCATTCTTGACAATAGTTTCTTTATATATATAATGTTAGAAAAAATCCTATTGTAGCAACATACTCTTCCTTTGTTGTTGATTGACAAATACAATTTTGCTTCTTGTTTCTCCATGATACTAATCTCTTTCCAAGAAAGAATACTCCTCCATTGGTGATTTTTCTATCATCAATTCTTCCTTCCCAATTTTCATTAGTAAAGGTCCTTAACTCAAGGTTTGCTCCTTTCTTATACCATAAACCATATTCTTCAATTCCTTTTAGGTATCTCAAAATATTTTTTACTATCTGTCAACTATTTTCACTACATATGCAAAATTTTCTAAAGTTTGCTTAATTTTATTTCCTATCTAAAAATAAGTTCATATTGAATTCATACATCATTGTTGGTTAAGCATAATAGATTATGGAATCACAATATTACATGTTGATTTAAATGTTGAATGGATTTGAATGTGTTTTCAAAGTATTTCAAAAGGTTCAAAGTTTGTAGAAAAATAAGAAAAGAATACATGTACAAAAGATATTTGTATTTCATTAAAGGAAAGTATATTTTTTTTCCTCACAAGTTACGGTAACTATTTGAAAATAAAAAATTTCTATTTAAACTTTAAATTCTTTTGAATATATTGTCAAGAAAGAACAAAATATGCAAATAAGAAATGAACACTAATCATTCATCAAATAACAAAAAACATTGAAAGAGATCAATGGTTCTACCATTTCCTAGTATGGAGGTAGCCATGTTGAACTTGATAGAGACCTATGGTTCCTATATCTTTGCTACAACCTGTAGAGGAAAGAAGAATGATGTCAATTACATCAAATGACTGAGCTTAGGAAACAAAGACACATCAATCAATGTTATCTATTCCAGTTCAACAAAAGAAACATACATCAATCATATGCAGAAAAGAAAGAAGAAGAAGAAAGAAAAGAAAGTTAAACTAAAAAGTTCATTTCATGTGGAGATACATGTACAAATACTTGAGGTTGTTGAAGGATCATGCATAAGTTATATGCATGAATCCTTTCAACTAAAACATAATAGAGGTAAAGACTAGATACTATCAAAGGATAATGCATAAGTTGCATAAAGCCTTCTGGTTAAATTTTGTAGAGGCAAAGGTAATAGGGAGGTTTTTGAAGGGGCATGCATAAGCTAAAAGCATGGGATATTCTAGTTGAACTATGGAGAGGTAAAGATTAATTTTAGTTGTTGAACGGGTGTGGCAATTTTCCATGAAACCTTTTAGTTATAGAAGAAACATTCTCAATGTTGATAGTTATTTTAATTTAGAGGAAGTTCATGTATTCTAAAGAACAACAAGGTTCACCTACTGAGAGTAGTACAAAAAAAAGAGAATAAATCTAGGAACAATACTTTTGTTGTAGGAGGGACATGAAGAAAGATTTATCAATGAAAGAAAGAAATCTAAAGTGCTACAAAGAGGACAAGTTTTGGAGTAGTAGTGATGTCAAAGATAAGTAAAGTGATGTGCCTACTTGTTGAGATGTAATTTTGAGCAATTTTGAATCGAAGGAATCCTTTCAAACTCCTCCCTTGAAAAGTTAATTGAGGATCAACTCCAAGGTTCTAGGTGATCTTGCGACCTACTGAAATCCACTCAATTGAAGATAAATGTGTATGTTCATGAGGAGGCCTTTGCTGGTTCTAACCAGTTTTAGATAAGATGTTTGATCTATTACTATTTTTAAAAGTAACCATAAAAGAGATTTTTTTTGGTATTTTCTTTTTTATGATGAATGCAGTCTATCAATGCAACTATATGAATTCCTATTTTAACCAAGTGTTAGAAAATAAAATAAATAAGATAGGATAATGAGAGATTAAAAAATATAACTTGAAAGGGAAATTCCTAACAAACATAAACCACAGTAACAACATGTCTATGAATTAAATCATCAAAAAGATCAAGTAGGAATAAAATGAAAATAGGAAACCGATTCCTCAATTCTACTAATGCAATCGTCAATGGAACTCAATGTGAACTAAAAATATGTTTCATGTCTCATCAAATTGCAAGGACATAGAAAGTGTGCTCAAACAAGACAAGACACAACACACTATGCAAGAATAATAAGTGATCCTTTCTCTAATTCATTATGTTAGCAGAATTCATTAACATGTGAAAAACACTAGAACTAAAAGGTTGCAGAATCATAACAACACAATAAAAACATTGGCTCCATTATTATTCATGAATATGCATTCACAAAAAATAACACACTTCAACAAGAATAACTACACTCATAATGAGAGCAGCAATAACATATATTATTGGATCAAAATAATAGCCTAGAGTACATATTATATCCATGTATTTATAAGAAATCATCTCCTCTTTTTGTGTTGAGAGTGAGAGCTCTTAAAATGCAAACACATGTTAAAAACTAATTTAAAAAATCTAATTATATACAAACTAACTCTCTAAATGGTGCTAAGTAGGTCTTCACCTTTTTTATATTAATTAAGGGGTGCATGAGCCTTTACACATCACAAATAAAATATGAGAATGAGAAGATGAGAAGAGGAAGGTGTGAGATGATCAGGAAATCTCTAGAAGCTATAAAAATGAAAGTTCATCCTTTTATAGGTGTTTCTGTGAATTGAACTGTCATCAAAATGTGTTTTTGGTGCATGGAAGGCTCTAAATTAGGAACTAGTAGTTAGTTATTGGCATAACTCTTCTTCTTCAAAATTTTTAGTGTACCTTTGTGAAAAGTGCACCTGCACTTTTTAGTGATAGGTTCCAAACAAAAAAAATATCTTCCAAGTGTCAAAATTGAATATCCAACATTTGGGTTTTCTTCCCCTTTATACCAAAATGATGTTTGGATGCTTCTCCTTAAAATTATCTATAATCTCTACCACTTGGGTAGCTTCTAGAAAATCTAAGCCTCCATATTTATTCTATACTAATTATCAGTTTTTACTAACTTCTATTCAAGTTGCCACAAAGTCCTCAAGTTTAGTGTCCAACTCCAACAATACTCTTCAATATTAAATGCATGTCTTATGTCTTCATCTAATGAAACATCCTTGAATGTTTCGTAGAATTATTGGACCATTTATTATGTCATAATGAGCTTGGTTTTGGACTCATCATCAAAAATCTCAAGGCAAGCGGTGTTGTAGTACCTTTTCACTTGCAAAATTTTCTCTTGAGTTAGATCTCTTATCCTCTAGATATCTACATGTAGTCCCTCTATGACTTTATTTCCTGTTGATATCTTCATAATCCAATCATCAAGCTTTTCTAGCTCCTTAATAATATATACCTCCATTAGCATATGATACCTTTGACCTTTTATTGATATCAATGCCTGTAAGTCTTTTGCCTAGGTATGTACTTCATCCATTAACCCAAAATCTTGGTTCACTATGGAAACCAACTTGTTTGCACTCGGATGGATGTGATGTAACAAATTCAAGTTACCCTGTATTATCTACACACCTTTCTCTTCAAAATTATCACGTAATTATTGACATGCTTCCAAAAATAGGTCTAACTATTTGTTCCCATCTCTTTCCTCTCTAATGTCATAGAAGGAGTGATATGCAGATTATCCAGGTTAATAAGGTCCACAACCTCATGTAGATAACCTCTTAAAATCTCATTTTGTTTGCATAGTGCTATTATTTTAGAGTCATCCTAATCCATATGTACGAACACCTCCTTTATCCCTATAGTGATCATCACCTTTGTAGTGTCTACAATGGGTCTCCCCAACATGACTTCTTTGATTTGATAGTCCCTACCAGTCATTTGTTTGATGCTAGCATGTGGGGGAGGAATGACTACATCTAAAAGAAAGTGTTGATCTTGGTTCTTGATTATGAAGGCTAGTGTTTGTGCATTACCCATTGGTGGCTTATGCTTCTTGATTGATTTCACCAATTCTCTCATTCCCTCTTCAAGAGTTAGATCCGATTTACTTTTTTGATGGAACATGACATCTCTATTCAACCATGTCAGCGTGGTACCCATAGGAAACATGTATTTTCTTGAAGAGGTTGTTTCTAATACAAACAACTTTCCCTTATCAATCCTCTTTGGAGTCTTTCCTCATTGAGAAAGATCTATAGTTGGGGTCTTTATATTTGATTGGTCTAAGGTCCTATCCTCTATATGTTGTGATGTGGAGCCTAATTAGACTTGGAGGTTTATTCGATGTAGTTTTCTCCCCATATTATTTATATGGGGTTTTGGGGGAAGCACCTCCAAGACTGGGTTAAGGGGCTAGAGTATGTACTAGGCCAGATATTACACATGTAGTGGGAGTTGTTAGTAGGTATATGATTCATCTAGGAATTGAGAATTGGAATGTAGTTAAATGGATTCTCATATATTTGAGAGGACCATCCAATAAGTGTTTAGATTTTGGGGGCTCTACTACTAATTTATAGGGCTATGTCAACTTAGATTTGGTAGGGGATATTGATACTAGGTGGAGTATTATAGGTTATGTATTTACTATTGGTGGGGCAATCATGAGTTGGGTTCCTAGGTTACAAAAGGTTAATGTGTTATCCATTATAGAGGTAGAGTATGTTGCTGCTATAGAGGTGGCCAAGGAGATGATATGGATTCATTTTTCTCTCGAAGAATTAGGACATTATAGATAGTCAAAGTATCATTCATCTTGCAAAGAATTCAGCTCTACATTATAAGACAAAACACATACAGTTGCAATACCATTTCATTTGGTCAATCTTGGATGATGGATAGTTAAAGTTGGAGAAGATACATACAAATGAAAATCCAATAGATATGTTTACAAAGGTAATAACAAAGGAGAAGTTGAACTCCTCTTCATCTTTGATTGGTCTTTTAGACTAAACAAAATAAAATTATAGCAAAGTCTAGGGTGGTTTGATATGTTCTAGTGGGAGCTATAGGTTTAGCAGTGCTATAATCAGACTCCAAGTGGGAGGTTATTGTTGTGGAGTGTGATCAGTCTCCAAGTGAGAGATTTTTGTGATGTGGAGCCTAATCAGACTCAAAGGTTTATTCGATGTATTTTTCTCACCATATTATTTCTATAAGGGTTTGGTGGCAACACCCAAAAGACAGGGTCAAGGGGCAATGCCCCTACATCCTAGGGTAATGCCCTAGGTGTGCTTCTTGTCACAATATAGGGTGGGGTCAAGGGGTAACATGCCCATGGGGGTTTTTGAGGTAGTGACTCTAAAGTCAAAAATGACCTTATATTGTACAAGATATTAGCTACTATTTTTCCTATTGTACAACTTATTCTAGCCCTAATTTTGTAAGTGGAAAAAGCTTTTATAAAAAAGGCTTAGGCTTGGCAATTTCATAAGTAATGGTGATATTGTAGCTTCTTGTAGTGATATTGAGCTATAAGGGATTGTGGATTATAATCACTAGATAATAATAATATTGGACTTGTTGTTGGTGGACATAGTCCAGGAATTGGGTGAACCACATTAAATCTTGGTGTCTTATGTTCTCTTTTGTGCAATCTATTATTTTTTGATATTGTTTATATTTGCATGTAACTATTATTTCTATCTAACGTTAATTGTAACAAGTGGTATCAGAGGCAGATGCTCATCATTTTTTTTAGCTAGATGGTCATCATTTTTTAGCCAAACCATCATTATTTTTTTTAGCGATCTTTTATAGGAAGGTCTCATAGTTGAGTGGGAGTCTCATGGTTGACTAGGAGTGATGGTAGACAAGGGTAAACTAAGGGTTGATACGTTTAATGGGAAGAACTTTTAGTTATGAAAGATGAAAATGGAGGACTATCTATATTAGAAGGATTTATGGAAGTTGTTTGAAGGAAAAGCTAAAAACTAGGGAACTATGAAAAATGAGGAATGGAAGATTTTAGATAGAAAGGCACTTGGAAGCATTCGATTATTCTAGGCACCATCAATGACATTTAACATTACAAAGGTGAAGACAAAATAAGAATTGATGGAGACCCTAGTAAAATTGTATGAAAAGCCCTCCACTTCAAATAAGGTATTTCTCATGAAGCCTTTATTTAATATGAAGATGATAGAAGGTGGATTTTTTGCAAATCATTTAAATAAATTTAATACTATTACTAGTTAGTTATCTTCTATGGGTATTAATTTTGATAAAGTAATTAGGGCTCTCTTGATTTTGTGTCCTTTGCCTAAAAGTTAGAATGGCTTGATAATGGCTATGAGTAATTTTGTTTTTGGATCTAATACCCTAAAATATGATGATGTAATCAATGTTATTTTGAGTGAGGATAGGAAAACCTCAAGCGGATCTACATCAGGAAGTGCTTTGAACACACAAAGTAGAGGCAAAATGATTGAGAGAGGAAATAATTCTAGAAATTGTGGAAAATAAAGAGGAAAGTCAAAGGGAAAGAGGTCTCAATCCAGAGGACCAAGAGATTGCTGGTACTATGGTAAACTGGAGCATAAGAAGAAAAATTGTTGGACTCAAAAGAACAATGAAGAAGATAAACCAGAAGGGAACACAGAGACAAATGTGGTAAGTAACAAATCCAAATAGGATTCTTTGCATCTTTCTTTATAAATTATTAATGATTCATGTATTTTAGATTCTGGTGCTTCATTTCATGCTACACCTCATAGAGGTTAGTTTATTAACTATGTCCAAGGAGATTTTTGGCTTGTTTATTTGGGGGATAATGAACCTTTTCAAATTTTTGGAAAGGGAAAGTTAAGATTAAGTTGCAAAATGGGAATCATTGGCTACTACATGAGGTAAGAGATGTTTCAAGGCTGGGTAGGAATTTAATTTCAATAGGGCAACTCGGTGATGAGGTTTTGTAGTTACTTTTAATGATAAAAAATGGAAGGTTTCAAAAGGTTCCCTTGTAGAAAAAAAAGGTGTGAAAATAGGCACCTTATATATTTGTATAGGTCATATTGTTCCTTCTACTTTGATTGTTTTAGAAAACATGAATTTTTAGAAATAGTTGTTGCAGTTGAGCAGAGAGAACAAATTGCTGCTATAGATTCTGATGCAGTATTGTGGTACAATAGACTTGGTCACATGAGTGAGAAAAGTATGAAAGTAATTCATTCAAATAATTTTTTACTAAGTCTGAAATGTGTTAATATGGATTTTTTTTTTAAAGTTGTGTATATGGAAAACAAAAGAGATTGAGTTTTGTGAAGACTGAGAAGAAAAATAAGAGTGAGAGATTACAATTTGTGCATATAGATGTGTGGGGACCAGCTCAAGTATATTCCCTTGGCGGCTCTCATTATTATGTTACATTTATTGATGGTGCAACTAGAAAAGTATGGTTTTATTTCCCTAGACAAAAATTTGATGTGTTTCAAACTTTTAATAAATGGCAATGCTTGGTTGAAAATGAGATTGGTAAGAAACTAAGATGTCTTAGATTTAATAATGGTGGTGAGTATTGTAGTCATTAATTTGAAGATTATTTCTCCACTAATGGTATTCATAGACAAAAAACTATTTCAAGGACTCCATAGGAAAATGGAGTGGTTAAACACATGAATAGGACCATAATGGAGTGTGCAAGAAGCATGAGGTTGCATGTTGGATTGCCCTTAAATATGTGGGTGGAGCCTATCAATACTACTATATATTTGATTAATAGAGGTACTACAAATTATACTAGGAGGAGTACTACAGATTATGTATTTACTGTTGGTGGGGCAATCATGAGCTAGGTTTCTAGGTTATAGAAGGTTGATGCTATATCCACTACAGAGGAAAAGTATGTTATTACTACAAAGGTAGCCAAGGAGATGATATGGCTTCAATTATTCTTAGAATAATTGAGACACCCTCAAAAGGATAATTATTTGTTTATAGATAGTTAGAGTACCATTCATCTTGCAAAGAATTCAACTTTGCATTCAAAGACAAAACACATATAGTTGCGATATTATTTCATTCAGTTAGTTTTGGATGATGGACAATTAAAGTTGGAGAAGATACATACAAATGAAAATCCAATGGATATGTTTACAAAGGTAGTAACAAGGGAGAATTTGAACTCCTCTTCATCTTTAATTAGTCTTCTAGATTAAATAGAATAAAAGAACAATAGAGTCTAGGGTGGTTTGGTATATTCTAGTGGGAGCTAAAATTTTAGCAGTACTATGATCAATCATTAAATGGGAGGATATTGTTTTGGAGTCTGATTAGTCTCCAAGTGAGAAATTATTGTGATGTGGAGCCTAATTAGACTTGGAGGCTTATTCGATGTAGTTTTCTCCCCATATTATTTCTATGAGGGTTTGGGGGCAGCACCCCCAAGATGGGGTCAAGGGGCACCGCCCCTACAAGGTCCTAGGGAAATGCCCTAGGTGCACTTCCTATCATAGTATAGGGTGTGGTCAAGGGGAAACACCCCCAAAGCCAAAAATGACCTTATATTGTAAAAGGTGTTGGCTTCTATTTTTCTCTTTGGATGACTTATTCTAGCCCTAATTTTGTAAGTGGCAAAAGCTTGTATAAAAAAGGCTTAGGGTTAGGGATTTCATAATGTAATGGTGATATTGTAGCTTCTTGTGGCAGTATTGAGTTGTAATGGATTGTGGATTATAATGACTAAATAATAGTAATATTGGACTTGGTGTTGGTGGACATAGCCTAGGGATTGGTGAACCACATTAAATATTGGTGTCTTGTGTTATCTTCTATGCGATCTATTATTTTTTAATATTGTTTATATTTGCATGTAACTATTGTTTTTGTCTGATGTTAACCCTAACACTATTTCATGAGGAGGTTGGTAAGGCTCTTCAAGTATTTTCCCTTCCTCAGATACTTCAGTGACATGCACTTGTTAGGGCTCTGCTTCCTCTGTCACTTTTTCTTCTATTTTGGTGGCATAAGGAAATGAATTTATAGAGCCTTTATCCAAAAATATCAAGTCCTAAGATGGTAGTGGAAAAATTCCTAGAGGTCCTTGAGGTAGAGGCAGAAATTGATTCTAATTCTCTCTTAAGGATTCATTTGTAGGAGTATCTCTTATATTCTCCCCCACCATCTCGGTGCCCACTGGCATGAAGTCAAAGTTAGAGAGGTTGAAGTCATTAATTTCTTGACCTTCCAAGTCAGCTATCTATTTCTATTGTTCATCCTCTTATGTTGGTACCTAGATAGACTCTTCTAGAGTAGATGAAGGTGTTACTTTTTAACTTCTTCTACTCTCCTCTATTGCCCTTGCTAAATGAGTCCTTTGGCTTAGGGGGACATATTCAATCTTCTCCCCTTCTTCTTTTTCCCCTACTTCTAGGATTGTCTCAAGCACTTGTGGGGATGGAGTGTTCTTCTTCTTTAATCTTCTCCTCTATGTTTCCTCCAAATTTGATTCAACCCTTTCCCTTTTAGGAGACGAGGGGATGCTTCTTTCTCTTGTGTAGCCACTAGTGGTATGATCTATTCCTCTACCTACTCTTTCTCTACCAATTCCAGTTGTGGAGGTTCTTGTGGCTCTTAAGTAGGCTCTTGTACTTCAAGTTCATCTTTTTAAGGTTGTACTTGTTCTTGCTGACATGTTGTGCCTGAGTCATCTACTTATTTTCCTTTATAAGTACTCATATCCTTTTTTTGGTGTCTTTATAATCCCTAAAGTACTCAACCTCCCTCTCATGTTGGTGTACTATTTCCAAAGTTACTAAGGATTGAGCAGGGAAGGTTGGCATTGTGACTAACACACCTTTTCCTTTGATCGACCTTGCAGTGGCTTGTAGGCGAATAGCCTAAGGAATTGGATCCATTCTAAAAGGCTTCTTAATCCATTCCTTTTTCAACTAGACTATATGCCAAGCTTGATGATTTATATCTACATTGTCATCCCTTCCAATTTCTTCATTCATTATTGGATAGTCATAGATCTTGTTCCTATTGTATAAATGATCCAAGATATCTTCAGTATCCTTTTCCATAGCCTTTAGAGGGATTTTTATCTTTAGCACCTTTTATACTAAATATAGAGTCATCCTACAAAAATCCATTATCCAGATATCATAGTCATCTATTGCATTCATCTAGTGATCTTCCAATGCATCCTCATGTACTAACTACTTATGTGCTAGGTGTTGTACCATCCCAATATTATCAAAGTAGGGGCAAGAAAATTTGTACTATTCAAAGTGGTATTGATCCCATTCAGAATCAAAATTCATAATATCCTCCTTTTGTTTTACGTCAAAAGTGCCAATTGTGATGGGTCGATCCCATGTCTTCTTTGATGTAGAGCCACACCTTGGAAAACTCAGGAGGAATTAGTCACTCAACTGAGTTTCTTCAAGAGACATCTACAACCTTCAGGATCACACACTAAAATCAGATTCAATAAACAAAACTTTGAAAATAAAATCCCCCAAAATATCTTCTTGCTGCCTTCAGATAGACTCGCACTCAGACATGAATAACTTTTGAACTAGAAAAGATTTACTCAATCCAACCTTTGATCTTTGGTGTAACTAGGTTTCAAACAACATATAAAAATTTGAGAGAAATCCAACGGTTCAAACCTGAGATATTGACCCCGCATCAGAGTATATTTTTTTAGCAATTGTTATTCCCTAAACTGATTGCCATGAGAAATATATGAAGCATAACAGTAGAACCATAATCTTGAAAAAAAACACAAGAGACCAAAAGAGACATAAAACTTCACATTCCTCCCCAAGTTCGAATCATTTTTTACATAAAAGATTGGCTTTTTAATAACCAAAGTTTGACTGGCCTTGTTGTCCAGTAGTAATAAAAATGTTTTCTTTTCCATCTAAGAATAGGAATCTGAAAGATGCTTTACCATCAATACCATGCAGCAATCATGGATATTCTTGTAACTGCTAAGAATAGGATTGGCCTTTTAAAGAAAATTGACTTTTCTCCAAATAGAAGGAATATGAAACGGTTTCTTTTATTCGATAGCCATTTTTTCGTTATTATGAACACTCTTAAAATTGCCACCAACTTTATGATGAGATTCTTTTAATTATTGACCACATGGCATTTCTATTACTAATTTTATCCTTTCTAAAACTAACACTAACATCATTAACTCTTTCCTCTAACTCTCTAACATATCCGACTAAAAACTATAACATTTATTTAATAAAACACCTAATTCTATCCACTAAGACATAATCCTAAAATATTAAAATTGACCATTTAAAATATATGGAGAATCTTGGACCTTTGAAATGATTTAGTAATGAGATGCGCCTACATCATTCTTATATTGGTTTCTCACTCTATCCTATGTGGAAGTGAGTTGGTGTTCAATCTCCAACAAGATTATCCTATCAGATGCATATCTTGGGAGTTTCTTCGAGTTTTCTAGAGTGCCAACTACCCTAAGATAGGTGAATATTTTAAATTTAATGTAGTAAGCACTAATCTTTGTGATCCTTGTCATTACTTCTACTGACATCCTTTTCACATTATCACCTTCTATGAATCTAATGATTGCAAAGATGAAGCCGTCACTCATCACCTTGTATTCTACACTCTTCTCTAAGAGTTTCTTCTTCACCAATTATGGATATACCATATAAGGCCAAGCATTAGCATCCTACATGCTCCCTCTCCTATAGAGGCTTGGATAGTCTGTGGTTCTTGCCTCCAATAAATACATCATATATGATTTCATGTAGAATTATGGATCAGATATTATGGCTATAAGTTTCTCATGCAAATTATCACTAAGGATAGTAGCCCAATCAATCAACATTTTTTCAACTTGATGGTTTCTATAAAGTGGACCATCCTAGTTTGAAGGTATCCTATTGCAAGAAGTCCCATGCCTCTGCTCAAAACCACAATTGCATATCTAATGTCATCCTTCATATAACCCCTTGTCATGTCCACTTTTCTGATGCTATGACCCACTAGTATTCAATCAATCAAGAAAGAAGATTGAATTATTTCTCTAGCCTCCTTTTCATTCTCCTAATACCATCTCTCTACTCTATCATAGGTTATTTTCAAATATTGGTCATCCCTAGGAAGATGGAATACATTCTCAATGTTTCTGGGCCAAAGGTCCATGACTATCTCTCTTGAAACACTCTTAACCATATTCTCTTTGATCACATAGATTTTTGTAAGAGTCATTATGAGTTTTGAGGGTTGGATGGATGTTGGATGTGATTTCGTGTTAACAAGGCCTGACCAAATAAGTGTTGACACCATTACAGATCATTCTTTAGGTTTGTCATAGATTATAAAGAACATGTTTTAGCCTATATACCTAAGTTTTGTGTCTTTGATCTCAACATGCCTGCCTTGAATCTAGGATTTCCTCAGTGCCCCTTTGTACTTTAATATTACTAGTTTTGGAGCTATCTTTCCCACCATTGAAGAGGATGATGATTTCATCTTATCTACACAAGAAAGGAAAACATTACTTTCAAAAAATAAAATGTAACCTAAAAAAAACCCTAATTTAATCTAACACTAGTAAAAAACTATCAAAATGCAATGAAAATAGTTAAATCCAATAAAATCCCTTGTTTTACTCTTTAATGCACCCTTATAGGCATGCAGGTGCACTAATTTATCCCATAATTGGCCTTTTGTCCATAGTTGCACATGTGTGCACATTGGCATCTATGTAAAGTATGCACATGTGCATGTGTGCAACTATACAGTGCACATGGCAACTGGTGGGAGACTCAACTAGCTTTTTAAAAGCATGAAGGTGTGTGCACATGTACACCTTATGGAGGTGCACATGTGTGCATCTTCATTGCATCTTTTGAATGTTTTTCCATTGTTTTTTTATTCAATTCTTTAAGTGTAAGGAAAAGTGTGCAAAAGTACACCTTATGGAGGTGTGCATGTGCACACCTTCTTGGTGCATGCAATGTTATATTTTTTAGGTCTTAGATCATATATTTTTATATGCACACTCACACCTCATAGAGGTGTGCATGTACACGCCTTCATGGTGATAGCTAACCTTGTTTGTGTATTGATGCAAATTGGGGAGCAAAGGAGAAAACATTGAAAGGTGTAGAGGTGCAAACAATAGGAGTAGTGGAGAGAAAATAAGAGGGAGAAGGGAGTTTGGGGTCTTATATAGACCTCGGGCCCAATGTGCATCTCCATAGATCTGCACCTACTGGAGGTGCACACATCCATATATGTGCATGTGGACATCTTTTATAGGAGATGGAGTGCACACTTGTAAACTGTGTTCACATGCGTAGGTGCACATGTGCACACTTAAAGCACTTCTTTGTTCAAGAAATTAAAAATTATTCTCTAGATTGGTGATTCTCTAGATTTCCCAATCAGATACTGGGGCTTGACCTAGACACCTAAGGGAGTCAAAAAGTGACCCAAAATCTAGACTAAGAGTCTAGCAGACAAAAAAATACTAGGGGGTCCCATTTCTAGGAGAAATGGGGCATGCATTGTGAGAACACAACAAATAGCCCCAATAAAATGGAAGAAATTAAAAAGCCATTTCTTCATTAGCAAGCATTCTTCTAAAATATGTCAAATGGCAATTGAATTCTAAACACTTCAAGTAGCTTTCAAGTTCCTTGATAGTCAAAACTTTAGAATCTCAAATCTTCAAGCTTAATGTCTAATTAGTACATTCATTTTCTTTGACATCTTGAGGTGTACTCTGTCATGAGTATTAAGCAACTTGGAGACAATCTTTTTCTGCACTACTCCATTCATCAAGAATGCTCATCTTCCTATTTATCAATTACTATCTAACTAGATGAGAGAATCCATTCTAAGGGCTCTTGAAGAGTTATCAATTCTTTCATTTGGATCATTAGTAATCTCTTTTGATTTTCTTTGTCGATCTCACATATTTCCATTTGATTCTTCCTTGAAGTGATTTTTATAGATAGTGGATAGCCATTTTGGAATGCATATCCCCTTTGTTAGATTAATTTTTGGGATCTTCTAGAATCTTTAAATTTAATACCATTTGTAATTCTTTTTTTCTTCTATTCCTTGACCACACTTAGACTATGTTTCCAAGACATTGGTGTTGTATTTCTAGTTTCTTTCTTTACTTTGATAACCCTTGTGTCCCTCTTTAATGAACTTATTTGGAAACTCTCATACCAAATAGTAATCTTAGTAGTTTATTGAAGAGACCCTTTGTTTGAACTAGAAAATTTGGATAATCCCTCGCTACTATTAACCTAGATTTAAAAATCACCAAGATAGTCAATCCTTAAATTTGTAAATTGTTGAAAGCTATCAATCTGCAACTCTGATTTCAAAATTGAAAGTCCTTTACAACTACAAGTCATATAAGTTCTTAGTTGATACATGAAACAAAGTCATCTGAATTCTTTGATAAAGAAATACCTTTTCCCTAAAGTTGAGATCAAAAGGAGTGATCTATTGGATGTTTCAAGAAATATTTTTTATTGCAGCTAACCCCTGGGATGAAAAGAAAATACTGACACAAACATACAACTAAAAATTAAACACACAATTAAAAGAAAATACACTTGAAAAAAGTAAATTTATTTATTTATTTTTTGAGGCCTCAAAATAATGTTTCAAGAACTGGCCATTGACTAGAAATGGAACCAATTCTCCTTGTAGAGAACTCAGCCTAAAAGTATTTTCTCCTAAAATATCTACAATTTGATATGGGCCAATCCACAATCATTGAAACTTAGTGTGAGTTTCTGGCTTCTCTTTTTCCTTATCCCATAGGACAACAAGGTTAGATATTCTAAAATATTTGATTGCAATCCACGTGGAGAACCACTGTTTGATGATAGCCTAATGTTTGGATACATTCTCTAAAGAAATTGTCCTTTTCTCATCCAATTCCAAGAGATTTGTTAATCTAATTTAAACTCTATTAGCATCATTAGCATATCACTTCATAAATTTTAACACGAGGATCTTTAGATTAAGTGAGAATATTGGTTTTTGTCCATAGAAAAGTAGGTATGGGGATGTCCCCAAAGCATTCTTGATCCTAAACATTTCTATCCATAATGCATATTTCAATGTGAATCTTTTGGGCTCTCCTAGAGCAAGCACTTTATCACTGTGATCAAGTTCTTATTGGCAGAGTTGGCCACACCATTCACTTGGAGATAGTAATTTGAGGAGAAATTTATTATAACCTAATTGTCTAATGCCCATTAAGTAAGGAAGATTGATGGAAAAGATGACCAATTGTCACATATGAGGAAAAAAGGCATTCCAAACCTAGTAATAATATGCTTCTCTAAGAAATTAGTAACTACTTTTGTTTGTGCAATTTCTTAAAGTCTCAGCTTCTGTCTAGTGTGTGCAATAGTTAGTAGTTATGAGAGAAAACATATGTCCTATTGATGATGGTGGGTTTATTGGACCAATAAAATCCATCCCCCACTTAGCAAAAGGGTGTACCCCAAATAATGTTTTTAGAGGCATAGTTGGATGTCTCTCTTGGTTGGAACTTGTCTGAAAAACATGGAAAGAATTTACATGTTCAAATGTATCTTTAAAGATTGTAGGAAAAAAGTAACCTAGTCTCAAGATAATATGGGTTGTAGCCTCTATTGATCCATGTCATATACCATACTTATCATGAAATTTTTCCAAAATTCCTCTTGCTTCTTCACATCCCAAACACTTCAAATAAATTCCCTTATAGTTTCTTTTATACAATTTCGTATCTTGAATCATATAGGATTCACATTTCATCTTGAATCATCTTTTTTGGGAACTATTCATCTAGTTAGGGTATTGGTTCTACAAAATATAGTAAAAAATATCTTGATACCAAACATCCATGATTATTCCTTGATCAATATCCACTTGAGACACTATCATCTTTTGTTGATTATCAATATTGATTTCATCATCAAATTTGATTTCATTTTTAGTACTAATCTCATAATCAACATCTCTTTCCCTCTCACTAGCTTTATTGGTTGAATCTCCAAATTGAACTCTTCTAATATAAGTATCCATTTTCCCTATCTCTCACCTAATTCATTCTACATCAGTAGTATTTTGACTGTAGGACCAAGCACAATAGCATATACCTTACTCCTAAGTATGTAATGACAAAAATTTTTGACTGCTTTTATTAGGGAAAAAGATTGCTTGTCAATATTAGAGTAATTCAATTCAATATTCTTTAGCAGACAACTCATGAATGTGATAGGTCTTCATCTTCTTTATCATTTTTTTGAGTGAGATTTCTGACACATGAGTGTTCTAAGGAGAAAGAGTAGATTTTGAATGGTAGATCCTAATCTGGATTCACAAGTATTGGAGCCATGGAGATAGCTACTTTGATGTCTTTGAAAGACTTCTTTATTTTTGGCACCCATTCATTTTTTTCTCCCTTTTTTAGCAAGTCATTGAAGGGCATACTATCTTAGCAAACCTATTAATAAACTTACACATGAAATTAATCTTCCCAAAGAAAGATTTGAGTTCTCTGTGACTACGAGGAGGTTATAAGTTGAAAATTTATTCTATTCACTCAAGATCAATGGATATCCCTACTTTATAAGTGATGTGACCTAAAAGCTTTCCTTTAGTAACCCCAAATGAACACTTCTTAGGATTAAGTAAAATACCACATTTCTAGCATCAATTGAACACTTGTTTCAAATCAACAATATGCATACTCATATCTTTTGAAAACATGGTTGGGTCATCCAAATAGATAACTATACATTTTTTATCAGTCCCTTGAATTCTTTTTTTCCATTTGTCTTTGGAAGGTATCTCTTGTGTTGATTAATCCAAAAGGCATTCTTCTATATGCAGAGGTTCCTCATTTTATTATGAATTTCATTTTTAAGATTTCTTCCTCATCTACCATCGCTTGTTTGTATCCCAAATATCTATCTAGAAAAGACATAATTTTGGATCCATTAACAATTTTCAGCACTTCATCCAGTGAAGGTAATGGGTAGTTATCCTTTTGGGATTCTTGATTTAGGTTATGAAAATTCGTGTAAAGAAAATTTCTCCAATATTTTTCCTTATTGAAACTAAGTTATCTACCCATGTAAAATGTTAGATTGGATAGATAATTTTAGCATCAAGAAACTTATGGACCTCTTTCATGATTAATGGTTCAATGATGGGATTCATTGGTCTCTATCATTGACAAAAAGGCTTGGCATTAGGCTTCAATAGAATGTAATGTGTAATGATCTCAAGATCATACATTTTGAGTTATTCATAACTTCATGATATGACATCTTTGTATTCCGTAAGCAACTGAAGCATACTTTCTCTCTCTTGAGGAGTACATGCCTTTTCTATTCTTACCATCTTGGGATCTTCTTTTGTGCCCAAATTGTATGAATAACACTCTTTGATCCCTTTCTCTTCAATAGTTATTTTTCTATGTGTTGATTCATCTTAGTCAAAGATATATTCCAACTCTACCATCCCCTTAGGAATAGTATTGGTTTTCAAATTTATAATCTTGTCTCCATCTTCTAAATCATCATCATCAGGTTTATCATCAAGAATATCATTAATCTCTTGTCCTTTGAAAAGGTCATTACACATAATGAACTCAAGAATATGTTGATCATCCTAGAAGACTTGGAAGTTCTTAATGTTTTCTAGAATAGATAGGGTAGAAACTAATACTATTGAGAATCCTTTTAATTTTGTTATTTCAATGGGTTGTAATACACTAGCTAAAATTGTAAAGCATAAAATACCATATTTCTCCTTCTTGGGATGGATCTTATGTTAAGTGCCTCAAAAGTTTCCACAAAATCCCAAACTCTTTTCTACTATGCAAGAAGTCTTCTATCATTACAAGAATAGATTGATTTAGCCTGTCTAATCACCAACTAAGAATCTCCTTCTATTAAGAGTGCTTTGACATCCTTCTCTAATGCAAAGAGAAATTCATGAAACAAGGCTTCATATTCTACAACATTGTTAGTACATCTAAATTGTAAGTGATATGTAGCATAAAAATACCTACCTTTGGGATTAAATAATTCAATACCTGTACCACCTCCTAATTTGCATGTAGAGCCATCAAACCTAAATGTCCAAACTAGTTGTTCTTTGGGATTTTTGGACTTGTGTTTATTGGTATGTAGCTTTTCCTTCACTTGAATTTTAAAAGATTGTTTCTTTGGAATCCATTGCAATATTTTAGGTGGTGGACTTGGTAAGTTTCAATAGTTTATCTTTTGTACAAGGGTATTTTGTTTCTCTTGTTGATCTTGAACCCCCCAATCAATTCCATAATTTTGTCAATCTATGGGTTTGGATGAACCACACCTGAGGTCCAACATTGACCTTTTACAAATTTTCCCCTTCTTAGGACTTTGATCATTCCTAGTAGAAGATTAGAAAAACCACCACCATCTGAAGAATTGTCACTATATGAAGCATTAGGATCTTCCTTTTCTTCTTCATTAATCCCCACAAATTCAGCTGCACATGTGGGACTTGGACTTTCCTTTTGTACCTCATTTGGAGTTTGGTTATTTTTGAAATACATTAGTTGATTCAATACCTTAGTAACTAATTGTTGGTAGTATGAACATCTAAATTTTGAATGACTAATTTTATATAACCTTCAAAATCCAGGGAGTAGCATTGCAAATTAGCAACTACATTGTCTATAAATTGATCCATGACTTCTTCTTTTGGAGTAGGGATCATGGATTCCTTATTCAAATTGTTTGGTTTCTTGGTTGAAGTTATATCAAGAACCATCACCTTGTAAGAGCTTAAATTTGACTAAAAAGATGCTACCTCATTCAGTGCATTGTACTATGTAATCATTGTATTCAGTTTTGGATCAATGTCTATCTTGATCTAATTATTCAATCCTTTCCAAGGTAACCATAGTTGAGAAAAATTAGTTGAGAACCATCCTCTCAAGAATTTTGTCCATTCTCTTATTAGCAACAATCCATAAGTTTCTAGAATTTCCACTGCATGTATGTCTATAATGTCTTGAATTTGGGGGTCAAGAATTAACTATATTCAAAAAAATTTAATACCTTAATAACTTTTACCTTTTTTTTTATTGTCAAGTTGTATCACTATCTAATTTGATGGTTGAGGAGTGACTCCCAACCTTTAAGATATTGAAAGTGGCATGATGTTATAAGAAGCTCGTGAATCTATAAGATAATTGTGCAAAAAAAATTCAAAATTTTTTGAGACTGAGCAAAAAAGGAGGCACTTTGACCTTGTCTATATACATGGTTGACATAGCCTCAGAAGCGTTGACTTGTTCTAATGTTGTCTTTTGAGGGACTATGTTTGCATTAGGCATTGCCTTTGTATGATCAAGAGTCTTTAGTAGTGATTTCCTTTGATTAGGAAAATTTTTGTAGCATATCAAACATAGACATATTAGCCTTGGTTCTCTTTAGATCTTCCACTACACTATACTTTTTAGTTGTCCATGCAAGATTCTTTAGGATTGTAGTCACATTCCCTTGATTTTGATTCTTTTTTCTAATGTGGGTTTCTCTAGTATGTATTGGATTGTTATTATCTCTTGGATCAAGAGGCATTGGCTACAAGGCAAGAGGAATCCCATTGGTCATGGGTTCCCTTCGGTTCCATAAATTGTAAGTATTCTGATTGTCATTTCACAAAGTTACCATCTCTTCTAGTTGAGGATCTAATTCTTGACTAAATGGAAAAGTGAATTCTTCATTAGTTGGTTGCTCCATTTTAGGATTTTGTGGAGAATCATAAGATTCTAACATCATAGTGTTGTACTATAAAGGAGACTTATTATTATTTCCTTCTGAATTCTAGTTCACTTCTTTATTTCCATTGAAATATGAGCCTCCTTCATTAGGTACATTTTGATTATTTTCATATTGGTTGATATCCACAAACTGTGCATTGTTTTTGTTATCAACATGAATGCTTCCATTGTTTGGATGTGTATTTCACTATCAGTTATGTCTTTGGAAACAATTGTTGTGATCTAGAGGATTGTAATTGTTCCCTGCATTATTATTCCCACCAAAGTTCTTGTTGTAGTTTTAATCATAATTGTTGTTATAAAGACCTTCACTTGTTCTTTAAAACTTATTATTTTTTTCCCTTGTGACAACCTCAAATAGATTAGCATGATAGTAATTTGACACATGGTCTTTTTCATTTGGCCAATCTTCGACGGAACATTATTTTCTCCTTCAGCGGATGTTGCTTACTTTTTCTTAAAGAAACCAACTTTTGGAGATTTATATCCTAGATAAGTTATGGTTGGGACCGGTACAACTAGGGCCTATTGTAGTGGAATTAGATTTATTGGAATGAATTAACTAGGCATGATTGGTGCTCCCACATGATATTGTGGCATTGTTGCACAACCATTTGATCTAGAACCATTAATCCTCCTCCATTAGGATTGGCTTGCTTGGTAAAGGTAATTTCTTCTTTGAAGACTTTATCCAATGTGTCAATATTTGTAGCAGGTAGCCTTCATAAGATGATAGTAGTGAGATGGTCCATAACATTAAGATAAATATGGATTGCAGCTTCAATTGGTATAAGATAGGGTGTTTCCAACTTGCAATAAGCCATATGAAAACGATGATTGAAATGTGATATGATTTTAATGGGATCCCTCTTGATTGATATGAACTAATGATGTATCATAATTAGGTTGATGAATGTTTTAAACTATTTTAAGAATAACTTTTTGAAGGTAGCCCAATCCTAGATGCATCCTAGTGGTAAATTCACGTACTAGTTAAAGGCAACTTCTCCCAATGAGTATGGAAATAAATGGAGGACGACATTCTCTTATTCAATATGCTTTTGATTTTAAATTTATTTGAAGACTTTGATATGATCCTCAACTATTCATGTTTCTCCATAGATGAACCTAGGGTAGAATTTCTTAGGATGGTCATTAAGTGCACCTTGCAAATTTATTGGTGAATCTTTTGCATTTTCAAAGAAGGCCATTAGTGGAGGATTTGGTGGAATGATAGGTGGAGGTTGATTCGGAGGTAGAGTTGGAGAAGATGAAATTTGGAATCAAAGTGGTAGAATTATTGGTAGTCCTTTGTAACTACAAGGCTTGCAAAAATGGTTGAGTTCTAGGAACTCTTGTCCACTATCTATAGATCTTAAAGCTTATTGAAATGGGTATGGTGGATCAGGATCTTCTAGTTTGCATCAATTCTAGAAAAGTACACCTCTAAAGAAGCACACTCTTTCAAAAGTGTACACATGTGCACCTGTACACCTTTTGACAGTTCATAGACTTGTAATTTTTTGAATATTTGAAAACTATAGAATCTCTAAAAAAATTTTTTTTTTTCTAATCTGAATGGTTTGTGGCCCTCCTTCTAGCACCACTTTTGTTGAGTTTTCATTTTGCATGATGTTGAATGACAACAATCCTTTTGAATTCATCTCTTGAAAATCTAATTAAGGATCAACTCCAAGGTTCAAAGAAATCTTGCAACCTGCTAAAATTTTCTCAATTAAAGATAAATGTGTATGTTCATGAGGAGACCTTTGCTGGCTCAAACCAATTTTGGATAAGATGTTTGATCTATTGTTGTTTGAAAAAGTAACCACAAAAGAGATTTCTTTTGGAATTTTCTATTTTATGATGAATGCAACTATATGAATTCCTATTTTAACCAAGTGTGATAAAAGAAAATAACAAAGATATGGTAATGAGAGATTAAAGAAAATAACTTGAAAGGGAATTTCTAATTAGACATAAACCATAGTAACAACATGTCTACAAATTAAATCGTCAAAAAGATCAGGTAGGAAACCAATGAAAATAGGAGTAGCACTTCCTTAGTTCCACTAATGTAGTCATCAATGGGAACTTGATATAAATCATTAAGATGTTTCACATCTCATTAAATCAAAAGGCCATGGAAAGTGCACTCAAACATGACAAGACACTATGCACAAATAATAGGTGATCCTTTCTCCAATTTTTTACGTCAATAGAATTCATTAACATGCAGAAAACACCAAAACTAAAAGGTCACACAATCATAACAACACAATAAAACCATTGGCTCCATTATTATTCATGAACATGGATTTACAAAAAATAACACAATCTAGCAAGAATAGCTACACTCAGAATGAGAGAACCAATAACATATATTACTATATCAAAATAATAGCTTCAAGTATATATTATATCTATGTATTTATAAGAAATCATCTCCTTTTTTTGCATTGAGAATGAGAGCTTTTGAAATGCAAAACATGATAAAAACTAATTAAAAAAATCTAATTATATACAAACTAACTCTCTAAATGGTGCTAAGTAGCTCTCCACCCTTGTTTATATCAATTAATGGGTTCATGAGCCTTTACATGACATCAAAAAAAAAAGAATAAGAAGATAAGAAGAGGGAAGGTGTGAGATGATCTAAAAGTCTAGGGAAGGTCAACCTTCTCTAGGAATTTTTGGGAGTTGAACTACCATCAAGATGTGTTTCTAGTGCATGGAAGGCTCTAAATTAGGAAATGGTAGTTAACTATTGGCACACTACTTCTAAAAAACTATTAGCATGCCTCTATGAAAAGAGCACCTGTGCACTTGCATTTTTTGGTGACAAGTTCTATAATATATATATATATATATATATATATATATATATATATATATATATACATACATACATACATGCATACATATATATATATACATATATATATATGTATATATATGTATATGTATATATATATGTATGCATATATGTAGATATATATGTATGTATGTATGTATATATATATGTATATATGTATGTATGTATATATGTATTTATATATATGTATAGATATACATATGTATGTATATACATATACATATGTACATATACATACATACATACATACATACATACATACATACATACATATATATATATATATATTGCAAGTGTCAAAACTAAATTTCTAGCATCTGGGTTTTCTTCCCTTTTATACCAAAATAATGTCTGGATGCTTATTCTTAAAATTTTCTATTATCTCTACCACTTGATTAGCTTCTAGAAAATCTAAAGCCCCATATTTATCCTTTACTAATTATCGATAGTTACTGGCTTCTATTCAAGTTTTGGCAAAATCCTCAAATTTAGTGTCTAGCTCCAGCAATACCTCTTCAATATTAAATTCTTGTCTTATGTCTTCATCTAACAAAGCATCCTTGAATGTTCCTCAAAATTGTTAGACCACTAATTAGTTTGCAATGATCTTGGTTTTGGACCCATCATAAAAAATCTCAAGGTAAGTGGTGTTATAGTACCTTTTCGCTTCCAAAATTTGCTCTTGAGTTTGATCTCTTATCCTCAGAATATCTGTGTGAAATCCCTCCTTTTCTCTATTTCTTACTAACATCTTCTTAGTCCAATCTATAAGCTTCTCTAGCTACTCCATAGTATATACCTCCACCAATTTTTGATATCTTTGACCCTTTTATTGATGTCAATGCCTACAACTCTTTCATCCAAGTATGTACTTTATCCATTAACCCAAAATCTTGGTTCACTATAGAAGAAAACTTGTCTATAGTCAAATGGGTGTGTGTAATAGGTTCAAGTTACCTTATATTATCTACACTCCTTTATCTTCAAAATTGTCATACCATTGCTGACATGCTTCCAAAAATGGGTCTAACTGTGTTATTCTCATGCCTTTTCTCTCTAATGTTATAGCAAGAGTGATCTTTGGATTATCCAAATCAATAGGGCCCACAACCTCATCAAAATAGCCTCTTAAGAGATCTTTTTTTTTTGTAGTTCTATCAATTTAGACTCATCCTGGTGCATATGTTTAAACACCTCCTTTATCCCTATAGTGATCATCACCTTTGTAGTATCTACTGTGGGCCTCCCCAACATGAACTCCTTGATTTGATAGTCCTTAGGATTCAATTGTTCAGTGTCATCATGTAGGGGAGGAGTGGCTATATGTTCAAGAAAGTCTTAATATTGGTTCTTCATTATGAAGGCTATTGTTTACGCATCACTTGTAGGTGGCTCAAGCTTCTTTATTTCTTTCACCAATTCCCTCTTCCCTCCTCAAAGATTAGGTCTAGCTAACTTTTCTAATAGAACATGACCTATTTCTTCAACCATGGTAGTCTAGTACCCATGGGAGGTGTGTATTTTTCTGAAGAGGTTGTTTATAATACAAGCCCCTTCCCCTTATTAGTCCTCTCTAGAGTTTTTTCTCATTGAGAAATATCTATAGTTGGAGTCTTTGTATTTGGTTGGGCTAAGGTCATAGCCTATATATCATGAGGATTTTTTTAGACTCTTCAGGTATTTTACCTTCTTTAGATACTTCATCAACATACAATTGTTGGGGCTCTATGTCCTCTATTGCTTGTTCTTCTATTTTTGTGTCCTAGTGAAGTGGGCTAACTGAGCCTTTATCCAAAAATGCCAAGTCCTGAGATGGTGATGGTGGAATGCCTAAAGGTCCTTGAGGTAGAGGTTGCTATTGATTCTAGTCCTCTCCTATGGATTCACTCATCGAAGTATCTCTTATCTTCTCTCCCAACATCTCAGTTCCCATGCCTAGCATGAAGTCAAAGTTGGAGAGGTCAAAGACATTAGTTTCTTGACCCTCCATGTTAGCTAGCCATTTCAGTTTTTCATCCTTTGATGTTGATACCTATATAGGCTCTTTTGGAGTAGATGGAGGTGTCACTAAGGAACTAGATCCATTTTAAAAGGTTTCTTGATCCATTCCTTTGTCAATTAGACTAAATTTCAAGTCCAATGATTTATATCTATATTCTCATCCCTTCTAATTTTTGCATTCATTATCTCATAGTCCTAGATCATGTGCCTATTTTATAAAGGATCCAAGATATCTTTAGTATCCTTTTCCATAGCCTTAAAATGATTTTTATCTACAACACTTTTTCTTCCAGATATAGAGTCATCCTACAATAATCCCTTATTGAGATATCATAGTCATCTATTACATTCATCTAGTGATATTATAATGCATCCTCATGTATGAACTACATCCCTACTAGTGTTATACCATCCTAATATTGTCAATGTAGGGGCAAGGATGGTTGTATTCTTCCAAGGGTTATTAATCCCATTAATAATTAAAAGTCATAATATCCTACTTTTTTTCATCTCAAAAGTATCAATTGTGATGGGCTAGACCCATGTCTTCTTATGTTGTTTTCCCATGCTATCATTTACATAAGTGAGTTGGCATGCAATCTCCAACAAGATTAGCCTATTAAATGGGTATCTTGGGAGCTTCTTTGGGTTTTCTAGAGTGCTAACTACTCTAAGATAGGTGAATGTTTTAAATTGGATGCAGTAAGCATCAATCTCTTTGATCCTAGCCACTACTTCTATTGACATCCTTTTTGCATAATCACCTTCTATGAATGTGATGATTATGAAGATGAATCCATCATTCACCACCCTGTATTCCACACTATGCTCTAAGAGTTTATTCTTCACCAATTATGGAAATACCACTTGGGGCCAAGCATTAACATCTTGCATGCTCCCTTTCATGTAGAGGCCTAAGTAGTCTGTGGTTTTTTTCACCACTAAATAGACCATATATGATGTCATATAAAATTGTGGATTGACTTTTACAGCTACAAGTTTCTCATGAAAATTATCAATAACGATAGTAGAGCAATCAATTGACATCTTTTTCATCCTGATGGTTTCTATAAATTGGACCATCCAAGTTTGAAGGTGTCTTGTTGTAGGAAGTATCATGACTCTGCTCAAAAGAATAATTACATATCCAATATCATTCTTCATATAACCCCTTGTCATGTCCACTTTGGTGACTCTGCAACTCACTAGTGTTCGATCAATCGAGAAAGACTATTGAATTATTTCTTTGGCCTCTTTTTCATTCTCTTGATACCATATATCTTATCTATCATATCTTATCTTCAAATATTGATCAGCCCTAGGAAGATGGAATACCTTATCAATGTTTCTGGGTTGGAGGTCTAGGACTATCTCTCCTATAACACTCTTAATGACCTTATCTTTGGTCACATAGTTTTCTACTAGAGTCATTATGAGTTTTGAGGCCTAGATAGACATTGGATATGATGATGTGTTAGAAAGGCCTAATTAGATAAGTGTTAACACCATTGCAGATCATTCTTTAAGTTTGTTACAAATTATAAGGAATGCATTCCAGTCTATATACCCAAGTTCTATGTCTTTGATCTCAACACACTCATCTTGAAACTAAAATTTCCTTGGTGGCCCTTGGTACTTGAATACTACTAGTTTTGGAGCTATCTTTTCTACCATTGAAGAGGATGATGATGCCATCTTATCTGCACAAGGAAGGAAAACATTAGTTTAAAAAACTAAAATTTTACCAAAACCAAACCCTAACTTACTCCAACATTGGTCAAAATCAGTCAGAATACAACCAAAAATAATTAAACACTCCCCCCCCCCCCCCCTCCCCCCCACCCAAATCCCCTATTATGTACTTCACTGCACCTAGTACACCCTTACAAGTGCACCAATTTAACCCCTAATTGGCCTTTTGTGCACACGTGTGCACATGGCAACTGGGGGGAAAGACTTAACTTATCCTTTTAAAATCATGAATGTGTAGACATGTGCACCTTATGGACATGCATATATATGTACCTTCATGGCGTCTTTTGAATGTGTGTGCATTATTTTTGTTTTAATTGTTTAAGTGTAAGGAAATCTGTGCATATGTGCACCTTGTGGAGGTGCACATGTGCACACCTTCATGGTGTATGCAGTGTTATATTTTTAAGGTCTTAGGCCTTATCTTTTTATTTTGTGAGTAGAGGTGCACACACTCACACCTCATAGAGGTGCACATGTGTGCACCTTCTTAGTAATACCTAACATTGTTTTTGTATTGATTCAGATTGGGGAGTGGAGGAGCGCACATTGAAAGGTGTGGAGGTGTAGACAATAGGATTAGCAGAGACAAATTGAGAGGGAGAAGGTGGTCTACAGTCTTATATAAACCTCAAGCCTAGTGAACATCTTCATGGGTGTGCACCTTTTCAGGTGCACATGTGTGCATGTGTGCATCTCTAGAAGGAGATGGAGTGTGTACATGTGTACTGTGTGCACATGCACAAGTATGTACTGTGCGCACATGCACAAGTGTGCATGTGTGAAAGTGCATTATTTTACACTTAAAGCACTTCTTTATTATAGAAAATGATTTTTCTCCAAAATGATGATTCTCCAAACTTCCCAATTAGATACTGGGGCTTGACCTAGACTCCTAGGGGAGTCCAAAAGTGACCCAAACTTCAGACTAAGAGTTTAGTAGACCAAAAAAATTACTAGAAGGTCCCCATTGCTAGGAGAAACCATTTCTAGGAGAAATGGGTTGTGCATTGTGAGACCGCAACACTACTAATAATCAAGTGCAAAGATAAGGAGCATCTGACCAATTGCCATAGAGATCCATATTTTCAAGACAAATGAAAAGTTTTTAGTTTTCTTCTCAAGTGAAAAGATGCCATTCATGATAAAATTGATAAATTCATTAAAATCAAAACTTAGATTCATGTCATATTGACACTTTGCATGTTGAAACATAACAATGTGTTAAGCTAATACAAATGAACTTGTATCACACCTTTAAAGATAAAATTTACATATCCAGTTGACTTTTAACCCACACACATTTTCATTAACAACAATAATTGCAAGTTTTCATATTTCTAAAACTATAATGATGCCAACAAATATGGAGATTTCTAGTTCCAAATTTTGACCAACCTAGTTCCAAATTTTGACCAACCTATGTCAAAATTTTGACTAATATTGGTCGAAAAAATAGGTCAAATGTACTAGTCTATGCATCAAAAAGCTCATCTTATGAAACTTAGTATTCCTAATAATTCAATCCCTTATCATTATATTTTTTTTTGCATTTTTATTTTATAGAGAACCAAAGTTATTGTAAAAAGTTGTAGACAAATCCAAAACTATTCAAAAAATGAACAATCATATTGCATCTCAACTTTTGATCAAACAGGGTAGAATCTCAATAAAAAAATTATGGGTTATGTCTACAAGGGGGTTAATCATCCTTATCTATGAGTAGAATCCTCAAAATGTCAATGCAAGAAAAGATATCAAGGGTTTTTTAAGGTATTATAATTTTTAATCAAACACAACAAAGATGCAAAATAAAGTTTTGAACATGAAGTGACAACAACAAAGTTGATGCCATTAAAATAATGAATAAAATTCTTATAGGGAGCCATCATCAAGAATAAATCATATCTAAGAAGAAATGTAAGCTTTCCATGAGATACTAGTGGTGAACCATGTATTTTGGACTTGTATGAGAAAATTATAATATAAAATCTAGAAAAAAAACCTTTTGTTGATTAACACAAGAAAGATAGCACTAGAATTTCAAGTGCTCATTCACTGATATAAGTTGGGGAAGTTTTTATTATTTTATGGGAAAAAATGCACAGATTCATTATGAAAAGATTAATAATAACAAGAAAACATTGCATCAATGTGTTTAGAAAGGTAGTATGCAACCAATGTAAAAGTGTGAGTTCTTGCTCGAAGAAGAAGTCAAACCCTACCACCGCCTCATAAACCAAAGCAATTTCCAAAAAAGAGTAATGTATAAAATGATCAACATTAGGGCTTTTCCCCTAATTTATCATCAAAGCCTTAAAATGTATCAAATCCAAAACAATAATATTTTGGTTCGAGAATTGTGGGTTTAGAAATACATTATTTAGAAATAAGTAATAATTCATATATGCTTTGAATTTTATGAGAATATCTTTATAACATATATAAATTATTATTTACTCATTTATCACTATGCATAACAATTATTGGTAATAGTAATATTCATCTAATAGTTTAATGAATTATTTAATGAATATTAAAATTCATTTAAAAGTGATAAATAAAATTAAATAATTTTGCATTAATATTGTAATATTAATATGTTAAGCATTGAAATCATAAAATGTTTAATTTTATTAATAATTTAAAAATACAATATTATCTAAATTAACTTGCATAAATTATTGTGAAATTAATAAATATCAAGTGTTAAATTTATTTTTAAAAATGCTTGATAATCATTAATTATTTTAAATGCAAGATGAGAAAATAGGAGTTAAACTTGTAGATATTTTTTAAGACTTGGAGAGACATCCAGTTTGACATATAGTCTTATTTTCAGCCAAGGAAGACTTTCCTAGTCAACTGTACATTACAAAGAGTTGATTTTTAGTCAGGGATAGTTTGATTTTCTCATGCACTTATTGAGAAGTTATGTGATATTTTTAACCCATTATGGTGTAGTTAGGACCTGTTTTACATTTAGATCACTTGGTGACCCTATTTGAGCATATTTTTTACATATTTTTTTAGCACTTTGACATGTCATATTTTTGGCTTATTCTTGATATTTGACCTAGGGTTTTGCATAGATTTTTGAGCAAATGGAGGCAAATTTCAGTGAGATTTTAGTTGGACTTGGGTTTGAGAGAATATTTGATGAGTTTCTTCATAGATTGGAGTAGTTTTGAGACATATTTTGTATGCATATTTTTCATATTTGGGTTAGGGTTTTTGAGCTTTATTTATTTTACATTCACCTCATTTTGAGGTCTCTTCTTTTTCACTTAGATTTTTTGCACATTGCAAATTTTTGAGTTGATTGTAGGAGAACTTTGTAGATTCAACAGTTCCTTCTCATTGATTCTTGTTTGTAATATTATGGGTTCTTTTCTTTTATGTTGTGTTTATCCTTCATTCAAGATATATTCCTTATTGCATGTTAGAATCTTGATACTTGTAATTGCAATTCTTTGTTTGTGTCCTTGTTCCTTTTTGCAAAAAATTGGTAAAGCTTGGGTTTTCCTTTCAAAGAAAAAGATCCTGGGTCCTTGCATAGAAACACTTTTGTAATTGCATGCTTGTCTAGGTATTGTGAACCATTTGTATTGTGGGTAATTTGTGTTGATTTAATTGAAGTTACATATAAATCATTGGTGTGTCACCTAATTTAGGTTTTGGGTTTAGTATTAATTACTCTTATCCAATTCTCATCCCTTTTCTTGCATACAATTAAGTTTATAGTTGATCACTATTTAGGAAATAGATGGATCCAAAGATTGATCTCTCATTTTAGGATAACCCCCCACATGAGAGAGTTTCCATATTTCAAAAGGATAGCTAGATTCCATATCTTGCTATAGGTACAATCTTGATTGACAACATTTCCATTAGGTGATTTTATTTAGGATTTGAAGAAAACCTTACAACTATGCCAACTATCATTGCAATATTAGGTCTCGTGTGTACTACTTGCTGAAGTTTACCAATCATTGATGTGTAGGTAGTTTAATTTACCTTTTTTAAATCATCATTCTTTGAAAGTTTATGTCTAGTAAACATAGGTGTTTCGGCCAGTTTGGAATCTTCGATTCTAAATACGTTCAATATTTCCTTGATGTACTCTTTGAGTGATGTATGTGTCATTCTTCATTTGATGAACTTGTAGGAAAACAAAGAATTTTATCTCTCCAAACATAGACATTTAAATTCTTTCCTCATTTCTTCAGCAAATGATTTGCATAACCTCTCATGTCCTCATAATATCATATCATCCACAAATATTTCTACTAGCAATATCTTGCCCAATGGTCCTTCCTTTATATATAAATTACTATTATCATTTGTTTTTAAAAACCAATTCTTGCTAGATATCCATGCAGCCTTTCATACCATGCTATAGGAGCTTGCTTCAATCTATATAGAGCTTTATGAAGTTTACATACCATGTCTCTTTTGTTTGGATCAATGAAACCTTCAAGTTGTTCAATGTAGACTTCTTCCAGGATTATATTTAGGAAGGATGATTTTGCATCCATCTGATATACTTTGAATCCCTTTTGTGCATCATATGCTAGTAGTATTATGATTCCTTCAAGTCTTGCAATAGAGGTAAATGTCTCTCCATAGTCAATACCTTCTGCTTGTGCATAACCTTTGTATACTAGCCTTGCCTTGTTCCTTATTGCTTCTCCTTTCTCATTTAACTTATTTCTAAATATCCATTTTGTGCCAATCATAGTCTTATCCTTAGTTCTAGGTACAAGAGACTAGGTATTATTCTTTGGGTCAGTACAAGAATTTGGTTATCACTTTTGGCCAAAAAGTGGAAGTGTTTTTCCTGTTTTTGAAATTTTTTGTCAATTGATGTCAAAATTTGAGTCATTTAGAGATTGAATAGGAAAAGACTTCAAAAATAAAAATTTTAGTATTCGAAATATAGATTTTGAATGTGTAATTTATTTGTGTACCCATATGATAGATTTTTTTTGGTATGGATCTTTAAAAACCACTTTTTCAAAATGCCTATTTTAGGACCATTCCATGCTCATGTACAGACACCATAATTTGACACAAATAAATAAATTTTCACAAATCCTTTTAAAGGAAGTTACCTAATACACCCAAGATTGATGACAATATTTTTCCTTAATTTTTTATTGAATAACTTTTATTATTAATAATTATTAATTGGCTATAAAGGTAAATTTTAAAACCTCTTGTGTATGGACCACATAATTTGATCAAAATCTCACTTTTTTCAAAAAAAAAAATTAACCTCAAAAAATTGTATGTAGATGGATGACATATAAATTAATTTAAGAAAAATTCTAAAATAAAAACGTTATTAAATTTTTAGTGAATGTCACTTTTTAACATTTAAGAGATAGTTTTGATTAATAAATAATGGAAAAACAGAAAATAAAATAATAACACTATAAAATTTACATTTTTGGAATCAGAATAGTAAGAGCTATAATGGGTTTTTGTTTCATCAAAAAATTCTATGGGGATGACTATAAAAAATTACGACAATACTAGAAATTGTCGATTAAATGCCTTAGAAAAAAATGGATCATAAAGGCATGGCTTGGTGGGACCAAGCCTATGCCATGCCTTTCCCCAAGGCAAAACCCCATGTAAATTTTATGTGCCATACCAAATTCCCGCTCATGTCTCAAGAATCGGGCACCCGATTTGTAATTCAAAAATTGAGTCCCTGATTGCTTTCAACTATTGTACCCAATTATTTAAAAATTGGGTAACCGATTCTTTTTAAAATCAGGCACCCGATTTGTAGGCGGGTACCCAATTTTTTGATTCTTTTTAAAATCGGGTACCCGATTTGTAAGCGGGTACTCAATTTTTAAAAAATTGGGTACCCATTTCTATTTTACTCGTTGGGCCCCAAAAGCTGCCCCATAGACTGACTTTCAATGATTGAAATGATTGAATAATATTTTCAGTTTGTAATAGAAAATTCTATCATAGTTATTTTGTTTTCTTGTCTTCTTATACAATTTGCAAGCTACTGATTCATATTCAAAATTTGTGCAAACATGGGATCAAAACAACGAAGAAAGAAGAAAGAAAAAGTTCTGACAGATGAGGAGATTGTAGCAAATAAACAGAATGAAGCATGACATCAACGAGAGAGAAGACAAGGAATTAGAGACTTGAACAATGTTTCAAGGAGAGAGACATTGAGCATACTACGATGGATGAAGAGGTCAAAGAAAAGAACCCAATACAAGAAAATTCAGGTGCACATTCTAATCATGCATTCAATATAGGTGTGTCACCAAACCCTCAAATTTTCTCTCATGATGAAATTGGTAATTTTTTAGAAACAGGTTATGATTTAAATGATTTAGATTTTCTTCATGAGAAGGATTTGTTAAACGATCATGCACAAAAAACTCCAATTGAAATGCATGCCCCAGAAGAAATACCAAGAAAAATTGAAAATGAGATTCAAATCCCAAATAACAATGAAAATGAAATGTCAAATGAAAATAAAAATTGCATGAATGTAGGCATAGACACACCAACTACTAAACAAACATGTCAAAATGATAGTAAAGTGTCTGAACATAATTTTCATATTCCTAATGATGTGTTAGATAATCTTGAGGGATTGATTTCATGGAGACAAATTAGGACACATGCTAATAGATTGTATAGACATTTTTTTATAATAAGAAATTTGGGTTTCAATGTTAGTTAATGTTGCAACTAATTAAAATGTCTAAAATGTGAAAAGTAATGAGAAGGTTGGGGAATGTATGCAAAACCCAAGAATAAAAATGAGTGTTTAAAACAAGTTGTATACACTGTTGTTAGTGTCTTTGATGTTATTGGAAAGAGAAGTTGGTCTAAAGATAAGAATGTAGCATGACGAGCAATAACAACAACTTTAGTTAACAAATCAACATCTAAAAAAAGATTGATACTATACTTTTAGTTGTCGACTTTGCAGAGAACTACACACTTGCATCACAAGAAGAGGTACAACCACAATATTACAATTTAGTGCAAGTAACAATTTATGTTCATATAGTTTATAAGAATGCACCTGATAGTATAGAGGAGGATCAAAAAATATTGAGAGTACCATTTTTATATGAGTGATAATAAACTCCATTCATCTGAGTTTTTCCAATATTGTTTCAAGGTCCTTTATGATAATTTCAAAGAGAGACAAATTCAAATGACACAAGATTTGATATGGTTAGATAATTGTACAAGACAATTTAAGAATGCTATACAATGTTCTTTTGGTTGAGTAGGACACATAGGCAAACTAACATCCAACATGTGTAGAGTTTTTTTGAGGCTGGACATGGTAAAGGAGAACATGATGGTGTTGGTGCATGTGTGAAGAGAGCCCTTAGTAGAGAGCAATTAAAATTTGAGGAAAAAGCTAAATTCAAAAATGCACATGAGATTGTTGAATGGTGTAACAAATATGGATACACGGGATCAAGTTAGAACTCTAGAATCAAATGTTTCTTCTACCTAGTTGAAGAAAAAAAATCCTTTCAAGATATGATTGTGATACAATTAGTGGGTTAGCTAAATGGCATTCATTTAGGATTTCAGATTCTAACACTTGGACTATATGGACTAGGGAGCTTGCTTGTTTTTGTCAAATTTTTCTTGCAGGTGAATGGGAAGAATGTGAGAATATAGAATGGGTTGAAGATTGGAAACAAAGATCATTAGCACCTACTGACATGGATTTTGAAAATGATATAGTAAATGAAGGCCAGAATGTTACTTTTGCATTAGAAGACTATGATCGTATTTCAGACCTCATAGAACCTGGTATGCACAGTTTAATTAGATTTTGTTGTGATCTCATGCTTCAATTTATATAATTTGCATATGTACTCATGTGATTAAAGTGTTTCTATACTTTATCTTATCTTGTAGGACATGTTTATATTGTTATTGTGCCTAGTAATAATGATGAACAGATTAAGTATTGGCTTGCTAGATGTGTGGAACCTAAGAAAAAATTGATATGTCATCAAGTAGACAATGGTGGTTTTAAGTATCCAGTTGGCTTTGTCGTTGTAGCTGGCACCTGACTATGTAGATACCTAACAAGAAGAAATTATTTACTAGCATTTGAAGACTACCAAACTGAAAAGAAGATTTTACACTATTATCATTTGTTTGTGGCAATGAATATCAAATTAGAAAGATACAAAGGGAGACCCACCAATAAGGTATTATGGACAATTTCAATGGATGAGCATGAGACAATCATAGATGCATTGTAAAAGAGAGGGGATATAGATGGTAAAGTGGATCGAGCATCAACATCTTGTGCAATTCCACATAGTGAGTACATAAAAATTACACATATATTTACATAGTTCAGCTACCTCATATTAATTTATGTGTTTATTAACATGTGTTTTTGTTTTACAATTTTATTTTACAGGACCTCATTTGAAGAGATGTGTTGAACCAATTTTATATTTTGAGTTTGTGCTTCTATATATTTATCATTGACATTGTCTTAAAAATATTGTGAAATATGTTGTACAAAAAAATTTAAAAACATGAGTTTACTTCTATTTGAAAGTTAAAGTTGTGCACTTGATATTATAAATTAATTGTCAATTTAAGTAATGGCCTCCTATTTTTTTCTATTACTTTTACATTCAAGCATGTTTAAATTAATGTTTGTTTGAAGTTTCAAATTACTATTGATTGTAATCAATAACCCTTCACTTGTACATGATAATTTAAAGATCATTACTCATTGTATTGATTATATGCTATTGTTATGTTGATAATTGACATGTATGTTTTACCATGTTAACCATGTTAAGTGAGAGGGAGGGAAGGTGGAAGAGAGGGAGGGATATGGGGAGGGTTATAAGTGATTGTAATTTATTAGAAAAGGGTCCCATTATGACACCTTAGGACAAATTAGCACCTCTTAGGACCCTTTACAACACATTAGTTATAATTGTAGTCCTACAAGTAATCTTTTCTAATGTTTCCTAGTCCATTCTAATATTTCCAAGAGGTTTTGATGGGTCATAAGTGGTCATAAGAAACCTTAGGACCCATTATGACTCCTTGGAACCCATTCATACCATTAACACACTTTATGAACCCTTAGAACACATTAATCATCGTAGGATACACTTTAGGGTTGTAATGTGTCCTATTCAATCCTATTTTTTCCTAAGGAGTTTTAGTGGGTCCTAAGTGGTTCTAAGAATCCTTGAGACCAATTACAACCTCCTAAGAACCATCATGACTCATTATGAGCCTTTATAGTCATATTAGTAATATGTTCTAAAGGGACATTAGGGATTTTTAGGACCCATTAGTACACATTAGGTTTCATTAGGACACATTAGGATATACTCGCACACATTAGGACCCATTAGACCCCATTAAAACCTCTTATAATGCATTAACCATTGCAAGACATGGTAATGTTTCCTAAGTGGTCCTAATATCTGACAACAGATCATGATTAGTCCTATGTGGTTTGAAAGCCCATTAATATTGTTTAAGGTGCACATTATGACCATTTAAAACATATTAAAATCCATTAATGCCTCTTAGATAATCTTAAGGGACATTTAAGACACACTAATGGGTTATAATATGCCCTAATGGGTCCTAATGTGTCTTAAGGGGTTCTAATGTGTTTTAAGTGATCCCATGACCTTTTAGGACCCATTAGGACTCATAAGAACCAATTATAACCCCTCTAAATACATTCACCATCATATGATACACTACTATGTCCAAAGGCATTATAATAGTTCCTAAGTGGTTGTAATTAGTCCTAATGTTTCATCTTGGATTTTAAATTGTGATATTTATCCAATAATCTTTTTGATATCAGTACTAATGCTCTATAAATAGTTAAAATTATGTCAATTAGGATTAGTACTTTAGGTCCTAATTTTAAATTAATTTTAGGTACGTTATCCATACATGTGTGTCGTAAGGGGACATAGGAGTCCTAATAGGTCATAATATTTTTTATAGGTTCTAGTAAGTCTTAATATGTATTATAAGAGCCCCTTATAATAAGTATTACATTACCAAACAACACATAAGAGCCCCTTATGATACATTTCTAGGTACTTAGATCCACATTTGTATTAAGGGGACCTAGAGAGTCTTACTCGGTCCTAATATGTGCTATAGGTTCTAATAGGTCTTAACATGTCTTAGTACATAATAATTAGTCTTATGTTAACATAAAACACATAAGGACTCCTTATGATACATTTTTAGGTACTCTAATTCATATGTCTGTTAATAGGACTTAGGGAGTCCTACTAGGTCCTAATGTCCAAAGGCATTATAATAGTTCCTAAGTGGTCTTAATATATCATGAAGGGTAATAATGGGTTCTTAGTGGTCCTAGGACATTTTAGGGCCTATTAGGACCCCTTAGAACACATTAACTATGATAGGACACACAAATGGGATGTTAATGATTGTAATGTATGATAAGGGCTCACAATGTGTGAAAGGAATGGTATCATCCATCATTTCATAAAAAAAATCTTCAATCTTTACCTAAATTTTATAAATTTAAATTTTTAGGATGAAAAATATTTATTTAATAGTAGGTCAATTTTATTTGTATGAATCTCAATGCATAAATTTGATGTGATATTTATCCAATAATATTTTTTATATCAGTACTAATGCTCTATAGATAGTTAAAATTATTGTTCATCTAGCATATACACTTACAAAATTTGTCATATGTTCATGAATAAAATATGTTGCAATAAAGAAAATGGTTTGAATACTTAAAACATGATGAAACATAATAATATATACTACATACACAAGCATGATAAGAAGTCGTAAAAAAATAGTACATGGTCTAAAATACATCATAACATGATCTATGAAGTTGAAAAATACATATATAATATAGTTTTAACTATCCTAACACAGTGTATGAAAATATAGAATATGTGTCATAAAAACACAATCTACAGGTGCCAACAAGACCTAATATATTTGATTAAATGTCCTCTTCACTCCACGTGAAGAGGACTCAGATGGATCATCCTATGTAGTACGAGTTGTCTCATCATGTGGGACATCTTGTGAGGTAGATGAATCACCTTGTGAGGTAGATGGATCACCTTGTGTTACATGAGGCATGTCTCATCATGTACATGCTTAATTGAAATGGGTTTCAAAATCTAGCTTGAAAATAAATTAAATATTCACTACATAATAAAATAAATACCACATGAGATGGGTGTCCCTTAGTAATGGGAGGAGGTGCACTGTGAAAAATACCAAATGTAGCAGTTGTGAGGTCCTATAATTTACAATACATACATTTTTAAAATTTGATTTTAGAGCATAATGAACTGTACATTATGTACATAAACCACAATACTGATGTCAAAGGATGATGTAGGTACCTCCATTTGGCTAAGTCTTGTACTCTCAACAACACTCATGGTGACATAGTCCTAAAATTATGGATACATAAATGTTGAGTCAAAATTATATATACATGAATAATTACAAAGTACACAAACTAAAAAGTACATAATTTGTACACTACATTTTTTATACACTATAATTTAACATGTATATATATCATACCTGAGTACTAGCCAATGTCATAGAAGTGTCTACAGGTATGCTAGCACAATAATCATAAGATGGAGTCAAAAATAAACTATATCGAGGCCTGTATGGATGAGTATGATCCATCTCCTGTTTGTCAAATCAAAACACATAAAATATATACACGTGAGTCAAAATTGTTCAGATTGTAAGTTAATAACAATGTACATACATAAAAATAGTACAAATTATTTTTCTTCAGTCAAAAGTTCATACCATATGTATTTGAGGTTGTGCCTCAGTGGTAACTAGAGTAGGACCTATACTGACATTAAACTATGTAGCTATGGACAATCCCTACAAAATTAGATTAAAAATACATATGAGCACATGTTATTAAATTCAAGTTCAAATGTACATTTTTATAGTTTAATTCAAAGTGCATACCGTATGAGGGATGCCAATGTGTGTAGGTCTTGAAAAAATACTATATTGCCTCCTAGGAGGAACAGTATCATCCATCCTCTATTATTTCAAAAGTACAAATTAATATGGTTAATACAATTACACATGTATGTAGAAAGTAAATAATTATGTGTACTTTATATTTAAATTAAAATTAAAATTTTACCTACTGCTCTTGGCTGTGTCCAGGCTCTCCCTACTACATAACATCAACAAATGATGACACATCAATCTTGTCACTACCATCACCATGGGTAGTCTATACGTCATCATCAAAATCAGCACCCTCATCATAATGGGCATCATGTGCTACATCATCATCACTCTGGGGGCCTGTGCATATGCCTCCACAATTGGTACAAATATGTCCAAGTGGATGAACATGTCTAGCCTATATTCACTATTGTAATAAATTGCCCGAAAGGGCACTCAAGGAGGTAAGAGTAGATGAAATTTCTCAATGATGGTGTGGAGTTGGTATAAAAGGCATAGGAAGAGGTACAAGGGGCTGAGCTTACCTATAGTTTCTCATTCTATCACTCAACTTTACCCCAGGCCTATCCTAAGGCATCCCTCCACCAACCCCCTGAAATGCTTTCATATCAAAATAATTGGGTTTCAAACCCAATTCAAACTCAACCCATAGCTTCCTAAGGAAGTACATGGGCACCTCATGATTAGCATGTGGTGGATGGTCAAATATCATCCACCACTACTCACAAAAATGTGTTGCTATATGCGAATGTGTGTACCACCTAAGAGAAATGTGAGGCTTCTTCTCATTAATCTCATCACCCATCTTAGGGTTTCAAAAATAGCTTTTAAAATTTCCTTTACCTATATTGAGATTATGAACCTCTCTATATGAGAAGCTGTTAGAATAGAAGGCATGCATGTTTTGCCTCCATAATCTAAATGAATCAATATCAAAATCTAAATGTTGTATAGAATGAATGATGCCTTGCATTCTATCTGCAAGGCATAGTAGGTGAGGAGGGGGGTGAGTCTTGCATCAGATAGCCTCAATATCACACATGAGGTTGTTAAGATTATGCCTCATGCTCTCATAGAGATCATCTATGGTGGGTGGTGGAGGTGGGGGTGGAGGTGGAGGTGGAGGTGGAGATGGAGGGGGCAAAGGTGGGGGTGGGGGAGGGGAAGGGGGTGGCAGCAGGTCCATCAAATATAATTTGCATATATGTTTAAACAACATAAAAAATGACAAAATTACTATTTAATAAAATTTAAATATACAATATCAATTATATAAATGCGCAGATATTTAAAATCATATCAATTAAATAAATAAAGTTAAACACTTAAGTCTAATTGAACATTAAATACCAAATTTAAGTCTAATCATAAAATAATACTCCATAAAAACTATATAGATTACTTCAAGGTTTCTTTTCTAAAAATAGGAGCCACCTAGCTAATTGCTCTCATGTACACTTATTTTGTGACACTAGGGGATTGTATTCTCATTATGGATCATATGTTCATCTCAAGATCAAACAAAGTTAAGATCATGGCAAGTTTATGGTTTACAATTTTGTTATGTTTACAATTTTCATGATGGCTAAGCTTAAGATTATTATAATGATTATGACTTTAATGTTAGGGAACTTACCTAAGATTATGGTTTTAGTTAGAATTATATTTGGGTTTCAGATATTTATTATGGTGCTATTGTTTAAAGGATATATAATAGATGGCATTAGGATGAGAGTTAAGGTTACAATTAGAATGAAAACTTAGAGATAGAATTATGATTTGATTATTATTTATGATTATAGTTCATCCTAAATATTATCCGCTTTAATGCAAGCTATAAGTCTAGATCATCCTAATTCTAATACATGAACCCTATCCCTAACCATAATAATCCTAATTCTAATCATATTACTTAAAATTATATTTAATATCTTCTTTAGTAATTTAAATCCTATCTTATCATTTGACAATTGTTATGAATTGCTAATAGAACTTTTCTTCCCTCTAAATCTCTATGTTGGAATGTGTTATATTAATTGCATTTTCTAATTATGACCAAAGTCTTTTTACTATTAGAAAAATTTGTATTATATTACTTGATCACATCTTTTATAATTACTTTTGGATGCTTACTTGTCTTCCACCTATGAACTACTCTTGGCTCATCCAAACATTAGCCTTAGTAGTTTCAAAATTAATAAATTATGTTTTTGTAATTCTGATTTGTAGGTGAAAGCAACTTCATAAATTATCATTTTTCTTAAGGTGTTTTAATGAGTTGCTAGATATAAACCTTAATTATAAACCTTAATCATAAATCTTAATTATAAACCTTGATTATAAACCTTAATCATAAATCTAAATATATACTTATAAAATCTAAATTATAATACTTAGATCCTATTTGTATTCTAGAATTGAATACAAATCCTAATACTAGATCCTAATCTTAAATGTTAAATGTTAAACCCTAACCTTATACATGTAAATCATAGTTAAGATCAAGATTAGGGTTTAACATTTAAGCTTAATATTTTTATTTTGAATTACGAGAAGGGCTTAGAATTTATGATTATTTTTAGGATAAAAGTTTAGCATTTAGGATAACTTAGTTAGTCTAAGGGTTAAGAATTTATGATATAAAGGTTTAGGATAAGGGTTAGACTTGACATAATTAGAATTTAAAACTTAATGTCAAGGTTTAATATTTTGTAAATTAGGTGCATGTAATCATAAAATGGATGTAATCATGAACTCAAGTCACACTAAATAAACCCTACATGATGCTAGAAAGCTATAAAGTGTAATAAGATTATGATCTTGTAATACATGGATTAGCTCTCAAATGCCCATAATTCACTCAGAAGCACTTGCAAATCACCTAGAATGATTTGCATAAACTTATTACAAAAATGTAGATATCTCAAAAGCTTGAGCTGATGGCACATTTATAGAAATCTCTGGGAGTTCAATGGTTTGGATTCATTCTCCATGAGTGGTGGAGGTTGAATCTTTGATTGATCGATACATGATTAAGCTTTATTGGTGGGAATTAATTTCATTTTCCATTAGTGATGATATGGATAATTGATCATTTTAATTAATTCATTTAATTAATAGTTCTAGCCTAGGATTTAAAAACTTGATTTGATTAATTATGTTAGGATTAATTAATTAATCAATGCCCCTTTTTTGAAATTGATTTTTTATATCAAATTATTGATGTTTTATCATGGGCCTCTGGAGCAAGAAGCCAAAGGAGAGCCCACATAAGAAGATGTCATTAAGGGACTCCAGAGAATATTGAGAGTAGCATAGTACCAGGTGATAGTCTGGACATAGGTGGTCATCTGAGCTAGCATGGTAATTGATCATGAAAGGCAGATTGTAGAGGATTACATAGGGTGAGGCCACTTATCATAACTCTAGAGAGGCTTACTATTATGATGAATACTCAACAACTATTCTAGCATAAAGACAAGTTATTCACTTCTCTATATATTCTTAGGCATCCAAGGATGTATAGTCCCTCTTACTTGCACTGATGTTCCACCTCCACCTCTTGATGGTGAGGGAGGGTTATTTGATTAGATGCCTAATTCCTTCTTCTGTTCTAATTTTTTATGATGTATCATTGTCTTTCTATCATTTTGAGACCTTGATATTGATAATGCTCTAATATCACTCATTTTTTGATATTTTGATTATATCACCCCCATGCATTGATAGTATATGCAATGATTACAAATATTATTCGATCTCATTACATGTGTCATGATCAATTTTTCCAGTTTATACATGAGATGCTCCTAGATATGGTGTTTTTCTTTTCTTATAATATCATGTTTTATATAAATTTACCTAAGTACCCTTCTTGATTATGTATGATGGATGTGGTAAATGACATGTCTTTATATGATTCTTTTGATATGATATGCATGGATAATATAATGAAATTTTTGAATCCTTCCTATGTAATAAATGATGTAATTAGATATGTAAATGTTTTTAGATTCATATGACATTTAGATGTAGATATGATGCTCCTCTAGGATAATAGTTTATCATTTAAGGTTATGATAATGGTTTGACATTTATAATTAGTACTTGGTTCTTAGGATAGTTATTCAATTATTTATATATTAGGGTGTAGGTTTTAGCAAATTAAGATTATGGTTAGGATGACAGTAAGGGTTATGATTAGAGTTTTGGTTAAAATTGGGATTATAGTTAACCCTAGATGACCCCCAACCAAGGGATCCAAAGAACTAATATAAAGTTTTACTAAGCAAGCAATAACATGTACAATAATTTACATAAAAATCATAAGAGATTACATTCCCTAACGAGCACATTTACATTTCATTTTTAAATAATTATAAGTACTAGAAGTAAAATAAATAACACATCCACATGAAAGAATAACTACTTGAGTTCAATCCATTTAAATAATATACATTTGTTCTGAATGCCACTTGAAAAATTAATTCAAAATGCACAATCATCCACTGTAGATGTCACAGGGTATGAAAGGCTGAAAGAATATACATTTATAAAATAGTTTACATCATCCATTTTTTATCCATGAAACAAAGCACAATACAATAAGTATAATCATTAAATACTAAGTTTTGTGTTTGGATCCCTTGGTGGGGTGTTACATAATTAAATACTTAGTTATATGTTTAGGGTTTTATTGTACAAAACTATATGGTTAGGTTGAGGTTATAGTTAGTTTAAATACTTTCTTTGTTATATGGTTTACAAACTAATCTAGATAATTAATCACTAGTTATCTGAAATCAATATTTATTTGTAATTACATGTTTAAACAATGAACTTACATCTAATCTAATCATTCAACATTGTAATAAATACATAAATTAAATACATTTCAAAACATCTAAAATAATAAATTTTAAACCAATGTCTACGAAACTATTATTTAAATTAACAAATAAGATAATGCTAATTAAAAATGTAAATTTACAATTTTACATATATTAAAACTAAAAAAATAAATAATAAATTAACATACATATAAAACATAAAATTGAAAATAATTAAGTAAAATAGTATAAAACAAATTAAAATACCTGGTATGTTAGAAAATAGTAGCAGAGGGCAATTGGTAGAGGTAAAAAATGGGCTCCTGTATCACTCTCAAATCGAGCTCCTATTTTCTAGATGGTGAAAATGACCCCCAAAATGCATTAAAATGGGTATTTGTAACTTTTAAAAATTGGGCACCTGATATTTTACAAATCAAGTACCTGATTTTTAAGAAATCGAGTACCCAATTTGTAAAGGTATCAGGCACCCAATTTTAAGAAAATCGGGTACCTGTTTCTAAGAAGTACAATTCTGTAGATTTGAGTTTTGTGGAATTGCAACCCAGCTTCTTGTAGGTACCCCTTTTCGATTTGCTCAATTTCTTCATTCATTGCCTCTATCCAACCTTTAATTTCTAAAGCATCTTTTATAAATCTAGGTTCAAATTCAAGCATGCACCTTTTAATTTTTTCCTTTTCGGTATGTCATTTATCTCTCCTCCAATTATTTTTTTAGTTGCATGATGTTTTGTGACATATTTTGTAAGTCTTGGTTCTTTCTTTCTTATTTATGAACTTGGTTTACTTGGTTCTCCAATATCTTCATGTTGACCTTATGGCTAGACTAGCTGTCAATTAGTACCAAAACACTTAGTCATTTGGCTGGTTACATTGTTGCCAAGCACCATAGAGTAAACCTTGCAAACAATATAAATTGAGCTAGTCATGGAATGTAAACCACATAGAGTAGAAAGTAGTGTTGATCAAGTTGCATTAGTAACCAAATTGTTTCAATATCAATCGAGCTCTTCATTATGAAAAATGCTTGTCAAGTCATTAGTATTAACCAAGTTCCATGCCAACTCTTAAGTGATCAATGTGGATTGAGCACTAGTGTCAACTGAGTGCCAAAGATTTTTGAGTTTACTATGTTGTCAAGTATTAGTATATCACTCGAGTGGTCTTCTGAACCCAAGTGTTAGCACTAAGATGACTAGGTGAATATTGTTTAATATGGTATTGTAGCCAACTTCAGAACGTAATTATTTAGTTTGGTATAAATGTGAGATATCTTGTCAAATCCAAAAGTGTGAGGAGAAATGTGGAAAACATAGTGAGAAGAAAAACTAGTGAATATGAAGATTGACTAAAGGCTACAAGCAGTATAGGAGGAAAACTAGAGTCTCGTCCATCACATTTAGGTGATCATTCTACATTAAAGTAATCTCATTCAATAAACTAAGTTGGATAGAAAAGATCGATACTAGTTCATCTTAACAGGTGCATCAGTCAAATCCTCTAACAAGATGAACTTAACAGTCTTATGCAAAATCTCCTAATTGAGTACATACTTAATTGTATTATATAAATCCTTTCACAAGGTGGACCTAACACTCCTTATTTCTCCTAATAGGATAGCCACTAGAAGTGATCAATTATAAGTTTTAATAGGCCAAATTTATACTACACTACTAAAGCTTGTGGGTATCATCCCTACCCCAAATTTACTTTATGTTTGGAAGGTTTCTGGGTTACCAAATATTGTGTCAAGTGTTATGAATCTTTTATTGCTTTTAGTCTTTCATGCATGTAGTTAGATCAAATTAGTTTATAAAGGATTAAATGGTGAATTGAAGTTAAAAAAAATATTTCCTCTTGATTCAGCCCCCCCTCTCTCAGTCACCTAGCCTACTCTACATTTCCAACACTTCAATCTTTTCTCGGGATCCTTTGGCTAATTTGAAAGTAACTTGAGTTGTGTTGCCTATGACTCAAGTTGCACTGCCTATGACTTGGGTTATACTACCTATGGTTGCACTATCTATGACTACAATATGGTAGATGTATTTTATTATTTCTCAGCTAAACTGATTATGAGATGGGTAAAGTCTCAAGTTCCTCCACATAGTAAACAAACTTTCCTATAGTCTTCAAGTTCCTTGCTACTATCTTCTTCACTTCTTTCTGCAAACTCATCAATCTTTACATGTGCACTTTCTATAACTTTGTGAGTAGAAAGATTGAAACATTTGTATGCCTTACTTTTATTGGAGTAACCTATGGATATACCTTCATCACTTTTTGCATCAACTTTTTCTTTCCTTACATCTTTCAAGATATAGCATTTGCTTCCAAATACTTTGAGATAACAAACATTAGGCTTGTACCCATACCATAATTTATAATGTATTCTTTTGGTACCTTTCTTCAGTTGAACTTGATTTAGTGTATGAACTATTGTGCTAATTTCTTCTCTTTGGTATTTAGATGCAACATTTTTCTCAACCATTAGTGTTCATGCACACTCCATGATGGATCTATTCCTTCTTTCTTTTATACCATTTTTATCTAGTGTTCTAGGAGCTCATACATGTCTTTTGATTCCTCTTCCATTGTAGAATTCATAGAATTCATTTGTGATGAATTCACCTCCTCTATCTGATCTCAGGCATTTCAAATTTTTTCTTGTTTGTTTCTTAACTCTAGCCAAATACCATTTGAATTTTTGAAAAGTATTAGATTTTAATAACATTATAGTCATCAACAAATAGAATGAAATACATGTCTCTACAATAGCTTTCTATACCAGTTGGTCCACAAAGATCTATATGAACTAGTTCCAAAACTTCTTTAGAATTGAAAGACTTACATCTAAAACTTATTTTACTCATCTTTCCAATTTGACATTTTTTACACATGACCATCTCAGGTTTCTTTAGATTTAGTACGCCTCTTACTCTTTTGGTCTTTCTTATGGTAACCAAGTTATCAAAGTTCACATGACACATCCTTTTATATCATAGCCAACTTTCCTCTATTTGAGCCAATAAACATGTACTTTCAATGAAATCAAGGTTTTAAAAAATATCTTTTGTCTAATTGCCAAGTCCTACCATGTTTCCTTTACCATCTAATAGCTTAGCTTTTCTATTCATAAATTCTATCCTATATCCTATATTGTTCAGATGTTCCACATTGATTGTATTATGTCTTAATCCTTCAACCTAGTAGTATTTTTCACATTTCATTCCTTCAATTAATGTTATGAATCTTTTTCATTTTACATAACATGGTTCATTGTTTCCAAATTTAACACTTCTACCATCTTAATTTTCTAAATATAAAAAATTATTTTTTTCACCACTAATGTGATGAGAACAACCACTATCTATGATCCATGTATCATTTTTTCTAACATGAGAGATAAGTGCCATTTTTAAATTTTCCCCATTATAAAATTTATCCTGAACAACAATGTAGACTACTTTTTCTTCATTATCATCACTATCAGAATCTTTAGCAATGTAACAAGATTTATCACCTTTGTCTTTGTAGTCCTTATAGTTCTTGAAGTCTTTCCTACCTTTGAACTTGTTATTTATTCTTTCATCTTTATCTTCTTTGTTTGGACATCTTGTAGCAACATGTCTAACCTCTTCACATGAGAAATAAATCAAAAGAGTTTTGCCTCTGAACTTTCCTTTCCCATTTGATACTCTTTTTGCAAAAAGGGCTTCAATGAAATCAAGGTCTTCATTTGTTTCTTCTTCTTATTTTCCTTTTGAGTTTCCTCTTTTTCTACCAAGAGTTAGTTTGGCTTCAAATGCATATTTAAAGTTGTTGAGATTAGGAGCATAGTTAGCAAAGTTATCCAATTCAAAAGTAGTCAATATTCTCACAAGTGCATCCAAGGATATATCATTCTATGGATTGCATCCCATCTCTTGAATTGTTGAAACCCTAATTGTATAAATAGGAAAAAGAGTTCTTAGTACCTTGTTGACCACTATTTCATCAGTTATATCTCCTCCTATAGCTCTAATTGCACTCACTTTCTTTGATTCTTTCGCTGTATTGGACAACATTCTCACCTTCTTTCATTTTCATTTGATCAAACTTGCTTCTCAATATTTCTTCCTTGGCTCTTTGCACATTTTTATCACCTCCATAGACTTTTTGTAGCTTTTCCCACATTTCAAATGCAATAGGACAATATTCAACCTCATCAAATTCAGAATAGTAGAGAGAGGAAGCTATATTAATCATCATTATATTGTGATCTTTTGCTTCTTTCATCTATTCCATAGTCATAGGTTTAGGTGGTAACACATATTAATTTTCTAAGCAGAACATGCTAGTATCTTCAATGCTTGATAGGTGTAGCTTCATCAATTTCTACCATGCTAAAAAGTTTTCTCTGTTAAGCTTGGGAATCTCCCTTCTATATAACATCTTTTTCTTTAGCTTATAAGGTTTGTGAAACATTTCATGCAAGCACAAAATGCTCTAATACCAAATTTTGAAAATGAAGAGTAACTAAGAGGGGAAGGGTGAATAAGTTACTATAAAAATAATTCCCTATCCCTAGATCTCAAATAAAAATTTTCACTAATAATGCAATTCTTTGTCCAACTCGATTAAAACTAAGTTATTGTTGTAACTTGGTTAACAAAGGAGTATTATGAATATTAATCTATTTTAACCTTTAGTAACTTAGTTGCAAAAACATAAAGCATAAATAAAATAACATGAACACAAATGACATCAAGATTTAATGTGTAAACCCAATTTGGGAAAACACCATGCAACTAGATACAATATTTTGTCACTCTTCTTAAGTGATCCTTGTTAGAATCCAACTCTATTAAAGGTTACAATACATACAGTTAAGTATGACCTTGTTAGAGGATTTGGATCACCCTATTAGGATTGGCCTAGTTAGAGGTCTTCAAACACTTCAATCTTGAAATGGTGTGCCTTGCTAGAGGATTTACAATCTAACTATTAAGTTGAAACTCTATTAAGAGATTTCTTCAAGCCAACTTAACTCCCACTAAATCAATTAACTAATTAGTTAAATGAAAGTCTCAAGTTCTAGATAATAGTGAGCTCTATTTCTAGTCATATGATTATTCATTCCTTCAAGTGTTAATTACAATGGTTGAATCCCCCTTAATTTTTAGATTCTTGATTTATAATTTATTGCATAATTCTAGACCACTACTAAAGCCATGAATTCATAACAACTATTATTTTATACCCCTACTCGTTTCACTATCATTTCTACCTCAACTCCTGTGTCATTATGAATATTACACCAATAAAGGGTCCTATTAATGACAAAAACACATAACAGAAACAAAACAAAAATAATAACAATTTGCAAGAACAAAATACGGGCTTCTTATTATTGCCTCAAATGTAGAATTACAAAACTTTGAGATAAAATATGCAAACCCACATGGGTGCCTTCCTTGCAATAGTCTACCAGACAAAGATGCAAACTATATTCCCCATACTAAATTCCTTAGATCACATATCTACCAGTCTCTACTAAATTCATGGAAATATTTGTACTACTCAGTATAAGTATTATCTTCTCAACCTTTACTGGATAACTCAATTACAGTGATGACCTTGTAATCTTGCCTAATAAATGACTTGCAAATGATTAAGTGTTTGGTCACTAATCGACAACATAGGTTTTAGAGATCAATAATCTCCCCCTTTGACATTAATGGAAAAAATGCTTCATCATGAAACTATTTATTTCAAAATGTATTTTCCCTTTGAGGCCAAAATTTGATTCTATTACTAATATCTTCCTCAATTCATAACTCGCCCTATCTTATTACTTCTTCCTTCTTTTCAATTGTCCCCCTCATATTTGTGGTGTAGGAGCACCTACCCCTCCACTCTCTAGAGAATCCATCATATTCAACACTTCATGAGTTACAATCAAGGTAATTTATGCCTAAGAGACATTTTTAATAGGTAGAAGTAGTGTTTAATTAAAACAAGCCTACTTGTAAGGCCTAGTCCCCATTTGGTATTTTTTATAAATCATGGGTTTTACCTATGGTCAAAGGGTGCATCTAAGTCCTAGGATAGGTTAGGAATTTTTATAGGGTTTCTAATATGTTTTAGGCCCCTAGGGCACGAGGAAGTTCCTAATTGAGTTAGAATGCACAATTCACAAAAATTACCAAAAGTCGCATTTTGCAAGAAAAGTTGCTAGACAACTTTTGCGAAAAGTTGTCAACTTCTTCATAATTATTACCCAATGGTCACAATCTTTGAAAATAGGTTGAATTGGTTGTAGTAAGTCTTCAAATAGCCCTTTTAGGTGGGTGGAAAATAGAAGGTGCAATTTTGCAATTTGAATCAATAAAAGATCCCATTTTTTCCTTGTAAAATACTGTATTTCATTAGTGTATGAAATGGTATGGATTGGAATAGGGAAATGAATGTTTTATTTTGAATTTTTATTGTCTTATTATAAAAATACAAGTCTTTTTAGTCCCTAACATGATCTACATCAAAACTTATCTAATTTTTTCTCTCAAGTGCATCAAAACCCTCAAGTCATTGACAAGTTTCGGCAAAAATGCCCTAACTTGCATTTCCACCATGGGAACTTCATGCCCCTTGGGAAAATAAAACATAAGAGAATTTATTATAGAACCCCTAAATGATGGGATATGGGAGGTGTTGCCCCACTTTTCATCTCGTACCCATTTTGCAAAGTGGAAAAAGATCTTGTGTCTTAGTTCAGTTTGTTTAGGTCAAAGTCTAGTTCTTTCCTCTCAAGTGAAAAGTTTCTCCATCAGGTTTTCAGCTTTCCTCTTCCCCTGCATTACATAACTGGGTGGGTTTTCCTTGTGCCATGAGTTTGGTGGGTAATCTAAGACCTTATTTGATGGAGATTCTTGGGTCATATAATGATTTTCACAGAGTCATTTTCGAGGATGAACTTGCTCGTGGCTTATTATAGTTTGCACATAAAGAAAATAAAGTTTGTGGAAAACCCAGTATGGCCTTCTCCTCAACAGTTTTTTGACCCATGAAGGTGATTTTCTACGGACATAAATGAATGAGGTTTACAAGCTAAAGCAAGGAAGACATGAGTTGTTTTATGGACAGATCATCCCTACATTGCAGTATTCTACCTTGGGAGCCACTTAGAATTCATCATAATGATCATAATAGCATCTGGCGAAAAACTTTGAAGTAACTTCTCCACAGTGGGTTTTTTACCCAAGAAGTCAGTTTTCTAACAAAGGCATTTGTGAGAGAAAAAAGTAAGTGGGTTCCTTTTTCACTTTCATAGCCATTTTTAGATTTTTCAAAGCTTAGAGGCACATTAACTTAAAGGGTAAAGTGAAAATAAAGGCAAAGGCAGAAAAATAGAAGTTTCTTTCTCCTTAGTAGGTTTTCAACCCTAGAAAACGATTTTCTACATCCATTGAAAAATCACTTCTACAAGCATGTTGGGCTCATAGATTGATCAAAGGATACTAAAAATGATAATGGAAGCAAGTTCATCACATTTGGGAAGGTATCTTAAGCAAAATCTAGCTAAGAAGATTTTTCTTGACGGAGTACTCCATTCTTAATTTTCCAGAACTTGGTGAAAAATGGGAAAGTAAGTCTGTAATAAAAGAAAGTTACCGTTGGGCCAACGAAAACAATGAGAAGACATGGAAAAATTTATTAAAAACCCCTGCATTTACTAACCTAATGGATTTATCCTTTAATTCACTCATGTGACACGGATCTTGAAGATTAACAAGTGAATTATAATTTCTATATAGAGATGAACATAAAAGATTTTCATGTACCACTTTCTTTATTGAACTCTTATGCTATTGAATCAAATAGTGATTTCAAAGCTCTCACAGTTGTAAAGTTCTACTCTTTGCACTACTTTCTATTTTAAGATCTCAATTCACTTCTATCTCATATTAAATGGCAATAAGATTTGCTGGATTTGATGGACTGAAACAAAATTAAGTCAAATTTGCAAAATGTTACAAACACCTCACTTTATTTCTTCGACATGCAAGATTTCCAAAGAAGGCTGAGGACAAAGCCAATTCACCCAATAATAGCGAAACTCTGAGGAAGCAGGCTAGTGGAAGCAACTGGGTTTCTAGTGGTAGTTCAAGCTCCTGAGCTGATCATTGAATGTATTAACCATTAGAATCTAGACACTAAACAAATTTTGTTGCCGAATCATATAGTTTTAATCTCAATTGACTAGCAAACTATAGTAAATTGCCTCTGGATTCCAAACCCAGAAGAATTTTCCAAATTGACAATAGGAGGAGCCATGTCCAAGTTCTCCTTGAAGAAGATGGTGTGGCAAAAGGAAATTATGAGGTCCTAGTTCCAAAAGCCACGATGAGCTAAGAGTAAGGTTCCTAAGACTCTTATCAGCACTAATCTCAAGCCAAAGATCATAGCCATTCTAGTTCTTTTAGATTGATTGAAAGGTGAGGTAGAAGCACTAAATTTTTTTGAACAGTATTTATTTTTGGTGCAAATCATATGTTTAGATACACATTATGTTGATTGGGCATATGAGGTAAGTGAGCATCTGTCTAAAGCCCTTAGTGCCACAAAGTTCTACAATACTTTCTACATGTCTTCTTTCCTATTTTATATGTTAGCTTCTCTACAATTGTGGCCAGGCCTTCCCAAAATAGAGAATTTCCTTGATGATATGAAAAGTTATGAATTTTATCCATGCTTGTAGTTACAAAATAGCTATGCAGAGTATGTCAGAGTTAATGATTCATTTACAATGAGGATTTGTAGGGAACTCCAAGGATTCCTAGAGAGGAGGTTCAGTCCAGAAGTGATGGTAGCCATCAATCAGTTTGGTAGCTACTTTATTCAATTCTTTTCCTTCTCATATTTGCATCTTGCAGCTTTCAATGGATTTCCTTTAAAGTTTCCCAGATACCCAAGCGGCATGATTGTGTTATTAGAGATCGTGAGACAAGCTATCCAGGTGAATGAGTTGAGCACCAATTTAAGGAAGAAGGGATACGAGTTCCCCATGAAGGTTGGGGCTTATACTTGTGATTCTCATTCTGATGTCAAAAACATGCTCAAGGCATTTGAGAGTAAGTACAAAATGGAAGAATGTGAGGTTGTGAGACCCATGTTTGATCCAAATGGATATTCGAGGGAGGTGCTTCAAATTGGGAGTGTGATCAAGCATGTCGCCACTATAGAGGATTATTGGGTAGATTGCAAGGATGAGTTAGAGAGTTGAGATCGTGTTTTTGCCAAGCTCACAGTGGAACAAATAAAGACATATGGCATTGATTTTGATGTCAAAGGATTGGAGGATGATGGTCAAAATATGTATAGCAATACATATTTGACCAAATTAAGGGGGATTCTGATCAGTTTTGAGCCATATGTAGATGTGGAAGAGAATCTTGATATCATGATGGCTAGGATCATCAAAAGAATTGGTAAATGGGTCAAGTGGACAACCTAAAAGAGCTAGAGTAAGGGAGCAACCACTCAAGCTTCTCCAACAGCTACAACACATACCTCATCCCAAAGCACTACACCAGGCATGACCATAGCTTCCACTCAAGGGCTAGCTTAACCTATAGATGAAGGTGATCAACCTTCGAACAAGAATGTTCCTATAACCCAGACCTATCATGATGGTTCCTTACCAATCATAGGAACCTAGATTAGTACTAAAGAGAAGAAGGTAGATGAACCAAAGGACAATGCCCCTACTCTGGTACCTTCCCCACATACTACTCTAGTTCCATCTCCTCACACTACCCCTATTCTTTCTCCACATACCACTCCAATTCCATCTCCTCATAATAGCCCCATGCCATCAGCAAGTGCTTCACTTTTGAAAATAGGTAGCTCCCCTATATAGATAGTAGACCTAGGGGATGAAAAGAGTAGCAACAACAAGTCTACTAAGTCAGATGAGGAGACAAAGAAGACTTTAGAAATGGAGAAGGGCCAAACTTCTTCCAGACTCATCTCTAAGAATTCAAAGAATCCTTTCTCTTCAATTGTTGTAATAATGACTTCAATGAAGAAGCAAATGTTACTCAGAATAGCTTCCAAAGTGATAGGAACTAATTCCTGGTTAGAAGATACTTTGGAAAGGAAAAGAAAGAGAAAAGATGAAAGTGTTTTTGTGAAAGACACTATATCTCTCGTAGTTCATTCTGAGACTACATTTACAAAGGTCAAGAAGCAAAAGACTTTGTCAATACTTGGGCAAGATCCAAAAATAAGGTGCTTGAAAATGGAGATAGCCAAATAGCCGAGCCAAACAAAGGAGGGAGAATTAAGGATATGAAACCTGATGATTTTACTCTACACTCAATCGATCTTGGAGAAGCCAAACATGATACAAAATTTGGCTTGTGGAGATCAAGTAATGAAGTGATAGAAGGACAATTAGAAAGTCTCAAATTGTCAAAGATCAAGATGAAAGCCGAGATAGAGGAATTGAACAAATTTATCAGGCAACTAGTCACTCTACTAGCAATCATTTCTAGTATATCTGTGACCCAAACTCCTAGTGTAGTTGAAGTGCAAGCCCTTATTTTTGAGCTCCAGGAAGATTGACATTATGGCCAGATTGGTAAAGAATGGATTGAGAGACTCAAATCAGAAGGAGTCTCTCTTATAGATCAAATTGGAAATGCTATCCTTAGACTAGAGACAAAAAAGGATAATATATTGTCTAATAGTAATACTCTAGCTGGAGAAAGGGTTAGATGTGATGAATGCATCTCCCTTTTAAAGATGATCATCCCGATGAAAGAAAAAGAAGTAGTCAAAGCAAAGATCCTAAAGAAAGGAAATGAACCTCTATTTGAATGGCTCCAAAGTATGCAGTTCAACCTAGAAATGATTTAGGTAGTTGAGAAGTTACTCAAGGAAATGGAGAGTAAAGTAAAGAAGACTCAAGATAGAGGGTTCGAACTTATGAGAGGGCTACACATTGATTCACAAACCAGTGGTCAAGGAATGACTCTCATTGGGGTGGATGTAATGAAAAGCAACTTCTCTATATTTTTGGATAATTTGTTTAGAATAGCTTCTAGTAGTCAAAATAGAATCAAAGAACTCCAGAAGCTCAGTGGTTGTATACATGTGGCAGCAAAGGAATTGTCAGATCAATTGAATGTTGTAAAGGAGCTAGCAAGGGAACATTCAAAATGGATTTTGAGATTCACTAATATACACGTGCCCAACCATGAAGAGCTAATCCCAATAATGGTTGCTACTAAGGCATATATGCAAAAACTGAAAAGGGGAAGAAGTCTAAGTGATTCATGCTATGTCCCCTTTTTGTTTTCTTTTGTAACTTTGTAATACAAAAAACTGGCACCTTGCCATTTGTCATCCTCAGAAGATGAACTGATTAAGCTTCCATAGTAACGGTCATCTCAAAAAATCTATATGTATGAAATTAAAAGATTAATAAAAGGTCAGAAAATTTTTGGTGTGAAGTACCTTTTTTTGCAGAGACAATTGAATGGTATTTTATATCAATCATTTTTTGTTCCAGTTAATGTAATAGTTAGTTTACATTTTCTCTTTTGTTTGAATTGAGGTGAAGGAGAAACAAAGTTTTACTCCCCCTATTTTGAGGTGATGAATGAGCATAATAAGTGTTTTTATTACTCATTCAAAGAGAAATCCTTCTAGTGTTTTCAATTTATTAATCAAATCTCAAATTCAAATTCGCTTAGTTTAGTATTCATTATTGTTCAAATAAGTTTTATGAATTCATAAGATGTGTGAGTGCATAAAACCATTTTGGTGTTGAGAAATTTATATTTTCCTGAGTTAGATTCTATTTAGGTCTAGCTTGGTTATACCTATACTATTCTCGGGTTAAGAACATACCCCAAAGTAATTTAGGAAGAAAACAAAATTCTTTGTAAATCTATTTTAGGGAGCTGTACCTACCAATTTAGAGGAAAGCCAAATCATCCATAAGTAGCTTTCCAACTATTTGTGATTAGATATTGTTATGAATTGTGCATTTAAGAGTAATAACCTCAAACAAGAAATCTATTTACCAACAGGAGGCAAGGCATCTAATTTTGCAAGCCAACCCTAGACCCAACATCTCTATGTGTTTGGTGCAGGACAACAGGCGTTGAAGTACTGCAAGCATTTGGGGGATGGGTGAAACCATTATGAGGGTGGAATATGACCTCTTATAGGTCCCTTCTATTTTTCCCAATTGGTAGTTTAACCTTTTCAATCACCTAATCTATACTTCCATCACAAACCCTATTAATTAGACCTAACAAGGCTAATTGCTGCATTTTGGATAAGGGGGTCATTTGATCAATTGAGAGTCTGAAAGTTTAGAATTTGTAGCTTCTTCCAAAAGGGTATCCATATATAAACTTTCTTTTTAGGGTCCTTTGGAACTATTTAAAACTAAACCCTAAATTCCTAGTTGATAGGGCTGATTGGGGCTCCTAGGCCTATAAGCCAATTTTGCTATTTGAGGCTTTGGGAACAAGATAAGCTATTCTACCCTACCATTCTAAGTTTCTTGAATTTTTAGGAAGCTTTCCATTCCCCTATGAACATATAGGTTGTTGTTTCAATCATAAAACTAGTATTTTGAGATTTTATGCTTATAGACCTAGTTGTGCTCTTTTGGGTGCCTAGGCCATGTTTGTGAGTAACTTTTTTCTAAAGGTGTAGAGACCTCTCTTAACTCCATCTTGGGGTATTTGAAGTATTCTAAGGCCACACCACATCATAGTTTCCTAAATAAGGGAGATCTCTACATAAAGTGGTATCAAAGCAACGTAAGATCCCTTAGGGTAAGAGATTTGATGACACCATGTAAGGAGAACAAGAAGTAGGGCTATCTACAAGGATGACCAATGTAGATATTGTGAAATACTTGAGAGATTATAAACTAAGGCAAGATGAAAAAAGGAACAAGGAGATGTAGTTGATGAGGCAAGAGATGGAAAATCTTAAGAAAGAGCTTCATAACAAAAATGGTGAAAACTCTGAAGAATTCAGACAAGTAAGTGATGAAGAACCTCTTAGGTAGGAGGAAGAAGAATTTCCTACTGACCAAAGGCTACTTGTGAGGACTCTAAAATATATGGAGAGGAGAACCATGGATGCTAAGCTCAACTTTCCTACATACAGTGGGAAGATGGACCCATAGGCTACAATGGATTGGGTAGATGCCCTAACCAATTTCTTTGATTGTGAAGACATCCCTGAGAACCAAAGATTAAAGATTTCTAAGTCTAGGGTCAAGGGCTCTAACTCACATGGTGGAACTTCACTCAAGATGATAGGAGAAGAATAACAAGAATCTAGTCACCACATGGAAAAAGATGGTGGATCTACTCAGAAATACCTATGTCCCTAAGGATTTGAAGTTCAACTTCATAAGAAGAGAATGAGTTTGAGGAAGAAAGAGGTGGAAATCTCTACATATACTAAAGAATTTCAAAAGTTGTTCATGAAATCCAAACTTGTTGAACCTAAAAGTGTGAAACTTGCTAGATATATGCAAGGACTAAGGATTTTCATTCAAGATGAACTAAGCTTGACAAGCCCTACCAGTGCTACCAATTATAACTCAAGGTTCAAGAGAAGATCAAAAGAAGGAATGAACAAAGTGGTAGAAATAAAGGAAATAATGATAGAGGAAGAGGAAACTATGGGGGTAAAGGAACATAAGGAAATAGACCTCAAGGAGATTCTAACAAAGAAAATACCCATGGAGAAAGTAGTTCAAGAGGTGGATATAGAGGAAGGAGGGGTAATGACAGAGGTAGAAATGGTGGAAGAAATAATGGGTAGATCAAATGCTATAGTTGTAACTAGATGGGCCACTATACAAATAAGTGTCTTGAGAAGCAGAACAATCAAGGAGAGAGAATAACTAATCATGTTCAAGAAGATGATGATGATGATGAAAGTGTTAGAGACTATGCTAGTGAAGAAGGGACTACTCTCATGATGAAAAGTACGTTGATTCAAGCACCCATGCCAATGAAGCCTCCTCAAATAAAGACTCTCTTCATGACCAACTACAAAATCCATGGAAATGTATGTAAGGTAGTTATTGATTCTAGTTCTACTTAAAATATTATATCTAAAGAAATGGTAGATAAGTTGAATCTAGAGAAATACCACACCCAAGTCCCTCCCATGTATCTTGGATGATAAAAGGGTAGAAAAGACTGATAAATGAACATGATTGGTTACATTTTTCAATAAAAGACTACAAGGATAGAGTCCTTTGTGACATTATGGACATGGACATTTGTCGCCTTTTGCTAGGTCGTCCATGGTAGTATGACCTTAAGGCCAAACATGATGGTGTCACAAACAAATACCAAATCACTAAAGATGTTCACAAATAGAATCTTCTTCCCAAGCCTGGCCCTCACTAAGAGAAACCTAAAGAGTAGTTATTCATCATGGTAGGTGAAAAAGAGCTGATGAATACCATCCAAGACTCTCAAATAGGGTATGCCATAGTCCTCAAACCTAAGATAAAAATTAGTTACTCAAGAATTCCCTAAAGAAGTAAACAATTTACTGCAAAAGTATAAAGGGATACTTGCAGGAGACATTCTAGATGAACTCCCACCATTGAGGGACATCTCACACCAGATTGACTTCATACCAGATGCTTCTCTTCCCAATAAGGATGCATACAAACTCACCCCTGATCAAAATGCAGAGGTATCAAGACATATCAGTGATTTATTGGATAAGGGACTTATTCAAAAGAGTCTCAACCCTTGTGTAGTCCCTAGTGTATTGGCCCCTAAAAAGGATGGCAAGTGGAGACTTTTCACTAACTCTAGGGAAATCAACAAAATAACTATAAGGTATAGGTTCCCTATACCTAGGTAGGATTGAAGATCCGCTAGACCAACTTGGAGGAGCATGCTACTTTTCTAAAATAGACCTTAAATCAAGCTATCATCATATAAGGCTTAGACCTAGAGATGAGTGGAAAATAACATTTAAAACCACTGAAGGGTTATATAAAAGGCTTGTCATGTCATTTGGTCTAAGCAATGCCTTGGCACCTTCATGAGGCTGATGAATGAAGTGCTTCATGACTTCATAGCTAAGTTTTTAGTGGTCTACCTTGATGACATATTGATCTTCAACAATTCCAAGGAAGGACACATGAGACACTTGGAACTAGTCCTTCAAAGGCTTCATCAAAAGAAGTTAGTAATCAACCTTGAAAAGTATGCATGCATGCAAAAAAAGTTGACATTCTCAGGCTTTGTCATATTAAAGAGCACTTTGAAAATAGATCCTAAAAAGGTAGAGGCTATCCTTGATTGTCCAACACCTAGACCGTAGGAGAAGTCAAGAGCTTCTATGGATTGGCAACATTTTATAGGAAATTTGTCAAAAACTTTAGTCATATTTGTGCACCTTTGATTTATACAATTAAAGGAGGTAGGAAGAAAAATTTTCAATGGACAACACAAGGAAATGAAGCATTTGAATATTTGAAAGGTAAAATGGCACAATATCCAATTTTCGCATGGTCTACCTTCAAAAAATTGTTTATAGTGGAGATTGATGCTACCAACCTTTCTATAGGTGCAATCCTTAGTCAAGAGGGGAGACCAGTGGCCTTCTTCTTTGATAAACTTAATGATGCCAAGAAGAAATATAGCACATTTGACCTAGAACTCTATATAATGGTTCATGCTCTCAAGAATTTGAGTTACTACTTACTTCCTAAAGAGTTCATTGTCTATACAGACAATCATGCACTAAGCTTCCTAAATAGCCAAGAAAAATTGAGTTGTAGACACACGAAGTGGGTTAAGAAACTCCAAGCCTTCACATTTTCAATCAAAGACAAGAAAGGCATTGCAAATAATGTATTAGATTCTCTTAGCAAGAGAGTGACTTTTGTGGAAGAAGATCAAGTGTAAAGCATGTGGATTGATGCCCTTAAACATCTATATAAAGACGATCCATACTTTGGGGAAATCCATAAGGTTTTATCTACATTATCATATGCTTATAACAATATATAATCTAAACATTTTTTGTAGAATGGTCTCTTATTCAAAGGAGGACAAATTTTCATTCCAAGATGCTCCATGAGGGAAAATATGATTAAAGAGAAGCATTTTCGAACATTAGGAGGACACTTTGGCATTGACAAAAGTCTAGAACTCCTAAGGAGAAACTATCATTGGCCAAAATTACCCACTAATGTCAGAAAATTTGTGGAAATTTGCACAATTTGTCAAAGAGCCAAGGGAGTAAAAACAAACCACGGTCTTTATTAGCCCTTACCTATTCCAAAAAATCCATGGGACAATGTGAGCATGGATTTTTTCTTGAGCCTTCCAAGGACAAGACAAGGTTTTGACAATATTTTTGTTATTGTGGATAGATTTATTAAAATGGTTCATTTTGTTCCTAATAAGATCTCTAATGATACTTCACATATTGCTAACCTATTTTTCAAGGAAGTGGTCAAGATTCATGGATTACCAACATCCATTGTCTCATATAGAGATTTGAAATTCGAAGGTCATTTTTGGAGGACCTTATGGAAAAAGTTGGGCACAAATCTATCTTTAAGCTCTGCCTACCATCCACAAATAGAGGAAGACTAAAGTAGCCAACAGATATTTGGGAAAACTTTTAAGGTGTCTAACAAAGAAACATGAGAAGACATAGGATGAGTTCTAGCTTCCTTAGCTGAAAAAAAAATGGAAGGAGATCTTTTATTCTCCTTAACTTTATCAAGTGAGATGAAATCCAACCAAAATTTGTGGATAATAGACAATGGTGCATCCCATCACATAACAAGATTCAAATATAAGTTTAATTTTTTTGGAAGTTATGCCACTAAAGGAGTCACTATTGGAGATAATTCCACCTATCTAGTAAAAGGAATTGAGCCATGTTCTATACAACTAAAAATTGGGGTTACTCTAAACTTGAAAGATGTTCTTTTTATACTTGGCATAAAAAGGAATCTAGTATCCATATCTTGACTTGTTGAAGAAGGGTATCAAGTCATCTTTAATGAAGACAAAGTTTTTTAATGGCCTAAAAATACTAACCTTAACAATGTTATCACCATAGGGACTAGAGATGGAGCTCTATATAGATTGTGTAACATTCAAAAGCAAGACCTAAGTTATAAAGTGACACATCCTAATGAAATATGGCATAGAAGGTTCATACATATTAGATTTAGTACACTACCATATGTTAAAAAATAACCACTGGAACACCTAACCTAAATTCAAACTATATAGGAATTTGTAAAGTATGTGCTCTAGGAAAGAATGTAAAAAACTATTTTCCTTCTAGCAAACACAAGTCTAAATCAGTTCTGGAACTAATCCACACTAATTTATGTGCACCTATGCCAAAAATTTCCCTAGGAGGATTCTCATACTACATAATCTTCATCGATGATTTTTCTAGGAAAACCTAGATCTATTTTCTAAAGGTCAAAGAGTCAAATGAGGTTCTATTAAAATTTAAAGAGTTCAAAGAAATTGTGGGAAATCAAACATCAAAAAGAGTAAAAACCTTAAGATCAGACAATGGCAGAGAATATACCTCTAAAAAATTTCAAAGACTACTACATCTTTGTTGGGATTATGAGGAAGTATATTGTACCTTGTAATCCTCAAAAAAATGGGGTGGTAGAAAGAAAAAAGAGAACCATTATTTAAACAAAAAAAGACATGGTGCATGATCAAAATTTACACTTCTTATTTTGGGTGGAGGCCACTAATACTATTGTATATTTTCAAAATAGATGCATGCACTCTATCCTTGAAATATAACTCCTAAAGAAGTCTTTATAGGAATTAAACTTGACCTAAGTCATCTAAGAATATTGGATCACTTATGTATCTAGTAAATACTAGGGTTGATATCTACTATGCTAGCAATGTCTTAAGTCATTTCATGTGTGAAGCAAAGAAGATTCATTTGATCGTAGCTAAACATTTCTTGAGACATCTATGTAGCACAACTGGTTTTGGCTTGAAGTACAAAAAAGTTGAGATTAAACTTGAAGGGTATAATGATTCTGATTGGGTTGGTTACTTCATAAACCACAAGATTACTATAGGGTGTTGCTTCAGTTTTGGATCAGCAATTATATCCTGGTTCATTATAAAACAACATATACTTGCCTTGAGTTCCATAGAAGCTAAATATATGGCAGCCTCCATGGGATCTTGCAAAGTAGTATGGCTAAGAAAGCTATTATTTGGAATCTTTGGAAAGAAACTAAGTCCCATAGTGATTCATTGTGATAACTAGAGTCACATCAAACTTTCTACTAATCTTGTCTTCTACAATCGAATAAAGCACATTGAGACTCCTTACCATTTCATAAGAGACATGGTTGACAAAAATGTTATCAAGGTGATTTATATCAGCACTAATGAACAAAATGCTAATATTTTCACTAAGCCTCTTACAAGGTTGAAAATATAGTACTTCACAGGTAAAATTGGTATCAAAAATTCGTAAATACATTTGTAATTTATATATATTCATGAATAATAAAAAATTAGTTATTCACAAACTTGTGTTATGAAAGGTGATGATCTTTCATATTTGTAAGGTCACTATTGTAAGGTGATGACCTTATCAATAGTCTATCTATCTCCTAACACCAAACATGTTGGCGAAAAATGTTATAATTATTCTTCTGGCCAAATTTTATTAGACACCTTGACAACCATCATGCTTCTTTAGGTTGGATTTTGTCAGACACCATGAAAAACAATTGTTATGGTTCTTTGGGTTGGACTTTTTCAGACATCATAACTTGATAGATAGCATTTGGGTAAAAGCACAAACCTGTGGCACCTTTTATAAAGAAAAGTGATATCAGAATGTGACAGTTCAACATTAATGACAAAAAAAATGGTATTTGCGTTTAAAATATGAAGATGATGTAAACTGATGTAAACTGATGAAATGTGTAGAATTGTATGAATTTTATGCCTATAATTTTTATTATTTTTTTGACTAAGAATTTATTTATTTTATTTTATTTTGAAGTCCCTTTTTTAACTGTAAAAAATATACGATGTAGTTCCCGTCAAACAAGTATGTGCAAATCATCTTTTTTGTTATGATTTGAAAATATTTTATAGATGACATGTATAGCTAGTGCACAAAAAAAGAAATAATTATTTTTGATGTATATTTTCTTTGTTATAAGTACTCAAGTTCGACCTTGTTAGAATCCAACAGTTTTTTCCTCCCGTCAAAACTTCCCGATCAAATCTATACCTTCTTGAAAAAAAATTACATATTCATGAAGAGGATTCTCTCCTCTAGTGATAAATATTTTATTTTTATTTTTTTGATATGATTTACTATTTTTTTTCATTTTTTGAGAGAGCATCTCCTGAAATGTTGAAATATCGACTAATAATATTTTTAGATTATAACATATTATAACTAATCAAAACACTCAAAAATTTATATAATGATAATATTGAATCTGAAATCTATAAAAGGGTATTTTTTTAGTTTTTTTTTAAAATTGAGTTTTGATAAAGAAATGAGATTTGACCAAAACAGGTTTTTGTATCACAAACGGTGACACAGATCTATGCTTTTACCCATTTAAAGTGATGTTTAATCTTATATTATATCTTCTTCAATTCCCTTCTTGCTAAAGAGGAAGTGTTGAAAATATTAGCCTCATAGTAGATTGAAGCAAATATAATATACAGTAATTTACATGACTAATGATAAATCTATGTATGAAGGTGTGATTCTATCTACATATATATATATATATATATATATATATATATATATATATATATATATAAACAAATCATCATAATATGATATTTAATATTCCAAAGTTATGGATCACATGTATTGGTTATAATCTTACCATCTTGAAAAGGCAATGTCCTAATGTTGATTACATTAGAATCAGGCTTTGGTAACTACTAATAATATGTTTGTGTATTGGTGTTTTTGACTTTTTTGTTTACTAATCTCACCGATATTAATTGTATCACCAATAATATGTGAATCAATACCTTCAATAGTCATATTGTATATGTATTAAGGCATGACCATGTAGGGTCATGCCCCTATGTGGTCATGTTTCAATGCATATACAATATGCATTTACATCTGCTAAGATATATAAATAACAATTGGCAATATAATCTTAGTCTATAAAATCAGAATTGCACTCATATATATACTTGAATTTAATCAGCACAAATACTATAGAAGGAAGGTCTACACACATCAACAAATTATTATTATTGGTATAAGATGTATATATATATATATATATATATATATATATATATATATATATATAAGAACTCAGAATTAGAATTGAAGATTGCTCAGAAATTGAAAATACAATTTAGTTAGTCTCCACCAATAATGATCAAATAAACTTACAAATAGAACTTGTAATTTGGATTTTCTTTGTGGATTATTTCATGTTCATAGACCTCGATTCATAAATTAGTTCACCTTGTACCTTAAGGAAGAATGAGTTGAGGGATTTAAAGAGGTACTAGAATGGGCAAATATTTCCTACCTTTAGACGGATGGCAATTATGAGGATGTGGAGATTTTGGAAGAAGAAGAATGGGTCTCCCTTGTAAAAAGGTATAGTGAACGTAACACAAGAATAGTCAAGATGCCCAAGGGAAAGGAAAGGGTCTAATGTCTTATTAGCTATAGAATTATAGGATAAACAAAATTAGAGTCTTTGGACTCTATAATTTTGTAATTATGTAAGAACATATAGTATGGGATGGGTATCCATGTATGCTTTGGGATATGTCAAAGCTTGGGGGTTAAGTCTAAATTTTATTACTAGTTTTAAAGTATGGAAATAGCTATTATCTTTAGGAGGCACATTTTAAACTTAGAATTCGAATGTCTTATAATGTCTATTATAGTACTTATACTGATTAAGTAGCTCATGGCACTTTGGAACATTTTGACTTTTGAATGATTTTATTATATAGTTTGGTAGTATGTTTTTACACTTTTTTCATACAGTTGAAATCTTTATGGTTTATTGTGATATTTTTTTTAAGATTATACATAATCATATTGTGTGTTCAATATTCTACCTAAAAAAATCTGTAGAGCTATCCCTCAAAGGTTGTATCTTAGTTTTGTCATGAATTGATGTTTTAAATTAAGGCCAAGTAAGTTTTATTAATCTTTAAGTAATTTCTTATTGGGGTCACTTGCATGTTCAACTATCCTTAAAGACATTTACTTCTTGAGGTAATCCTAATCAATTCATATTTTTCTTTTGTCAAAAGATGATTATCAAGTCTCATTATACATACTCGTTAGCTTATGTTCTGTGTCTATCTAGTCCTCAATATGAACACTCTCATTAAGTTGAGGGGACCAAAATCCCAATGTTCTTTTAATGAGCCTATCTCTGGGGAAAACTAAAGGAAGTACTATTTTCAACTCATTTCTTAGTCTTGAGGGTTGTATTTAGAATTCAGGGTAAAGAATTCATAACAAATACAAATTGTTACTATGTCAATAGGGATATTCCATCCATGTTTGTAACCATAATAAATTTAATAGAATTAGATAAATTTAGTATTTTTACCTTTTATAGACAATTATTCAAACTAGAGTATTTGGCAGATTTGGAGAAAGTTATTGTAAACATAAGGGAGGATATGCCTATCCCAAGACCCTACCATTACAATTTTGCCCGGCTAGGTGGACAATTTATGCTTCACTATCCTATTCTCTCAACTATGGATCTAACATTGTTGTTGACGTCGATCCCTATTATTTTAAGGAACCTTTATTATCTTCTCAATTTCCTATATGTTCAAATCCTTAATCTGAATGATCGGATTAATTGATATTATTTTCGTGTTCTCTACTATAATCGATTTATATCTTTACTATATTATTTTCTTGTTCTCTACCACAATGGGTTATACTTGCAAGGATGGATGGAGAGGGAGAGGGATTGTAGTAATGGTAGGTCTGAATTGTAGAATTTGCTAATAGGTAAAATTACATCATCTCATTAATTTCTTTGAGTTGAATTACATTGTATTACCTCACAATAGCTTAACATGAGGGAATCCCTTTGAAAGTCTAAGATGGTTGGTAAAGTACAGGATTCTTGAAGGATAACCTATACCAAAAGTAAATTGTGCAACCATAATTTTAGTAAGAGTTTTGTTCATAGAAACAAATGCAACTTTTACCTAGTTCTCAAATAGCAAGAGGAGCATTGTAAAATAGATGTAACTTTTACTTAGTTCTCATGAAAGAGGGGAAATGTAATGTAAAGTTGTAGCTATAGAAAATTTATGACTAATATTCTATTTGGTGAACTCTATTTAAATCAAGAACATCATAAATTTTTATGCCATACAAGGAATAACACACTCTTCACTATCTATAGTATAGTATGACATAAACTAGCTCTGTTAATTTTAAAAAAAAACATAGTGTTTTACACTCAAAATAACATTAAGCCATTTAGTAAAATATTTAAGTTCAAAATAGTCCTTGAAGATCTACTACCTTTTCACATTAAAAATATTGTTTTGAAATTCCATCTCTACTTCTAGTAGGGTTGCCATGATTATTATCTATCATGTCTCCTTTATTTGTGAAACTATATTTGAGAACCCAAACTCACCATTACCTGTCATGGATGGATAAATCTTTACAAAATTAAACATAATATTCAATTTCTAACAATCAGTGATAAAACAATTTCCATTATATATATATATATATATATATATATTAGTAGAGAGAGAGAGAGAGAGAGAGAGAGAGAGAGAGTGTGTGTGTGTGTGTGTGTGATTGAATCACTACATCTTATTTGGATTCTTTTTTTTGGTTGAGAAGGCTTGTGGAAAGCAAAATTTTGTTTGTTTTACATGAAACAAAGTGGGTTGTCTGTATTCACAATTTGCATCTAAATTATCAATTATATAGAGTAAAATGTGCATCAAGTCTTGCCAAAGAGGCATCACTGGCATAAGATATTTAGTGTGAAGATAACGGGGAAGTCAGCTATCTCCACATCACACAAAAGGAATATATTGACAATTGTAACAAGTCACTACCAAAAAAACTCTGTACATCTTGGCAAGAGATTCCATGGAAATTTAGAAATTTCAAATTGAAATGGAACCATAAATATTTTATAGAGGGATTCACATGACTGATAAGATGATAAAAAGAGATTTTTTCTAGCAAGTTTATAGCTATGCCAAAATTGCATAGAAATGTAGACAACTACAATGGAGTCTTACATTTAATGTAGACCAGTAGAGTAAATATTGTACAATGGGGCCCAGCATAAAAATCAGTCCAAGAAGAAAAGAATAGGGAGTAGTAGAAGTGCAACTCTCGAGATTGAGAGTAACCTTTGCAGCACTACTATCAATAAAGAACTAGGATAATCCAAGTTTATCACATGAATCATTTTGTGACATTTCAAATCTTATTAACTACCAAAAAGACATATAAGCAAAATGGCTCGTTCACACAAAATGGTGGCATGAGATGTATGCTAAAACGTGTACTTAAAATAAAATAAAACTATTTCTGTACAAATTAGTTGCCATTGTTCTATTCAAATGTATGCAATTTATTTTTATATAGTGGTCTACGAAAATACCACCTTCCAAACAATATTAGGTGTTTAAACCAAAAAAAAATTACAACTACTCATGGATATTTGGTACTGTGTAATAGGTTTTGCTGCAAATTGTTGATTCCAAAAGCAAGTTTATGGGTGCAACTATTTTAGACTGTATGGATCATTTCTCTTTGCCAGTTTGAAATCCGATTGACCCTTGGAGCTATAGGGTACAACCAGTAAAGTATTATATTCAAAGGGATAAAGACCATAATGAATCTTATTTATTGGATAAAGTCAATTTGACATTTCATCATTTACTTATGTCTTTTCTAATGATGGATTATAAGAGTCATTGAAAATGTTTATTGAATATTACAAGCACTTTCATCTAATATTCATGATATTGTAAGAAACTTAAACTATTGAATGTTATGGTTATCTTTAATTAAATATCTTTAAGTCATAAAAAAAATTCAAATATTTCTTTCATTAGACTCTTTTTAAAAAATGATTAATAATATTTGTACAAGATATCTATTATGAGATTGTTCTACAATTAAGTTTATATGTATATTCTATTATTGATGGTTTTAGTGTTAGGCTTATTTAGTATTCATGCATCTATCATATTTGTAATTTAATCTTAAGATGAATCCTTTATCTGATTTGACTTGAATTGAAGTTATTGTTCTTAATTTATATTATTGTTTTTCTTTCATTAAATAGGTTACTTAGCTAAAGTCCAAAAGAAAAATCTAATAATTTAGACATTATATGTCAGTGGAAAAGTGGGCTTTCGCTTTTACCTTACGATTTATGAATTGATTTTTGAACAATGGTATTGGGTAAATTGTTTTGAGGGGATCTTTTTCTAAGCTATATATGTTTTTTATTAGCCGGGATTCTCAATTCTGGGTCACCCTTTTTGTCACTTGGCCTCGTCTTTTTGGGTATATTGTTCTCATTATATGGGATATGTTTCATCTATTTTCTTTTGGAAAAAGAAGGCTAAAAATTTGTTAAGATAGAAATGATTACAACAAGGAGAGCTCAACAAGGAGCTCGATCGTGAGCAACAAGTTCATCAATTTACTATGCTTGTAGAACTATGAACTTGGACCTTAGCTTTGAACATCATCGATTGCTCTTCTAACAGTCTTATACGCAGGTCTCTATGATTGCAGCTTCTGAAACATCTTTAATTTCTTGGGAGAGGCTTCAAGCACATATACATTAGGTGCGAATCCCATTATGTCATTTCAATATATCGATGTGTAGCAGATTAATACCCTTGGTGTATACTTTGGATGATGTGCTTTGACGACACGTTGATATTATCCTCTGTGTATATGAAGCATATTGTTCTCGGTGTTACATTCTCAATTTTATCATTGCTGGTCATTTCTCCATGCTTCTGCTGAGCTCTATGGTATTGTTCTTCAAAGGCTCTCGATGGTTGTTGTAATCTCTATATGCAGGTTCAATGTCTTTTGATCAATTCAATGCCTTTCAACTTCCATTCGCCGCACCATATATTGATTAATCATGATTCAACACTTGTCTAGATTCTGTCTGTCGCTACTGATGCTATTAGAAATATTTATGTCTCAGCATCACTAAATATATACCATAGACTTCTGAATGATAATCCATTTCTATTGTTCCTTGATTTGTTGTGTGTGACTTCATTTCATTGTTTTCACTGAAAGCTTTGTGTATTACTGAGAAAGATGTTTATTGTTACTGTCATCAATCACATGTGTACAATCTATTCTGTAGCATCGCCATCATTCTCTTAGGGATCTTGTTTCACCATTTCCATTTACTGGTAATGAACACTGAAAATTTACTGCCAAGGCTTTGCAGCAGATGTTTGTCATTGTCGTTGCTGGGAGATAGTATATACATATCTGCCATCAATACTGAATTTATGTCTCACTCGTATTTTTGGAATTTATCATTCTCAATTGTGGTTATTTTGCTGTACATATTCATATATTTGTATTGTACTTAATTTCCACAACACTTCCCAGGATATTCTTTTTTCACATGCACAAACTTTGTTTTTGTAATATTCATGGCCTTACTAATTGTATGGAGTTAATTTCTTTTAATATCAATACATGTTGTATCATAATACGTACTTATTAGTCCATCAATGACAATATTTCAAGACTTCCAATTTCACAACTCTTCTGGCACTAGCAATACTCTTATGCTCCTTGCGAATAGTTTTGCCAGGTCAGTCATTCTGTTTGTTACTATTTAATCTATTAGAAGTGGAGAAAATGAAGTTGAATTAGCCATGGTTTATTCTATGCTCAAAGTAGGGTAGGGTTGGCAAGCTTTGGTAGTCTATCTGAACATAGGCTGCTATTACATTGCAAGCATGCCGTTAGGTTTTCTCTTTGAATACACATTTAATTTTCTCAAGGTGAAGATCGAATTAGAATATGAGGAAGTCGAGAAGGTGGCTCCAGAAGACATGGAAAATAAAAGGTAGTTGAATATTTCCCCTCTTATATCTTTAAGAAATCCCCTTTTCTTTCATAGTTTGGGGGATTACTTGTTAAAAAAAATTATCTCTTTTGGTGGGTAGGAACACAGGAGGATGGAGAGCATAGTCCATTTTTTTTTAAAAGCAATTTGCTCTACTACACTTTTCTGAAATTGTCAGAGAAACCAAAATCATATTGTACATACGTTTAGCAATGCAGGAACGGCTTAAACATCACACACTAAGCTTAATTCCTAGAGCAAAAGTGTTAAATTGTCAAAGTTGACTTTTTTTTCCCAAGCTTAATTCTTCCCTTAGTGTGTGATGTTTAAGGGTGGTCAGCAATGCAATTTGTTATATCATTATGACGCCAAATATTATGGTTAGATAGATATGAAAGGGGAAGGACTTCAACCCATTTATAGCAACATATGTTTGGGTTAGATAATCACGAGAAGGTCCTAAACCTATTAGACCAGCATATGTTAGATAATTAGATGAGTATGAGAAAGGTCCATAGCAAACCACACCCATTCGAAGGAAGTAATTTGTTTGTGTGATACATTTACCTCTCCATTGTATTTATTATTAACAGTTGAGCTTTTTAATAATTACCATTTTGTTGCAATGGAAAATTCACACCCGTTTGATGCAAGTAATTTGTTTGTGTGATACATTTACTCCTCCATTGCATTTTTTACTAGCAGTTGCACTTTTTAATAATTACCATTTTGTTGCAACAATTTTTTTTTACAATCTAGCTCTTATTTTAAATTGGATGGTGGATGCTATTCTCGATTGATGATCTATTCACTTTCACTAATTAGTAATATTAACTTTGGGCCTATTAAATTTCTGAAGATAACACTTGAGTCTTTTAAATGTAATTAATCAATTACATTATTTTGGAAAATTTATTGTCACATCAAGATGTTTATGGTTTAGCAATCAGCCTAACCTTGAACCTGTAGATACAAGTGCTAGTACCTTAGATATGTCTTTGATGACAGAGTGGGGGTATGGGAAAATGATTGTGAAATAAGTTTGGAAATATCAGATCCCTCTATTTCTGAATTCAAAGATAACCTATTAAAAAAAACACCTCAGTCTTCTTATTTCATGCCTGTAGATTAAAGATCAAGCCTATAGATTAAAAATCAAGCCTATTGATTTGTATCCAAATGTAAAGATTTCTTTTAGTTAAAATGGTTAATCAATGGCATTGAATACAATTTTCTCTGTGGACATTAACTTTTTTTTCATCTTTATGATTAAAGTGTTTGAATAATTTGTATATGAGTAAAATAAAGCTTTTGTAGTAAGCAGGTCTCCATCCTCATCATTTGGTTTGGTATATGGTTATTTAATTATCTTTTTTTCATCATTATTATTTTATTTTCTTACTCAAAGAAATCAATATTTAGATGTTTTTTAATAGTTTTATCTCCCGCTTTGTATTTCTTCTTTTAAAAATTAATCATTTAGGTATTCTTAAGGTCTAGTGTTATCATGGATTCTATAATAACTCATATACTCTGTAACCTTTTAGTCTTTAATATATTTATGTTAACAAGATATCGACAATCTAGTTTTAGTTGTGTGGGGTTAAAACTTGATAAGTATGGGATGCTAAATCAAGGCTATGACTTCCATCTTGAGAAAATGAGAAGACTACTTAAGGTATTTTTTATTTTATGTTGATTCGTAGAATGTTAACCAATATTATATGTGAATCCAACACACCTTTATACTAGTATCCATGGAGGGGATTCATTCTATCCATGAACATAATAACTAGAGATGTATTTATATTTTCATTATAGTTAATCAAAGGCTTTGCCGATTTATTTATCAAAAATTAATAATAATAATTTTAATTAAAAATTAATATAATAAATAATTAAAAATTAATATAATAAATAATTAAAAATTAATTTTTTTGATAGATAAATGAACCAAGCCTTGATACATTATAAACTTCATAGACACATTCAAATAAATAGCTTTTAGTCCCTAGTTACATTTTCCCGCATTCCTTCTAGGTCATTCGTCATCCTTCCCATCTTCTTCTTCCTCTAGTTAGGATTTGTATAAAATCTAAGCACTACACCTTGTACTTATGTTAGGGATAAAGATCTAAAAAGTCACAAAACACAAATACAAAAAGGGCATAGTAATGAAATGTTAAGTGGTAAAAGCATTTTCCTAAACAAAAATAAAATATATATCTAATAGAGTACAATAATCATTCCTTAGATGAAAAAACATATCTTAAGCAAAACAATAATCAATTTATTACACTGAAGGGTGTTTTGTTGGCTTGGTTACATAAAAATACAACTATAATAAATCTATGTTACTCTATAGGTATAAAATGGGGGTAAAGAGGCTCCCCTTCATTCTAAACGTCCATCAAGTCCAAATTGGAAGATTCCATAACCTCCAAATTCCCCTCAAACTCATTTTTCTAGGCTCCAACACCATCTACCTCAATGAATCTATCTATCCAATTATATTGTCTTGGGATGTGAGATGAAGGTAGTGGAAAAAGCTAAAGAGAGACCCCTAAATTTTCTCTGGGATAAAGAGATGTAAACTATGATTGAAATTCTGAAAAACTAAAATATCCCTAATTCAAATGGAGTCCCTATATTGAAAATTTGAATTCTTGTGTATGACCTTCTTCTATACCTATATTATCCAATTCATCCACTCATTTATTTCCCTCTTGATATATGTGATTGATTATGCTCATGTCAAAAGTCTAACATAGTGAGAGGGATCTACATAAAACTGATTTTGGACTCCAATTAATGAGGTATCCTTTCCTCATGCAAAGTCATGACTTCATACTTCCCATATGAAAATCCTTCCAAAATAGCAAAAATTACATTTTTGGATTATGTCTTGTTTGTACCTTGCAATCTACATAATTAAATTCTATTTCACACCACCCTTCATAACATGCTTGCAAAACCCCAATTTTTGTTGTTTTTCAAACCTCTCACACTTGTCCCTCTAAAGTAGAAAATTCTCATTTAGATGTCAAATTTAGCATAAATTTGAGGGTTCCAACAATGGCTCTTTCTAGGGATGCATATTGTCTTGGAATATGACAAGAATCCATCTATTACTAGAAAAATATAACACAAAGAAGAAACAAAAAATAGTAATACAAAAATGGAAGGGCTCATTTTTACTAAGAGAAGAAAGGTTTAAGGAACTATGCATGCACAAAGAATTCTTGGATGCTTCCATTTATTTCCTATAAAAAATAAAAAATTTCTCCCGTTGTGTTAGAAATAACAAATGGGCCAAGCCATAAGGCATCAAATTTTCCATGTTTGTGTTTGTCTTGATCTTTAATATTCCATTCAAGAACCTAATCTCTAGCTTTAAATGATCTCTTACTTGATCTTTTATCATGAAGGAATTTGATATGTTTTTGTTTTTCAATATTGTGTTCTAATGTTGATCTTCTAATCTCATCCAACTAAACTAATACATTAATCCTTCCTTCCATGAAGTCAATGTCTTTAACCTGTATACTAGAAATAAATTGTTCAAAGGAAGTTTATCCTTCTTACCATAAATAAGATTGAAAGGGGAATAACCTGTGGACTTCTTCTCTACAATTCTATCATCTCATATTGTCAAATTTAACTTAGTATACCAATATTTTATGTTTTTGTTAAGCATTCTCTTGATGATTTTTAGTAGATTCTTATTACTTGATTCTACCTTAGCATTTCTTCGAGGGTGATATGGAGAGGAATATGAAATAATTATACAATATTTGTGGAAAAAGTTAGAGAATTCATCTGACCTAAAGAGCATACCATTATCCATGATAAGCTTGTGATGGACTCCAAGCCTAGTTATAACATTCTCTATCAAAAATTTAATCACAACCTTTCTAGCATACTGCTTTATAGGTTTAGCTTCTACCCATTTTGTAAAAAAATTAGTAGACATGAGAATTCAATTGTGACCTCTTGAATTATTATTGATTTCTCCTATGAATTCAATCCCCCACATTTGGAAAGGTTGTTAAACTTGCAAGGTTCTTAAAGAAAGGGTTCCATTATACATTAGTTTTTAAGATAACCTCTCTATGGAAATCCTAGAATATATATGTCTAATAATATCCTACACATAGTATCTTATGGGCCATAGTCTTGGCTGAAAAGTGACCTCCACAAAGTCTTTCAAGATATTTTTTTGCTTGATATGTGCACAAACAAAAAAGCAGTATACCATCCTTATTTCTCCAATAATGATCTCCATGTATTATAACATATTTTGATGCTTGCAACTTCATAGCCCTCTTCTAATTCTCATATAAATCATCATGATATTTCATGTGTCTTAAAAATAAACAACTACTTTATACCAAGGACAAGGCTCAATACTAAAAATTATGTTTTCAAGGTCTACTTGATTCACTTGTACTACTTATAAGTTAGGATCAGCGATAATCTTTTCCAATCCTTGAACTCTTACCAACTTTAATATGGATATTTATGTTAAATTCTTTAATTTGATTGACCCATCTACATCTTCTCCTAGCATTTTATGTCTATCTGAAGAGTTGTTTAACAACATTATTTGGTACATATGCAATCACTTCAACACCAACTAGATAAGACCTAAAGGATTTCACAACCTTTACTAATGCATAAGCTTCCTTTTTATTTGTGTCATGATTTAATTTAGAGCTTTGCAGACTTTTACTAAAGAATACAATTGGATTCTCATATCCCTCCTCATTCATTTGCAACATGACAACAAATATTGTATGACATGAAGAAAAGGAAAAAAAATTGAAAAGGTTTCTTAAAATCAAGAGCTGTTAGCACTTATGCTTCCCTAATTTCTCTTTTTTATATTAAAGAAAGATTGTAATTCTTCATCATCTTATATCATCATATCTCCTGTATTTAACATTTTGGAAATAGGTTTGACTATATCTACAAAATTTGAAACAAATATTTTTACAAAGTTATTATGCCCCAAAAAATCTTGAATAGCCCTTAAAACAATTTTAGGGACTTTTATATGGTCAATTGTTGCTACCCTTTCAAGATCTATCCTAACTCTATCCTTAGACACAATATGTCCAAGAAGTTTCCCCTTTGTGAATCCAAATTGAAAATTCTTTGGGTATAAAGACACTCCATACTCAGAGACTCTTTTGAAAATGTTTTCTAAATTATTACAATGACTCACCGCTCTCTTTGAATAAAAAATGAGATCATCCTAATACACCTCAAGAATGAGATCAATTAGACCTTAAAAGGAAACATCCTTATCTCTTTAAAAGGTGGTCCCTATATTTGTTAAACCATAGGGAATTCTTGCATATACATATGTTCCCCATGGAGTAGTGAAAGTAGTCTTATATTGTTTTGATTCCCTTACTTTGACCTAGTTGTAACTAGAGAAACCATCCATCATAGAAAGAAGTTCATTCCATGTTACCATCTATAAAAATTCCTCCATGTTGGGAAGAGAATAATTATCCTTTAATGATGAGATGTTTAGATTTCTAAGATCAACACACTATCTAATTTTGTCATTCTTTCTTCTTACAGGAACAAGATTGGAAACCTGTGTAGATTTTATAATAGGTTTAATGATCATTGTATCTCTCATATTGATCAGATCTTCCTTTATCTTTGGTGCCAAATTTGGATTTATAGATCTTTTCTTCTATCTAAGAGGCTTAGCATCTGGCTTCAAAGGTATTTCATGTTGGAACAAATAATTTGTGCAATCTTTCAATTCATCACAAGACCATGCAAATACATGTCTACACTTTCTCAATAGAGAGATGAGATCTAATCTAACTTTAGGATTCAATCTCTTACCAATAAAAATTTCCTTTGGGGAATTTTCATGCCCAAGATTAACCTTCTCAATATCTTTTGGCATAGAAGTGGGTTTGTAAGTCTTGAGATTTTTATGTTCATCAAAAATTCTTTCTAGTGTCACTAATCCTTTGGGTATTTTATTAGATCTAAGCTAAACAATTTCTTCTCCAAACAAGGTTTCTTTATCATCAGGTGATTCTCTAAAAAACTATTCCAAACAATGTTTTGATCTTGGTAATTTCCTTCACATTTTAGAAAATCAAGAAAGTACTTGTCATCATAAAAAGACTTGTCAATTGTGTACATTGTCTGGTATAGATTTCATGTTTTTGATTTCAACTTGCACACTCTCTTGTAGTGGCATGTCAATTTGTTTGATGTATAGGTTGGCCATCATATCAGCTAAAACCTTTTCACTCCTATGAATCCATTTTTTTGAAAATGCATCAAAGAATTTAGTTAGGTCCCAGGCATAGTATATGTATTGCTTCAATCTTGAATCCTTAGTGGTAAACTAACTTCTAATATGAGACACTATTAGTTCAAAATCTCCCAAGACTGATAGAATTATAATCTTATGTATTTTAGCCATATTTTATTCCAATATTAATGCTTTCTATTCAATAATGTTGTTAGTGCATTCAAAATTTAGTAAAAAAGAGTATTTGAATATTTTTTTAGAAGGAGATATAAGACTTACTCCCGCACCATTACCTTGCTTTCTACAAGCTCCATCAAAATTCATCTTCCATAATCCACTACTTTCTTCCTATAAACAAAATTCATTAGATTCATCAATTTATTGAATTGGTTTATTCAATTTTACCTTGAAATTGTCTATATCAGTTTGACAAAAGTTAACTCCTTAATCAAGACTAAAACTTTCCACCATATATGTTAATCTTGGATCCCTATCAATTCTAACATATCTTCCATTTATAGGAATGGTTGCATATGATAGATCTAAATAGATGTTTCCTTTAACTAGATGTGTCCTACAATAGGAATGGTTTCTTAACAATCTATTGTTTATTAAAAGGGGTCTACATATGGCGAATTATCATTTATATTGGTACCCACATATATAAATGATGCATAATTAGCCTTTTCTACCTTTGAATTACATTCCTTGTTTTCTTTAGATAGAAGATCTAAGACTTCATTTCCATACTTTGGGATCTTGACAATTTAAAAAAATGGAACTAGAAATTTTATTTGAGATAAAGCATTTGAAATGAATGAGCTAGTGTTTCCCACCTCGGTATGTGCAGGATCATGGTCAACCAAACTATGCTCTTAAATGGCAATAATTAAAACAAAAAGGGTTATGTCAACTTGACGTGTAATTTTCTACATGTTATTAAATTTATATCAAAAAGTTGAGAGAAAAGAATCTCTAGAAAATTGAATCTAGTTTCTAAACTACTAGGACTTATCTCAAAAAAATAAAAATTGATTGGTCAAAATTTTGAATTTTAATGCAATATTACAAAAATTTTAGAGCAAAAATAAGAAGTAGACATATGTCTGACCACCTTAATCAAAATCAAATGATAATATTTTTTAATAATATTATAGATATAAATAGTAGACTCATGCCTAGATGTGACACATATTTTTGAGTATTTTTATTCTAAATAAATAATTAGTAATTAATTTTTGACTTTACTATTTTTGGATTAAAAAAACTCTCTTTTCTGACCACCTTAACTAATTCAAAACTTTTTAAAATTAAATTTTTCATTTTTTTCCCTTATAGTAGAAGAAACATAGAATGTGATGCATCTTTTGGATTTAAAAAATATTGTACCATTTGAAAGTTATAGTTGTTTTTTGAAGTAGTGTGTCAGTTAGCACTGTATGCATAACTCCATTAGAAAATTAAGTAATAATTACTTACTCAACTCATAATTTGACAAACCTTACATTTATGGAAAGATAAGAACATTCTTAAGGAACCCTTTTCATTTCATCAAATTTTGGTGAAAAAAAATCGTCAGTTACATGTTTGAAGTAAAAATCACATAAAAACAAGCCGAAAGCACATTTTAAGGATGTTTTTAAAGTTGAACATATAGGTTTGGTATCAAAAGATATAGTAGACCTTATATAGATGTTAATTTTTTTCATTTAGTATTAGGGTGGGTGGGAAAAAGGTTGGAATAGATTTTGAAATGGTTTGAGATATTTCAAAACTACAGATTTTTCAGATCACCACTTTTTGGCACACCATGATCCTACACATACCCACTTGCTTACCCACTATTTTATTATTAAGAGGATGAGTTTCCTTTGTTTTTTGCTGATTTAGTACTAGCTTCTCATTATCTTTTTCATGTAAATCTATTTGTAGCCTGTTAATATTTATTCCTAGTGATTTTCCATTTTTAGGATTTATGGTGTTGTTTCTCAACTTATAACTTTGTATGGCTTGTTTCATTGTTGCAATGGTGTAGGCTCTTCTTTCTTTGACTTTAGTTGACCTTCTCACCCTTGGATTCTTCTCTTCATTAGGAAAAACTTGTTGTGAGTGAGCATTGTTGTCTTTCCCTCATCATGTCAATATTAGGGATGCATTCATCTTCTAAAGAATCATCGTATCCCCAAAGTGGTTTTGATGAAAAAGTGTTAATAGTCAATTTCTCTTGTTGTTTCCCTTCTTTTAAAATACTATGATAAATCAAGAACTAATTAGGAGCATATGGAAATTTATAAAATTTGCACCAACGACCATTTTTGACATGATTATTGTTTCTCTTTAGAGGTTTTCCATCTTTCCAATGGGTATTGTATGGCATATCTTACAATCTAAATTTGTAAGGCCTATCATTTCTATTAGATCTGAAAGATTTTCTTTTATTTTTTTATTAACTTGTAAACAATTAATCATATTCAGAAATTTGTCAATTTTATTCCCATCCTTATTTTCTTTTGGGGCTTTAAGATTGAACAATCTAGCATCTTCTATCTTTCCAATCTTACCAGTAACTTTTCTATCATTTTCAATGGTTTCTACAACTTTCAAGGTTTCTTTCAATGTGTTAGTCCTATGAGACCTTATTTCATAGTGAATTTTGATATCAAAGGCACATAAATAAAAAATTAATTAGGAAATAATCTACTGGCCAGATATCTCTTGGTATCCAATTCAGATCCTTGTTAAACCTTTTGTTGAAATCTGTCACTAATTCATTAAAATTCTTCTTTATGTTGGTTAATTCATGATATGCAAAGGATGTATCACTATGATCACCGAATTGTTCAATAACTAAGTCCAAAAATTCATGCCAACTAAAAATAATACCATAAGGAAGTCCTTTATAATATTCAACAATATCATTAGTAAGTGACTATACAAACAGCTTCATAAACACATCCATGTCATTTTCTTCTAACTCTTCAATGACATTTTTCAAATTAATAACATATGCTTCAGTAGACTAATTCTATTCTCTAAAGAACTTTGGGATTGAAAATATTAGCTCATATTTTATAGGGCTTGGACAACCCACAATTCCCATGAAATCAAGTTGCATGTATCATTTAATAACCATAGGAGCTCTAGCCCGTGTCCTACATTCAATTAATGTTGGTTTTGCCCTCTCTGATTTTTTCCTATATTTTGTTAATTGTTCTAAATGTTATATCTGTGATTGTTCATTTTTCTTTTATTCTATTGTAATTCTATTATGGTGACATTCATTTGCCTTACTCTTATCATGTCTATACTGTCCACTAGTTTCCTCTCTTCTACTTCTCCCATACATGGAGTTTTTTTATGCGAGTTATTGTAAATGAAATCTTTATTATTTTGTGATGGATTGTATATAGTATATTTATTGGCTTCTTGGTTTCTATTATCATCAGTCTTTTTAGGAGTAATAATTTCATCTTGTTTTATACCAATGCTTTCAATCATATCACTAGGAACCTACCTTAAAGCCTTAGTTTCCTTTCAAGGTGAAATAGTACATAGTTTTGAAAGGTTGCATCCAATTTGTGAGCATCATCTTCATTTTCTTCTTCATCATCTCCTCCCTCTTCATCATCAACGTAGTAGGTTTCTAGTTGCTTCTCATGATCAAGGGTTCTTATGTTATAGAAAGGATTTCTCTCCCTTTATAAAGTCTTATCACCAAATTTCTCATCCTCTTTAGTAAAAGGTCCATTTTCCCTATCATAAAATCTCTTGTACCCTATATACAACATTTTGTGTGATTGGTTCTTTTTACTTATAGTTCTTTTCTTTAGAGTCTACTCTATAAAAAAAAATTCTCTGTGGACAAATCACCTACCGAACATACACTTTATAGGCCATTGCCTATAACTTTCCTTTGTTTAAAAATGACAAGATTGATCATTCATAAAATTTTACATAGAGTCACCACCTCTATCTTGAGGATATTTTACTATATATTATGGGTTTATTCCAAAAGAGTACACTTCAATAACTTTCACTTCTTCTGGTCTATAGAACTAAACATTTTGGGTAACTTCACAGTGTAATTTATGAGAAACTCTCCCTACTAGAGTTGCCAATCTATTGGTTCCTCAAATTGTTGGTTGAAAAACCTATGAGCCTTTCTTACTCAATGTTAGGTAATTCAACACAATTTGGCCAACAACTAGGACTGATGCTTAATGATCAAATCATCTTCTCTTTGGGCTTTGCTAACCTAGGAGGGAATACCTTATGAAAGTTGTTTAATAGAACTTATGCAATTTTATTTAATTGATGCTCATGAGACTGTAAGTTGTTCTCAAGGAGAAATAAAACTTTTGAGTACTTAGAATTCTTTTAGTGCATTAAATGAGGATAAGTTTAAAAATTGTAGAGCACTTGAGTATGACAAAGACTTTCACCAACTTCAATTAATAATAGGATTTATTAAAATTAAATTAGACTTGTTCCTTATTCCATATGGGAAAAATAGACTTAAACTGATATCAACTTCAAGATCATCAAAACCCTTCATAGATAGTGTGTGCTTGGATGAATGAATAAAAATCACTTGCTTGTGAGTTTTAATTATCAAGGGATTGTACTAGATTGAAATCTATAAATGGAAATGTGAATCCAAAGGGATAATCTATTAAATATAGATGAAATTTTATTCTACATAATTCTTGGAAAGGAAATAAAGTATTTTAATAACTTCAAAAAAAAGTACAACTAAGTTGTGGCTAGTTGCAATATCTACTCAAAATTTGCATAGATTATTCATTTATGTGCTATGCCTTGATTTGTGCATATATATTAGCTATTGTCTTCTATATGATGATTGATATATTTTTGGGATCCTAGTACCTCTTCTTATAGAAAGTAAAAAGATGCAACAAAAGCTTCAAACTCTTTCATAAAATATAACTAAACTAATTGCAACCAGACATAATATTTACATATCAACAAAAAGAGAATTTCATAATCACTTATGGAGGAAGTTTAAAAAACATATCCAATATATTGTCAACATAGGAATGATCAATATGTTCTTGATCTCATCTTTTTCTTCCTCTGACTCAAGCTCATGGTAGTCACTCACGTAGTTTACATAGTTCTTTCTAAGATCACACACAGCCATGTACATACTATTGATACTACCAAATCGATCTTCTTCCTCAAGGGAGAGACCTGAGTGTGCAACTAGTTTTTTTTCTTTTCTTGTTGGATGTTCTTGTATAGGAAAACCCATTTTTTGCACCTACAATCTAAAATTCTACAACTTGAAGAATTTACCATAGAATGTATGCTGAAACTTTTCCTGCAAAATTGACTTACAATGAGGCCTTAATGAAATAGTAGCATTTAATGACCCATTAATTAAAAAATATTTTAAACCATATTCTACACATTTTTTCCTTGTGTATGTATAATATTTATGTCTTTTCCAATTAAAACTTGTAAAATTTTCTTTTTACTTTCTAATATATCCCGACAATGGTCATTTTGGCTTTTTGCATGCTTATCTTGCTACCCCATCTGAAACAAAAAAGATCATTAGTGAAATGAAGACCATTATTTCTATTTCAAGGCACATGCTAAAATCCTCCTATAATTTGGCAAAATATTTCCATTTTAGACAACATCTTCATCATACTCCTTGGAACCTCAAAAATTGTCAAATACCAAGCTCCTAATAAGACCCCTTGCAAAGTTTTGATAATTATCCATTTCACAAGACTCATTATGTTCCTCATTTAAATTCACAACTTCATATTACCCATATGAAAATCTTTCTAAAATAGAAAAAATCACATTTTCAAGTCATTTCTTGTATGTACCTTTCGATTTAGTAAAAAAATTCCATTTTGCACCACCCTTATTAACATGCTTGTGAAAACCCAGTTTTCATTATTTCAAATACCTCTTACACCTATCCCTTTGAATTAGAGAAAATCTCCTTTAGATGTAAAATTTAGCTTCTATCACTAGATTTATCTTCTCATCCTATAAAATTCTTCGGTTGCATTCCTTCCATAATTCCCACAGTACTATGGAAGGTGCAGATATCCTAAAAGAGCTATAAATATATCCTTTTGAAGGAGAGGCCAAGCATGCAACATATTAATTATAGCTCTTGAAAATGTTGATACGCACCCCCATGTGTGAAAAAATCCATTTCCAACATTAACTCAAATAAGGGCAATGCAAAAAAAATATCAATGGATTCTTCCTCATTTTTGCATAATGGACATCTACTAGGGCCTTGGGATCCCATTTTCTTAAATCTTTCTAACATAAGGTCTTTCCTATTTAAAAATAAATAGGTGAAAAATCTTTCCTTAGGTAGACAATTTTTATTACAATGTAATACTATAGGTAGGGAGTCCTTTTTGCTCATCTTGGAAGACTTGAGGAATTTATGCCCCTCCTTTGAGTTGTATTCTTTTCTCTTGCTTCCATCCCACATTAATTTATCCTTTAAAAAATTGAACATTACTTTCATTTTTAATAACATTCCTTTTAACATCATTCCACTTCCTTAGGTGGAAGGTTCATGTACTTAAATCCTTCCATTTTCAACCTTTACATTCATCTTCAAAGGTCACATAATCTATAGCTCTTTTTCCCCATCTAGCTTCAAGTGTTAACCTTAATTGGGCTAGTTTACCATCATTTAAACAAGCACCATGTACACCCCAAGAGTCTTCCCAAAATAGAGATTCTTCCCCCATCCCTAGGTTCCATGTTAGTCTATACTAGATGGAGGATCTATAATCCATCATCAACTTCTAAATTCTTGATCATCTAGGTAGTGATTTCTCCTTGAATATGCTAATTGGATTAGTATTTCTTAGATATTTCTTTATAAGGATCTTTTTCCACTTAAGGCATGGATTCTTGTACATTCTCCATACTAGTTTAATGTTCCTAAATTTTTTCTCATATTCAAGTTTAGCCCTAAAACATCACAATGGTTTCACATGGATTGCATATCTATTTGATACCTACATTCAATTAACATTTACTAAAAATCATGTTTCATTATGTGCAATGTGTAATATCAAAATTTCCTTTGTATTAATCATTTAATGGTATGTACAACTTATATTTACAACTGGTAAAATAAAATGAACAAGATGAATGTAAATGTTATCCCATTTAAAGTTGTAAGAGTAGATTTCACTACAATAATTTTCATATCCTATACAAGAAAAAGAATATAAAGGAATGAAAGGAAAGAGAACAAGGACCAAAGAGATCATTCATTTCCTCATAATCAATGCCTACTTTCTTTCTGATATTTCCATTGCCTTCTACTCTTCAAAATCCAATAGTTCCTATAATGTGAAAGAAAAAGGGTTAGATCATTATGATCTAAGTAATGCTAGCTCACCTCCCACTACTATATTTGGACTCGAATTGTGATGGTAGGCCATCTCAATTATGACAGTAATGTGTCTCCCACTCGATATCAGTTAGAATTGGCTCCCATTGAATGAGCATTGGAATTTTGTTGTCACAAGTTGTGCTAGCAAGGGTTACCATCACAATTGTGATAGCTACAGGCATCATAAATTGGGCTACCATTTTGGCAAACCATTCATTTTCACTGTAATAGTCATAAATTGGGCTACCATTTTGGTAAATCTATTGAAGACACAGTTACAATTGCAACGTATGTACTACATAAATGTTATGGGTCCCATGACAAGCTATCGAAAACCTCCATCATAATTGGGATGGGCATGTGGTAGGAATGTTGTGGGATTAATAGCTAGATATCACAATTGCAATGTCATGTTGTATTAATATATAAAAAAATTGGAGGAAAATGTTGAATAGCTATAATGCAATATAGGTTAATATTGAGCTTCACTTGGTTTTGAGAATAGTTTAATATTCTCTACTAATCAAGGCTAGCCATGTGAAGGTGGAAGCTCATTTGGCCTCAGCCCCCCACCTAACATCTAAATTCCCCATTAACATCTAATTTTTTAAAGAAATGATCAATGTTTAAAGTACAAAAAAAGGTTCCAAACCTACAAAAGTGACATCATTTTCTCATGTTTTGGTGCATGTCATTTTTTTGTCGCATCCAAAATAAGATTTTGTAACTCTAAATCAAGAATGCATGTGTGACTGCATTCAAATGCATGGACAATAGGCAGAGATGATAAAACACAACATGATTACATTTATTTAATCGGTCTATTAAGTTTTTAAAATTATAGGCCATCATCATGAACAATGTTCGTGATGGTCTATAACTTAAATTACCTAATTAAAGACCTCTAACAAAAATAAAAACTTGTTGCATTTTTCAACTCTACCTGATGTCATATGCATATGAATTGGCATTGCATATTGAACTATGGCATCCTTGTGCATTGCTTGAAACCAAGAGATTCACACAATTAGTTGTCATACAATCATAGGTTATTGTTGAGCTTCACTTGGTTTCAAGAATAGTTTAATATTATCTACTAATTAGGGCCAACCATGTGAAGGTGAAAGCTCATTCCCCCTCCCCCCAACATATAAATTCCCATTTAACATCTAAAATATTTAAGAAATGATCAATATTTAAAATACCTAGAATGTCTTCATTGCCTCTTTCTACTCTTAGGGGAAGTCTATCTTCATTACTCAATTCATCACACAAGTACATCCAAGAATGTCCCTATTGCCTTGTGTATAAAATGAATCCAATATTAGAAAATTCCCCCTAAGAAATAATAGTTCATGTAAAATAAAAAAATGAAAAATGAGAGAGAGAAAAAGGAATCAACTTACCAATAGGCATTGCCATCACATCTGTGGCCATGCTACCTATTGAGTGAGTTTTATTTATTTATTGTTGTGCCAAGATTTCTTTGTTTATATACATACATACATGCATACATACATACATATATACATATATTTACATATACATATGTATATATGTATATACATACATACATACTAAATAGAAATAAAATAGAGAATAAGGTTTTCCCTTTCTTAACCCTAATTTTGAAAAGGAATTATCCAAATTGATTAAGCACAAGAAAGTGATGAATGCAAAAATGGATCAAGTGATGGAGAATAGGGAGAAAGGGGGGTTCAATGATATTTCTATTGTGATGGGTATGTCCTTAAATCCTGAAATAAATAAAAGACAAAAACTAAACTCGAATCTAGAAAGTGTTGTTTTCTAATGTTTGTGTACAATTTTGGGGAATTCTGCAACTTGTTCCAAAATAGAAGTGTCAAGATAGAGAAAAACCATAAATATTTTGTCTTTTTGAAGGGAGGTCAAACTTGACCCTAATGGTAGGGCACAATCTTACCCTAGGGCACAATTGTACCCTAAAAAGTTGACCTTGACCTTCACTGCTTCGACAATTTTTTTGTTCACGAATCTTACAAGTTTGACTAAAAGGGTATATGAAACTTCTCTTCAATTCATTGTTCCACACATCTATCTATAGGAAAAATGGTTTTTTTTTATGGGGGGTTTTCCTTAGTCAAACCTTAGCTTGAAATTAACCTTGAAATTGAATTGAAATTTTAATATAAATAAATAAAGTAAATGAAATAATTCACGTTGTTTATACTGAACTCCTTGTGGAGGATTCGAATCCTTGAATCCACAAGTACAAATGCTCCAAATGAATGTATAAATGTATGTAGGATGTCTCAAATAAATGGAATTAGATCTTCAACACCAATCTTGCATGTATCTTTGCAAAGGAAAAGGCTTGGATGAATATGGATGGAGAAATCTTCAACAAGAGGGCTCCATAGAGATTGAATCCTTCAATAGTTAACTATGGATCTCCTTAATGAATTGGATGCTTGAACAATTGAATGCTTGAATTCTTGATAAGTAGTAGATCTTCACTTCATAGATAGGTGGATGCTCTCATAAAAAGTAGATGATAGATAGATGTCAAAATGAGGGAAGAAGGCTTCCTTATATAGAGATCTAGGGCACTAACTACTAAAGAAGGCTAACATAGGAGCATTAAATGCCATTTAACCTCAAACATTAAGAATAGACCTAGATTAAATGTAATTTAAGAGTCCACCATTCTAAAACCCAAAATAGCTGACCCAGAAGCAAGAAAAGAAACTTTTCAAAGCCTAAGATCTCAAAACTTCCAAAAATTGAAAAATGAACCTGCAGTCAAGGATGACAAGGTCGACCCTACCCTAGGTCAAGATCAAGGTCAAACTTGACCTAAAAGGTTGTCCTTGACCTAGAAGTCAAAGTCATCAGTTTCACAGAGTAAGTTCTTAGAAATAGTTTAGAAAATAGTGAGAGGAAAGCAGAATATGGGAAAGTAATTAGATCCATGCAAATACCTATTCAAAGCACTTGACATGACCCTAGACCACTTACTTAGAGGGATAAACACTCTTAACACAGAAGTTCTTCCATTTTAAGGTTATACATTTAGCCCCCACTTTAGCAAGAGTATGGACTCGATGAAAACTCTTGGTAAAGTATATTATAATGAAAAGATAATCTTGTTAGAATCAAAGGGACAAAGAGATCCTCAAGACCCCAAAGACTTAAGTCTTTGTCAACTCCAAGATCACAATAAAAGAGAGACATCTCTAGAAAAAGAGAAAAAATGAAAAGAGTGTGATTATCTCACACAATGAGAACTTATTTCCCATTGTGAACCATACAAGGAAACTGCACAACTGGAATGATGGAATTGAACCACCTAGTGAATGTGGCTACTCACTAGTCAACCCATCAAGGATTTACTCTCAAGAAAATTCTATTCTATAAGAGTAAAACCAAAAAAACAAAAGATATCCAATCTTAGGGACACCTTCAACCTTAAGGGATCAATTTTTTTTGGAACTAGATGGATAGAGAAATCCTAAAATATAAATCCATGCTTGAAGAATTATTCACAAATCCAAAAAAGGAGATAACATATCTTGAAAAATAATATATGTGTATTGAAAAGTGTGTGTGTGTGTGTAATAAGTGAGCAGAGCATATGCCCCCATGTTAAAGTCATTGCTAATACTTTAACAGGAGCAATGGCTTTGACAGAAATAGAAACAACTCCACTGAATACGTTTCCACTATAAGATGCCACCAGACAAAGACAACTCAAGGGAAATACTACACAAACATATAGGGAAAATAGAAGGGATCTACCTACTATAAGATTTGTATGATTATAAGATAATATATATGATATTATTGCAAATGAATTGACATCATTCCCCAAAGAAAGTAGAACTACAATCACAAAGGATAAAAGATCACATAAGAGATACAAAGGAGACTTTTTTTGGACCATGACCTAGAGACCAAAAAGAATTAGTTCTACCAAGTCACGAATCCAAGTAGATTGCACAAGGAAACATGTACAAAAAATAGCATAGATACAACATAACATGAAACAACATATGTAAGAATAAAGATACATATAGAGGAATAACACAATAGGTTCTATTATTTTATCACCTTGCACTAATAGAGAAACAAAGATCGTATAAAAGAATCTCACGACATTTAAAAAATACATTATGGAAGAAATACAATAGAATAGACAAATACAGAACAAAGACTACCATGAAGAACAAATTGATCAAGCATTCTGCCTACTCTCCCCATCTTGTTTTATATTATTTAGGGAAGGTGGATAACTCACAAGAGAGACTATATCCAACATAGTACAAATGATAGCCAATTCCAAACAAGGATCCTCTTGAGAATCACAATGTTCAATATTAAGTGTAAGTATCAATTATGAGGAAAGCATATTAGTTGAATCAACATCAATGCCAATAGTTTCATATTCATCATTAACATCATCAATATCATCAAGAGTATCTTCTTCATCTAGATTAATCAAAATGAGATCTAAGATACGAATAGAATCATCAAAATCATGCAAATTGACATTATTAGTAACAACTTCTTCTAACACATTATACATAGTTGTATCCAAAGAAGTTAAAGATTTTTGAATAATATAATTATGAGCTTTATCTTGAGCACGATACTTTTTATGGCATTCCTTAGGAAATCAATTAGGTTTTCCCTTACTTGAAATTTGTTGAGAATTAGGAGGAACAATTACATGATCCTTCACAAGTTCTATAGGAGGATTAATAGGATTATGAGAATATTGACAAACAATAGGAGGAGCTTGATTAATAGATGTAGAAGCCATAGATAAAGGTGGTGTGGAAGGTGTAGGAAAAAGACCATAGCTAAGATCCTTACAAGGTAAACTTAACTCAAGAATATTATGATGCTTATAGACTTGATATGAGCAAAAAAGATGATCAGGTCAAAAAGGACATGAATTAGGTAACGAAGGCCAAAAGAAGTCAATGGTAGTAGAATCCCTGGGCCTAGAGGTCTAATATAAGCTATGATTAACTATCTTCACTTCATCATCATAAAAAAACTTAAGACATTTATGAATAGGTGAAGCAACAACATGCATGGAATTTAACCACGGTAAACCAAGCTTAACTTGAAACTAATCATAAGTAGGAACAACAACAAAGGTGGTGTTCACAATCTTTCCACAAAGTTCAACCAATAAACCAATAGAACCAAATGATGGATAAAGAAAACCATTACAAGTTTGAATCTACACATCCAATGTATCATAAAAATCACATTGCAAACTTTTCACAAAAATATTTTCTTCTATAATAACATTAACTAAGGAGGTAGGATAGACAAGACAACCATAAGTAGGTATCTCAGCAATCTTAGCATAAATATAAAGGGGACCATTAGGAGCTTTAATAGTTTCATAATCATCAAAAGTAATCAAAAGTTCTCATGGTCATTTTTTCTTAGGTTGTTGTCAATTTTTAGGTCGAGGCTTCAATTTAGGCTTAGGCTTCAGTTGAGATGGAGCTGAAATGTGAGATTGAAGCAGAGGTTGAGGTTGAGGTGGTGATATATATTGAACCACATGCTCCACTTGATTAATAACATTAGTAAGATCATCCACACTTGAATCATACACAATATCCATAGAAGATGGTTGAGCAATAGTATTAGTATCATGTGTAAGTAAAGGATTCATATAAATTTACAGATTTTGATTAGGGGGAGAAAGAGACTTATTCCCACTACCATAAAATTTATCAATAGATAAAGCATTAGAATCAATTAAATCATGAACTTTATGTTTTAAATAATAATATTTCTTAGTATCAATGACCATTATGGCGATGATATGGACAAAAAAAATTTGGATAAAAAGATTTAGTCATCATTGTAGAAGGTAAAAGAGATTGAATAGGAGGGAAAGTAATCATATTAGCAATTAACAACCTATTCATAATAGAATGTAAAGATTCAGAAAGAGGAGTAAATGTATGATTCAATCAAAAAGTAGTGGATGTAGAAGTGGCATTGTGAGATGCAACAACAACTTGATCAGCAACTACATTTTCTTGTTTATTTATCTTGACATAGTTATTGAATTTTTTAAATTTATTTGGATTAGGAGAAACATCACTTTTATCAATAAGAATAGGAACTATTGGAGTGGTGCTCTAAAATTGATTCACTTGTAATTGATAATGATGAAGTGGTGCACAAAGTTGTTGAAAAGAAGTAAATTTAGTAAGCGAAATCTTATCTCTAATATCCTTTTGCAAATTTGAAATAAACATACATTGAATATCAATATCAGGAACAAGATAGGAAATTTGAGCATGGAAATGCTTAAATCTACCAACAGATTCAATCAATTTTTCCTTACAATTTTGTTTACAATGTATCAAATCAGTCAAAGACACTTGTGAGCCAATGTTGTTTTCAAATTGTTGAATAAAAGCATTAGCAAGTTGAGGAAATGAATGAATAGAATAAGAAGTCAAAGAACAAAACCATTGTAAAGTGTTGTCACAAAAAGTTTGAGCAAACAACTTGGATAAAATCCTATGATCATGAGCATAATTACTACAAAGGGTTTGAAATGTTTTAACATAATAAACTAGATCTCCCATTATAATTCTCAAGATGAGGCATATCAGCTTGCTGAGGAATGAGAGTACAAATAATATCTTGAGACAAAGGACTTCCTATGTCACAAGTAGGAATGCTAAACTTGTTTAGAGTCAAGGATACAAGTTGTTGTTGTAAACATGACACAGTTTGATCCAAACTAATAATTGTAGAATCATGAGAAGAAATAGGAGGAATAGCAACATTAAAAGCACTAGGTAAAGTGTAAGAAGTTGTAGGAATAGAAGACATAGCTGGAGGAACACTAAGAATGATAGTTGGCATAGGAGTAGAATATGTAAAAGGAATAGTATGATAAGAAGGTCTTGATATAGGGAGGGACACATGAGGAACGCTCATATGGATAGAGTGAATTGTCACAATCACCAAAGAAGGAGTATAAATAGGAACACTAGGAAGAGGAATAGAAGAAGGCTCAACACTAGTGATAAGAGGAATCAAACCTAAATCTTGAGCTTCTTGAGCTAAAGGTTTAACAGTGGAATGTTCAAGGTGAGTAATACCATGCAAGAGATTAACATCTTGGTCACTATCATGAAGAAATTTCTTAAGAGCCTCAATAGCTTGAATAGAATCTTGATTATGTTTTTTTTGAAGAAGCCAATTACCCATTTTCTCAAGTTCATTTGAAAGTTTTTGGACTTGTTTAGGAGGAACTCTTAAAGCATCATGAGTGAGAATATTTTTTCTCCATAAGAGGATTAGAATCAGGAATAATCAAAGGATCATCTGAAATCCTAAGGAAAGGAGAAGAAGACTCAAGCTCAAAGGTACGCATTAGTCTACAACTACGTCTAACCATAATATTAGAAGTAGGACTAGAATAATAAAGCTCATAAACCAATGCAATGAAAATGAACTAAATTAAGAAATCATAAAGCACAAATATTTTTGTATTTTGAAAGAAATTTTGCAATGTTTTTGTATTTTTGAATTTTAAAATGCAAGAGCATGAATGAAATCTAATCTTAATTCAAGAAAAGGCCTAACAAATATGAAATAAAATATAACACTACAAAATACAATAAGGTATCTAATTCCACAAAAGAAAATGGGTAAGTATGTCAGGTTCACCAAAATGAATAGAAAGAAAATAAAGAATGAGGTTTTCCCTTTCTTATCCCTAATTTCCAAAAGGAATGATCCAAATTGATTAAGCACAAGAAAGTGATTAATGTAGAAATGGATCATGTGATGGAGAATAGGGAGAAATGGGGGTTCAATGGTCCTTTTATTATGAGGGGTATGTGCTTAAATCCTAAAAAAATAAAAAATAAATACTAACCTTGAATCTAGAAAGTGCTATTTTCTAATGTCTGTGTACAATTTTAGGGAATTTTGCAACCTATTCCACACTAGAAATGTCAAGATGGAGAAAACTTAGAAAACTTTTGTCTTTCTAAAGGGAGGTCAACCTTGACCCTGATGGCAGGGCAAAATCTTACCCTGGGGCACAATTATACCCTGAAAAGTTGACCTTGACCTACATTGCTCTGACAAAAATTGTGTTCATGGATCTCACAAGTTCGATGAAAAGGGTATCTAAATTTGCTTTTCAATTTGTTGTTCCACACCTGTATCTATAAGAAAATTGGTTTTTTTTTAATGGGGGGTTTGCCTTAGTCAAACCTGAGTTTGGAATTAACCTTGAAATTAAACTGAAATTGTAATATAAATAAACAAACTAAATGAAACAATCCACCTTGCTTATATTGAAATCCTTGCATGGAGGATTTGAATCCTTGAATCCACAAGTAAAAATGCTCGAAATGAATGTACAAATGTATGTAGGATGTCTCAAGTCAATGGCATTAGATCTTCAACAGCAATCTTGAATGTCAATATGGATGGAGAAATCTTCAACAAGAGGGATCCATAGAGATTGCATCCTTCAATAGCTTAGAATGGATCTCCTTGCTGAATTAGATTCTTGAACACTTGAATGCTTGAATTCTTGATAGGTAGTAGATCTTCACTTCATAGATAGGTGGATGCTCTCATGAAAATTAGATGATAGATAAATGTCAAAATGAGGGAAGAAGGCTTCCTTATATAGAGATCTAGGGCACTAACTCCTAGAGAAAGCCAACATATAAGCATTAAATCCCATTTAACCTTAAACCCTAGGAATAGACCTATATTAAATGTAATTTAAGAGTCTACCATTCTAAAACCTCAAACAACTGACCTAAAAGCAAAAAAAAAACTTTTTAAATCCAAAGATCCCAAAACTTCTAGAAATTGAAAAATGAAACTAGGGTTAGGGATGAGGTTGACCCTGCCCTAGGTCAAGGTTGAGGTCAACCTTGACCTAAAAGGTCATCCTTGACCTAGAAGTCAAAGTCCTTAGTTTCATAAAACAAGTTGTAGGAAATAGGCTGGAAAAATAGAGAGAGAAAAGTAGAATAGGGGGAAAACAACTAGATCCATGCAAAGACCCATTCAAGGCACTTGACATGAACCCAAACCACTTACTCAGAGGGCTAAACACTCTTAACATGGAAGTGCTTCTATTTTAAGATGATAAACATACATGCATACATATAAAAAGATCACAAGGGCTTGACAACGAGATGTAGAGATCACAAGGGCACGACAACAAAATGTAGTGCTCACAAGGGCACACACATACATACATGTATATATCTATGTATGTATATATATGAAGAGAGATGTTTTTAAAGGTGATAAGTGAATTACCTCAAGATTCTCCACAAAAATAATGTAGACCAGGAAAAATGGGTAGAGTTTGTAAGAAATTTTACAAAAACATATCATAGTAGATATTTTTAGAAAGAAACAAGTCATAACCTAGTTAAATGGGGCTAGTTGTTGATTATTTGGGTTGATATATTCATATATTTAACTAGGCTATGGCTTCTACAAAGGAATGAGCCTCGTGATTATGGCATTTACATAGAAGCAAAACTTGCTTCTTCAACTCCTTCCACTCAACTCTTTGCTAAAGTTATTCTTCCAACAGTGAGAATAGTTTCTATGAATTCTTGGGAGCCAAGGAACCTTGAACCTATGCTATGTTTTTTGGATACATGGGAGAAGTTACTACCAGCTTCTGTACTTCATAACATTCTGGATCATATAGTGATGCCTAAATTAACAATAGCAATAGATAGATGGGATGCAGATATCACAAGGGCACAACAAAAAATTCCTATAGAACTATCATCATATTAGGTCAATAAAATGAATGAGATGTAGAGATTAGAAGGGTGCAATAATGAGATGTAGAGATCACAAGGGCACAACAATGAGATGTTGTGATCTATGTATCTATGTATACAGAGAGATCTTTTTTAAGGTGCTTATTGAATCTTAGCATAGCAAAAAAATTGATCTAGCTACATACACATTCTCGAATCCAAATAATTAAGCAATAAAACTCACTCAACCTATGCTAAGTGAATTAGTTCAAGATCCTACAAAAAATAATGTTGATTGTTCCTTTTATTGCACATAATCTAATGAAAATTCTATAGAAATTTGTAATCAACCCAAGAAATCAGTAACTAGACCCTTTTAACTGGGTTATGACTTTTATATATATGTATATTTAATTGGGTTATGGCTTCTATAAGGGAATGAGCCTCATGATTATGACATTTACACAAAAGAAGAACTTGCTTGTTCAATTCCTTACACTCAACTCTTAACTGAAGTTATTCTTCTAGTAGTGAGAATAGCTATTACAAATTCCTAGGAGGAAAGGGACCATGAACCTAAACCATGTTTTTTGGAGACATGGGAGAAGTTACTACTGGCATTAGTACTTCATTACATTCTAGATCATATAGTGATGCCCAAATTAACAATGACATTAGATACTTAGGATCCTTGCAGGGACAGCATGCCAATACATACATGGTTACATCCTTGGCTTCCATAATTGGGTCAGCATATGGAGCCTTTATATCCAACAATTTGTTATAAATTGGGGAATGTGCTACATGCCTGACATTCAAGTGATGCATCTACATATGCAATTTTATCACCTTGGAAAATTGTATTTGATCCTACTAGCCATGAACAGCTGATTGTTCATTTTATTGTACCTAATCTGATGATAGTTCTATAGGAATTTGCAATCAACCCAACTAATCAACAAGTAGACCAGATTAACAATAGTAGTAGATACTTGGTATCCTCACAGGGAGAGTGTGCTAATACCAAACCCATAGGATTTAAATCAAGTTATTTATTTGTAATTCTTTTAAACCTTTAATAAGATAGGCATAAAATACAAAGTCTACTACATCTAGACATTCTAGTTAAATTTATTGGAAAACATAGAACAAATAATAACATAGTCCACTAAGTTTCCCAACATGTTCCTACATTGTTAATACCCTGTCGTAGCTAATTTTCCTGAATCTAATTGAAGTCAAATTGTAATTTCAAAAACTCATATTGCTTGAGAATGTAGAAAACATACTTATAATTAAGAGGTGTGGACAAGTAAATATATTTCAAAACCCATTGCAAAAGAAAGCAATCATTAAATACAAATACTCTTTAAAAAGTTGAACAAATTTTCCCTTAATAAAATCAGATATATTCTAGCATTTCTATACGACATTTTAGCTAGATTTTTTCGTTAGAAATCGTGGAATTTGGAAAAAAACATAGATTTGAAATAAAATTTTGCATTAACCAAAACAAAATAAAAATCAACTCAAAATTTCCATGCCATTGAAAATATCATTTGTTCCTACATTGTCAAAACCTTGTCTCAGCTTATTAGGCAACAAATTATCTAATGGGGTTTCTTCTTTGGGGGTAAATTAGATGCATCTTAATAGAGTATTCAAAGAAATACTATTGAAAGTTTTATACTATGCTTAAAATTGGTAGAAAAAGGAGGGAATGAATAAATTTCCTATTTTCGATTGGGAAAGTGGTTTTCAGTGCTAGTAAATTAAATTGGCATCAACAATCAGAATGTGGATAAAATATTGAGCACCCATTTCACTTAATCCACATTGATTGAAATTGTATAGGATCAAAAACATCTAAACTTTCTTAATTTATCTTTATGTTCTTGTTTATATATAAGCTCTTATAATCTTAATTTTGATAAGGTAGTTGCTTATAATTTGGATAATCTTTTCTCCTTAAAATAGTTGATGCTTGTTGTCAACTTACAATGCACATTCATAATGAAATATTTCAATTAGTCTATAAATCATGGCATTCTAGGGGTAAGAAATATCAATTTAGGAAACTCTTTTTTCACAATGTCAAACACTTGTAGAAGATTTCATAATGCATTTGGGTCAAGAAAGATTACATGCAGGAATTGTCTCAACTTATTAGGCAACAAAGTGGTTTTTAGGGTGGAAAGGAGTAATAATGAAGGGGAAACTTGAAAACTTGAATTTTAAAATGTTGAAATTAAAGCTAACCTATGGCAGAGTCACAACACAATATGAAGTTAATTTTAGATATAAATAAAAAAAATAAAACACGACATTAATCATTCACCATTTGTTTTGATTGTGGAGAGTTGTGTGTGAAAGAGGGTTGAGAGCTTCAAATGAGGATAGAGAGCTCTGAACATTGGTGGAGATTTCATTGTTGTTCCCTTGTGATTATTACATTTCATTATTATCCCTTTATTATCTCTATATTTTATTCTCATGCCCTTGGTGGAGATCAGTGGAGATCTAGGATTTCGTTGTCATTCCCTTGTGATCTTTACATTTTGTTGTGATGCTCTTGTGATCTTTGTGCCCTTGCTCTATGTTTTTTTTTCATTTTATTCCATTGTGATCTTTGTGCCCTTTGTAGTACTACAACATTTTGGGTCAAATTATGATGACAATTTGCAATGACAGTGCAATTTATGGTATTTGGGCCCAAATGTAGTAGTGCTTGCTTTGCGATTTTCTTCAAAGGGAGAAGAGGTACTTATGTAAATATTATTTTCTATTCCTTCTAAACATGTATCTCTTTATATTTCCCCTAGAATGTATATTTTTGGAGGATCTTGAGGTAAGTCACTTAGCATGGGTTGAGTGCATTTTATTTGTTTTTTATTTGGATTTTGGAATATGTATGTAGCTGGATCAATTTTTCTCTTGTGTAGCTAAGATGTAATAAGCACCTTAAAAAATATATCTAAATATACATGTTCAAAGGGAGATATAAAGAGATAGCTATTTAGAAGGAAAAGAAACCAATATTTACATACCCTTGAAGAAAATCCCAGAGCTAGCGCATGGCAACAAAATCACAGAGCAAGGGTACAACATGCCAAGAAAATCATAGAGAAAGGGCATGATATGGCAACAAAATCATAGAGCAAGGGCACAAAAATGAAATGAGAAGATCACAAGGGCATGACAACCAAATCACAGAGCAAGAGCATGACAATGAAATGCAAAGATATATCATAGGAAAGAAATACACCAAATACATATGCATAATCATGAGGCTCATTCACTTAGAGAAGCCATAACCCAGTTAAATATATGTGTATATCAACCAAGCTAATCAACAACTAGACCCATTTAACTAGTTATGGCTTGTTTCTTTCTAAAAATATCTACTATCATATGTTTTTGTAAAATTTCTTGCAAACTCAATCCATTTTTCATGGTTTACATTATTTTTGTGTGGGATCATGAGGTGAGTCACTTAGCACAAGTTGAATGAGTGTTATTATTATTTTATTTAGAGTATGGAATATGTATGCAATTGGATCATATATCTAATAAGAACCTTGAAAAAGATCTCTCTAAATATATAAAGAGATACATGTTTAGAAGGAAATATAAAGACATACATGTTTACAAGGAAAAGAAAAAAATATTTACAAATGTACCCCTTCTCACCCTTGAAGAAAGTTGCAAAGCTAGGGCAAATAGATAACAAGGGCATGACACAGTAATGAAATCGCAGAGCAAGGGAATGACACAACAATGAAATGGGAAAGAAAGGGCATGACACGATAATAAAATCATAGAGCAAGGGAACGGAAATGAAATATAAAGATTGAGAGGGCACAACAACCAAATGCACCAATCACAAGAGCCACAAAAATGTTCATAACTCTCCACCTCTTTCATGTGAAGCTCTCTCCAAAATCAAAACAAATAGAAAATTATTGTCATGTTTCTTTTTCTTTTTCTTATGTTCACGAGGGCGTCACAATTATGATGCCAACATCAGTATTGCGATGACATCATGGACAATTGCAAAAAAACATATAAATGACTAAATATTACACTACCATCACAATTTGACCCCAAATGTTGTAGTGTCCCCTCAAATGCAAAATAATTTCACTCTTTTATGTTTGTACTTGCATGGAATAGAAAATTAATTGAGCAAGACAAATGATTAAACACATTTTGGAGCATCTAGGTGACCTTTCTTCCATGATTTTGGTTTCCATCCTACCCACTATCCATTTTGGAGGGAAGAAATTGTTTCAAGTAGTTAGAGAGATACTTTGATATACTCCATGACTTCATTAAAAAAATCATTGGAGAGAGATCCTTTGCATATTTTCATATTTTCTTGTATTGTGCTTCTTATTATGTAATTGTGTCAATGAAGTGTTTTTATTTTCTAAAACTTTGGAGTAATATAGTTGAATTTAGCCTTCTTGATAACTCTTTTTTAATGTCAAATTGTGATTGACGTTGATTTTATGTGTTTTTATTGAAGAACCTTGGAATTTATATCTCCTTTCTACACATGTATGACTTAATTAACTATCCTACATAGTGTACTATATTAATTTGGAAGCACTCCAAGTTAATGAATGTTTCTAGAACTTAGTAAATGTGAGGTCATCGATCTCCTTCTCTCGTTCATCTCTTCTTCCCTTTTATGTCCTTTCCCCTAGTTGGAATTGGGGTAAAACCTAATAGATCCTCTTTAAGATCCTATTTTCATGATGTTAAGCTTGAGGTGGGATCTATTTCCCCTATCTCCTTTTCATCCACCTTTCCACTTGGCATCTACTCATGGTACCAAAATAAGTTTTAGTTTTCAAAAAAATTGACCATGATTTCCAAGTTTTGAGACCTATTTTGGGGTCTTGAGATTGTCCCCAAGGTTTGTGTACCTAAAAATTAGGGGTGCAATGTGCCCTTGATTCTTCAAGGGTATGCTACATCCCTGATGGGCTAATTAGGGGTACAATGCACCCTTGATGAGGCCCATTTTTACATCCTCTACTCATATCCTATTTCCAATTAATTTTGGGGTGCAAACTTCTAGGTAGGTTGGCCTAAAAAGTAAGCTATTTCAAGCCCTTTATAAACCCTTTCATTTAATCCATTTCTCATTCATGATCATCAAGCATTCAATAACTTGCATCCAAGCTCTCAAGCATTCAAGGCATTTAATTTCTCTACATTAAAGATTAGGTATTTATACATTCAAGTTATTGAAGGAGTTTATGCAAGATCTTTCATTTACAACATTCAAGATCCTTTGTTTCATCTTCTACATCCATCTTCTCAAGGCTACATTCATCTACATACATTCCTATGGTGAATGTCAAGCACATTTGTTCATGAAAATTTTGATGTCACTTTTATTTCCTTTCTATGGTTTTGAGGTTGAGTCAAAGCTATTACATATACATACATAATTACATTATAAATTCAAGAGAATATTCATAGATTTACATTCTTCATGTTGGATCTACCACTAGTACTCGCTAGTATTCTATTTCAATTGTTTCAATTCAAGGTTAATTCCTAAACTGGGGTTTAACTGAGGCAACCCCCCTAAAAAATAAAGAAAAAATCCTTATATTCTGTAGGTTTTAGATCTCAAATTGGTGAATAGGTTACAAATTTGGATACCCTCACTAGTAGAATTAACCTCTTTTTTTGACAAAAATTGGTCAAATTTTCTACTGAGATTGATCGAAAGATTCACAATTGGTCTTGTCAGTATTTCTTCTATCAAAAATTCAACAAGTTTATTCTAATTTTGAAATTTCTACACAGATATTGGTCAAAAATGGCCCCCACAATTGGTCATACTATTGATCAAAATTTTAACTAACATTGGTAGAAATTTCCACACCCATGCAACTAGGATTCCAAACCCACGACAACATGTTGGTTAACCTCTTTGTCAAAATTTCCACACCCCTACGACCATGAAGCCAAACCCATAATAGCATATTGGTCAGCCCATTTGTCAAAATTTTGACTAACATTGGTTGAAATTTCCACACCCCTGCGACTAGGATGCTAAACCCACAATGGCATGTTGGTCAGCATGTTCATCAAAATTTTTCCAAGGATTAGTCAAAAGTTTGATAAACATGCATTGTTGAAAATAAATGAAATGTTAGACCCACACTCATTAGTGGGGGGGCCACCTAATATCACTTCTTTCTCTTTGGCTTGATTGGCACAAACCCAATAATGGTTCAACAATGGTTATCATTCCAATATGTCATCAATGGTGACTTGGAAAGTGATCTCATAAGGGTGAGCCTACGTCTACCTATTGGGTTGTGTGTCACAAGTGAGTATGGATTTTTCATAAGTGGGAACTCCCCATGGCACTTGAATAGACCCAATGCCTATGATCAAGGTGGAGATGAGTCTTGTATTCAAAATTTGGTCAACAACATTGATTCTGTGAGAGAGGCATAAAGCATACCAATTACTATGTGGGGGCTCCCCAAAGTCGCTTCTTTACAACTCAATTGGCACAATTTTGGGAATGGTTCAATAGAGGTTATCATTCCAACATGTTATTGTGGTGCTTTGTAGAGTGACTTTAATGGTGAGCTTGCATCTAGCACTAGGGTTGTGTATCACAAGTGATTAGGGAGTGTTCACTATTGAAATCTCCCATGGTCCTCAAATAGACCCAGTGCATGTGATCAAGATAGATGTGAGTTTTGAATCCAAGTTTGGTTAACAACACTGACTTATATGAGAATAGGGACATGTAGCACAACTTGATTTATATTTGGGGGCTCTACAAAGTTTCCTTTTTGTAATTAAACTAGAACAATTTTGGGAATGGTTTGGCAGTGGTTGTCATTCTAATTTATCATTATAGTAACATGGATAGTGATCTTTAAGGTGAAGCCTATGTCTAGTACTTTGGTTTTGTTTGTCTTCCTCAAATAGAGCTAATAGTGGTGATCAAGACAAATTCAAGTCTCAAATTCTAAATTCTCTACAATATTGAATCTATTGAAGGGTCATAAAACATTGACATAAATTTGAGAAATCCCTCTTTGAAGAGCGACATAGTAATTGTAGGAGAAAATTGACTTAGTTAGAGAATTGGCCTTGGGTTGTGACAACTTTTGATTTCTTTAGTTTCAACCCATATTTGTCTAATAATAGAGTTCACATGTAAGATTGACCTTGCTCTTAATAGTTTCAAGAGATGATCTTTAGAACTTTTGGATTAGGCCCCTTCACTCTGATTAGTCTAGTTTGTTGGACAAAAGCTATGTGTTCGTATCTTTTTTGAGATAGTAATAATGATCATAAATTTGTGGCGGAGAGAATTTTCATTTGATTTGAGCAATAGAAGAGCTATTGGAAGTATGTGTCACCTAATTTGGTTGGATTCCTATATGAAAGTGTGTTGTATAAGCTTGCAACACATTGCCATTGGTTTTCAATTATAAGATGCATTTTTTATTGAGTGTATGGAAGTTTTATTTTTTAGCCATGGTCATTGTCTCTTGGCACATTCTATCATTACATTGTCTCTAAGTGGCCTTATTCAATCCCATGCATGGTGCACTTTTTGTATTATGGCTCTACTATGAGCATGTGTGATTCAAAATTTTTTGGGGAATGGGTTTTGTACGAGATATTCTTCTTAGGCTCCTATAAACCAAGTGTTTGTCTTTGCACGATTCTGACAAGTGAAATCACAACGTGTTTTTCTAGAGGAAGAAATTGCATGAATATTTTTTTGTTAAGATGACGTTGCTTGCCAATAACAAAATGACCTCAAATAATATTAAATGAGCTATACCAATAGTTCCAAGTGAAGATACTACATCAAAAAAACCTATGTCAACCAGAAACCATTATCATATCATTTCAAATTTTAAAATTGAACAAAGGAATTTCTATTAATTGCTTGCATCGAGGAGACATTAAGGATCAAATGAGATAGAATTATAGTGAATTTATGATGCACTACTAAAAGTAAATGTTATATAATCTCAACTATCTAGCATAGATCATATACATAAAAAGAATTATCATTGGATAATATAGTTTCACATGACAGAATAAAACATTGATTATGTCCAAATTTTGTCACATTTAGGTACAAAGTCTTTTCTTATTTCTCAATGATTGCACTATCTGATATCAAGTTATAGGTCTAAGTTATGAAGTAAATTTTAGTATTTCTTATGCATATTTTTATAATGTAATTAGAATTTGTAATATTTAATATGTTCTAATCATATCTTTCTCTATCTATTACACTAGTTAATACTATATTTCAACTAAAAGAGAATTTTAATTTTGAAAAGATGGATATTTCAATGAAAAGATAAGTTTCTTGTGTATTTCCTTATTGTGATAATATTTGTACAGTTGTTTCCAATGATATTACATACTTAGAATGCTATTCTTTTAAAATTCCATTGATTAGGTGTGTTATGAATATGAATCAATACCATTTTGGCATTTGAAGAAATCATTTTCATGTTGTTAGAGATATAAGTATTTCTTTCTAAACTAACAAAACCCTTGTTCAAGGTAATTAATGACAAATAAGATACAACTTCTCTATATTTTATGTGTGATATAACCCCACACATGGCATGATTTGGGGAAGAGTGTATATTATCACAAAAAAATCATTTGTTTTGATGTAGTAAAAGATGATTGTGGACTATCACAATTTGGATAATGGAAGTGGAGTTTGTTAATAAGGATTCGGTAAAATTTGTGAGTTTATGTGTTTTCAAATGGTATATGGTCAAGGGAGGAGGATGATAAGTTCCTTGAAGAATTTTTTGGTCCAAGGTAAGAGCAATCCACACATTGTTTGCAAGGGTATTTACGACTATCAAAGTTGACAGTAAGGTTATTGGTACTCTCTTTAATCAGTAAAATGAGTGATGTTGGGATAATTGGGAATGAAGGAAAAGTCATATAAATTATAAGGTCTAGGGATTAATGAGGAAGTGAACTGAATATTCAAGTAGCAGGGCTAAGGGTTTGAGAAAGAGGAGAGTTCTAATTATTCATGGAATAGGATAGAGTTTGGATTAGAGATCAAACATAGAGCTTGATGAAATTTATAATGAGAGATCCATGAGATTATAGATGTGAATGGTTCTTAGGTTGACTTGGATTGAGAACACCTATAATTGACACAAGATAATAGTCTACTAGTCACTAAAGATAGACGATGTGACTAGAGATGAGAGATTGAAAACAAGTTAGGACCTAATTAGTTTGTGACCAAGAACTATTTCTATCAAAGAAGACAAATATTTGAAAGGATTAGCCAATCAAAATTGAGAACAAACATATGAATTTACACTCCAAACCAACCAACTCACTAAGTTTAGACACCCAAACATTAATTTTTTTAACAAGTTTCAAATAATCAAAATGTATAATGAAAATTTAACATGTTGTTCCAAGGAATCAAACCTTGTATTAAAGATAAACACCAATATATGCAAGAATGAGATTTCCTAATGTATTGGTAGCACTATCTTTGTTAAACAATTCCTAAAATTAAGATTCAAAATATATCATTCAATCAGATTACTCGTGGACCATAATGAAATATTAAAAGTGAGAAATAAATTTTACGAATATGGATGAAGAAGTCAGCCCTAAAGTTGATGTTGAGATAAAATTTGAATAACTCCAACTAGGGCCTCAAGTGTTGATAATTGTATTAGATTTTCTGCTAATGTCAAGGTTTGAAGAAAATGAGAAAGTTTATTTTCCTAGTAAATTTGGAATGAGCTAGTGGAATGAGCTATAACATATAGCAAGGCCAAGAAATTGGATTGAGCTATAACGTACAACAAGACCAACAAATTAGAATGAGATATAAGTACATATGGATATCAAGGTGGTTTTGATGAGAAAAAATAAATGAAATTTTTGAAAACATAGTCTTCCTCATCACGTAAAGCATAGATGAGGGTTGAGAAAGTGAATAAAGCTTTATAACATTTGGATGTCAAGGTGGTTTTGATGAGGTAGAAAAATCCAAATTTTCAAAAATTATAGTTTCTAAAGCTTGGATTGTTATTAACCACTCCAAGATGGGTGTAAAGGAAAAACAAGCAAGTAATAAATGTTTTCTACAAGATGTATTGACATATACCTGTCAATAGGCCATTGCACTCTATAGGATCATCCTCAAAGGGGTCAAGTTCTTGCATATGAAATTCATTTATCTTATGTTAGCTTACATCTTATATGAAGGTCAATCATAATCAAATTTATATAAATCACATGATATGTGTCAGGTTCCTTCATATGTAATTCATTTATCTTATGTTTTCTCTATTCCAAATTGTAGTGTTATTGGAGAAGTGTTAGAATTAGACAAGCCACCCTTATAATGTGATCTTTAACATTGACCAAATTTAAATTTTCAATTTAACATGTAATATAGTTATAAAAAATGAATGAATTATTTGACTTATCAAGACATACAATTGTACATACCTAATAGCCTTAGAGATCCACTTTCTTTAGCAAAATTTTGAATTGCAATCTTCTTATCATAGCTACAATGTATGATCGATAGAATTATTACAAATTGATATTTCAGCAACAATTATCTAAATTAACCACTATATCAAATTTCACTAATGATCATTACTAAGGTTTTCTAAGAAAGCAATGTTGCAAAATATGAACATACCTCATATCCAAGGCTTCAAGGACATGAGTATGAAAGCGATGAAGAACCTCATCAAATGTTATCCTTAGAGGGTAGCCCCCCATAGTTTATTCACATGGCCTCTGTGAAACCCTACAATACAATTGAAGCATAAATCCTAATGAAAATTATATGTTTAAGCATGCTATCTTAATGATTGATTATTGAAATATCATTAGTCATTGAAAAAATGCCTACTTTCTAGTTACTATCAAACTCAGAGAATCAAGTGTAGAAATATATTATCAAAAGATGCTTACTTCGTAACATAGTTGTTGTAGAATATTATTGTTCTCAAAATTGCATGGCTCTTGATCATTGTTTTGTTTCACACATTTTATTTAGTGAGGGTCTATTAAGTTCAGTGTATGTAGAAGCAATTTTAGTTGTTCCTAAACAAAACCAAAGAATAAATCAATATTTCAATACTTTGAAGATTATTGATAGCAACAAAATTATAGATGCATATGAGTACCAATAAAAAATTCCAAGAAGAAATTATAAAAGGTAAGAAGACAAAAAAAATAAGTTAAAATCATGAAAGTCTAAAAGTTAGAAATTACATTGTCACCTGTGTACAAGAAAGCATCTACCCTACCTCAAAATATGCACTAGTTGAGTTGAGTTTGGATGACTTGGAAGGTTCCTTCAGTTCCTTATATTGAGTAGGAAAGAGTTCCTTAAGAAAGGTACATTTTGAAGGACTTAATAGATCTTGATGCTTTCCAACATCATAATTTTTTTTCTTTTCAAGGAATAAATTAGTCTAATATGTAACCTATCATACCCATAAGATAGAGGAGATGAGCATTCATATCATACAAATGCAATACTTGTAAAAATAAGGTATCATAAATATGAGTTAAAGAAAAAGTTTCTCACTTTACCACCATAGTGATGAATTGTGAAGTCATTGAGGTGAGGTTTTTGTTTACTAAACGATGCATTTCTATTGAAAGTTTGCCAAAGCTTAAGTGAAAATGTCTCATGGGTTGACTTTGAAAATATACTGCAAAGGAAAAAGAAAGATATTTTTGGTGGTTAAATGCAATTAACTTCACTCTATACTTGATCTTTGATTTGCATTCATGAATGGGATTAGGGAAATGTTATTGATTTGAAAATAATTTGAATGCACCTTGAAAGCTTGCACTAGGTAAGTGGAGTAGATAACAAGACTACATCTAGTACAATCCAAGTGTATTTGCTCCTTGCATCCTTATGAAGAAATACTAGTTTAAATTTGCAAGTTCAAGTTGCATTTTGATGCTAGAAGTTAAAGTATATTCTCAATGCATGTTTCTGAAGCCATATTAGTTGAAGTTAAGTAAAAATATATAAATAAATCTTACATGTTTCCTTTTTAATGCTCCTGATATGTCCCATCAATTATAGGTGGAAAGTGGTCTCAATTTAATCTAATAGTAATTGTAACAATTACCACAATAACAATAAAGAGAACCATAGTCTTAGTTTAATTAATTAACGAAGGTATTTTAGTTTGAGTTTCACTTAGTTTCAAGAATACTTTAAAATTCTCTACTTAATAAGGCCAACCACATGAAGGTGGAAGCTCATTTGGCCTAAACCCCCCCTCCCCCTAACATCTAATTGCATACTTCATTCATTCATTCATTCATTCATTCATTCATACATTTATGAACTATAACATTCAAATTCTACAATCACATAACATTCTTTAATATGACATAAAATTCAGTAATAGACAATAGTAATCAATAATTCATTAAAACAACTTTCTTTCATTATCCAACAAAGTTTATCAAACAAGGTTTATCAAAGAGAATTTTTTAAAAATCATTTTGTTCTTAGATTTCTTAAGGAAAAGGCTGATAGAAACATCAATATCTTCCTCATTCTCCTCTTCTTGTGGCTATGATGTCAAATTATGATGCCTCCTCCTAGTTTTAGGAGTATGAGGCTATTGCACTAAAGGAGGGTCTACTGCAATAACAAGTACATGAGTTAAATTTTTATTATTATTTTTATTGTTACAAGCATTTCATTAACCAGTAGAACATAACATGCATTTTTCTTTACCTAAAAATACCACATTATGTACAATAACATTTTTAGCAACCACAACTTCAACATGCTAAACACTGAGAATGTAATGCCCCACCCAGAGATCCTTGGAAGGATTCAATTCAAGCCAAGATTTTTTAAAAAAAATTACAAGTATGAATGGACATGACAACATCATACAGGGATCACACAAATTGCAATGGAAGACTTCACCAACAATATAAGCAATCAACAAATCTCCAAATGTCACTACCAAACAAAACAACTGATGACAAAGAACGCAAAATTGAATTCAAATCGAACACATTCAAAATTCAAAATGTGACACCAAAGGACTAAAGAACACCTAAGAGGGTACCCTAAACAACTCCCAAAAAGTTTGGGTCCAACCAAAAAGTGCCCATTGCCTGCCTGCACAAGTTTTTGCAAAAATCCAGGCAACGCTTTAATATAGCACTGGAAAGTATTGCACAACATTCCTAAAGGAGGGTGACACTTTCAAGGACTAGGTGATACTTCTCTCAAAGGTGTGTGATACTTTAAGGGTATCATACAATAGTGCTTACAAGGAAGTGTGGTACTAGAAAGTATCACACGATATTTTTCCAAGAGGCGTGTGATAGAATCAGGGGACGCACGATAGAACTCCAATGGGTGTGCGACACTTTATTGTATCACACCATGCTAACACATGGTCACCCAAGAAAGTAAGAAAACCACTCTAAGGGTCAAAATTAGGAATGAAATAGGAAAATAAACCTCCACACCAAGGAGTACCGGATCCACATAGATCAAGGAATGAACACTCGAGTACATAAACAACAAGTTTCCATGAAACAAGAAAGAGAAACAACTATCCATCTAAACCAAAGTAGTAAAAGACATACTGAGAGTAACATTGTAGTAAACATAAACAACATCGCAATGTATAGAAATAACATCATAATAACTGAACAACCAAACTAAGTACGCAGTTCCTCCCAACCATCAATAGCATCATAAGACTATCATAGATCCTAGCCACGGACCAAATCATCGATACCATCGTAATAGGGATGTCGCTACTAAAAAATGCTACAATATAAGCATAAGGAAATCTAACATGATAGTAATAAAGCATAAGATAATCCTACAAGTAGATAACATCACCTATCACATGCTAATCATCATTATAAGAAAATCTAACATGCTAAACTAATAAGCAATAGATAATCCAATATAGCAATTCACATCATCTAGTCATATGCTAAACATCATAATATAGGAATGTGTCAAATAAACTAACATCATCTAAACATGATATCTAAGCATTACAATGAAAGCATAAATCACAAGAAAGCATACTCCAGAACTTGAAGCATCAAGTGAAAACATATAGCAACAGTCGCATTGGGATAAAAGACCATCTCTGTACACTAGTCCCTAGTAGTGGTGAAGGTAGCTATGCCTCCCAACCACGTGGCACCCATAGGTCCACACCCACCATGTTGATGGAGATAATAATCCAACCACAAACACACAAAAACAATATCCATGGCTAACACTCACACCAGACAGTATGATGGTTGTAACCAAGAACCTAAGATAATGCAAGGAGTACAGGTCCTAGTCAGACACTTAATAGGCTACTAAGTAGGTGCTGACATCATGGAGAGTCACTTCGCATCAACAAGCCTAAGCTTAGATCGTGTGGATACAACATCCCTCAATGGAAAGGCTCGGCACATACATTTTATTATCTTAAATTTTATTACCAATCACACATTTTCTTTAATTATCACTTGATTAAAACTTCCTCTGCTAACCCTATGGGACTGAGGTCACCAGGCTATGAGATAAAATCCCCCTCCATATGCTACCCTACCCTACCCATGCTCATCCTACAACAAGTTTTTGTGGGCATGCATACTCCCATCCCAACCCCAATGATCATAACTTCCAGAAGTAACACAAAAGATTGGACCTTGCAAGTCACCCAAAAAATGTATGTGCATGTACTTTTGTGTGGTACACCACCATCACAAAGATAAAAACACAAGGATGGGATGAAAACACAATGCAAAAAAAAAACCCAACAAAAAGCAACTCGAGAAGATGGATTCTACATGAATCTCAAAGCCAATAAAACCATACATCATGAAATCACTCTATCGGCCTCAATCTAGGAGGATGGATTCTACACAAATCTCAATGATGCAACAAGACAAACATCATAAATTCACTCAAGCGACCTCAATCCAGGAGCATGGATTCTACACGAATCCTAGTGTCCACGAAACAAAAGCAAGGGTCCAAAAGAAACCATAACACCAGGTATAAAATTACTCAACTAAACACAAAGTCAGGAGTACAGGTGTGACATGCATCCCAATGCAACATAAAAGTGCAACAAAGGTCTGATTAATATCCAAATAGATAATCCAAGTCCATGACCCAACTCATGCCAAGAAAACCTAAGAAAATAGGGCAACATGCAAAATAAGGTAAAAACCCCAAATTTTGGAAAAAATTTGAGATTAGAACCCATTTGACCTTTGGGTAAAAAACTCCAAAAATCCAAAAATAATCAAGTTTGAACACATATGCGAAAATGGCCAGCATAACGGTGCAAAACTCCAAACCCTCATCCCAAAAAATAGGGAAATGTTCATACCTGCCCAATCGGGTAGAACTAACATACAAAAATGGAGGGGAACACTAGTTCGTAGCCTCCAAACAAATGGCTACCAAAAATAGAAGTAGAAATAGAGCCAAAACCATAAAATATGAAAGCCCTACCTCACAGCCAAAAGGGCAAAACAAGAATTTGAAACATAAAATAAATAGCCTGCAGAAGCAACTAAAAATCATGGCAATCCAAGGTTTCCCCGAGCTGGATCCAATGAGCTCAACCTTGCAATGATCCCATGCCTGTAGCTTCCCCAACGAACAAAATAGCAAATCCTCATGAAGAGGATTTTAGGTTTCACTCTCCAACTTTCTAATTCAAAATTGAGAAGTGGGGAATTAAATTCCTTTTTGGATATTTATTCACCTTTCAAGTGAATAATCGATTAGGATAATTAACTTGCCAACCTACTTAAACCCTGAATCGACCCAAGAAAAAATAGGCTATTCTTATAAATAGGAATTCATCTATGGAAAAGCTACCAAAAATTAAAATAAATCAATTAAAAAGCTCAAAAACCCAAAAATACAGAAATTTCCTTAACAACTATCGCGACAATGCAAACCTCTAAATGGACAGACACACTTACTAGTCAAATCACATAATGAAAATGATTTTGGATTTAATAATCATTTAAACATTTTAATTAAGGATATGTTGACCTGAATGGTTGAATCACTAACTCCATTTGTCACTGCTAGGGATATAAATTTTGCACACTAAACAACACGATCAAGTGCAATTTCATATAATAACATAGCCAAAGAAATAAATGCATTAAATCACCTAATTTAACCATTTATTTAATTATATCAAAATAATCTATTTACATCACTCACATTCACATAAAGCATAACAACGTAGGAATGAAGTAAATAACTATAGCATTAAATCCATCACATAACATAATCAGTGATATGTCCAAATACTGAATAACCAAATATCATCATAAAACACATTGTCATCTCAAAATGGCATCATCATGCAATATGATCGACTGAACAACATAGTAGCCTAACATCTATGATATTGAAATCGAGGTATAACATCTGACCCTTAGGTCCTCTCAAACGTAAAACATAAGTGATAATATCTCTTAGATCAAAACATAACAAGTAAATATCCGTAGCACATAACCAATGAATCCAACATGGATAACCCATTTCTAATCATTTAAGCATTTAATAATGGTTGTTTAAACAAAAAAAACAAAGGTCACATAAAATACATGAGTGAACACAGTCATAAACATGACTAACCACTACTACAGGAACCTAGTCTAGTGTAGCATGGTAATAGTACACAGTGCAATCTTTGCACACATCTCAAGGTAATCAAAGAATAACCTCATGATACCACATCAATCCTGGTAACCACTAGTAAAAACCATAGTGAACCCTAAATCACATCATAATCTCATAATTAGTCAAATGCATAATGAAAGCAACTGATACAAAAACATAAATCTAATCACCTCAACGGTGTAGACCACTCATGGTTACAATCATGATCCATCACAACAAAAGATCAACTAGGTTGCATCCATTAGGATGACTTACAAAAGTCAAATGGGAGAGGCACTACAAGGAACATGCTCCACTCATTCACCATGATGTTCAATATGCTCTAAAATATTTAGAAAAAGGTTACACCAATTCCAATTAAAGATGTTAAATTCTATTGTTAATTACATAATTTATTTTGAATAGCAAATTAATACCTCCACCACTATTATGTACATCATGACCTTCATCACATCCAAGTTCTATGATAGGATTTGAAGGTTGTAATGAAATGGCATGTGCATTGTTATCATTGTTTGATATATAAAACAAGAATAGTCAATTTATGTTGAAAATTAACACCAAATATGAAATCTCTCAACTACTCAATTTGATTTACTTTTCATTTGACCAATTTACCTCTGTGTCATCTAGTGAACTAGATTCTTTGGTATCGATTAATTGGTATTCTTGGCATAGGCATGCAACCACAACTTTATAGCCTTGCTTCAAGGAAATTTTTTCGTCTTCATCTATGGGCTCTACATTGAATTTTGTGGCTTGCATTTTTAGCTTAGTATCAGCTATTTTATATGTATGATTTTATTAAATAAAAAAATTTACAACCTTATATAAAAAAAGTTGATATGAAATTTTATTGTTGCTACTTACAAGCTAAGAGTAAAATTTTATATAGCCACTAGAGCCAAGTTTGTGTTGGCCAACCTTTTTTACTCTCACTTCTGTAACTTTTGATGTGTCCTGTACTGTATGAAAATTTTGAAATATATTAGATTATATAAATATAAAGATCACTAATTAGTGCATTATTACATTCTACTTAATACTATCATGACTTACCTTCTTTTGTCATCTTATGTTTGAATTCCTTTACCCTTTAGCCTTTTCTTTTTTGCATCTTCCATTGTTTCATTCCACTCCATTGGGAGAATCATAAGAGGATGCTCATACTTTGGTTTTACCTTTAGAGCCCTTAAATATTGGTCCCTCGTTGTCTTCATATGTTTAGATACTATTTTAAGAATTAGGGCATTGTCAAAAATGTTATTTCCAAAGAGGTCCTCTAAAGATTTAATGAGCTGATTTTTTAACTTAGGACCCTTTTCATTCCACCTTTTTTGAAAAAAAAAAAAAAATTTTGTCAAACAAAATAATTGAAACTACATAAATTTAATATAGTACAATAAATTGAAGAACAAAAAAAATATTGTGCTAAAAATATGTGTTGAGATCAAATTGTTAAGAAGGAGATTGTTGAGAAAAGAGATTGATAGAACTTATCATGGAACAATCATTATTTTGTCACTGATGTTAAACCTACTACTTGTTGGTGAGACAACTGCTAATTTGGTCTAAATACTATCATTTAAGTTGATTGATGAAGAGGATTTGAAAAGAAAGGATAACAAGAGAACCTAGAGAAAGGTTGAGTTATTTGATGAATAAAAGGAGCACTGAGACCAAGCAAGACATTGATGATATAGTGTATCATTTATGTACATAAGGATATAATGAAAGGATACTCAAGCAAAGACTAGAAGAAGACTAAGTGAAGAAAGTGTTTGCCAAGCCTGACTGAATAAATAGTGTAAGCCGAGCAAAGCTAGTTCAGGCTGAGAAAAATTTAATAGGTGTCAAGGAAATAGAAATATCAGTTGTGACCAAGTGAATTTTAGTTTATCTCAAGTAAACTTTAGCATATTTCAAGCATCAGTAAACTTTAGTGTGTATCGAGCAATCTAGTATTGAATGAGTAACAAAAGACAATGATTGTCGAGCAATATTATGTAATTGTCAAGTGACAGTCAAATGATTTTGATCATAGATTAAGAAAATTTGAGCCGACATAATTGATTTCTTGAATTGTGTGAAGTGTGTGAAAGATAATCTTGATCATTTGGTGGCATAGAATTCAATGCAACCCATTTTGAGGTGAATTCAAAGAGGATTATAAGATAATTTTAATAGGAATAAAATGGAAAGATGGATAGATTCAATGATTCTTACATAACCCTAAGATGGACAATTGTGATGAAGGAGAAAAAGATCTAAATTATCTATTTAAGAAGATAAGAAGTTGTAAGAAAAAGTGTGGAGTGGAGGAGAAGAGTCTGAATTTGAGAAAGACATAAATTCTAGGGTATTGCTTCATATGGTGGCTAAGTGAATGGATCTACAATTGGAAAACTAGGCAAGGAGATCTCAGGAATTAAGAGCTTAAAGGGAAAAAAAGCTATAGAGATGAAGATGATGAATGCCAAGAAGAATGAAGGAATGAATGTGAGATCTATAACCTACAAGTGAGTTGTTTTATTATCATATCAAAGTCCTATTGTTACTTTCTAACAATTGTATCAGTTAGGATAAATCTGTTGGATTAAGGTTGACCTAATAGTCATTTGTAAATCCTTTAATTAGGTGATATTCTAATGGAATGTTCTAAAGTCCTCTAACAAGGCTCACTCCTAATAGGGTGATTGAAATCCTCTAACTAGATCACATTTAATAGTGTGCATTGTAACCTTTAACAGGGTTGGCCTTTAATAGGGCTCACTTTATAAGAGTGAAAATTGGTAGCATGTTACTGGCGATTTTTCCCTAATTGGGTTTCCACATTAAATCCTTATGTCAAAATGTGTGAATGAGTTTGTGTTAACTTATGTTTATAATTTTGCAAGGTTATTTTGGCATAAGACATAAATATGCATAAGGTTATGATATTGGATGATATAATGGATGCACGCACATGTTGAAGAATTGAAAAGTTTGATTTGTACATTTGGACTTTGGATAACTGATTCACCCCCCCTCTCTCTTAGTTATTCTAAACATTCAAACAATATGAAGCTAAGTACCTTTTACATATGGTGGGCCCAAATAACTTCAAGGTCATTTCAAAAAACTCTCATGAAAAACATCATTTCCTACAAAAATGTCATGGGATTATCAATACAAAATGAGTTATGTATAAGTAAACTACAATTACACTATAAATAATAACAATTTTAAAGCACCTAGAAGCTTGAGTCCTTTTAATGGACTCATATATTTCTTGTTCAACAAAAATGACCCCACCAATGAACTAGTACTAGTAATATGGGTTGATCCAAGAAGTAGTGGTAAACTATTTGTAGTGTTGGTATTTGTTCTTGTATCACTTGTAGGTGTATCTATTAGTGCACAAAATAGGTCAATGGTATGAAATGTACCCAAGAAAAAAAAATTAATGCATGATTAACACATAAAAAAATATAGAAAAACAAGGTTTTACTAGTTGTAGTTGGTGCATACAAAGATGTCTACAAGCTCCTTGGTACCAACAATGTAGTTGGCAATATCAGAGTGGTGATTGAAGGAGGCATTCACACTTCATCATGAGCTAAAGAATGTGTTTTTAGCAATGGCATTTTCAATGGATAAAGATCAAATGGGGTACTAGAAGTATCCCAAACATAAGTTGAGTCAATAATGCATGCAAAGGTTAAATGAATGTTTAAAATGTTTAAGGATTATTTACATGAAGGTTGTGCACTACAACCTTCACCATATTGACTAGGTTTCACAAGTGTCAAGAAATCCTATAAGAAGAACACAACATATTTTAGAGCATGATCCATAAGATAGTATAAAATTTAAACATTTATTGAACTTTTGTTATTGCTTAAGATTAATTATTGCTTACATTCATACAATTGACTCTACATATTAATTCATTTTTTATTCCTTTGTCTTCTCAATTTTGTTTTGTTCGAAGACTAGAGTAAGAATTTATTTACTATATTTATTTATCATCTGCCTAGCTTTGAAGACGGGGTCAGTGCTACATGCGATGTCATCTAAATATGTCTCCTTGATTTTAGATCATATTTGATCCGCTATCATGTTTCTTTTCCCTATCAGTAAGTATTAAGTTGTGAAATCAACATCTGTAGAATTCTATCAAAATAACTCCAAAGCCACAAAGAAAAGAACATAATAATATGACATTTTGTTTATGTATAATTTGTACAATTACACTAATTAAGGTAAATAACTTTGCCGAAGAAGGGATGGGAGGAACATCCCTGCCTATGTCTTATGATGGGTCCATGTCACCCTATGATAAATATTGGTAATTCTTAGCAATTAGTGGTAGAGTGAAAGTCATAGACTTAGCAAAAATATTTATTAATAAAATAGTAGATTGTATATAATACAGTCATTAATTAGAGGCAATTGGTCTAAATGTTATACTTTCCAATCCCATGATAGTGAATTTTTTTGTATCTACATCATTCAAATTTTAATCTATCAGAAACTCTTCCCCTACACTTATTGATTTTATCGTAAAGACAAAAATATGATTTAACTCATGTGCCTCAAATATACAGTTGGTTGATTATTAATTGACATAGGTCGAGAACCATTTATAAAACCTACTATATTCCTTGTTTCCTTTAGCCCTCCATCAACATACATAGTGAGCCTTTTACTTTGATCATTTTCTTTACATCACATATAATTTTCTGACAATGCATACCTACGCGTACTTTTTTTATATCACACAATTCACATCCATACCTACATACTGTAGACACCTAAATTTGATTACACTATTTTAGTAATCCTATTTAGTTATCTAAAAAGGGCATTATTAATTAAATTTCTATTTAATTAATCCTTTGTCATCCCCTAGTTGATTAATTTAATTAATCATCTATAGTCCTAATTGATAAATCAAATAATCTATTATTTATCAATTAAATCCTATTCTTCTATCTAATTCCAAAAATCCCCATTTATTAAATAAATCTATTTGATAAATGAAATCCTCAAATTCAAAAACCCCTAACCTATCTCTAATCCTCCATTTAGCCTAATCCACCCCATCCACCCATACTAACCAAGCTTAGCCACTAACTCACCCACCCTCATTAATGCCATCCACTTGCACATCTCTAACATCCCTAATCTAATCCTAAACCCAAGCCTAATCCACCCCCTAATGTTGTCACATTCCTTAAACAAGTTTAAGACTTTCCTAATCCAAACCAAAGTCTCCCCTCAAAAAAAACCCAACCACTAAGTCATGAGTGCTCTTACAAAACATAAAGACTCTTACAAGCCCACTCATGACTCTTACACCCATCTTCCACACTCTTACCTCTTCCACACTCATTCCTCTTACATCCCTCTTACATACTCAACCCCACTCATCATGACTTTAACCAACCCTTTACCCTACCCTCTCACACTCATCCTCCTTGTGACAAGTGTCACCTTCCCATTGGTGCTACACAAGCACAATCCATGTGCTCCCCTTTGAGTGCATCTTAGCCCTCCTTAAGCCTTCATCCATCCTTACATCTAAGCCCTCCATCCCTCTACCCCTTAGCCTATAAATTGAATCCCATCCCAAGCCATTTCATCAACAATCTTTGAGCTAAAGTTACCATGCTATTTTGAGAACCAAAGCCATCAATATTACCCTTATAATGCCAAATTGAGAGCTCACAAAGCTACCAATTTGCCATTACCCATCTCCATTGAAGCAACTTTTGAGCATCTTGAGCATACATCCACAACAAAAGGACACATCTACAGAATCAAGAAAGCATGGATTGTTTTCTCTTGTGAGGTTTGCACTTCTTTTTTGCTTTCATTGTCTAAGCATATATGTGAATTTAGTTTTTGGTTTGTGAATGTTTACTTTATTTGTTAATGTTCTTTGCACACTGATTCTGGTTCTACACATACCATCACACATAATTTTCTGACAATGCATACCTACGCATACTTTTTTTATATCACACAATTCACATCCAATTATTATAATTGTAACAAGGTCTTGCATACTCCATCAATTCAAAGACTTTATTATAACTAAAATTTATTTCATCCATGGAAAATAATCCCAAACCATGTAATGAAGAAGAAGCTATGCAATATATTCTTTCATTAACAAAAAAATCAATGTTAACTAGAGGTAGTTCCTTGGGTACCCATTATTTTTTAAGATGTGTGTACCTAAAGGTAACTTCCTATCACCTTCAACCTCATCATCATAAGAGCATGAGCCCCACTTAGCAAGGAAAAATTGCAGTCATTTTAAAAAAAATTCTTCTAATCTTTTTACCTCTAGTTGATCTTCCTATTTTAGACCTACTAGATGTCTCACTTTTGTCTTCTATTCCCACATTTTCCTCAATCGAGGAAGATAGATCAAACAAATACCTATTTGGTGGTACCTAAAATCTATCAAATGAGAGACATATAGGATATCTATATTTTTCTACATGAGGGTAATGTTGATGAAGATGGTAAAGAGAAGAAAACTAGATTATAGATTTGATGTCTAACTAAAGTTGATGTAGACAGTAAAGAGAAGATACACAAATAATAAATTGTATCTATATGCTCTATTGACTTATATCTATCAATCCACGTCATTGTGCATGATCGTAGTAAAAGGCATTCAATTTCCTACATATGTAAATCATTTATCTTAAGCTAGCCAAAAATGACATGATGTGTATGCTAAAAATTGCATAGAAGACAAAAATTACATGATGCATTCATTGAAATAATTTTATATATTTTAATTCATTACCTCTACTTTATGTGTGGTAGCTATGAAAAAACATTGTATATACTCCATGACATTAGATTTCAACACATAATAAATTAATTATAAAAATATACAAGTCAAACAATTTTTTATGAATAAATCAATACCTCAAACATGACATTAATCATACCATGACATACATTTCATTCATCATGTCATTGATCATCCTTTTCATTCATGTTATCATCATGACTATCACATCATCATCACCATCATCGTACTTGTCACCTTGATCATCGTCATCATCATCATCATTATCATGACCAACACCACCACCATCTTCATTACCATCATCATCATCTTCATCACTATTATCATGACCATCATCGTCTTGATCGTCACCATTTTCATCATCATCACCATCATCATTAGCATCACCAAAATCATCATCTTCTTCTTTATCATCATCATTGTGTAATAGTCATTCATGATCATCATTTACTTTGTCTTTTGATTCTTCAATATATTCTTCTTCCATCACATTATACTTTATCAACCTTCCTCTTGAATCATGTCTAACAACAAATGACCAACCTGATTTATGTGGAATGTCAAAGTAATCATACCTTGACATACATTTCATTCATCATGTCATTGATCATCCTTTTCATTCATGTTATCATCATGACTATCACATCATCATCACCATCATCGTACTTGTCACCTTGATCATCATCATCATCATCATCATTATCATGACCAACACCACCACAATCTTCATTACCATCATCATCATCTTCATCACTATTATCATGACCATCATCATCTTGATCGTCACCATTTTCATCATCATCACCATCATCATTAGCATCACCAAAATCATCATCTTCTTCTTTATCATCATCATTGTGTAATAGTCATTCATGATCGTCATTTACTTTTTCTTTTGATTCTTCAATATATTCTTCTTCCGTCACATTATACTTTATCAACCTTCCTCTTGAATCATGTCTAACAACAAATGACCAACTTGATTTATGTAGAATGTCAAAGTAATACACTTTCTCACATTGGCTTGGAAGAACATATGGCTCATATCCAACTGGCTCAAATGACCTTGTATTAATCATTGTAAATCCACTATTATATTCAATAATAATCATATCAGGTTCATTTTGATTTAGCCATAGCCTGTACCATTTGAAAAAAATAGAACTAATTTTAATGAATTAAATTCACACTCAAGTATATCATCCACAGTGCCATAGTATCAATTTTTAGATTTTTGAGGATGTATGTCATTTCTAGATGAAATATTAGTAACCTCAAAGACTACGCTTATCCTAGAATCACAAGTTTTTTTCATGTCATCTAACTTTTTTATATAGAATTTATGGCCATGGCAGTACATAGCTATGTGATGTTTGATATGAGATTATTAAAACATGTCAATATTATTTGCATCGATCCATGAGTTGATATTAAACATAAGGGTCATGATTAGTAAACTTATACATGCATTTCTACCTCTTAAACCATATGTTAGATCAAGTACCATTGGTGTAACATTGGGATCTTCATTATGATGACCTTCTTTAACCAATGATACAACATCATCCTATGTTAATGAGAAACCATTTTCTTGAGATTGTTGAGTCCATACCATCATCCAATTAAACTTGTTTACAATATACAAATGTAGTGCATCTCACTCGTGACCAAATATAAAGAAAAAAAATAGACAACTTAGAAAAAAACTTATATTGAATATTTATAAGAATTATTAAACTAAAATAACACCTTATAATTACCTGTCACTTTCCTAAATCTAACTTTGCCCATCAAGTACTCCTTTTTAAATTTGTTAATAGAGTTAGGATACCAAATACGATCTACATAGATATTTGATGCAAACTTGAGAAGATATTCACTAATGTACACCATGGTCTAATATGCCATATATCCCTCCACCATAGAACCCTTAAGACGCGCTCTTTTTTGAACCAACCTTCATTGATTTCAAATTCCTCTCAACTATCCACATTGACCTAGTTTGTATAAATCCACACAATTCAATCTCCTCAACTTGATGTATGAGGTAGTGTTCTTGAGCATTGAAAAAAGTTGAAAGTAAACACTTTTTCATTTCACACATAAGCTGGGAAATTTTTTCTTCCAATATTTTATATCTTTTTTATCAATTTATTTAGATGATAACCAACTAAAAGAGATTCAACATGCCAGAACATATAAAAAAGATTTAGAAAAATATATAGATACAATAAATTACATAAAAAGTAAAGCAATTCATAAATATAATATATGTGCAACAAGTCTAAGAAATAACACTTCTAACCTCATGTATTTTCCAAGATCATATATAACTTGTTTAATATTGTTGTCAAACTAGTGTGGGAGGGATAGAGAGACATATTACAATAATTAAAAATTAATATTTCCAATATATTATAAAATAATACAATAAAAAGTATATGCAATTTTACAAATATATTATAAATAGAGAAGAACATGACTTACCTTAACGAAGGTATGTAAATCATGCTTTTTCAACCCTAGCCCAAAATCACTTTTCTTTGATACAAGACTACTTATATTTGTAGCAAAAACAATGAGAATTTTTATTTATGACTTCTTTTAGTGCATCACTTTGCTACTCTGTTAATAACCACAGAAGGGCACTCATATTTATGTGATCTTCATTGCTATTTGATTCAATGAAATTTTTTAGTGCATGATTAAAATCATGAATTTCATTACAAATTTGAGAAATATTTCTTTGTCATTCCTTCCATCCAATAGTTTCCATGGTGTCTCTATTACATTCTTTCCAATATGCATAACATCAAACAAATGCACAATTAGAAGCTCCTTGTAGTATGACAACCTACTAAATTGATTAGGATAACTTTTTGTTCCTCTAGAAAGTTGGTCATTAATGCCTTGACAACCTTCAAAAACATTAGTTACATCATTACCAAATAAAAGAAAATATCAAAATATAAATTTTAAACAAAAATTATCAGATGAAATAACATTACCTTGGCAATTTACTCTACTGTATTCCAACTTCCATAGATGAGGTGTCATTCTTCATGGCCTTGATTTTGTCTCTTCTTTCCCACTAAAATGATTTTTTTAGTAGTTTGATACTTGTGATTATTGTGGAGAAAGTGCCTAAACTCATCAAACACCTTCTTTCCTAAACTTCTTGAATGATGAAATTTCATCTTTAGACCACAAACTGGACATACAAATTTTTCTTTTGTCTAAAGACCTAAAAGATAATGTATAATTGGATTAAATATGTTAATTTTGATATTTATAATTATCATGTGTAACTTAAACATATAAAAATAATGTGTAAGCATTATAACATATCAAAAATATGTGACCTTAATAATATAACATACTATTAAATTGAGTTAACCCAGGGGCATCATGTATTATCTATACAAGCATTGTATGGAATTGAAATTGTTTTGTCTTATTGGTCTAGAGATGTCATACATAGTGACCTAATTCCATAACTTCAACTCCTCAATAAACAGCTCAATATACACGTTCATATCTTTAACTTTGTACTCACCTAGTTGAATGAACAGAAATATTACATAATTATTATGACCATTTGGATGCAGTGTTTATAAATTAAATTAGATAACTATTAAATAAAAAAAATTCCTAATATAATCATTCACAATGTTATGTTCTCCCTCTTTATGGAAATCTAAGGAGAAATCTTATTGTTAATAACAAAAAAACATGCCACACTGAGTGAACAAATTTCATATCTCCAAATGGGTTGACATCGTCCACTACCAATGAAAGCTTGAGATTATGAGGTTATTCTTTAAAACATGGCCAATTTTTTTCTATCTTTAAATGTAGAACTATCCACATACATTTGTATAATATCATCTTGACTTCTATTGCGTGCATGGTAATCCATAAATTGTGCCAAGCTAGTGCACCTGAATAATCATTAAAGACATAGAAGAATGAGAATGTACCAAAGAACCTTGTAAGGCACTTTTTTTGTTATTTGATCTAATTGGTATCTACTAATATGACAATCAAGGCATTCTATTGCAAATTCATATTTTTTATGATATATAATATGATAATTGGGACATGCATGTATTGTCTGATACTTAATTTCAATTTGATTCATAATAGTAGATAATTCTTGGTACAAAGGTAGAATATTTGATGGTGCTAACAAAACTCACCTATCAACCTATAAAAACAAATATTATTTATTAATATAATGAATAGTATTGGTATGCTAACATGGAAGATGACAAAAATGGAATACCTTAGCTAATGAAGGGCACTCCCCTTAATATCATAAACTTGTAACAGAAACAAAGAAACAATAGAAAATGCGAGAACAAAATATGAACTTCTTATTATCGTTGTTGTGAATCCATGCTGACATCCGCCCACAGCTTCTCTAATATAGATAATTTGTCTGATACAACCCTATATTCTAGTTCACTCCTCTCACCATCTAACATACTCTACAACTCTATACAAACTTCTTCACAGCTTGCTGCAATTGTAGCCAGTAATAATTCTTTGCAACCAATGCTATGATTTTATCTCTACCAAAATGTCCATCTAATCCTCCACTATGCTTCTCCTTAATGAGATTCTCTCTCATTAAAATTCTTGGAATGCATAATTGGCTTCCTTTGAATAACAAACTATCCTAGATCATGTAATCCAACCACTTTGTCATGTCAAGTGTAATAGGTTCTATACAAGCTTTCCATGCTTCACCAAAATCAAGATCATCTCTATACAAAGTATTAAGTTCCTTGAACTCAACCACCTCTATCTACATTTTTGTCAACAAAATTTGTCTTCTACTAAGAGCATCTACAACTTTGTTAGACTTTCCACTCTTGTGTTTCAAAAAAAATCTATAACTCTTCCAAAATTTAACCCACTTCAAAAGTTTTTGGTTTAATTTTCCTTGACTATTCAAATATTGTAAAGCTTGATGATTAGCATATAAAACAAACTCCTTAGGAAGAAGATAGCGTGTCCACTTCTTAAATGCAATATTCAATTTCTCACTATAGCATAAAATCCATGATCTATAGCATAAAATTCCTGATCATAAACATAATATTTTCTTTTTGCAATATTCAATTTCTCACTGAAATATTCAATTTCTCACTGAAATAAGCAATAGGTCTACCTTCTTGGCTCAAAAAAGCTCCTATTGCAATACCACTAGCCTCACAGTCTACTTAGAAAACCTTGTTAAAATTAGGAAGTTCTAAAACATGCTACTTAGTAACTTTCCATTTCAACAAATTAAAACTCTTATCTACTCCTATAGTCCACTTGAATTCATTCCTATCCCCTCTCATTGTTTCAGTCAAGTGTCCACAAATACTGCTAAAACCTCTTATGAACTTTCTATAAAAACTAGCCAATCTATAAAAAGATCTTAGCTCTATCACACTTTTTGGAGTAGGCCATTCAAGGATAGCCTTCACTTTCTCTGGGTCCATTTTTAGACCTTCTACCGAGACTACAAATCCCAAGTACACCAACTCCTTCTTTATGAAACTACACTTCTTCAGGTTTATTAGCAACTTTTCTTCCCTCAACTTATCAAACAACTTTTGAATATGGATAAAATGCTCCTCTAATGTCTTACTAATTATCAAAATATCATCTAGGTAAACAATGAAAAACTTACCCAGAAACTCCTTCAGTACCTCATTCATGACCCTCATGAAAGTGCTCAGTGCATTGGTTATCCCAAAAGGCATGAATAACCACTCATACAGTCCTTCTCTCATCTTGAAAGTAGTCTTCCATTAATCTCCTTCTCTAATTGGAATCTAATGGTACCCACTCTTCAAATCTATCTTCGTGAAATATTGAGCCCCACTCAAATAGTCCATAATATCATCCACCCTTGGCAATGGAAATTTGTACGTGATTGTAATATTGTCAATAGCATGAGAATCTATGCACATCATCCATTCTCCATTCTTCTTTGGTACTAATATAGCTAGTAGAGCACATGGACTCAAACTCTCTCGAATTTACCCTTTCTACAACAACTCATGAACTTGTATGTTCAACTCTTCCATTTCTACTGATGGCATTTTGTGCATTGCCTTGTTTGGAAAACTAGCTCCTAGAATTAACTCCATCTAGTGACTGATTTTTTATCTTTCTCCTTCAATGGCTTCAAATTATCCTTCACTCCATCCTTGGTAAGAGTGTAAGTATTTTACCACCTATCATGTACTGCATGCTTGTCAAACTACCATGACCTACCTAACAACATATGACATATGTCCATAGGTATGATATCAAATAGTACCTCATCCGAGTAGCTTCCAATCTTGAACTTCACTGAGCATTGCTCATTGGCCATGACTTTGTGGTCCTCTTTCACCCAAGCAATATGGTATGGACATAGGAGTTTCTACCTCTTCAACTTTAGCTTTCTGACCATCATTTCTAACACTAGATTTTTAGTACTTCCACCATAAATAATTACATCACAACACTTATCTTCACATTTGCACCTGGTGTGAAACAAGATCCTTCTTTGATCAAGTTCATTCTCACCACTCAATAGGACTCTTCTATTAACTAGGACTTTGCCTCTTTTAGTATATTTAGAATGTGATGATATGGTACCTTCATCAACATATACAACTCTGGCCTGGTCTTATGTTCTTCAATTTTTCTTTCCTTGGTGCTAGGAATATTCAAATTCTCTATTCCCTTCTTCTCTACAGTGAAAACATTTTCCATGGAAGCCTCCTCTTCCAAATCCTTGTCCTCTACCTCTTCCTCTTTGATCTCTATTGTTTTGATTATGGAAACAATTGAAATTGTTTTCCCTATGGTTCTGATTGCTACTTCCAACCTCATCCTTATTCTTTTGATTAACATTATAGCCTCCATAAGATTGTCTACCAAATCTTTTATTGTGACCTCTTCCACTATTCTTGTTTTCAAACTTCTTGCTCAATTTCTCCTCAACTCTTAGGAAAAACTAGTATGCTTCCTCAATATTGTTCATTCAAACTAGACTCAGCTTGTCCTAAATACTTGGCCTTAGCCCATGAAGATAATAGACCAATTTCTATTTATCATCTTTTACATGGTTAGTTCTAATGAGAACTGGGTAGAACTATTTGATATACTCTTGAACAAATCTTCCTGCTTGCTTCAACACTTGTATTTTCTTCAACAGATCAAGATCATAATCCACAAGAATGAATTGTCTTCAGTTTAGCTATCATCTAATCCAATATGATGATTTTGTCATTTCTCTTTCTATTCCACTCCAACTAAACCTCTTGTCACCAAATCTTTACATGTCCCTTCAGTTTTTCTTTCATGAACTTGACCCTATTAGGATCCTCAATATCTTCATACTCAAAGTACTCCTCCAATTCATTGATCCAATCGATCAACTCTCTGGGTTAAGATTTTCTAAAAATGTGGGAACTTCAAACTTAGGTCTTTTTTTCAATCTTGGAGATGGCCTTAAAAACTCTCTCTTCCTCTGGGTTTAGAATTGCCTTTGCTTCAACAATTTCTTCTACTTCGTCCTTATCCTCACTTTCATCTCTTATGGAAAGATTTATTCCTCTATGCATTTGTTTCTCCAACACTTTTATTTGTCTTTGGAGGGCTCTAAATCCCTCAAGTGTAACACCTACAACTCTTCTACCATGCTCTCTTTGTGGAGGCATTTTTGCACTTCCATTGAAACCCTAGTGCAAACTGCCTTACAATCGATGATCTATCTACATGTTCAACCCAAACCATGATCCTAGTGCAAATTGCCTCACGATCAGCAATATATCCACACACTCAAGAACCCTAGCTCTGATACCACTTGATAAAGGATGTTCCCCTTGATACCATAAACTCATAATAGAAACAAAGAAACAATAGTAAATGCGAGAACAAAATATGGACTTCTTATTATTGCCACAAATTTAAAATTGTATAATTCACAAGTATAATATGCTAACCCACATGGGTGCCTTCATTACAATAATCTACAAGACTAAATTGTGAACTATCACCCAGAGTTGTCCTAGACAATGTTTAGGCCTTTCTTAATAAGCAATTTTATGTTGCCTAGGAAGGTTCTAGATGCTCAAACTTAATACCTAGGGCTAATAGACCCTAACAATACATATAGAGTCATCCAAATACATCTTTGACATTTATTTTAGAAAATTTGGGTAGCCTAACTTCAGAAGGCCATAACTCTCAAACCGTTGCTCTATTTGGCTATTATAACAACTTTTCAAAAATGCTAGCTCCTAACCTACAAACTTGAAATTGCACAAGAGCTAATATGTTGAGTTTTTGGACCTCATCTGGGCACTCTAAGGCCTCCAACAATGAGCCTAAAGATTTTTTTGCACATTTTTCCATCAAAAATCTATAATAACTTCTATGATACTTAAGCTAGAACAATGATATTTTTATGGTAGGCTTATAATTATGAAATGAACCTTCATTTAGAAAATGAGAACATTCTGAGCTCATATGCCAAACTTACTAAAAATAGTAAGTTCCCATAAATAGTAACCACCCTATCTACTAGTCCTTCTTAAAATAAAAAAGACTAAAAATAAAAATATTTTTGGGTGATGCAAGATTTCTCTTACACCTAGGATGCTCCTACATCATTAGCATATGTGACATTTCTACATTAAATAAACCATTCATAACCTTCAAATTCACCAACAATATTATGGCAAAGAGAAGAGTTGTTTGGGAGCCTTGGAATAGGGGCTTGTATGCCTTATCAAGTATAGGTATATCAAGACCATCTTCATCATCATTATTAGATGTGTTAGTACCATCATTATGATCATGATCTTTATCAGTTGTGCCAATACCATCTTCTTCAATCATGTCCTCTGGCACATTATCAACTATACCAATAGCATCATCTTCAATTATGTACTTTGCCACAAAATCATCTTCTTCTATGGGAGCATTATCCTTAGCTTGGATATTCACTATTAGAAATGTTTAGAATAATTGAGAGGTAGGTGAATAAGTTACTCAAGGTCTATATGTACCACTTGAACTATCAAACATTAAACACATCAATGTTCAGTTGATCCTACTTAACTTACTATTGATCAATCTGTAGTATAAAATTGTCATAAACTTAACTTGCATTGCATAATGAAAAGCATCATCACGTGTAAAATATTCATAAGTCATTCATCACAATTTGACACAAGCATTTTACATGGAAACCCAATTTGGAAAAAACCACCAACAACATGTCACTCATTTTCACTCTTTCAAAGTGAGCTTTGTTAGGAGCCAACCCTATTAAAGGTTTGCAATACACACTATTAAATGTGACCTAGTTAGAGAATTTAATCACCCTATTAGGAATGGCCTTGTAAGAGGACTTTTATCATTCCATTTAAAATGTCACCTTGTTAAAGGATTTACATAGACTATTAAGTCTTCAAATGATTGTTAGGTCAATCTTTGTTAAAAGGATTTCAATATAAATTGTTTACAATGATAAAAAATAAAATAGTAGGTTTTCATCTATGTGATTACAACTTAATTTTTATGGTTCAAATCTCTATTCAATCCTTATGTTGGTTCACTAATAAGCCTTTCATTGTCATCTCTAATCTTGATCTACTTGGACACCCTTCAAGTAATTAGTCTACTCTTCCATCAACACTTAAGCCTTCTACTCAAAATCACTTATCAATAATAACATCACATCTACAAGCTTTCTCCTTTATCTTCACATTCACAATCTTTTGTACTTCTAATAAACCTTTCTCTGTATATGAACTCACTTGTATATACTAGCTAGCCTCAGCTAGGCTTGATTGGACACAACACTTAAAATTTGGTTCAGTCACACTTTAAATAGATAATTTGTGCTTTACCATTTTCTACATCTACCATAGATCTTAGAGTTTACAATCAGCTTCAACTTGATTCAATGTATCTATACAACTTCTTGATCATCCACTAGAAACTTATCTAGAATCCTTATGTTGGGTCTTTATCTAATCACCACCTTGAATTTAATGATCCAACTCATTAATTTAATCTTCAACACAATTTACATCTCCTAAGAAATCAATTGAATTGGCTTGACCTTATGATTCCTTTGAATTTTATCTTTTATTGGCACTCAACAATCACTAAATTCTAACACTCAATCAACAATGAAATAGATGGCCATTATTTAAGCTTTTTAGCTTGGCATCAACTAACTTGCTCAATCAATGTTAATGCTCGGTCAACATTGGATTTGCTTAGCACTAACTCTGGCTTGGTTGACACTAGAATTACTTGACATTCCTTAGTAATTTACTTGACTAAATAATTGCTTTGCTTTATCAAATTCTATCTAATCATTTCATCTTGCCTGTTTAGATTGGTAGACTTTTGATCTATTGGTTGCTACAATTCTAGATCATCTTCTTCATAAGGTGGGTATTCAATCTATTTTAACTTAGCAGACTAACTGGAAATGGTATCTAGCTATTCACTTCACCATCTATAAGCCCAACTTGGGATATCATTGGCTTTCTCCCCATCTTCCAATGGTGGATACTCTCAACTAGCGTTGGCATTTGTAGTCTTCTCTCTCTTAGTAGAGAAAGCATTTTGACACTATTTGGAATGTCATTATAGAACCCAAGATTGCCCACTTTTCTTGGTTTCTAGTTTTTCAAGGTCTTCCCCTTAGACCTTAGCTCAAACATATTGGGGTGTCGGATCCATGGTGCCCTTTCTATGGGCAACTAGAGATGTTTTTGCATCTCTTTTATTTTTGTAGATGTGCTCAACAGTATTGGCCCTGGATTGATGATTTTTCTCAATCATTCAACCAAAACCCTTTTCTTGGCATATGGTTATTTTGGGTGATTCCCCCAAGTTTTCCAAGAAGTTTAGCCAGATTTGGCATACCTTCAGGATGGAGATTCTATTTACTTTATGGAAAGATAGGAATGTTGTTATTTTTACTCATAGTTTTCTCGACATAAATGTCACTATGTACACTAAAGCATGCATTTGTAATAATGTAATGATGTAGATTTAGGTACAAGCCAAAAAGGTGGCTCTAGAGGTGGCCCACCTCTAAGGTCCACTTAACCACTGGGGTAATGCTCCCTATATAATTGCTAGAGTTCCACTTGATGCTCTGTTGACACTACTTCGCCCAGGCACTACCACTGGGGGTGTAACTCTTTAGGTTGCCGCTCGCACATGCCTTGCTTGTAGGCTTCTTGTCACCACTCTCCCAATAGTGGTAGTGGAGGTTGGGGTTGCCTCTTGGTTTCTTTTCCCTAAGGTGGCAAAGGGTGGTCTTTGGGCATGGTGGCTCCTCCGACTAGTGCTCGACGTATTGTACCTAGTAAACGGCCTATTTGCTTGGATATTGCCATCCTACCCCATGAGCTAATAAAAAGGATGAATATTTGGCCCCTAATGATACTATTGATGACTGGACTATTCCCAACTTGCTTTCAAATCCTAGAGATGACTAGGGATTCCACAATCAAGGTGAACCACCACCCTTGGCTGGCACTGCTTTGACAACTTGAGATTGTTTCTCATAAGTTTTTTTTTTATGAATACTTGTTGATTCCAATTGAAGCCATGTGAACTTTCACAAGGTGATCTTGTATCCCTCAACCCTTTTTTGTGAATTATATCTTAGTATATTATTTTATTAATAGAAAAGGACTATTCATCAAAAAAAAATCTAAATGTTGTAACTTCCTATTCATAATTTCAACCTTTCCTCTAGGTGCTAAAGTTATGTGTAACTCTCAAATCCTTTTAATCAATCAAATAGATATGACATTTAGATTAGGTAGAAATATGTCTCATCCATATAGTTGACATCAATGACAAAACAACAATTTTTCCAATTGTAAGTTTCCATCAATTCACACCTCCATGTTCCTCTAGTTGGAGATCCACATTCACCAACCAATGAAAATTATACCCCCCTTCAACAAGACCATGTTGCCTATAATGAATTTGGGTTGTTTTGATTATAATTCTTTGATTCTTTAATCCCTTACACTTTTTGCAAGGACAATTACATTCATAAACTTTTCTTTGGAACTAAGACCACAATCTAGTAATTGTCTCATTATTTTGTTCTAGGTGCATATTGCTAGGCATAGTCTTTCATTAGAGGAAAATATTCAGGTTATAAATATAAAAAATGTAAACATAAAACCATTAGTAGTATCTTGTATATAATTAAAAATAATAAAATATTATAAGATTTACAAGTACACACACAAATCATGCTCACAAGATTAGGCCAACCAATTTGCACATTCCTTCCTAAATCATCTTTCCTAATATCTTTCCTCCACCATAATTTGGACTTAAGATTTTCATGTGATTAAGGAAGTGTTTCATTCTATAATATCACATGCACATGCATGATCACACATACCCACACATACTCGTGTGATTGCACAAACACATACGCTTATGTGATCACACACATACATGCACACAAAGTACAATCATGTGAAAAATTATGGGACCAAATGTGATGGAACTTAGATTAGATGGCATATGAATGGTTGTTTGCTTCCTAACCAGGTTTGTAACATATGATGGTTTGCCACATTTTATGGCCATGATTGTAAAACTTCTTAGAGTCAAGGACTTGTCAAGCATTAATATAGCCTTCAAAATTTGAAGCATCATTGCCAACTTTTTCAATCTTGAGGACTTATTCTAATTAAGTTTAAATGAAGATAATGATTTGCTACTTTTAAATAACATGCGTAAAGTCATTTAAATTATTCTTGATCTAAGAGTTGTAGTGATGATATGATTCTCTCTCTTTCTTGAGTGCATGTTGTCTTTATTAGCAGTAATATCTTTCCTAGATCTAGGGAATTTACATGCATAGATGGTTGACTCTTTCAACCTTAAAGCTAATAGATTATAATCTTTCTATGGATGTAACAAAGCTGATTTTCTCTATTGGATAATCTAAAGTTGTTATAGTTTTCTCAACATATTTGTACTTTGTCAATATAGATTAATGGATGATGGAAAGATTATCTATTAACCAATTTATTTCCTTCTATTAAATACAACTATGACTATCTTAAGGGATCTCACTTGAGCTATATCTCCATCTTATTTTAGTTTATACATTATAGTTAGTGGTTGATATTGTAAGTGTGTTCTATTCCTTTTATAGAATATGTTGAAGATTGTTGTATAAGTTATAAGACTCTATTCGTATGACTTTGGATGGTATCAGTGGATTAGCTAATATAGATATTTATTTATTTTTTCTAGTGTTTAAATTTATTTACAATAACATAGTGAAAGAGTTATTTTAGAATCTTATTTTGTTTAAGTAGATTAGGTATAGCTTTAGAAAATTAACAAATAGTTTCTTGTTGTGTTCTTTTAGTAGTTGGATTGAATTTTAAATATAATAGTGATGCATAGACTATACCAACCCATCTCAAGTATATGAATCCAATTTGATAAAATGTGAACCATTTCCAAGAAAGGTTACTCCAATATAGTATTTAATTGGATAATTCAAGCTTATAGTCTATTTTATTAAGAATAATTACTATAACTCTACATTTTTTGTGTTATTGCCAAGGATGGTGTTGAATCATCATTTTTCTTCTTCTTTTAAGTGTAGTTTTATTTCTTAGTAGAATAGATTTAGAAGCAATATTATAATATGTTCTTGTGAAACTCCAATTGGAGTTATATCTTTAGGAGATAAAAGAAATAATAGGGAAAACAATGCCATTATTCAAAACAAAGAAGAGGTTAAGTAGAATTATGTCATATGTGATACTAAATCCATTGAAGAGGAAACCTTAAGGAACTGAATAAATTATTGAAGTTAGACAACAATATGTAGTACAAATTGATAATGTGCAATTGGATCAAGAGATAATTTTTCAAAATCATATGCTAATCTTATATAAGCACTTGTTAATACCTAGAAGACAAAACCCTAAACCCAAAACATAAGAAGAAAAGAGATGAATATACAAAATTTTCACTATTAAAATAGAAAAATCCTTAATAATCCAAAATATATATATCTAACCTCAGATATACCTCAAAAGTTAATAGTTTCTATGACAATGAGTGAAGAGTTGTGAGAAAGTGACAAATTAGACTGACATTTGCATAGCTCTAGAAGAAAATTTTGACATCTCTCCCAAAATCATAGCTTATGGAGAAATAATTTTAAGGGACAAAAATAGAGGATGCAAATACAAAGTTGGCTTTCAGTATTGGAAGTGCAAAACTTTAAAAATTTTGACTTTAATTTTGATTTTTCAAAGGTGATAAGGGTTCTCTTCTTTATGCTTCTATGAAATGTAAATGTTCTCCTAGACTACAAAAAATAGTTAATTTTTCCAATTTTACTATGGGTACCCAAATAAATTAATCAAAAAGGTGGAAGCTATATCTATTATCATTTATAGTTCATCATATAAATAGTTCACTATTTCTATAATTTGCAGTTCAAAAGAAGCAGAGGAGACCTCTTGTAGATGGCATAGAGGATTTCTTTTCTTGAATTGATTTTACTTCTTTTAAGTGTTAATATAGTGGGCAACTTGTTTATCTCAAGGCAACACAAAAGGTAAAAGGAGAAAAGTAGGGCAGTGGGACTCATACAAGGACTAGTAATTGTTATCCCTTTTACAATTTTGAATCCAAATCCTTTTCCATTTTTAAAATTGGCCCATTGTTTTCACCAATATACACAATTTTGAATGAATAAATGAAAAAGGAAAGCAATAGATTATTTAATGAAAATGAGGTAGATAGAGGCCGATTGATTTATATGGTAGACTAATTGTTTTGTGAATGTATTGCTTTGATGGTTCATTGGTTGCAAGACTGCTGAGTACAGAGAGATGTTGCTAGTTATTGCCTATCAATCAAATTTTACTAAGTGGGCACAAAATTTATATCTTTTAACTAATTGAAAACTTAAATCATCAATGACAAGTCCATATCACACTCACTATAATTCCAAACCATTCATCTTATCCAAAAATCTATAACAAATAAATCACCCATTTTCTAGTTTTGTATAATCTTGACCTTATACCATGTAATCGATTGTACTCATTATACACTTGTCAATTATATCCTAACATGTTGAAGACTGGAAATATTAATGTGAGTTGAGAGGAATATTATTTGTATATCAACAACAATGATGGTTGTGGAACCCTAACTGGCAACCAAAATTGGTGTTGATTATGAATAGATACAAATAACAATGATGGTCATGGAATCCTAGCTACGTGAATGGACAAGAATGTTGCCCAAAAAAAAGCTATAAAATATCAAATTGAGCTATGAAGGAACCTGTAGGAAAATGATTCAAGGAAAACATCAAGGTAAAAAGTGAATGTGCTCAATGGTCTCATGAAAATCAATGGTATTCAAAAATACACTTACCTCAACTAGCTCCCACACATGCAAACCTTCAAACCTCTCACTCACAATGCCCAAATAGTGAAATGATCTCAAACCCTTTTTTTGTCTATGAGCCCAATTTGGTCAAAAGTTTGACCAAATTGGGATCATAAACATAAAAAGCCAAATTTGGTCAAAATTTAGACCAAATTGGGCTCATAAAAAATGAATTTATCAAGCCAAAAAAGGCCTTTGTCAAAATTAAAGGTCAAAACTTGACCTCAAATATATTAGTGCCTTTTCAACTTTCTTTAGAACTGCAAAATCAAAATCAACATCACGCACCTTTCATTAGGGGTGCATTGCACCACTAATGCTCCATCTTGACCCTAATTGAGGAGGTCACCCCTAATTCTTCATCAAATGATTTTTGAGTTTTATTTGTAGTACAATTTTTAGTTCACTATATGGAATTCATCCCTTTTGAAGATTTTTTGATAGACCATTTTCAAGTTTATATCTCACAAGGTATTTCATCTTCCTCTCTTTGATTTCTATATACTTCACAATTTTGTCATATCTCAATATCTTAACTTATATTTCATATCTTCTTTCTTAAACCCTCTTAAGGTGGAAGTGAGAGGGAAATAAACTCGAGTTATTCATCTCTTTTACATTAGGGTTTGCATTGATAATTCCTTGTGTATTGATCTAACCTAATTCAAGGGGTGGATCTTGGTCTTCCCCTTCTAAATTTGTTGGGGTGATTGATTCCATTTTACATCTGCACACATACATCATGAGTTGTGCAAGTTAGTGAAAATACAACGATCATGATTAATATCCTTTCAGTTTTATTTCAATAGAGCCTTATTTTGAAATATTTTTATGTAGATAAAATTCCCTTCCAAGTTGTGTTTTTATATTATTTTATCTTTACAATTGTATTGTTCCATAAATCAAGATGTTCACCATAATCTTAGTGTATAACCTTATGTTCAATAATTTTAAGGTTTTGGTTATATTTTCTATCCCTTTTCCTCACAAGTTTTATCATTTTTTATTTTTTAGACAACTCAATTTATAAAATCCAAAATGAACTAGCCTAGAATATGGAGGTTCAGTCAAGATATAAGATACCCAAAACTTTGATTGATCCCATGTCCTAGAGAAATTCTAAGTGTTCAGGTTCATAGGGGAGGGTACAATTTCTAGAGTCAAAGACTATGGCAAGCCTAATGGGAGAAAAGAGTCTAAAATATTGTAATATTTGTTATTTTAATGTGCTAACAAAAAAATTTCATCTTTGAAGAAGTTCATTTTTAGTAGTCTGTGTGAACGACAGTGACCAATCCGAGATTAATTTATATGAGAAAGATAGAAACCAAAAGATCAAAGTCATTTGAGTATTTACAACTATCTACACCCAAGAGGAGAGGAAGGACCTTTGATAGAACTCCCCATGCAAAGAGAGTTCAGAAAACACCCCCAAGAGTGTACATTACATAGTTAATGTTCTATGAGGAATTCAACATCACCAACTATTAGAGAAGATCCTTCTACGACTTCTTTTGGGGCTTTCATTTTTCCAACGAGAAACAATTTTGGTACAGCAAGTTCTAATTTTTGCAGTACAAGTTTAGCTAGTGCAAATTTATCTTCATTAAGTGAAAGCACATTCTCAACTTTTTCAATTGCAATAGAAGCAAGTTCAAGCTTTATTTTAGTGAGTATATTCACACAAATTGGTCCAATGGTAGTACCAAGATCTTTTTATTTTGTAACCTTTTGATCAAGGAAACCTTTTGAAGCTTCAATGACATAATAATATCCCATTAGCTTCTCTAAAAGGATAACTAGAGTTTACAAAAGAAGGACAAATTATGCCTTTCAAGCATATTAGAGATGTAGTAGCACTATGTAATGTTCATCATGTGACTTAGGAGAGTGTAGTTGTGAGGTTATTAGGTGCAATTTTCAAGAAGAAAGCATTGGAATGGTTTAGGAGATTTCTAGTAGCTTTTATCTCAACTTGGGATGAGCTTGAAGAATGCATTTACCAAATTTTTTGAAGAAAAATATTATCATTTATCATTGGTAGAATGGTTGACGACTATTAAAAGAGTCTCATAGGAGAAAATGATAGATTTTAATATTTGGTTTCAAAAAATTTGGAGTCAAATACCTACTACGGTAAGAGCCTCTACTGAGTATTCATTTTTGTTCTATTTAAAAATTTCAAATAGTGACATATTAGTCATGATACAATCAATAGGAGGTGTTTTTCTGCCTCAACCATATGATGTCACTATTATAGCTGAAAATAGTCTTATCCAAGTGGGTAAGATTGCTCTTAGGAATTCAATGCCCATTTTTCTAGACAATCAACTTAATATACCATTACTAATTTTTCCTTTCAATTCATTACCAGTTCTTCCAAGTCAACTAATTTTTATTGCAATCCCTTCATAAGAGTTGTAGGAGATTAAGAATAGTCAGCTCAAAATTGAGAATTTTTGACGCGGTGCAAGGCAGGAGAATCTCCAAAGGAGATGTCCTAGCCCCTATCAAATGACCACACAATAAAAGAATAACAATAACATAGATATTTAGATCCAAAATAATAAGAATTCTCATAATATAATTATAAAATTTACATCCAAAATGCTCAGCTATAAGGCCTTCTAGGTTACGGCCAAATACATAAGAAATTACAATAGTAATTCTATAAGATCCCTCAAGATCCAATCCCAACTCTAGCTAGTCTAGATCCACACTCTAGTATAAACCTAAAAGGAAGATCTCAACTTGTTCTCGTAATCCCACCAATAAATCTCCTTGTTTCCCAAGCCATAGCTACAAGATCTTCAAAGTTTGCTCCTCCTCTACATCCTCTTCTCCAAGCTAGATGAATAAAAATGACTAAAGACTCCACAAGATCCCCTACTTATACCAAACTAAGCCATAAGTTGGCCTAGTAAGCTACAAATTAAATAAACCCTTACATTAAATACATGTTGAGCCTTAAGTTGGCCTCCAACAAAAATTAAATACCAAATTCTTTAAAAGGCTTAGAACAGTTATTAAATACATCAAGAACAATTAACCAAGACCAAAATAGGTTCACACAAACTCCACAAAAATCCCAAAATCTTTAGGAACCTCAAATGCCCCTGCATCAAACTCCTAGGGTACAAAGAAAAGTGTGTCCCACACTTTGAGGCCCAATGAAAATTCACAACCATCTTTATCTTTACTAAAGGCTTCCACTCCAACAAGGACAAGAAAACCAAATTGTACATCATCCAAATCTACTTCAACCAACCAAACATCAGAAGCATCTAAATCACCACTAACAAATCAACATGCAACTTATCACATCCATTCATATTAGAAACAAGTGCATCCAAATCCACATTCCTATTGAAAACATGTAGATCCAAGACCAAATCCACATCAGCAACAATATACAACTCCTCAACAACATATGCCAAACTCTCCACACCAACAATCTTGTTGCTTACAACAAGATGCTCCACAACACACAACTCATCACCAACAACAACCTAATTATCCATGACCAAGAACTCTATAATTTCCATGTCAAATCCAACCAATAGATTATGAAAACCAATCTCCATCACAACATCAACAAGGTTAGGAATATCCTCAACAATAACCTCAAGTTGCTTTGCAAGTCCTACATGAGACTCCATAAACTGATCAACAAAACTAATATTTTCCACCTCACCCTTTCTATGTCATCTTTTCTTTGGAAAATGTCTTCTAACTAGCTAGATAACTCTCTTTTAGATCGGTAGACTCCAGCTCCACAAATCTCTAGAAAACTCAACCATCCATTCCTTAACTTGATCTGTCAATCTAGCTTCAAAATGAGTAGACATCTCTAAAATCTTCTTCACCACCACATCACAGAGATTCACAATCACCTTAGGGTTCAATCCTCTTAGATCCATCTTCCAAGATCTTTACAAACCCTCTATGACAAATCACCAATAGATTTATCTTCTCGAACAAGATCAACCTTCCATCTTCACAACCATAGATCCATTTGCATGTCCTTTGCAATTGTTACTTAGAACCAAGATCTACCACCTTGCAACAAAGATATTTAGGGCTCTAGAAAGAACATTCCACAAGATAAAACTTTGATAAGGTAAACTTCACCCCAAGGTCTTGGTGCAAACTGCCTCAACTTTGATGATCTATCTACACACTCTAGAACAATTATGCTTTGATACCATTTGACACAGTGCAAGGTAGGAGAATCCCCAAAGGAGATGCCCTAGCCCCCAAAAAATAACCACACAATAGAAGAATAACAATAACACATATATTTAGATTCAAAATAATGCCAATAATCATAATATAATCATAATATTTACATCCAATGCCCTGTTGTAAGGCCTTCTAGGTTATGGCCAAATACATAAGCAATTACAATAGTAATTCTAAAAGATCCCTCAAGATCCAATCCCAACCATAGCTTGTCCAAATCCATGCTCTAGTAGAAACCTCCAAGGAAGATCTCAACTTGTGCTCGCAAGCCCACCAAGCAATCTCCTTTTTTCCCAAGCCACAACTACTAGCTCTTCAAAGTTCGCTCCTCCTCCACATCCTCTTCTCCAAGATCAATGAATAAAAATGATTAAATACTCCACAAGACCCCTTACTTATACCCAACTAAGCCACAAGTTAGCCTAATAAGATACAAATTAAATATACCCTTACATTAAATACATGTTGAGCCACAAGTTGGCCTTCAACAGAAATTAAAATACCAAATGCCTTTAAAATCTTACAACACTTATAAAATATATCCAAAAACAATTAAGCAAGACCAAAATAGGTCCACACAAAGTCCACCAAAATGTCAAAATCTTTAGGAACCTCAAATGCCCCTACATCAAATTTAATGCAAACTTTTAGCAATAAGCTAGTTAATTTGAAAAATAATAATTTCAAATTAGGTGGCCTTACCAATAGTAGAATCAAGTTGTAAACCAACCTTACAAACTACATAATCAAGGCCAATATCAGGTGAATAGGAAGCCACATCAAGCTAATCTCATTGGTTATAGGCAAAAAATTAACCAAAGACCTTGCAGGTCTTATAATCCAATAGCCCTTAATGTTTTTAATCTAGGGAAGGATATTGTACCTACTCAAAATAAACTAGCTTCAAATTATGAATGGTGTTATTGTTAGTGTGGGGTTTTTGTTGCACCAAAAGACCAATCTTTCAATGCTTGATACAACCACTCAACTTATAGTATGCAAGAGATGGTTAAGCCCTTGTCACAAATCCAAAGGAGAGCATTGAACAAATTTATAAAAATTTCCCCCTCAGCTTACTCAAGGGTCTAAGGATTTGAACCTTTGACCAAGCTATAATACCACTTGTTAGAGTGGGTTGTCGTTGCACCAAAAGACCAATCTATCAATTCCTGATACAACCACTCAACTTATAGTCCACAAGAGGTGGTTAAGCCCTTGTCACGAATCTTGAGGGGAGTGTTGAACAAATTTCTCAAAATTATCCCTACAATGAACCACATAATCAAGCTACTTGCACCAACAGGATGATAAATCAAGCATTAATGGTCCAAAATATAGCCATAGGACAATAGAATGTAGTTGTTGATATATTTGAATAGCAACATGATACACCTGCTCCCAAAAATGAATTCTTTAACTAGTAAAGAAAGGAGTTTTATGCAATAAATAACGACTCACCGGTATAATCCAAAACTAGAGAAAAGAAGTGATCTCTCTAAATGGAGTAAGTCAAAAGTAATAGTAAAGCACTCGCTATTGATAACATTCAAAAGAAAGAAAAATATGTTGCAACTAGACCATGTCAAAAACTACACGTTGTTGTACTAGTTAATCAAGTGGACAACATTAGGAAAATGAACATGGCTATTCTAGGAAAAAAAACCTATTGAAGAGGGCCTTATTAGATAAGGTATTTCCTAAAGAGGCCACTAATGACCCCCACAAGGTTATGTTAATCAATATTGATCAAGAAGCTTTAATCTAGGACAAAAATAAAGACATAACTAAAAATTCAAGTAAGAGTATCAAACCACTTCCTTTCTATCTATTATTGATTATCAGTGATAAATTAGTCCATAATTGTATGGTTGATAGTAGATTTACAAGATAAGTAAAGCCTAAAAAAGTAGCAAACTAGTTAGGACTAAAATATCAACCTATTGAAAAGGGAGCTATTCAACTTTAGGGGACATCTATTAGTACCATAGGTATCATTAAGGATGCAAGCATCACTCTTTATGCATGACCTAATTTCTCCATTCAATGAGATATTTATGTGATACACTTACCCCATATTTTACATTTTCTTATCTAGAAACTTCACTGCTAAAATTGGGGGTAGTTATTATATGAGTGGTCCTACATATTATTTAGGACTAGATATAGTACCCAAGGCAAACATCAAGTAAGAGTTTCTTGCAAAAGATCAAATAGATCCATATGTGCCTAGTGTTGTTAATGGAAACTTGGTTTCTTTTGATGAAGAAGATCATGCTAATACTCTTGAGACTAGGTACCACCTAGATAACATCCCCAATATTTTACTAGATGAGTGGGTAGCAAGTCAAGTTGATGAAAGTCACTTTTCTAATTTCAAGCATGTTGGTTTGGGTAGATATTTCATTCATGAACAAGATGATTTATACCAAACTTGGTCAAATCCAAAAATTAGGGGGTAGAATAATATAATCAACTTTGGGAGATATTTTTTGATGGGTGTAAGAACCAAAATGGTGTTCAAGAAGGTGTTATGTTGGTGTCACCTCAGGGTGAAAAATATTATTATGCTTTTCATTTCTCATTTTCATACTCAAATAATGTTTCAAAGTAAGTAGGGTTAATAACTTAATACCATAAACACATAATAGAAACAAAGAAATAACAACAATTTGTGAGAACAAAATATGGGTTCTTATCATCACCACAAATGTGGAATTGCATAATTCAGAATTACAATATGCTAATCCATATGGGTGCCTTCATTATAGTAATTTGCAAGACAAAGCTATGAACTATCACCTAGAGTTGTCCTAGACAATGTTTGGGCATTTCTTAAATAGGCAATTTTATGCTACCTGGGAAGAAGGTTCTAGACACTCAAACTTAATACCTAGGACTGAAAGACCCCAACAATACATGTATAGTCATCCAAATACATTTTTGACATCTATTTTGGAATTTTTAGTCATCCCAACTTTAGAAGGCCATAACTTTCAAATCGTTGCTCTGATTGACTATTGTAACCACTTTTCAAAAACCTTAGCTTCTGATCTATATTTGTGAAATACACATCTCCACTCAAACAATCCATAATATCATCCATCCTTGGAAAGGGAAATTTGTATTTGATTGTGATCTTGTTGATAGCCTACGAATTTGTGCACATCCTCCATCCTCCATTCTTCTTTGGTGTTAATATTGTTGGTACAACACATGGACTCAAACTCTCTTAAATCAACCCCTTCTATAATAACTCACGAACTTGTCTATTCAACTCTTCACTTTTTGCTAGTGTCATTTTTTGCACTACCTTATTTGGAAAAATGGCTTCTAGAATCAAATCCATCTGGTGACTGATCTTCCTCACTATAGATAATACATCAGATACATTATTTGACACAATATCAAGAAACTCTCCTAATAAATCTCCAACTTTTGTAGGTACCTCCTTTACTTCTTCTTTTCCATCTTTTGGGATTACAACAAAACACATATTCTCATGCTACATACCTTTGAGAAACTTTTTTCCATCAACAAAACATAATCTGTTAGCACTACATACCTTTTTCTTTTTTCTCCTTCAACAAAATCAATTATGTTTCACTCCATCCTTGGTTAGACTGTAGGTATTTTATCACCCATCATGTACATCATGTATGTCAAACTACAATGGCCTACACAACACCATATGACATATGTCCATTGGTATGATATCACAAAGCACCTCATCCTGTTAGCTTCTAATCTTGAACTTCATTAAGCATTGTTCACTGATCATGACCTTATGGTCATCTTGCACCCAAGAAAAAAGGTATGGATGCAAGTGTTTTTGTCTCTTCAACTTCAACTTTGGGGTAAAAGCACAAACCTCTGTCACCTTTTATAAAGGAAAAGTGATATCAGAATTTAAACTCTTCAACTTTAATGACATAAAAGTGGCATTTGTGTTTAGAATTTGAAGATGATGTAAACTAATGAAATATGCAAAATTGGATGAAGTTTATTTCTGCAATTTTTTTTTTTAATTGAGTGAAAATTTTATTTATTTTTGAATTTTTAAAGTCTATTTTTTAATTTTTTTAAAATGCTGAAAATATAGAGTTTTTTTCCCGTCAAACAAATATATGCAAATATTCATATTTTGGTCTGATTTTGGAATATGTTAGAGTTGACATGTATACCTAGTGCACCAAAAAAGAAAAATTGAAACTCAACTAATATTTTTCAAGTTATAATTGGTCAAAGTCAAAGTTATCAAAAAATTGACAGTTTTTTCTCCTGTCAAACTTTTTCCATCAAATCTACATATTTTTTATAACAAATTACATATTCTTGAAGAAGACTCTCTCCTCTAGTGTACCATTAAAAAATAATAATTTTTGAACATGATTTACTATTTTTTTCCCTATTTTTGAATAGATATCTTCCTAAATCTTAAAATACCTACTTGTAATATTTTCAAATTATAACATATTATCAATAATCAAAATAATAATAAAAATATATGATCATAATTGTGATTCCGAGACCTACAAAAGTATATGTTTGGTTTTTTTAAAAACTTCAATTTAGTAGGTCAAATTGGCCTTCAAAGTGAGATGTTTACAGAAGTTCTTATTTTTTCTTGTGTGGCTGCCACCTAGGATGCCACATGAGGAGTTACGGCTAAAACCATTTTGGTCGTAACCCTTTCGGCCGAACTTGTTCCAGCCAAAACCCTTATCAGCCAAGTAAATGATGTGTGGTTAATGTGGCTATTTCATATAAAATAAAATTTATTTTTTATTTTTTAAAAATAAATATACAAAATAGCAAAAATTGGAAGAGCATTTTCGGAAGACAACTAATTTTGAAGCCATTTTCAACAACTATTTTGTGGATTTAATCAAAATTGCAAAGGATCAAATATTTTGAAGGTGTTTTTCCCATCTACTTATTTTTATTTTTATGTATTCTATTTTGAAACATAGTTGGTATTTAGTGAAATCTAAATTATTATTTTTGTTTCTATAGATTAAAGTATTCAATGAGCAGTAAAAGGAAAAGATCAAGAAAATATGATAGAATAAGAGATGACAAAATGAAAGGTCATACAAAACATAACCAAAACCAACCTACTGAAATTCCTGAACATGATGAGATTTATGAAGAAAATGAAAGCAATAAAGAGGAAGAAATTGGCAGTTCTACTGATAGAGACAAATTAGAAGGCATAACAAATTTGATGGATATGGATGAGGAACTACTTTTTAACCAAATTCCATCTAAAGATATGATAAATGATAACACTATCAAAAAGCATTGTCAAATCATGTGGCATGAATATTTCAAGGATAAAAGTATATTTGGACAGGCACAATTATTTGTCAAGTTATTTAGGAGAAAAGATATGAGACCTATTTTGGAGTTTTTGGGTGTTAGTAATAGGAAAAGCTATGCACATAATATTAATAAAAATATAGTTGAAAACTTGCAAAATGCTTATAACAAAATTGACAACACAACTCGAGGAGGTGATTTGAGTAATGCATGTAGAGCATTGATGACTACTATATCTAGTAAAAAATTGACCCATAGAAAATAGGTACATATGTATCTAGAAGAACTGTCCAAAGATACATCAAGAGGAGAAATATGCTAGATGATAACATTGAGAATAACTGGGTGAATATTTGTAGAGTTCCTCAAAAAGATAGAATTTTTGAAGATGTAAATGACAAGTTTTTGAATTTTTTACCACACATTCTTGTGTTTCTTCCAACAAACATGATACTATACAAATTAAAGATCAAGAGATAGGGGCCAAAATTGAACATCCAAAACATTTCATAGATATAACTCAAAGTGAATTATTTCAAACATTCAAACAAGAATTTTCAAATGTCAAAATATGTCAGAGAATGTTTGAGAGTTTGCATCCTTCCTTTGTACGCATAAATAAGATGCGTAAAACTTGTTGTTGTTGAAATCATGTTGAATTTGGTCTACACTTGCAATCATATAAAAAAGTTATGGAAGTACTTGATCCTAATTTGGTCATCCCTAGCAATACAACACAATTTGTGAAGTCCATATTATGTGATAAATTAGAAGATTCAAATGAATTCAAAGTGCAATGCATCAAAAATCAATGTGAAGATTGTGGAGATTTATGCAAATTGAGAATATTAATGAATCCACACTAGTATATGAATATGAGACATACCAAAATAAGATAGGATATGAATCTAGAAAAATTGTATTGAAGGAGAGTGAATTGTGTTATGATGAGTTTATGACCAAGTTCTGTCCAATGATATATCCACATATCCAACATTGTCATGGTGCACGATGGCAAGCTAAATAGTTTTATGATTCCAAAAATTGTTTTTCACCTAGTTGTATACTTTCAGTTGTAGATTTTTCTGAGAATTATACATTTGCACCTCAAACAGAGCTCCAAGGGCAATATTATCATTCTGAACAAGTTGCAATGTTTGTGCAAGTGACCTATAGAGATGCAAAATTTGAGGTGGATCAGATAGAAAGGTTGGATGAAAATGAACATATCATCATCAAAGACGTTCATTTCTATATTAGTGATGATAGAGTTCATGATAGGAGTTATGTGGCTCATTGTTTTTGCAATGTTCTCTGAAGATCTCAAAAATCGTGGAATAAATGTTTCAGAGTATTGGATTTGGTCTGATGGATGTGTAGGTTAGTATACACAAACTTACACATTTATTCAACTTTATTTTAACTTATATTTATTTGGACATGCCTATTTTGATTTGATACATGTACACAGATAATTGTAGATACTTATCATGTTTCATGTTCACAGGACAATTCCAATCTACAAAAGTATTTAATTGGTTTGCTATGCAACATGCTAGAACTAATGTTAGGTTTTTATGGAATTTCTTTGAAAGTGGACATGGAAAATGGGAGCATGATGGAGCAAGAGCATGTATAAAACGTGTGCTTTGACAACATGAACTTGCAGGTAAATATATGCATTTTTAATGTGCATGTTTGATACTAGAGTAGCATATATTTTTAATTTTATATATATACACATTGTATTTACATAAAAGGAATAGGATAGAGAGCGCAAATCAAATTGTTGAATGGTGCAAAGTTCATTTTGCTACTAGAGATACTGAATACAATAAGTGTTACTTTTGGGAAGTGAAAGGTGAACTAAGTTATATTTATTTTTAATGTATTTTTCAAATCAAGTTGAGTTTTTTATTAAATATTTATTTTGAAATATGAAAATTATTTTTTGTATTTCTAATAGATATAGATTGATCTAATCCTTACAATTGTCAAACAATTCCTGGTATTAGAAGTTTACATCAAGTGATTGTTGGAAATATTCAAGATAAGACAAGTTACTAAGAGGGGAGGGGTGAATCAGTAACTTTAAAAAATTTCCGTTAAATTTACCACACATCCATCTATGCTACTGCATACATTAGTTCTAAAATATAAAACATTCATTACACAAAAGAACACAATATTTTGGTGACCCAGAAACCTTCCAAATAGAAAGTAAAATTGGGGTGGGGATGATACCCACAAAACTTCAATACTACAACATAAATTTGGCCTGTTAAGGCTTACATTGGCCACTTCTGGTGATCTGCCTTATTAGGAGCACAAAGGACTACTAGGTCCACCTTGTTAGAGGATTTACAAACATGCAATGAAGCATGCACTCGGTTAGGAGATTTATACAAAGACTGTTAAGTCTACCTTGTTAGAGGATTTAGAAGACTAATTCATCGGTTAAGATGAAGCAATGGATCTACTTACAACTGATTGTTGATAAGATCCTTTATGCACTGAGAACCTTATGTGATGAATATAACTTTTTTGCCTCTGTATTGACCTTGTATTCCTTGAACTGCTGTTGAAAATCCTTCACAGATACTTTTCAAAATTTCTTCACATTACTTCATTGTCACTTGATATTTGATATCTTACAAAAAATCTTACATATATACCTTTCAAATTTACAAAATTGCAAGGTCAGCCAAAATACAAGTGAACAAATACATTACAAAGTCATCCCAATAGTAAATAACTCAAGTTCACTAAACTGACTCGATGACCTTCTGATACACGGCATCCACTACATTACTCAGCATCATCATGCACTTGGTAGAAGTGAAGACTTGCTCCATACTAATCACTTGATGTAGTTCTAAACTTGGTAATCATTGGTGACTCGGTAGATGTAGTGTCACTTGGTAGATACTGCATACAGAGTTTACCTTGCTTCACTTGGTAAACACTATTTCTTCCAACGCTTAGTTTGCTCTAAATCTTCATGATACAAACTTATTGCTCAGTAGACACTATGAAGCATGGTAGAAAATGAGAAACTTGGTAGACACTGTTGATCTTCACATTGCCTGTATTTACTTGGTAGCTTCAGGAATGCTTAATATAAGCTGTATAACTACTAAGCTTACAAAGTAACCACTGGATGCTCGGTAAGCATTCAAAATTGAGTTAGTGTTGTCACTAATGACAAATATAACATAATGCCAACAATCTCCCCCTATGGAATTAGTGATAAAAACACTTATGAACCAAAACTTATGTTAACTGACATTCTGATTTTGATTTACCAAAATTTATCTTTGTAAATATGCTATATATACATATCTTACATATCTCCCCCATACATATGGCATACATAGCTTTTATCTATACATATGTCAATTTATTTTTATTTCTTCACAAGTCTCTTTTACTCCCCTTGCTCTCTTGTTCATCTCATACTCCCCCTTTTTGACAATAATGCCAAAGAATATGTACAATAAATTCAAATAGAGACACTAAAATGTGAGAGAAATTTGGAGTGTACCTTGAGAATAATAGACAATGTCTTATCCCAATTATCTTGGAAAATTTTGTAGGTGGAGAGAGCCACTTGAACTTCTGTAGAAAGTTCAATTCTTCTATAGAAAAATTGTTGTCATGAATCAATGTTTTGGAATAGGCAATATGTTTCTGCATTTGGTCCATGACTGGAAGGATCATATTTTGGATGTCAATCAATGTAGATCTAATCCTAGCTTCTTCTCTAAGTAACTCTGCCTACATTTCTAACAAAAATTTCACTTTCATGTGATGTGAAGAGCTTGAACTATGGTCAAGCTATAACTTTTGAGCACTACCCTTCATTTCCACATCTATCTTATTTATTTTTTCTTTAACATCCTTGGTGTACTCAGTAACATCACAGAGCTTTCCAAAAAGTAATGTTACATTTGTAAAAGATTGTTCAAGGTTGCTCAAAATTGTGGATAATTCTACCTTCTTTATTGCAATGTGCTCAAGCACCTTATTGTCAAATTTCTTCTCTTCCTTTTCAATGAGCTTCTCTTGCCTAGAGGTGTCCTCATTGAACTTATTTATAGCCTCTTCTAATTGTAACAAAATGTGTTGAGATGGATCAACATCAACACCAATTGCTTTAATAATTATATTTTTGGCATTCTTGATTTTTTTTATTCTATGTCCCTCTCTTCTCTTAGTTGTGTCTTCCTTGCCTTTAGCTCTAAAAGCTGACTGACCATTCTCATTTCGTTGGCTGAGGCAGTGTCCAAATCTATCTTAGGAATAATAATTTCTTTATCCAAGTCTAAATCTTCATCAATTTCCTTACTAGTAAGTAGAAGTTTTAGAGGAGCCTTAGGTTTTACTTCAGTGCTTACTTCCTTGGATTTAGAAATAGAAACAATAGTTGACATAGATGGACTAGCAGAAAAGGCTTGAATTGGTCCAACTAGAGGAAAACTGATAGAAGTACCAATTGTATCCAAAATTAATGTGCTTCCCAAAAATGATGTACCAATGGGTAATGTATAGGTTGGAATATTTATAATTGAAGTACTAACAGAGATTGGTGTAGTTAGAGCTATGGTAGACAAAATTGTAGAATGGGTCAGCGCACTTACTATACATGGAGCAGAAGAAGTTGGCACAGTTGATGATGTTATGATTAATTACTTAGGTGTTGATGAAGAGGTTTGTAGCTTGGTAGGTGAAGTAACTGATACTTCCATAGAAGATTCTTGGAGTTGAGGGGAGGCAGGAGCAGATGATATTTATGATGTAGATGCAATCAATCCTACTAAAGTTGTCTCCAACTTTGATGATGTTGCCAGCTTAGGTGGAGAGTGACGAAGGGAAGCAATGACTTCTAATGCAATCTTCATTAGGTCTTCTTCTTCATCTACTTCCTCCTTGTCTTCCTCTTCATCTACTTCCTCCTTGTCTTCATCTTCAACTTCTTCCTTTTTCTCTTCATCATCAGCCCTTAGTGCCTGATAGTCTTCAATATCAATAGTAGCACATGTAGTGTTGTCATCTTTTTCATCATCACTATCATCATCATCATCCTTGATCACAACTAGATCATCACTAGGCTTATGCAAATGATAGATATTCTTCCACATGTTTGTTGCATCTCTTACAACATGTTCAATGTCCTTAATTAGAATCAAACATGTGTAAAATCTAATCATCATTTTACCTTCATTATTCTTCATGGCTGCCTTTACTTTTGCCTTAGTGAGATTTGGTAATAGATTCTTCAAGGATTTTTTATAGATGTCTCTTGTTGTCTATGTGGTTGATTTCCACCTCGGTTGTAGTCTTACTAATAATTCTTTTGAGATCTGAGGAGCAATCTAGTCTGGGGAATACTTCCACTTTCCCATTTTGGTGAGTACTAGCTCCTTAATCTGCATCTTCTCTGCATCAGTTCTAGTTTCAAACTTTAAAGATTTGAAGTTTGTGATGCCAGCTCCTTCTTCCATCTATTTCAACCTTTCTTGGAAGGTAAGTTGGGGCTTGTTGAATACTACTTCACCTTTATTTTTGCCTTTGCCTCTCCTAGTGAAAATAGTTGTGGAGGCCTTTGGAGGTTTTGTAAAGATAACCTTCCCTTTCTTCTTTGCTGGCTCTACCTCTTTCTCTGATTCTTGCTCTTCATCTTCTTGTTCTTGATCCTCTTCTTCATCCTCTCCTTTTCCCTTGGTAAGCATTAAGGGACCAGTGACAGTTTTCATCTTAGCAATCTTTCTCTTACCTTTGTTAATTGCTTGAGGTAGCTTAATTTCTAATTCAATTCTAGCTTTTGCCTCATCATAAGTACCAAAGACTAGTTGCTTAGGATCTATAAGCTCATTTACCAGTGCTTCAATGATGTCCCTAGTTTCATTAATATTGACCTCATAAGGGAGAGGTTTCACCCATGCAACTCAGGGCCTGACAGCCTAAATTTATACTCTATTGTAGTCTACCATGAAACATACATCATCTTTATAGTCCTTAACAAGTTTAGGAGGAATCTTGAACCTTTTGTTCATTCTTTCCTTGAAGTCTTCAAAATAACGCTCCATTATACTATCAAAGTTTACACCCATTTCTGCTATAAACTCATTTATCTGATACAAAATGGGAACATCCTTTCTCCATACGACAAAGCATTTGGATGGAAAGAACTTTTGCAAATAAAAGAAGAGACATGTTAACAAAGAACTAAATTTGTAGGGATTGTTCTTTGATGACCTGATGCTATCCATATTCTTGTTTAGTTTCCTTAGTAGTAGTTTTGACAAGTCAAATTCCAAGTTTTTCTTCACAACTTTGAATGCTAAGTCTATTGCCTCACATGGCACACTGTTCAAATGACTAGAACTATAAATCTTGTGAGCAATTACATGAATTCCAAATCTCAGCTTGACATAGGTAACGGTGCTAATTTTCAAGCCTCTACTGTCCCACTTGGCTAGGGTTTTCTTTTGGAGTTCATCCCAACCTAGGGTTTTGGTGGATTTAGCTTTTCTCATAATGGGAAGACTAGTAATCTTGTGAATCATCTTTTTGGTGATCAATATAGGTTGTTCCAACCATAACTAACCATTGTGAACATGACTAAGAATATATCCGATCGATTTTAGCTAAAAGCTTCTTGGCAGGTGGGATATGTGTGTCAACCCTTTTGTTTCCAAATTCTTGTGCTCGAGTTTCAATGAGCCATCAACACACATTTCTTCTAAAGCACTATCCATTTATAGGGTTCCTATCTCTTGAATTGAACATTTAAAATGAGTGTGGATATCATTAATTAGAAGTACCTTTGGTGGAATTTGTGATTGCACGCCATTAGGGTTGAGTGCCTCCACCACTATAGGAACTAACTTGAAATTTGGTGCTTTCCATTCTACATCCTTGACCAACATCCCTAATCCTCTTTTTGCCTTGCTGTTGCTGGTGCTTCTAGATGCCATTGCTACTCAGTAATTGATGGAAATCTTTGAACAAATTCCCTAACTACAAATTCACTTAGAATCACTTGGAATCACTTGAAATGCACCTGGAAAACTCTTTTCTTTGAGGATACGATGAAAATTGAAGTTGAATTTCACCCATTTTGATGAAAAGTTCACCATTAATGCTAGGTACCATACTATCATAGTGTGTGATAGACTATCATCCACTGACCTAACTCAACAAGAGTATCAACTTAAAAAATGAACCAAATTCCTTTTACTCTCAACCTTTCTTGGTAAGATCTTTAACCACTTTCCTCAATGGAGTCTGATGCAACTTGGTGAAAGATAACCTTTATGTGATCCTAGTGTATCTAGAATACTAATTGGATCATTTTCATTCCTCATATTTCTTAGAATTGCTTATGATTTTCTTGTTGAGTACAGCTCCAACACATTCTTAGTAATTTATTTTGAGGGGATGGAGTCACCTACTTCTTGAGTGACTTCACTTTCATGATTTGAGCTTGTGTCTTCAATAGATTTAGGGATCCATTGTTTCTTCATTTGTTTCCTTATGTTGTCATCCCTTGTTTTCTTTTCATCTTCAATTTTGCCTATATTCATGCAGTTTTTGGCTATATGACCAAGTTTAGTGCATGTGTAACACCTTGTAGTAGTGTCCTTCTTCCTTAGGTGATGCCTTGCACAATTTATACTAGTGTGTCCATATTCTCCACAATAATGACATCTGCACCAGGTATTGTAGTCCCATCCAAATATTGCCTTTACAAGTTGTTCAGTTGGATTGAATGATTTGGATCTACATTGAGATGCCTTGTGACCATGCTTTTTGCATTTGTGACAATTACCTTCAAATTTAGGTTTCTCCTTGCATTCATTGGCTTTATGACCATGCTGATTATTGTTATAGCATTTTCCATTGAATTTTCCTTTTCCATTGCTCCAGCATTTGTTTGATGTATGACCAATTTTCCCACAATGATTGCATGAGGGTTTTATATTTCTTTTTGCACCTCGCTTGGAAGATTCACCTTATTCTTTATTATATCCAAGTCCTACTTTACCTTTTTGCTTATGATGATTCTGCTCATTTTGCTGAATCAGTTGATTCATGTCTTCTTGTGATTTCAACATTCTTTCATTGATTTGCTTTTCAATATTTAGGTCATTCTTTATTTTTCCAATAATTTTCTTTTCACATCTCAGTTCTCTCAATATTCTTTCATTAATTTCCCTTTCATAATTTAGATCACTTCTTATTATTTCATTTTGTGCTTTGAAAATCCTGATTTCTTCATTTGCTCTAGTGATTTAATCAATGAGGTCTTCATGTTGATCGGATTGATTATGTTCTTCATTGTTTCTTTCCTCCAAGTCTTCATTAGCCTTATTCCTTTGTTCCAAAATTTCACATAGCCTGATTGATTGGATTTCTTGTCCTCTTTTGATTTTTCTTACTTCTTCCTACAAAGAGCCATTCTTTGCTAGGAGTTCCTTGATTGCCTCATTAGCTTCATCTGAGCTGCTTAATGGTAAAAGGTCTTCAATCTTTTCTTCAACATACTGATGATCATTCATTTTTCTTGCAAGTTCCTTCCTTCTTTTTAGGGATTGGGAAAGATGCTCATTTGCTTCTTTGAGTTGAGCTATGGCCATCTCTAGATCTAGCTTTTCATTTTCAATTGCCTTGTCAAGTTTGAATATCTCCATTTGTCTTTTAGATCTTTGCTCAAGCTGCCAAACTTTTATCCTGAGAACCACACAACTCTGATAACAATTGTTGGAAATATCCAAGATAAGACAAGTTACTAAGAGGGGAGGGGTGAATCAGTAACTTTAAAAACTTTCCTTTAAATTTACCACACATCCATCTATGCTACTGCATACATTAGTTCTAAAATATAAAACATTCATTACACAAAAGAACACAATATTTTGGTGACCCAGAAACCTTCCAAATAGAAAGTAAAACTAGGGTGGGAATGATACCCATAAAACTTCAATACTAAAGCATAAAGTTGGCCTGTTAAGACTTACATTGATGAATTTTGGTGATTTACCCTATTAGGAGCACAAAGGACTACTAAGTCCACCTTGTTAGAGAATTTACAAACATAGAATGAAGTACGCACTCGGTTAGGAGATTTATACAAACAATGTTGTCTACTTTGTTAGAGGATTTAGAAGATTGATTCACTAGTTAAGATGAAGTGGTGGATCTACTTACAACTGATTGATGATAAGATCCTTTATGCACTAATCACCTTATGTGATGAATATAACTTTTCTACTTTTGTATTGACCTTTCTATATTCCTTGAACTACTGTTGAAAATCCTTCACAGATACTTTTCAAAATTACTTCACATTACTTCATTGTTCCTTGATATTTGATATCTTACAATACATCTTACATATATACCTTTCAAATTTACAAAATTGCAAGGTCGCCAAAATACAAGTGAACAAATACATTACAAAGTTGGCCCAACAGTAAATAACTCGGGTTCACTAAACTGACTCGGTCACCTTTTGATACATGACATCCACTACATTACTCGGCATCATCATGCACTCAGTAGAAGTGAAGGCTCAGTCCATACTAATCACTTGATGCAGTTATGAACTCAGTAACCATTGGTGACTCAGTAGATGAAGTGTCACTTGGTAGATATTGCACACTGAGTTTACCTTGCTTCACTCAGTAAACATTGTTTCTTCCAACGCTGGGTTTACTCTGAATCTTCATGACACAAACTTATTGCTTAGTAGACACTGTGAAGCATGGTAGACACTGAGAAACTCAGTAGACACTATTGATCTTCACATTGCCTATATTTACTTGGTAGCTTCAAGAATGCTTGGTGTTGTATAACTGCTAAGCTTACAAAGTAACCACTGGATGCTCGGCAAGCATTCAGAATTGAGTAAGTGTTATCACTAATGACAAATATAACATAATGCCAATAGTGATGACTACAAGAAACCATAAACCTCTAGTAATTAAAGTAAGAGAGAAAACATGTTTTTGTGATCACTACATTAAGGACAATCCAGTGAGTGCATGTGAACATATTGTGAATGGATATGTTTCACATTGGAATTTGAAGGAGATAGTTAGAAAGCCTCCTTTTGAAGATGATGACATTGACATTAACATTCATGATCCCGTATATTTAGCTAATTATGAGTGCATTTCTGATTTAGTTATGGCAAGTTTATGTACATATATACATATATATAAATTAATATACATGTATATTCATTTTAAAATTAATTTATATTTATCTATATTTTTATATACATGTAGGAGATATTTTTGTAGTTCAAGCCTTACCAGATAATGTGAAAAATGTGGACTATTATCTTTTAAGATGCACAAAAGCAAAACACAAGTTGCTAGAAGGAACTATAGATGTTGATCAACAGTCATATCTAATTGGATTAGTTGTTATTGAAGGAACATATTATCAACAAACAAGGGTAATTAATAGTGGTATTGAATTTATTGAATACAATCCTAGAGGAAAGGTTTTACATTACAATAACCATGTTATAGCAACCAAATTACAATTTGAAGCAATACAAAGAAGAGGACGTCATGGAAATCAAAAGTGGAAACTGTTTATTGAAGAACATGAAAAACTTCTAGAGATAATAAAAACTAGAGAGGATCCTAACAATACATTGTTTGTGGAGCTCTAGTTTACCTATGTACTTATTGTGGAGCTTTAGTTCAGCTATGTCTATATAGCTCTTATACTTTCACATTTAATGTTGACAAGATATTTGTTTTATAAATTTGTATATATTGGATCATTTATCTTGGATATGTGAAATTAGACATGTTTTATTATTTTTATTTAAATTTTGCATTGATATCTCATTTAAGACCACCTCTTAGGACCTCCCCTTGAGACAACCTCTTAGAACCTCCCCTTAAGACCACCTATTAGGACATCCCCTTAGTACCACCTTTTACCTGACCTCTCCTTAAGACAACCCCTTTAGTATTTGTATGTATTTATATACATTGTTTATGTTTTCTTACATATGATTGTTAGTGTTGTTATTTATTTATGTACATATAATCTTTATATGTTCTTATATGATACATTCTTTATATAACTTGTATATAATCTTTATGTTTTTATATGTATTAACTTTTATTAATTAAATGTTGTAACATGCATTCTTTAGGTCATACTCTTTATATGTTCTTACATGTATATGTTATATTCTATGTTACATATTACATGTTATATTTTATTAATTAAATGTTGTTAATTATAGTTAATTGAGACATGTCATTAAATATTATAGTTAATTAAGACATTAAATATAGTTAGATTAAATATAGTTAACTATAGTTAATTTTAAGGAAGATCATTAAATATAGTTAATTATAATTAGATTAAATATAATTAATTATATTTAGATTAAGACATGTCATTAACTATAGTTAATTATAGTTAGATTAAATATAGTTAAATAAAACATGTCATTAAATATAGTTAATTACACTTAGATTAAGGCATTAAAAATAGTAACATATACATAAACATGAATATTGAAAATATATACATGTCTACATTTAACGTGAACATATTTACATACATCTATGAAATAAAATATACATTCTTTATGTTTGTATAAAATCTAAGTTATGTTCTTACATGTATTAACTTTTATTAATTAAATGTTGTAACATCCATTCTTTAGGTCATAGTCTTTATATGTTCTTATGTACATGTATATGTTATATTCTTACATGTGCATTAATCTAGACATTCTTATAACATATTAAGTTTAGGATCTCCTCTTAAGACATGTCATTAAATATAGTTAATTATATACTTAGATTTTAAGGCATTAAAAACAATAACATATACATAAACATGATTATTGAAAACATACATGTCTACATTTAACATGAACATATTTACATACATCTATGAAATAAAATATACATTAATCTACATTCTTATGTATAATTTAGGATCTCCCCTCAAGACATGTCATTAAATATAGTTAATTACACTTAGATTAAGACATTAAGATGAATAACATATACATAAACATGAACAACACATACATAAACATAAAATATTAAGACATTAAAACATCAATAACATACTTTTGTACATTAAAAGATTGATAACATACGTGTACATATATTTGGAGAATAATGTACCCATATCAAATGTATAAAAATATCATGTATCAAATGTCTAGAAATAACATATATAAAACATCAAAGTCTCCATATAAACATGTATCTGGAAATAACATATAAAATATCAAAGTGTCCATATAAACATGTATCTAGAAATAATATATAAAACATCAAAGTGTCCATATAAACATGTATCTAGAAATAACATATAAAACATCAAAGTGTCCATATAGACATGTATTTGGAAATAACATATAAAACATCAAAGATTCCATATAAAATGTAAATCCAAAATACTATATCAAATGTCTCCAAAATAACATGTGTACATAAAATAAAAGGCCATGATCTAATCAGGTACATCCCCCTCCTGATCCTAGATGTCCCCATAAGGATCTGTCAGCTATGTCTAAACCCTGTGTCAAATGATAGTGGACCAAATTATGTACAGACAAATTATATCAAGATACATGTATATAAATCAAATATATATTTAAATTGTAACATACCTAAGACTCAGGACATGTAGGATCTATCGGTGTCTGCAGATCAGCAAAACGTAACATACTATCACTCAAACCCTATAACACATACACAAACACACACACATATATAAACTTAAACATATAGACATATTATTTACCATAATTAAAATAAATTTAAACATATAGAGATATTTACCGTAGCATCATGTAATGCTCTATCGATCTAACTGATATCTGAATCATTCAATAAAAAAACACTATCAGCATCCAAGTCGATAGTGCGGCCCTAATCTGAAAGCATGGAGGTAAATAGACTAGGCTATCTAGCTATGAAATCCTAAGTAGGGGGGGTGTTGTAGGGTCTAGAGTAGCTGGGTTTGGTTTTGTACCTTGGGCCTGTATAGCAGCAAGAGCAGTAGAATGTGCAGGAATGTCCTCCTGCCTCTGTGAACCCTCTGATCATGTTTTACATGACAAAATATGACTAATCTAAGAGGGGATGTCACAAAGTGGAATCCCTATGATTGTAGATAATGCTCGATATGAATCCAAAAGATCAAATGCTAAACATGATCCAAAACACTGCAATGCATCCACCTCTGAGACTACAGAAACCTCTAGTGGAGAAAGTATGTCTACTACTTTATATGCATCATCAATAGGTGCACTAGATGATGTAGCTATGGGAATGATACCTCGAGACTGTAACATATATCTATGACACTAATTAGAAGAAATCTTGTGTAACTATGTGGCGATGGTGTCAATGCTTGAATAAATCTGTGTCCTGATTGTGTCATCGGGAACACTTTGGCTTGCAACAACCATCTGTGGACCTCTCGACATAACCAAAAGGTTTGGACCCACCATTGCCTATTTTTTGATGGTCATAGGAGTGTCTGTGGGTCTAAATCTGTCTAAAAGTCTCCCCAGACCCTGCCCAATATGCCTTGGATAATCTATGTAGTCAACATTGTAGTGTAAATGAAATTTTGCAAACAATTGTTTGCAAAAATATAGAGGGAATTCATCCTTCTATGGCCATCTATGATGAGTGGCCAACGAGTGAGGATACATGAATGGTGCGATGAGCTCATCAAAACACTTCATCACAAAGTGGCCTCTAACTCTAGCTCTATCTCTATAAGATGGAAATATGGTCTTCACCATGGCAGTGGAAACCTCAGTGTCAACCTATCTATACTTCACACTGCTAGTGACACTATGAGATAGAGAAGAATAAAATGTCTCAATGCTAGTATCATCAAAAGGGTTGTATGATTCAATGGTCTGAATCATACGGAACAACTCCTCTCACATCGCTATGATCTTCTCCCTATTAGGGAGGGTGGTAGAAGAGGAAAGAAAGTGCATCTCTAAATAATTGCTCCCTATCCTCAGTAGAGGATGTTGATCTATGTGTTGTGCTAGACTCAGCACTCTAACCCCCTTTGTGGACAATAGCATCCCTTGAGGATGCAGGACCACGATCCCTAGAACCAGATGTCGTAATGTATATATGTATATAATGTATGAGGATATGAGTGTGAAGCTACAAGACTAATAAATGTCTAAAGATCTGCAAGCGCGCGCGCGCACACACACACACACACACACACACACACACACATATAAAAACATACATGTGTATAAATTAAAATAATTAAAAGTTAAATTTAATTTGAAACACATGTACATATAAATACACAACATTAAATGTATGGTGTTATTCAATTGAATGTAATGTGTGTATTTTAAAACAAATTATCTTAGAGACCAAATCTAATATATTTTAACATGCTCATGTGCAAATGTGAAAAATAAGTATTCACATACATGTACATGTATATACAATATTCTTTTTTTTAAAAAAATCTTGATTAAATTATAACTAAGTGTACACATGTTTATGCAATAAAAAAATAAAATTCTTGACTAAATTAGATTTTGATTTAACTACAAACAATTTTTCTAAATTTCATATAAATGTAAAAGTGTTTCTAAGTTTCATATAAACGTACATTTTGCCTAATGTTTTTCTACATTTTTACCTAATATTTTTCTGCATTTTTTAACTAATTTTTTTTACATTTTTACCTAATGTTTTTCTACATTTTTTTAACTAATTTTTTTACATTTTTACCTAATGTTTTTCTACATTTTTAACTAATATTTTTTTACATTTTTTAACTAATTTTTTTCTACATTTTTACCTAATGTTTGACTACATTCTTGCTTATGTTTTAAATAATTTACTAACAAATCTTAAAAGCAATTTAAATATATTAAAAAATTAACAAATCTAAATATTTCACTTATAAAATACATAAAAAATAATTAATTTAAGTACCATTGACATTTACTAATCAAAAAAATGTCATGCCCAAAATACAAGACAACAAACACACCAACAAGTTTTTTTATTTTTCTTTTAAAGTGATAATAGGATTAAATGTAATACATACGTATTCGAATAGAATTACTTAAATTCCTCATATTCATGTATAGTTATGAAATTTAATTACAAATCAAATGCAAATTTTCTTAACATATTTTAAACTTAAATTGCAAAACTTAATATATATTACCATGTTATCTAATTCACCTCAATTAAATGAATACGATTTCGAAACATAAAAATGTCATAGGAAGGTGAAACATCATCACATCTCATTTCAAGTAAACATATGCAATAAAACTGAAACATGAAACACAACATAAACAAAATGAGGTGAAGTATTCCTACCTTCCAAATAGGGTCATGGCAATTGAACAAATTTGAGATGAGCTTACTTTCCTCTCCTTCTTCGATCCTGAATCGCTCTCTAAAACTAGAGGTTGGGTGAACACTCAAACCCTCTCAAAATTGCCTCTAAATAAGATCGTAAACTTAACCACCTTCCAAAATGTAATAACTCCCCCACTTGCCTAAAAGTTCTAGAGTCTTCTAACTCAACTAGACATAAGGCTAACCTCAAAGTGGAGTTAAAGTTATCGAACTCATGATGAAAACCTTCAATTTTCGCAATAAAGCAAAAATGGCGTTTTTGAGTGACCATAAAAGTCAACAAAAGGGGCTAGGGGGGTGGAAAATGCCCCCAACCCATACCCATACCTCTTAGGTACTTAGATTTCATGATTTTAGGCCTTTAGGATTAATCAGGGACCTATCAAAAGCTAAGAAATTTTAGGACTTCCTAACAGCCTTCAAAAATGTAGATTAAACACCAATCTAGATTAGGGGTAATTAATCTCGATTACTAACTAATCAGTAAAAAGGTCACTAACCTAGTCCAACTTAGATCTTTAGGTTACTCGGTTAACCCTAACTATCATGCTAGAATGCATATAAAATTCACGAGTGTCAAGCGACACTATAAAAAAACTATTACGAAACATTAACATTTAAAGATTACGAAATGATATATTCATCCATTCTGTGACACAAATAAAATAAAAACAATAGGGTTTGCACCTTTTGTTAGACTCAACCCTGGTTTCCACAATTGATACATAGGGTTCAATTTCATTTCTCTGTTAGATTTTTTGGCTAAAATATCATGCACACTCATTGCACACATCAGTAGCTCAAGAAAATCACATGCACATATATATATCTTATCAGGAAAATCACATAAATTAAAACATCCATCTTTTAGATAACAAGTTGTTTATCTTGTTTCTACTCATATTCTTAATCATTAAAATTGCATAACAAAAGTGTTGATTTTGCATTCACTTCCTACACTACTTCATCAGTATGCATGTTCATAAAATATTAAATAACATAATTAAACATCTAAAAGTAAAACATCACACAACATAAAATATCATAATAATGTTTAGTGTATTTGATAGTGTCTCAACATATTGAGTCATGATTATCAAAATAATAATGTATCAACTATGCTTAGATGGGTTGGGGTGAGGCCTCACAAAAACACATTAAAAAAAAATTAAAATGGAGAAAAAAAAAACCCAATAACCTGTTACAACCGAAACACCTAGACCACTCTCCAAGAAGTTGGGAATCGTGATAGTCAAAATGATAGCCACAAAGGGTTTTTTGATGCTTTTATAAAACTCAATGGTTCGGCCAAAACCCTTTCGATTAGAACCCTTCTAGCCAAAACGGTACATGCCATGTCGATAGGGTAAAACGCCACATATGTATGATCAAAAATGTTGCGGCCAAAATATTTATGGCCAAATTTTTTTTGGCCAAAACCCATGTTGATATCACCAAAGATGACATAGGTTTGTGCTTCCACCCTTTGTGATCATCATTTCTGACACCAGATTGTCAGTACTTCCACCATTAATAATCATAGCACAACACTTATCTTCAAATATACACCTTGTGCAAAATAAGCTTCTTCTTTGATTAGGTTCATTCTCACCACTCAGCATGACTCTTCTATTAACTAGGACTTCTCTTCTTTCATCATCTTCAAAATGTGATAATTTGGCATCTTCATCAACATGTGCAACTCTAGCCTGAACTTTTGTTCTCTAATCTACCATTCGTTTGCACTAGGAAGACTCAAATGCTCTATGCCCTCCTTCTCTGTAGTGAAAACATTTTCCAAAAAATTCTCCTCTTCTAGATCCTTCCTCTACCTCTTCCTCTCTGATATCTATTATTTTAATCATGGAAATGATTGGAATTGTTCCCCCTTTGGTTTTGACTGCTACTACTTGCCTCATCCTTCTTCTTTTGATCATCATTTGGCCTCCATAGGACCACTTTCTAGATCTTCCACTACAACCTCTTACGCAATTCTTGTTGTCAAAATTTTTGCTAAGCTTCTCCTCAACTCTAAGGTAAAATTGGTACACCTATTCAATACTAGTCATTCAAACTAGGCTCAACTCCTTTTGAATGCTTAGCCTTAACCCATTAAGATAACATGCAACTTTCTCCTTATCAGCTTCCACATGGTCAGTTCTTATGAGAACTCAGTAGAACTCCTTGATATACTCTTAAAAAAATCTTCTCACTTGTTTTAACCCTTGCATCTTCTTTAGCAAATCAAGCTCATAATCCATGAGAATGAATTATCACTTCACTTTAGCTATCATTCAATAACATCTAGTTTTGTCTTTCCCTCTTCTATTTCACTCTAATTGGATCTCCTACCACCATATCTTTGCATGTCCCTTTAGTTTCACCTTTGCAAACTTGACCCTATTAGGATTCTCAATATCTCCATACTCAAAGTACTCTTCTAATTCATTAATCCAATCGATCAATTCCTCTAGGTTAAGATTTCTTGACAATGCAAGAATATCAAACTTAGGTATTTTTTCAATCTAAGAAATGGCCTTGAAAATATTATCCTCCTATGGGTTCAAAACTTCATCTTATATTGCTTGATCAACATTTCCTTCTTCCCTTTCATCCTCACATTTTTCACCACCTATGGTAAGATTCATTCCTTTGTGCATTTGTTCTTGCAATGCTTGCATTTGCCTCTAGAGTGCTCTAAAACCCTCAAGTGTAACACTTATGACTCTCCCACCATGGTCTCTTTGTGGAGGCATCTTCACCCTCCCATTGAAACCCTAGTGTAAATTGTGTCACAATCGGTGATCTATCTACACACTTAGCCCAAACCATGGTCCTAGTGTGAACTATTTCATAGTCAGTGATCTGTCCACACACTAAAAAACTCCAGATTTGATACCACTTGATGAAGGGTTATCCCTTGAATACCATAAACACATAACATAAATAAAGAAATAATATTAATTTGTGAGAACAAAATATAGGCTTCTTATTATTGCTACAAATGCAGAATTGCATAATTTAGAATTACAATATGCTAACCTACATGGGCATCTTCATTATAGTAGTTTTTAAGATAAAGTTGTGAACTATTACCCAGAGTTGTTCTAGACTTTCAAGCATTTTTTAAATAGGCAATTCTATGTTGCTTGGGAAGGTTCTAGACACTCAAACTTAATACCTAGGGCTAGTAGACCCTAAGAATACATGCACACTTGGCCAAATACATTTTTGACATGTATTTTGGAAGTTTTGGTTGGCCCAACTTTGGAAAGCCATAACTCTCAAACCATTGCTTTGATTAGCTATTATAACCACTTTTTGGAAACCTTAGCTTCATATCTAGAGGCTCAAATTTGCACAAGCATCCATCTGTTGAATTTTTTGGCCTCATCCAGGCACATTTATGCCTTCAACGGTGAGCCTAAAGTTTTTATACCAAAATAACAAACTAAAATTCCACAATAAATCCATGAATATTCATGATATTACATAGAGCCTCAATTGGTAGGCTGATATTTCCAAGATGAGCATCCACCTCTAAAATTGGGATATTTTGAGCTCGTATGACTGACTTACTAAGTAACAAGAATCCACAAAAAACAAATCTGCATCAAGACAACCATGTTCAAAACAACTGAAATGAAATATTTTTGAGTGATGCAAGATTTCTCTTACACCCAAGATGCTCCTACATTAGTTGATTCAGGGCCTTAAATGGGTGAAGAACAGAGGGATTGAATGCATAAAGGTGTATGGGGATAGTGGGTTGATTGTTAATCATTTAAGAGGTTTAAATGTTAATCATTATTGAGGAGTTTTATTTCTTTCTTTTAACATTGTTTCTATTCCAAGGAATATGAATCAACAAGTTGATAGACTAGCAACAGTTGGTGCTTAGTTTGACATACTTATTGAAATTAGCTCAAAGAGAAATCACAACATGTCAAAATTTTGCAAGATCATCTATTAGTGACAATAACATTAACTAGTAGGTATTTGGTAGTGATGAGAAAATTATTAACTTTATGTTCAAGGAATATGTATTTTCTAGTACAAATCAAGACAAGTTGAAATATTATGATGGTCAAATCATTCAACTTAAATAAAATAAGCTACCCAAGGGCTTAGTCACTTTGGAGTCCATTTTCAATAGGGATGATGAGCTAAGAAAAGGAAAAGTTGGTATGCAATTTACAAAAGGGTCACTATGAGAGTATTGAGGTGGTTGAAGGTAAATTTCTAAAGGTTGGTAAACTCTATTCATAACTAGAAAGACACAATATGTTGAGTTATGAAATTTTTTTGATATGTTTTTATTGGGAATAGTCTAACCTTAAGGGTTTGATCTTGAGATAGCTCAACATACTATTGAGTGACTCCCTAATGCTAAGCCCATAAAACCAAAGAAAATGTCTCTTAATTCCAAACTAGAACATCTCATGTGTAAGGAATTGATTAAGCTTATTGAGGGAGGTATTAATTATGAGATTGAACATACTAGGTGAGTTTCTAATCCAGTTCATGTTAGGAAGAATAATAGATAGATAAGATTTTGTATTGATTTCTATGATTTAAATAGAGAATCATTGAAAGACCACTACCCATTGCCCTTAATGGAACAAATCCTTCAAGTAGTTTTTGGTTCAATAAGGTTCTCTTTACTCGAAATTCGTTTAGGGTATAACTAGATGTTGGTTAAAGATGAAGACCAATACAAAATAGCCTTTACTAACAATGGGGCACAATGGCCCAACATACCCACAAAAAAATGTGACACAAGATATATCTAGGGAAACCCTCATTGAGAAAAAAACCCAACCTCCAAAAGTATCCATCACCATGTATTATTCAACAAAATCAGCATTGCAATACAACCATGCAAGCCTTCAAAGCCATAGCAACAACTAAGCAATCCATGTGAACAAACATGAATCCACACATCCCATGCCATGCTTCTAACATTCACAATTGCTCCCTTTGGCTACCCTCTCAAGCCTTTTCTTGCTCAACTTTCCTTTTCCTTTTTCCCCTTTTGTCTTATTCATACAAAAGCTACCCTTATCATCGCTTATATAGCTGTAAGTCCCACAAAACCACCAAGTGGTATTACATAATCTATGTGCTAAAACCATGTGCTACCTAACCCATTGACCCCACATTTAATATTGAACATTTAATTTTTTTCTAATATTAAATAATTAAATAAAATATTATCACAATATTACAATACAACCCATCAAGTATATCTCATGGGAATCTTTACATGTTGTACATCCATTTAGGTGCTGCTAGATGCAACATTACAAAATAAAATAAAATAATACAATATAAATAATATTATGCAATGTGTGCAACAAACATAATCTCAACACCCCATATGGTTGACTCATGCTTGAAAACCTCTTTGACTAACAACCAAGGACTGAGGAGCATCCATGCTATCAAAATCACCCTGGGCACAATCTCAACCTCATTTCATTTGTATTTAAGAGTTGGAATATTATTGAATTTTAGGTTCTATCTATGACCATTATCATCATCTTAGGAGACTTATGAGGACAATCTCAATGGTTAGACACCTCATTTTGGTACAAATGCTAGTTTTAATTAAAAATTTATAAATAAATTAAAAGTAGATTATCTTAAAAATCTCAACCACTCTAATATCACCATATTATTTTTGATAATTAGTTAAATTATTTCATAAATTTTCATTGTACTTGAATTTATTCTAATATCACACTTGTTTGAACTCAACAAGATATTGATCTTGAATTATAAAGTTTATTTAATATTGATGTAATGATTTTTATTTTATTGATTAATTAATAAGTTAAAATAAAAAAATAGAATATGAGTATAGATTATGAAAAAGTGTAAACAACTTGATAAATATTTAAAAATACTAGAAAATACAAGTTTACTTATTTGATACCAATCAAATCTAGGTGTTAATATATAAAATATTAAATATTAATGGAACTAAGTTCTTTGTAGAGATTTTGTGCTAAAAAAAAATCATTTTAAATAATTTAGAATGTTGTTGTTAAATACATGTAACTAGTGAGACTATGAATTCTAAGATTGTAATGAAGTGTTGAATATCAAGAAAATTATCTTTGCCACAAAGAGAATTTGAGAAATTTGCCTGTAACAATTCACCAGCGTCTCCAAATATCATGAGCAATTTGTTTTCTCCTTTGTCCCCAAACTTTTTCTTGCCCCCTCTGTGCCTCTTATCTCCCAATCTTTTCAAAGATTTGCCTTTGTTCACACCACAACTTCAGTTAGGTTACTTTGATCATTTCTTCTAGCTGGGGCATATTTTCCACAAGCAATCGGAGATTTTGTTTACCCCTCCCCCATTTATCAAACCCTATACTTTGAGGTCTCCATCACCTACTAGTTTCGATCTCTTTAACAATTGGCCATAAGGGTTTTTGAGTTTCTTCATTAGCTCAAATCTATCATGTTTCCAGCTTGAATTTTTTTTTGAAGATGTATCAATATCTATGAAAGATTTTTCAAAGCAAGCTAGGAGATTCAATTGACTATTATCCATGTTGGGGTTCTTAAGTAGAAGCTTTTTCTTGAATTCGTATTTGACTTTCGAGAGTTAATTGTTGGAAAGGTGAAGATTGTTCAAAGGTTGTGGGAGCCCATAATACTACTATGTCATACCTATTTGTATCGGCTACAAGTTTCCTTACATCATCATGAATCTTGAATAGAGTTTTATGAAGCATTAAGTGAGGGGGAAAATATTTATTTGAAGGAGCGAATAATATCCAATAAATTACTCCTCTTTTTCCATGAGAGGAACATTTGATTCAAAATATGTTGCTACTTTTGTCATTCCATGTCATGGATTTCACCGTGTCTGGTCATTTTTCCACATTTTCATCCCAATATATAGACTATCTATTTCTTCCTTAATGCTTGGTCATGGGAATCAACAATAAAAGAGACAATTTCCGTAAAGTAGTCAATTCCTCTACCCAAAAAGGCTTCAACCTAATACCATTTATTTCATGAAAACCTTGACAAACAAATTCACTTCTTTAGTCATACTAAATATGCAAACTGAAATAGATATCTCATGTTCTCTCAACAGATAGGTTTACCAGCTAAATCTTATGAGATTTTCCCCAAGATTCATGAAGCAAATCTCTGAAAAATGAGATTTCAAATCTCAACCCTATATTCATCCTTCCTAAAACATATATCCTCCCTCACTATAGGAATTTTAATCCTCCTACCCATTCCTCCATTCAACCTTTTACGGCTCCTTGCCCCAACTTTAACAAAATTGAGGAACATATATTGATTATCACAAATCAAGATAGCGAAGATCACTGGTAGGATTGTTAAAATATTAGTGTATTCACATTTTGGAGTGGACGAAAACAAGAAATGCTCAATCTCATTAATTGGCTAAAGGATTTTTGTAAAAATCAGGTAAGTACATCTCACCATTCTGATAGATTAGTTTACATTCATTGTAGTGATGAATATGTTAAAAAAGATTTCCTCTTTGTCTCTAATTGTTATTTTAAAGGTTATGCTATTAAATTCTTTGAATGGACCCCAAATTGTAAGGAAGAATTGTTAAACTTCTCCATACCAACCTAGATTTCCATTCAATCTCTCCCTCCTAAACTTATGCATGTAGAGATTCTTAGAAAATAGGTTTTTCAATTGGTAATTTGATAGGAATGGATACCTCTTTTAAATATTGCAATAATATTAAATTTATGATTAACTTCAAGACTAGTAACCTGAAATTCAAGCCTATTAAGGTAAGAACAAATTGAGGCCAAGATTCATCTCCTCATTAAGAACATTGATCCATCTTAGCTTGCCCTTTGGGAAGATAGGTTAGATAACAGTGCGACGGATAGCCTTGATGAGTGGTGCATGGTCAAGAAGAAAAAGAAGAACCAAAAGAAAATTCCCCCCCCCCCCTTTCTCCTACTTCAACCAAAAGTAGGGTTAAAGCTGATATTGGGTCACCCCCCAAGGGAGTAGGAAGAAAGAACTTAAATAAGATTTTGCAAGAAGAAACAAGAAGGAACCTGGCAGATGGAAGCCAGAGGTCCATCAAGGATTTCTCAGGAAGTAAGAAATGAAAGTTATCTCATGGAATATAAGGGGCCTTAATGGGGCTCACAAATAGGAACTCATTAGAAATATGATTAGAGACCAAAGACCTGACTTTCTATTGTTACAGGAAACTAAGATGAAAAGTGACCTGGTAAGAAGGATATCTTTCTAGTAAAACTTTTTGCTGCAAAGCTTCTGATTTGGATGGGCTTCAGGAGGTGTCCTAACCTTGTATAACACCAGAGCTTTCAAGTTAACTACTCTTTACAGATCTACTAATGCTCTTCTTTGTAAGGTTTTTCACATCCAAAGCAATGAATCTTGGCTAATCCTTAACCTGTATGCCCCCAATACCAAGAAAGAAAGGAACTACTTCTGGTCTAAGCTCCTTGGCATCTTATATAATTGTAATTTGAATAAAGGGATTATAATGGGGGACTTCAACTCACCTCTTTTTGATGCTGACAAAAGGGGTGGTCATGCCCGAATCAGGATAGCAAACGCGACCTTGCTTCATTCATTTAGAATCTGGCTTTCCTGGATTTGGACCTTCAAGGTAGCAACTTCACTTGGTCTAATAGAAGAATTGGGAGTGATAGTATCCAAGTTCGTCTTGATAGAGCCCTCATCTCCCCCAAATGGCTCCTCTCCCACTCCTATAGATTATCTCTCCTCCCCAGAGTGGGCTCTGATCATTCCCCGATTTCTCTTTCTGCTTCCCCCTTTCCAGCAACAAGGCCTTCCCTTTTCGTTTTGAGAAAATGTGGCTCTCACACCTTGTGCTGGAAGATAATATATCCCATTGGTGGAGCATTGAGGTTGAAGGCACTGCAATGTACAGAGTTGCCCAAAAGCTGAAAAATGTGAAAAGAAACATCAAATCTTGGAATAGAACTAATTTTGACCACATCTTCTAGGAGAAAGACAAGGTTTCTGATCATCTCCCTTCTATTCAGGATGAAATCCAACATTCAGGATACAATGAACATAATAGCCAGCAAGAAAAGGCCATCCTTTCAAATCTCCACAACATCATATCTAAGGAAGAGCTCTTCTGGAAACAGAGATCAAGAGTCAGTTGGTTGAAGGAAGGAGGCCGCAATACCAAATTTTTTCACCTGACCACCCTTAAGCACCAGGCTAATAATAGAGTATCTAACATTGTTAAGGGCCAGGTTCAGATTACCAATGAGAATGAAATTGAGAAGGAAGTTGTCTGCTACTTCTCATCTCTCCTCTCTGTTGATCCTTCCCTCTCTGGGTCTGAACAAGAGGAAATCCTAGCGATCATTCCCCCAATTCTTCAAGATTACCACAACTCCATGCTGAAGGCAATCCCCTCCTTGGAAGAAATCCATCAGGCCCTCTTCTCTCTTCTGGGGGATAAAGCTCCAAGCCTAGATGGTTTCCCTACTTTCTTCTTTCAGATCTTTTGGAATATTGTGAAAAAGGATGTGGTTAAAGCGGTTCAGGAGTTCTTTGGAGCCAGGAATTTGCTTAAAGAACTTAATGCTAACTTTTTGGTTCTCATCCCTAAAATCTCGGGTGCTGATTCTCTAGATAAATTTAGGCCCATTAGCCTCTACAACTCCTTCTATAAGATCATTACCAAGGTTCTCACTTCTAGGCTCCTCAGAGTTCTCCCTCTGATTATCTCTCCTCAACAAATCAGATTTGTCCCTGGCAGGTAGATCCTTGATTCAATTGTTTCGGTTCATGAGGTCATCCACTCTCTTGAGGCGGGCAAAAAGGAAGGATTCCTTCTAAAGCTGGACCTGTCAAAAGCTTATGATAGAGTTGACTGGAAGTTTATCTTTGCTATTCTTCATACCTTTTGCCTCGATGATCAGGTTTGCAAACTCATCTCTCAGCTTGTGTCTTCTCCCTCTTTGTCGGTTCTGGTCAATGGCCACCCCTCTCCTTTCTTCTCCCCCTCTAGGGGTCTAAGGCAAGGAGACCCCATCTCTTCGGTCCTGTTTGATATCATGGTGGAATGCCTTGGAAGACTCATTTAGAAGAAGATCAGGGATAGGTGTTTAGTGGGTTTGAGGCCTTCTTCGAGTCCTTCCTCTTTCACTCATCAGCAATTTGTGGATGACATGATTTTGGGGGGCGAAGCTTTAGTTCGAGAGGCTAGGACCTTCAATAGAATTCTTAATTCCTACACTAGGGGTTCTGGCCAAGCTATTAACTTAGACAACAGCTCTGTCTTCTTCCTCAACACTCCTCTGGAGAGGCAGAGGAAAATTTCTTGAATTCTGGGTTGTGGCATTGGGTCCCTACCGGCGATTTATCTTGGGCTTCCTCTAGGCTCTAAACCCTCAAACTCCTTTTGGACAAGCATTATCGACAAATTCAACAAGAAACTTGTTGGATGGAAGGGGGCCACCCTTAGTCAGGCAGGTAAATGCACCTTGGTTAACTTGATTCTCTAGAACCTCCCCACCTATGCCCTCAGTCTCTTTGGGATCTTGGTTAAGTTTGCAAACAGAATGGAGAGAATTTAGAGGGACTTTCTCTGGACTAAAATTGATGACCACAAGAGATACCACTTGGTAGCTTGGGACCAGGTTTATTTGCCCAAAAGCCAGGGAGGTCTTGGAATCAGGAAAATTTCTCACCTCAATCAATCCCTCTTAGCTAAACTCCCTTGGTGCATCTTCCAAGGCATAGGGGTTTGGAGGGATATTTTGGTTGAGAAGTACTTGGGAGGCATGTCTCTCTCCTCCATATTCCAAGGGGCCGAGTTGCCATTGGGTTCTTACATTTGGAAAGGTATTTTGAAGGCCCTTCCCCTTGCCAAAACTAGGGCCAAATGGAAAGTTGGAATGGGAGACAAAATATTTTTTTGGCAGGATAGCTGGCTTTTTCAGGAACCTCTCAATAACCATCCTTCATTTGGCAGGTGGGCTGATCAGGCAATAGGCAGATATGGTATGCTGGTTAGGAACTACAGAAATGGGAATGATTGGCACAATCTGGCAGAACTTCCGCAGGATCTCGAGCCTTTGATGGCCTCTTTGAACGCTATTAACATCAACTAGATAGGTGATGCCTTAGTCTGGGGAGACTCTTCTGGAGGCCATTATACTGTAGCCTTAGGCTATCTTTCCCTAGTGGGAACATGGGAGAAACCTATTTGGTCCAAGGCCTGGATCCTTGGATTAATGCCCAAAATCAACATTTTCTTTTGGCTCCTCTTGCAAGATAAGATCCTTACCCTAGATAATTTAGCCAAAAGAGGCCAAATTATTCCCAACAGATGTTGCCTCTATAAAATTGACCTAGAAACGGTTAACCACATTTTCATTCACTACCCCTTTTCCTTTAGAGTGTAGAGTCTTCTGACTTCCAATATGAATTCCTACTGGTGCCTGCCTGCCAGCATCCAGAATTTCTTCATTCAGTGGAGAAGCATCCACAAAGGCCTGGGATCCCAAATTTTGAGTTCCTAGATTATCCCACACTTTTTCTAGGGAATATGGAAGGAGCGCAACAACAGGATATTCAGAGATAGAGAAACTCCTGAGGCTATTATAGCAGAGAAAATTGACAGCCTCTTGAAAGAGAACTATGGCACAGCTAACGATGGAAACAAAAAGGATGAAGGGAAAATTAAGACAAGGAAAGAAGACAAGATCAAAAGAAGACAGATGGCTTCTTGGTCCTTCCTCCTGAAAATTGGCATAAAGCCAATTTCGATGGAGTGGCTAAGGGGAACTCGGGTCCCGCCGGATGTGGTGGAATCATAAGAAACAGCTTGGGAGAGGGCATTGCTGCTATATCCTCCCTTATTGGTCACCAAACCAACCATGTGGCTGAAGCCAGTGCATCCAGACTCACTGTTAAGCTGGCCCTAGACTTAGGGATTGAACAACTATGGCTTGAAGGTGACTCCCTAAATATAATTAATTGTATTTTAGGAGTCACCAAACCATCATGGACCATTGAAAGCATAATTGAGGATCTAAAAATGGACTTGAGCAAATTTAAAAATTACCACGTCAGCCATGTCTACTGTGAAGCTAACATGGTTGCTGACTGGTTCGCCAACGCAGCAGTCACATTCAATTCGATGATGACGTGGGGAAACAATAATCATTTTCTGGCGGTGACTATTGAGCTCATCCGAAAGGAGAAAATTCAAGGTACCAAATCAAAATCTTTTTATGATGATGACACATGCTAAATCATGTTTTAAAAAGGGAATCAAAAGGAGTTATGTGGAACCCCCACCATTTCATAATAACGTGTATGGATTACATGAGTAGAAGAAAGCTAGAGTTAAACCCAAAAATACACGCATTAAAGCTCTCGTCCTTAGCAATTTGTCCATCTTTGAGCTCTACAATTATGTTCAGGGTTTAGGGTTAGAGTGGTATAAAATCACTATGGTGGGAGAAAGGATTAGAAGAGAGCCATGGGGAGAAATGGAGAGCTAGAAAGAAAAAGGGAAGGTTTGGAAAAAACTCCAGAAGGGTGGCATAACCAGCTTCATGGAGAAGCTCCATGGCTTCGACACGAGGGTTACCAAGATAATGGTTGAAACTTGGCACAACGAAAAGGTCATAATTGATGGTGTCTCACACCAAATCACTGAGGATCTCATTGCGGAGGTGATGGGCTTCTCCCAGGAAGGCATCAGCTTCTTCAGGGATAAGAAGATGTCCGCTAATGCTATCAACGCTTTCGTCAAGAATGATAAGGAGAAAAGAAAACTAGTTAAGATTGACACCTTCTACAACATTGAGTCCATTAAGAAGTTTTGGGGGCTTGTTCTGAGGATCATTATAGAGTATGTCACTCTAGAGCCCAGGTTTGATAGAGTCAGAACCCATCATTTTGTTCTGCTTAATCATTTTAGACATAAAGTGAAAATCTCCTTTCCTTTCTATATTTTTACTTCCATGACTAAGAATATAGAGAGTTACAAAAAATGTCTTGTTAAGAATCCTTCCCTTCATGAAGGTCTCCTGCTCCTCATTTTTGAGTTTCTGAAAACCCAAACAAGAGTCAAGCCCATTGGGGCTTCGGGTGGCTCCTCAGAGGACACTGCTAGCTCTGAATCTGGGGAAGTGCACATTGTGAAATCTGTCAAGTCTAAAACCACAAAAGCCAAACCTGCTCCCCGCTTCCCTAGCAGGAAGAGCCCCAGATGCCCTCCCCCTAACCCCCCTACCCCTCATCCTAAGGAGTCTAGTGAGGAGTCAGATACGGAGTCGGAGGAAGTAGATTCGGTGGAAGAGAAGGAAAGTGAGTTGGAAGACGACAAGGAAAAAGATAATGACAAGATGGAGGCGACCCCCTTAGTAACCTAGGATAACCCCAAGAAAAGAAAATTGGACCAAACCCCTACCCATGATCATCTCAACGATAATGTTGATTCGCCCCCCAGCCCCACTACGCCCACCTCCCCCCTGGAGATCCCCATTTCGCCCCCAGAATAGATGATAGAAATTATGGTTGAAAAGGGAGGGGAGGCCATCAGGAAAAATAAGAGAAGAGCCTGGCAAAATTTCAATATGGATAGTGTTAGTTTGGGCATTGTTAGAGAACCTGCTAAAATCTAGGTGTTGGGGGATCTTGACTGTAGCACCCACTATGACGAGCTCCTTGACCCGACCCTTCTAGTTCTCTCTGACAATGCCCGTGAAATGAGTTTCAACTTCCTCAACAATGCAAAGAATAGCCTGATTGACAATTTTTGATCCATTATGTGGCTTTTTCAAGAAATTGAGACTCTAAAGGATAGGTCTAACCAGACCAACAACAGGGAGGAAGTCAAGGATCATGAGGCCAGAGGCAGTAAAGACCAGGTGGGCAGCCAGGAAAAAGACAGAAGCAAGGACCCCAGTGATAATCAAGAGGATAGAATCACCTGGCTCAAGCAGAAGGTCCAAAGGCTAGATTCTGTTCACCAGGTTGTGACTAAATAGATTATGGATACCCTCCATACCTTGAATGAAAACATTATCAATCTGGGGGACTATCTAACCAATGCCGGTCTTGTGGGGAACATGGAGCAGAGTACAAAGAACAAAACTAGTCGAGAGGATCCTTAGAAAGAGTCTGGAATCCAGGAAAGCCAGGGGGACTAGAAGCATCTCCCCCCCACGACCCAGGAGGAGGAAGCCATCTAGAAGGAAAGCGACGCTGCAAAAATTTTGCAGGCAATGGAGAAGAAGGGGCACTAGTCTGCCCACCAAGCTCTACTCCTGGCCTTTACTTCCTTGGTTTTGGGCCTTTTTGTTTCTGGCCTTATGTAGGTGTTTGTGTTTTTTCTGACTTTTATGTTTTTAAGTTGTTTATTGTTGTAAAACTTTGGGTTTCAAGATCCCTGTAAAACCTGTTTTCCAAATCAAAAACACATAGATCTATCTATAACTTAAAAATTTATAGATTTGAAGGCAAAATCTTGGAAATAATCAAATTAAATAATGAGAGAAAGATTACATTTAAAACTTATCAACCAACTTCAAATCTTAAAGATACCTTCCCTATGATGAATGTAAGAAACCAAAAAGAATACCAAAGGAAGTCCATAAGTGAGAAAGGTCTCCTAAGGCCTATTCATGAGACAACAAGGAAAGCAGTTCTAGAATTGGAGGATGGTGAATTAAGAAAAGAAAAAAGAATTTTCTAACTCCAATTATAGAGATCAAAAGTAGGTCTTCTCCTATCTCCAAGAAAGATCAGAAGAAAGTAATAGAGATATTACAAGTTGTAAAAGAAAAATAATCTCAAAGCAAAGAAAAGAAAAAGTTATTAATATCAGATAATAGCAAAGAATCTATTGAATTGTTAGATATGAAAGAATGTAAAGGCACTAGCTTACAGTTGAAAATAGATCTTACATGTGAAGATCAATGTCCCAAAGAAATCAACAGGAGAGAAGAAGAAAAAAGTAAACATAATATGTCTAACTCAAGGATGCGAAGTATAGTCATCAACAACCAAATGTTAAATAAGAAACTAAAGAAAGCACAAAAAGCTAAAAACACAAAAGAAACTTGTGGGAGAGAAAAATTGTTAGAAAAGGAACCTATTTCTTAGGAAAAAAAGTTCTTGGGTAATACTAATAGTAGTCTTAAAGAAATAGGAAAAAAACATCTTTTCTTTTATGTATCTTTAGAGCAAACTAAGGCTAAGTGTATAAAAGAATCAATGGACACTTTGCAGCAATAGAAAGAAGAACCTACGAAGGAGTTCATAGATTCCAAAAAAGAGGCAATAAATCTGTTCTCCAAGTTTTGGTAGACACCTATTACAACACAAGAATCAACTATTTCTAACCCTAGTAAGTACAATGCAAGGGAAAAAGATCAAAGTAAGATAAAAGGAATTTTAACACAAGAGTTTCAAGTTTTCTTGAATAATGATACATCAAAAAAATAAAGACTTGGAAATGTTAATTTTAGATGAGGCTGAGAAAGAGAATTTGGAACTATTAACTGTTGAATTGATCCAAGTATTTAACTTCAATAATATTGATAAAAACAATGATTTACAGAAAGAGGATCTAATGTAGCGAGTTCTAAAATTAGGTAGTGATGAATACACCTTTGAAGATTTAAGAAGAGATATTTTAAGAAGAGATATGTTAATAATTGAGGATGAAGATAAGAGAAGTAAAGCTTTATAGATAACCAAATCTAGAATAATAACATGACAAGGAGATGGTACGAATATGAGTAGAACATGGAGTATACCAGTTGTATTAGATAGTAGACATACAGATGGCCAGACAACCCTTGCAAAAAAAATAATGAAAGAATTAGAAAACTAAGAAAAAGTTGAGAAAGAAGGAAAACAATCTGAAAATGCCTTAAATGCAGAAGAGAACATAGAGAAATTGGGCATTTTAATGAACCAAGAAGGGATTAATTTTCCTAAATATGGCAAATTGAAAGCTAAAAGAGGAAGGAAGTCTCTTAAAGAACTCGAAGAAGTAGATGAGCAAGCAAAAGAATAGAAAAAGATCAGTTTGTTACTTAATCCAGGGAAGGGGAAGAACCTTCCCAAGGCAACATGAAGATCACCATCTGGAATGCTAGGGGTTTAAATGCTCCTAGCAAGAAACATTTACTAAAGAAAAACCTAAAACAATTTGATTATGAATTTATTATGTTACAAGAAACAAAATTGAATAAGGAAGAAGGAATTAAGCTAGAAAAGAAATTAGGTAGTTGGAACATTAATTTACATGAATCTAGAGGAGCCTCAGGAGGATTATGAATGATTTGGAACCCTAGGAAAGTAACTCTAAAGCTACTAAAATCAAATCATTCATGGATGAGCGGCATAATTAAAAGCATAAAGATTAACCTACAACTAATTTTAATAAATATTTATGGACTGATTCATAACATAGATAAAAAAAATTATTGGATAAAATTAGCCTATTTATTAAAAATCATAGTAATGAATTCATTCTTATCAATGGAGACTTTAATACCATCATGAATATAGATGAAAAATCTGGAGGCATCTAGCAAATTTCCCAAGCATCTAGGGAATTTGAAAAATGGATAGACCTTAACAACCTAATTGATATTCTCATTAATAATTGTTGGTGTAAATACGTACTTTACTATTTACACTTAAGTTTAATTAGGTTAATGCATTATTTTAATATTTTGCATTATCTTATTATTTTTACTTGTGAGACACTTAGGAGTTTGCACACCTTTTGAGTTGTCATGTAGACAACACAGGAGTATGCAACTCTATTTTAGCACATGGTGTCTACAACACTGTTTTGCATGTCACACCCTTGTAGGCTTATCCTCTCATCACCGCACTTACTTCCATGCTTAATGAAAGATAACCCATATCTAGTGGACATGTGCTTGGTTGTATGACACATCATGGTGCTGATTACGAGGCATTCTAGATGTATCTCAGAGGCCTTTATATTTAGGCAATCCTAGTGTACTCTCAACCAGTTATTTGAATACATTGTTATTTTGATCATACTCTCTCTCTCTCTTTGGTCTATTGTGTGCTTGTGTTTGAGTTCTTAGTTCCTGGGTGAATTTTGCCCTTAGGAAAATTCTTATAATAATGGTAAGTACACATGGAATAATACAAGGAAAGACTTCTCTTTTATTGTTGAGAAACAAGACAAATTCTTTCTCAAAGAAGAACTAAGTGAATTGGATTTAGATATCCAATCCTTAATTCTACCTATAGTAGGATCGTACCACTATCTTGTTAGAAATGAATTTATTAAACCTTCTAAACCTATCAAAAATCCTTTTAAGTGTGAAAAAATATGGTTTTTAGACAAAACAATTATGGAGCTTATTAGAGAATGGTGGAACCAAGGCAATTTTAAAGGCTCCAAAATGTACATATTTATTTCTAAGATCAAAATGATTAAAGAAAATATATTAAGTAGAATAATGAACAATTCAATAATATATTTAAAGAATAAATAAACATCAAAGAAAGCTTTAAAAAATTAAACATAGAAGTAATTAAAGAAGGTATGGATAATGAGAACTTTTTTCTAAAAAAAGAACTACTCACCAAGCACGAAAACATACTAGCAAAGGAAGAAGTCTTTTGGAGAAAAAAATCAAGAGAAAAATGCTAGAAGAAGGAGACCGTAATACAAAAAAATTTCATAACAACACCCTATACAACAGAGGTAAAAGTAAAATTATAAAAATCAAAGACCCGCCAAGTACTATCACTAAAAATCCTAATAGTATAGAAAAGATTTATGTAGGTCATTTCAATAATTTATTAAATAATTTTGATAGTTCAAATATGATAGCTCAAGAAAAAATGCTTGAAGCTATACCAAAAGTGGTCACTGTAGAAGATAATAAAGCATTAAATGCACCCATATCTCTGGAAGAAGTTAAATCTATGTTATTCAACATGAACCCTGACAAATCTTCAGGTCTAGACAGATTCCAGGCTTTCTTCTACCAAAAATGTTGGGATATTATCATAATTGATCTTTGGAAATCCATTGAAGCATTAAGAAATGGTGGATTGTTACTATCTTAAATCAATACTACCTTTCTTACCTTGATACCAAAAAAAGATGAGCCTGAAAACCCAGGGGACTTTAGACCTACAGCTCTTTACAACACCATTTATAAAATCATATCCAAAAATTTTGCAAATCAAATGAAACTGTTCTCCCTAAGCTTATATCAAAAGAACAAATAGGTTTTGTATTAGGAAGATCAATTCTAGATGCAATACTCATTATACAAGAAACGTTACACTCAACCAATAAGAATAAAATGGCAAGCATGTTCATGAAACTGGATATTTAGAAAGCATATGACATGGTTGACTAAAGGTTTCTATACAAAACCTTAGAAGCCTTCGGATTCTCACACCAATGGATTAATCTTATCTATCAATGCATCTCAACAACTAAAATTTCACTTCTTATTAATGGAACTCCCAAAGGCTTCTTTGACACATCAAGAGGTATAAGACAAGGAGATCCCTTATCTCATTTCCTATACATTATCATGGCAGAAGCCTTTGGTAGAGCAATTACCAAAGCTCATATTGATGGAAAAATAAGTGGAATTACTGTAACTGAAAATGTCTGTAATATAATCCACCAACAATATGTAGATGATACCATTCTACCAGGAGAAAGTACAATTAAAGAGTCCCTAAACCTCAAGTCAATCATTCAAAAATACATGGAAGCATTCGGCTAAAGAGTGAATGTTGAAAAAATAGAATTTTTTTCATTAACACTACACCTGAAACTAAAAAATAAATCTATAATATTGCGGGATATAAAAGAGGTACATTCCCATGTAAATACTTAGGAATAGAGCTAGAAAAAAGGGAGTAAAACTAACAAGGGATGGCATAGCATCCTTGAAAAAATGGATAAAAACATAGAAGGATGGAAAGATAAATGGCTCACAAAGGCCAGTAAAGTTACAAAGATCAAAGCAGTCTTATATGCCCTCCCAACCTACCCCCTTTCTTTCTTACCTTTATCTAAAAGTATTAATAAGAAGCTTCAGGCAAAACTTAGAAGCTTCCTTTGGAATGACACTAATGAAAAAAAAATTGGCTCTTATAAAATAAGAAAACTTATGTAAACTAAAGGAATTAGGAGGTCTAGGTATCAAAAACTTAAGTTGGCAAAATGAAGCATTAGGAGCCAAACCGACTTGGCAACTATTCATAGAAAGAGATAAAAAATGGGCAAAAAATTTGTATAACGAATACCTAAATGCAACCAATCCTTACTCCTTGTTTAGAATGAGAATTCTTCCTAAAGAATCCAAAATCTGGAATTTATAGTAGAAAGCAGATCCCTGATTAGTAAATATCTTAGTTGGGATGTTGGTAATGAGGATGAAGCTCTCTTTTGGGAGGACTCTTGGGATGGCCATCCCCTAGTAGATAACATGGGTATCCCAAAAATTCTTAAAGACCAATTAATCAAACTCTTGGGGTGTAAGGTCAGCAATTATAAAACTAAAAAAGATATTAATGGCAGTATAAGTTGCGAATAGAATACTTTGGATACTATTGACTTGGAACTAGCAATAAAGAAGGTTTATGAAAACATCATTCATAAGAGGAAAATAAAACAATTAGTGAGAAATGACAAACTCATATGGATAGCATCAAAAGATGGCAAGTATAAAGTTAAAAATGGTTATAGAGTAATCATTCATTCCCAAAGGTGGAAAGAAGTTAATACTCCCCTTAAACTTTGTTGGGACTCTTCCTGCCTGCCAAAGGTAGGCTTTTTTCTGTGGACTGCCTCTTAGAATAGGATTCTAACTGCCAAAAAACTTAGAAAGATGGACATTGAGGGTCCTTCAAGATGTGTGCTATGTAGGCATGAGAGTGAAGATATTGATAATTTCTTATTTAATTGTCCATATACACAATGTTGTTGGGAATGGCTCCAACATATGTTGGGTTAGACTGCTCCTTTATCAGAATCTTTAAATGATCTTCTTAGGGGATGTCCAACTAATAGTAGTTGTTGTATCTATGGTAACTCTAGAATATTTGTCCATCTATCCTTGTTTGGGAAGTATGGATAGAAAGAAATAGAGGAATATTTCATGATCAAGATATGACTGTGCGTCAGCTTACAAATAAAATTAAGGCTTGTATTGTTGAAACCTTAAACTCTCACCTTATGAAAATCCCAAAAGAGGAAGGATTAGTTTCAGAGAGTGACAATTTAATGAAAAAGAGTTGGAAAAACCTAATTAATCCCCCACTTATGTATAAAAAAAATAAGAATAAAGAGGCGAGGGACAAGTGTAGATGGATTCCACCTCCTAGTGGTCAGACCAAATTAAATTTTGATGGAGCCTCAAGAGGCAATCCTAGTATTGCTGGAATAGGATGCATTATTAATAATAATTCTAGCAATTGGATCGCTAAAAGGGCCAAATCTTTAGAATTAACCACTAACAACCTCGTTGAATTAGAAGCCCCTCAAGAATGTCTCCAAATTTGTCTAAATCTAAGTATCTCAAAACTTATTATTGAAGGAGATTCATAGATTGTACTAAATGCCGTTAGGAAAAGGAAGACACCAATCTAGGTGTTAAATGCTAAACTGGAAGAAGTTATAAATCTCTTGGACCTCTTTGAAGATTTTTAGATTCTATATATTTTTCGAGAAGGAAATAAAGTGGCAAATCAGTTAGAAAATAAGGGTGTTGATGGTGAAAATATCTTAATCTATAATTATAAGTAACTTAATCAGAAATTATACAGTCTTCTGATCTGAAACTGGATAATGTAACTATTTGAGGAAACCAAAACCCAAATTTTTTAAGGACTTTTTTATCTCTTTGAGGAAACCAAAATGCAACACATATTTAGAGTAGGAAATCGAAAAGCCGATCATTTAGCAAAAAAAGGGGCTGATGGAGAAGAATTATTAGCTATAAATCAAGATTTTAAAGATTTAAAAATAATAAGGACACTAACATTAAAAATTGATAAATCAGTTGGTATTTTACCAATTTATAATAATCTACATAGAGCTAAGAAGAAAAGTGTTAAAATTTGTTATCGAAAAGGTTTTTTTTGATCCCTTCATTTCTCTTTTTTTGGACTAATACTACTAACCCCTTGTGGAAAGAAAGGGCTTCTTTGATATGCAGGTTAGTATAAAAGTACTATTTTAGGAGGTATATTTAGTCTGAATTCAGAAGACAAGCTAAATACTGCAAGAAAAGTTATTCTTGTCAATATAAGATCTAATAAATGAACATTGTAAGATTTCATTAATTTTGAATATACTGGGGAATGTCACTTTTAAAGTTTGTATAATATAGGACTTTGGTCCTGAGCAAGACTGGAGATTTTCTTGCTTCATTCTTTCCTACTAGTGCTCATTTGAAACAAAACAATGCCACTTTCTTTTTAACATTTATTTATAATATAAAGGCTTTGGTCGTTTACCAATAATAATAATAAATGTATAAAGAATTATTTTATATATTAAAATTGACTAATAAAATTTAATTTAGTCGATAAAGATATATGTTGGAACTTTGGTAGTGTAAAATTACTTTTTTGAGTGGAAAATTATTAGCCTTTGACCATAAAATTGTAACCAATGTCATTAATTATTTTATGACCAATTTTCATCTCACTCCACTTTTAACTTTTCTCTTCTTCTATTTATTTAATTTAATTAGCTATTATCTACACTTTTGACTTTATTTATTATTTATTTAACTTAAATTATATAATTATAAAGTAATAAGATATGTCATACATTATTTAAATATTTCTATTTATTTAACTTAATTAACTATTATCTTTACTATTTAACTCTTGTTTTTAAATTTTTTTTAGTTTTTTTTTTTTTATCGGTAAACAACCGAAGCCTAGATTCATTATTGTTATTTTTTGTAATTATTTATTTATGTGTTAAGCAAATTCGACCCAAGACCTCCCACATGAGAGGCTCACAAGTTACCATCGTGTTGTAGGCTCTTGCCTTTTTTATTTTACTTAATTAGTTTTACTTATTTAATTTTTTAAAAGATATTATTTTATTTTAATTAGAAATTATTTATAATTATATTTATTCACATAAGTTTTTATTTAATTTATCTCTATTTTTAACTCTTGTTTTCTTTTCTATTCATTTAAAAAATTGATTAGTTGTTATCTCCACTTTTAACTCATGTTTTTCTTTTTTTTTATTTAACTTTTGATTTTTACAATTGAAGAAAATTTTATTTTTAAAGTAATTTTAATTTATTTTTAAATTAGTTTAGTTTTGTCACTTTAGATAATAATTTTTAGTTTAGCAATTACGATATTTGTGGGAAGAGTTACATTTTTTATATATTTTTTATATCTCTCAAATTAATTTTTTATATGAATTTTTCATAATAGATTTTTGAATGGAGACTTTTTAAAATAATTATTTTATTTTATTCATGTTATTTTCCTATTATTTTTTATAACAGATTTTTAATGTGAAGTTTTTTTAGATGATAATTTATTAGTATATGATAAATAAAATAAATAAATAATATTTATTTTTAATATATATATATATATATATATATATATATATATATATATATATATTACTTAAATTAAAAATTAATTTTAATTTAGGCAAGAGCCTACAACACAATGGTAAATTGTGAGCCTCTTATTTGAAAGGTCTTGGGTTCAAATCTACTCGAGGTTAATAAATAATAATAACTATAACAACACCAACACATAATAATAATAATGAATCTTGGCTTCAGCCTCTTACCAATCAAAAAAAAAAATTTAAAAAAAATTAATTTAATTTAATTTATGCATATCAAATTATAGTTTTAAGAAATAGTTGTAAACACTTTTAACACATGAATTGCTAGTTTAATTAATAAAAAAATAAAATAAATTATTATATAAATTATTAACAATAATTTATATTATATCAATTATAAAAGTATAATTAATATTAATATTTTATTTATATAATATATATTAGAATATCAACAATAGTGATATATGAATAAAACGTTATATATAATTCCTTAATCTTTTTATTATTATAGGTAATCAACCAAGGCCTTAATTATTTATCATTATTTCTTAATATTAATTATTATCATTCGTTAAGCTTGAGTAGTTTCGAACCCAAGACCTCCCCGATGAGAGGCTCACAAGTTATCGTTGTGTTGTAGGCTATTGCCTAATTCCCTAATCTTATTATATTACAAATTTTATTTTTAGTTTATTTTTATTGTTATTATTTATGAAACTTAGGTAGATTTGAACCCAAGACCTCTTCGTTGTGTTGTAGGCTCTTGCCTATATTACAAATAAATTTTAATAAAGAAATATATTTTAGTCGATAGGCTATTTGTGGGAACTTTGTTTCCAAAAATTAAAATTTTGAGAAAAAAGTTGTCAGTTTGTCAAAAAAGTTGTGAATTAGTTGGAAAAGTTGTTAGTTTGGCTGGAAAATTGTAAATCCCTTCCCCCCATTAATTATTCACCGACTAGTTTTCATCTCACTCCAGTTTTAACATCTCCACATTAACTCTCATGTTGTAATCTCTATTTATTTAACTTTTGATTTTAAAAATTTATTTATATTTTAGTTTTAAAATTATTTTTTTAGTTTTTTCTTTAAATATTATTTTTTAGTTTTTATAATTTATTTAGTCAATAGAATATTTGTTAGAGACATTGATATTTTTTCATATTATTTTTTTGTATTTCTCTTATTAATTTTTCATGATAGATTTTTTGATTGATTTTTATAAATGACTTTTTTTTCATAATTGATAAATTTAAGTTAAATAATAATATTTATTAATATATTTAAAAGATTTTTTCTATTAAATATAAGAGGATCAAAAAATAATAGAATCAGAGAATTTGCAGAGTATCAACAAGGAGGCCTAGCTTCCATCTGACAACAGAGAATCAACTGTACAATGACATCAAAACATGAGGAACAATCAACAAATGTAAAACATCAAAATGAACATCCATCTAGGTAGTCCAGTCGAGCAGACCCTCCATCGAAACAATATTTTTGCACTCTTGAATTTGGGTTAATATGAGAAGCTCTTCTTTTTTGGTAACATTCTTTCTTATCTCCCTATTCAATCTTTTACATGCCTGATCAAAAGCATGCAGGTCATCCAATGTTCTCCTCCATTGACATCCATGTTTCAGCTCATAGTAAAGGAAGATAACATGACCATCTTTGAGGAATCTCTTCAACTTGTCTTTCTCAATCAACATAGTGGCCTAAACTTGCAAGAAAATTTTAAAATGTGTGAGTTTTCAAAAAAACTCAGTGAGAACCCTTGGCTTACCTTGGTACCTCTCCTCGTTCCTACATTTCTAGATCTACCAGAGGATGTTAGAGGACAACATATTCCAAAAAATATTTGAATCCTTATGAAGACCAAAAATATGACTAGTAACAATGTCAATAATAGTAATGTTAATAGGATAAATAATACCAAACATTTTCTAAATCTCTTTAGCAAAAACACAATCAAATAAAATATGTCTACCAATATTAGGAAGCCTGCAAAGGCTACATATATCAAAATTAGCATGAAGTCTTTTAACATGAAGTCTATCTAGCATAACAAGACATTTAAAACATTTAATTTTTGGTTCAATAAAAGATTTCCATATGTAATCAAAATAATTTTTCCAAACACTAGCTTCAAAAGAAGAGTACCAAACATTATTAACATGCTCAATGATATCTTTATTCTAATCAATAATTCTATAAGTATTCTTAGCTTTAAGGTTAGCCATGACAACTCCATCTGGCCATTTACATTTAAGATGCCTATGAGAATCAACAAAACAAAGATTGGGTAGACCCTTAGAGGCTTGAATAATCATATTATAGGTTTTCTTTTGTGAATCAAGGATGTCATACTTCATTTTGAGCTCATCCCATAGAATGAGGCAATCTTGCTCAAAGAGATCAATAAATTGATTTAAACCTTTCTTGGCCCAAGACCTGGCAAAGCATCCTTGGGATAGGGCTAGGGGTTTTCCATTAAGGTGGAGATTCCACCAAATGGATCTTTCACCACGGAGAAGATGACTACTATAACAATCCTTGTTGGTGATAAATTCCTTGGCATGGTCTTAGGCCTTCCAAATAGATTTGAACACCACAGAGCCTTGGACAATGACCGGGAAGCATCCAATAAGGAGATCACAAAAAGGGAGGTTCTTCCAAGACCTAGCTTTCTTAGGACAACCTCTTTCAATGTTATGTCTAATAAGCACCTTCTAAGGACCGTTACGCTCCAAGGAGTGAAAGATCCATTTAGCGAAAAGGGCAATGCCTTGGATTTTGAGGTCCTTAAGCCCTAACCCCCCAAGGAGCTTATCAGTATGACACCACTCCCATTTAACATAATGCAGCTTTTTGTTACCTTTACCATCAGACCAAAGAAATTGTCTAATGGTCTTTTGGATTTCCAAAATCTAATAGTCACTAAATAACCAAGAAAAAGAGTAATATATACTGTATGAAGATAGAATCTTTTGACAAACTTGAATTCTACTAGCCAGAGAGAGGGCCCTATTATGCCATTTATTAAGCTTCTTGTGTATTTTATCCTTAATCTAGGACCACATGTCCTTGAGAGCAAGTTTTATAGAAAAAAGGGTGCCCAAGTACTTAACAATCTTATTGGGACCACCCCATTGGAAACTATAAAGGGAAAACTAGTCAAGAGGTTGGTCATGCCAGCCCAGACAGATGGATTTAGATTGGGAGATGTGAGCACTAGAAATAGAGGAGAATAATTCAAGCTTTCCTTGAAGGATCTTAAAATTATTTTTAGAAATTTCAAAAAATAGGGTGGTTTCATTAGCAAACTAATAATTGATAAGCTCATCATCATTAGAGAGATACAAACCTCTGAACTTAGGGGATAGAGAGTTATCCCTGAGAATATAAAAAAGAGCTTCTAAGGCAATGACAAAGAGGGCAAGGGCTAATGGGCAACCTTTCCTAATGGAGCAATCAAGATGGAAGGGGGTCGACAAGGAACCATTAACCTTAACCTAGGTAGAGGTATTTTTAAGAAGAGCTTGGACATCATTACAAAAATATGGAGGGAATCCAAATCCTTCCAGCATCAAAATAATGAACTTCCATTAAATCCTATCGTACACTTTTTCAAAATAAAGAAGAAGCATGGTAGAATCTTGGTGAGAACATTTAACCCATTCCATGGCTTCCCAGCTAGTAATAAGGTTCTCAAGGATGTACCTACCCTTGATGAAGCCTGTCTGGGTGTCACAAACAAATTTAGGGAGAATATCAACTAACTTGAGAGCCAGGACTTTGTTGAGAATCTTATACAAGATGTTGAGAAGATTAATAGGCCTCCAATTTTTGATGAGAGCCTTATCACCATCCTTAGGGAGGAGTCTAATAATGCCTCTATTAATTTCAGGACCCAAAGTACCATTGGAGATAGCTTCAGCATAAATGTCATGAAGATCTTTACTTATCCAACTTATGTTGGCTTTGTAGAATTCAATAGGAAACCCATCTAGGCCAGGGGCCTTGTCATTACTAAGAGCCTTAACAGCAAACTCAATCTCCTCAAGAGAGATAGATTTAGATAAACATGAGACATCATTAACATCCAACTTAATAGGAATCAACAATTTACACTTGTTCCTATTATCTTCAGCTTCCTTGGAATCCTCAAAGGTGAAAAGGGTCTTATAGTAATCGGTAAAAGCTTGAGTGATAATCTCAGGATCAGAAATATCTTGATTATCAACAAAGAGCTTATCAATGGATTCTTTGCAGTGCTTATGTTTAAGGAGATTGGAAAAAAAATTAGAACCCTGGTCTCCTAATTAGAGCCAATGGGCTCTAGATCTAATTTTAGCCCCCCAAATTTTAACCTGTTGTTGTTTCCTAAGAGCATCCTTAGCCGCCATGAGTTGAGACAAGAGATCAAAGTTTGAGGAGTTCTCTTGGATACTGCTCTTAGCCCTTTGAATCTCAATGCTCAGCTACTTCTCAATGAATCTATAGTCTTTTTCCCTCTTCTAGCCAATAGTCTGAAGGAAGCACTTCCAAGCAGGGAGGTTGAGGTTCCATCTATCCAGATTAGATAAATGATGAAGATTAACTTTATTGATGCCTCTGATGATCTAAATGGCTGCAAGGACATCCTCATCCTTAAGAAGGCTAGAATTCAATATAAACTTATGAAAAGAGACCTTATTATGCATGGGGACCATGATAAAATTGACCCTAGTGAAAATAAGCTGGTGGTCAAAAAGAGTAGTCATAGTGACCTGAACAATATTACCAAACTGATCAGGAGGGAAGGAGAAAGAGTGCTTATCAGCATAAAAATGGTTAAGCCTAGAGTAAATCCTTGCCTAGCCTTGCTGAAAATTGCACCCCATATGCCAAATACCAGGGTTAAGATTCCTATTACCCGCAATAGGATCAAAAAAAATTTTAGAGTTTAAGAATCTATTCCAGTGGAATTTCTCATTGTCTTTCCAGTGAAAGCGGTTGCCCCCAACTTTATCATCTTGAGATTCAATCATGTTAAAATCACCTCCAAATAGCCATGGATATCAGGAAGAGAGATCAACCAATCCCACAAATTACTTCTTTCTTTAGGGTCATTTAAAGTATATATAGAGAAAATGCCAAAAATATTATCATCTTGTTGGAAAGTACACCAAACAGCTCTCTAACAAGGAGAACAACCATTCTTAGAGATGTACTTTTCCCATTTAGGGTTAATGAGAAGGGCAATACCACCTCTTCCCCTATCATGTTTAGTAAGAATTTTAATGGTGTCTTTCCAAATGAAATTGAGATTAGATTCAAGCATGAATCCAATAGCTTTAACTTCTTGCATCATAAAAAAATCTAAAGAATAAAATGAATTAATCAAATGTTTAATAACAAATTTTCTATCAGGAGACTCAAGCCCCCTAATGTTCCAGGATAAGCAGTTCATTTGGAAACAATGTTATGGGTTGAACATGCAGCAACATCAATTGAGGGTGAGGCTAAATCTAAAACCTTTCCTGGTTCCTACCCAGAAGCTTTGTTTTTAGAACTAGGAGGCCTACCTCTTCACTTATTCATTAGGACATCAGCTCTAGATTCATCAACGAGATCAATCTAGGAATCAATTTCCATGGATGGCATACCAGAGGAACCATCAAGAATTGGTATGGCTAGAATAATTTTGATGGCATAGTCATCGTTGATTTCTTTGAAAGATTTTAGTAAATATTATGTTATTTAAATTGAAAAGTATTAATAATCTAATTTGTTCACATAAGATTATATTTTAAATCTCTACTTTTAACTATTGATTTTCTTTTCTTATTTATTTTAAAAATAATTACTTGTGATCTCTATTTATTTAAATTTTGATTTTTTAAATTGATTTAGGTTTTGGTTTTTAAATTATTTTAATTTATTTTTATATTAGTTTAGTTTTTCTCTAAACATTATTTTTTAATTTCTATAATTTATTTAGTCAATAAATATTTGTTACAAACTTAATTTTCATACTATTTTTTTGTATTTATTTTATTAATTTTTCATAATTAATTTTGTAATATGATTTTTTTTAATATATATCGAATTTAAATAAATAATATTTATTAATCTATTTAAAAAAATTAGTAAATATTATATTATTTAAAATTAAAATTATTAATAATCTAATTTGTTTACATAAGATTATGCTTTTCATTTCTCATTTGCATACTCTAATAATCTTTCAAAGTAAGAAGGGTTGATGATGAAGTGTGCTCCCCTTAATACCATAAACACATAATAGAAACAAAGAAATAACAACAATTTGTGAGAACAAAATATGGGCTTCTTATTATCACTGCAAATGTGGAATTGCAAAATTCAGAATTACAATATGATAACCCATATGGGCACCTTGATTACAGTAATTTGCAAGACAAAGGTGTGAACTATCACCCAGAGTTGTCCTAGACAATGTTTGGGCATTTCTTAAATAGGCAATTTTATGCCACCCGGGAAGGTTCTAGACACTCAAAATTAATACCTAGGACTAATTGACCCTAACAATACATGTATAGTTGGCCAAATACATTTTTGATATTTATTTTGGAAGTTTTAGTCATCTCAACTTCAGAAGGCCATAACTTTCAAACCATTACTCCAATTGACTATTGTAACCACTTTTCAAAAACCTTAACTTCTGATCTATACTTGTGAAATACATAGCTCCACTTAAAAAATCCATAATATCATCCATCCTTGGAAATGGAAATTTGTACTTGATTGCGATCTTGTTGATAGCCTACAAATATATGCACATCCTCCATCCTCCATTCTTCTTTGGTGTTAATATTGTTGGTACAACACATGGACTCATATTCTCTTGAATCAACCCCTTCTATAACAACTCATGAACTTGTCTATTCAACTCTTCACTTTTTTTTGGTGTCATTTTGTGCACTACCTTATTTTTAAAAATGGGTCCTAGAATCAAATCCGTCTGGTGACTGATCTTCCTCACTAGAGATAATACATCAAGTATTATTTGACACAATATTAGGAAACTCTCCCAATAAATCTCCAGCTTTTGCACATACCTCCTCTACTTCTTCTTTTCCATCTTTTTGGATTACAAAAAAACACATATTCTCATGCTTCATACCTTTGAGAAACTTTTTTCCATCAACAAAACATATTCTGGCAGCACTACATACCTTTTCTTTTTTCTCCTTCAACTTATGTTTCACTCCATCCTTGGTCAGAGTATAGGTACTTTCATTCCTATCATGTACATCATGTCTATCAAACTACCACAACCTACACAACACCATATGACATATGTCCATTAGTATGATATCGCAAAGCACCTCATCCTGTTAGCTTCAAATCTTAAACTTCATTAAGCATTGCTCATTGACCATGACCTTGTGGTAATCTTGCACCCAAGAAAAAATGTATGGATGTAGGTGTTTTTGTCTCTTCAACTTCAACTTTGTAATCATCATTTCTTACATTAGATTGTTAGTACTTCCACCATCAATGATCATAGCACAACACTTATCTTCAAATCTACACCTTGTGCAAAACAAGCTCCTTCTTTGATTAGGTTCATTCTCACCACTCAACATGACTCTTCTATTAACTAGGACTTATCCTCTTTCATCATCTTCAAAATGTGATGATTTGGCATCTTCATCAACATGTGCAACTATGGCCCAATATTTTGTTCTCTGATTTTTCCTTCCTTTGCACTAGGAACACTCAAATGCTCTATGCCCTCCTTCTTTGCAATGAAAATATATCCCACCAAAGCCTCCTCTTCTAGATCCTTCCTCTACCTCTTCCTCTCTGATCTCTATTATTTTGATCATGAAATTATTGGAATTGTTCCCCCTTTGGTTTTGACTACTCCTTCTTGTCTCATCCTTGCTCTTTTGATCATCATTTTGGCCTCCATAAGACCACTTGCTAGATCTTCCACCACAACCTCTTCCACAATTCTTGTTGTTAAACTTTTCGCTAAGCTTCTCCTCAACTCTTAGGGAAAATCAATTTACCTCCTCAATACTGATCATTTGAACTAGGCTCATATCCTCCTAAATGATTAGCCTTAACCCATTAAGATAACATGTAACTTTCTCCTTATTAGCTTTCGCATGGTTGGTTCTTATGAAAACTCACTAGAACTCCTTGATATACTCTTAAACAAATATTCCCGCTTGCTTCAACCCTTGCATCTTCTTTAGCAAATCAAGCTCATAATCCACAAGAATGAATTATCACTTCATTTTAGCTATCATTCAATCCCATCTAGTGATTTTGTCTTTCCCTCTTCTATTTCACTCTAATTTAATCTCCTACCACCATATCTTTGGATATCCCTTCAATGTCACCTTCGCAAACTTGACCCTATCAGGATCCTCAATATCTCCATATTCAAAGTACTCCTCTAATTCATTGATCCAATCAATCCATTCCTTTGGATTAAGATTTTTTGACAATATGGGAATATCAAACTTAGGTATTTTTCCAATCTAAGAAATGGCCTTGAAAATATTATCCTCCTTTGGGTTCAAAACTTCATCTTATATTGCTTGATCAACATTTCCTTCTTCCCTTTCATCCTCACTTTCATCACCACCTATGGTAAGATTCATTCATTTGTGCATTTGTTCTTACAATGCTTCCCTTACGCTCAGGTGTAACACCTATGACTCTCCCACCATGCTCTCTTTGTGAAGGCATCTTTGCCCTCCCGTTGAAACCCTAGTATGAATTGCCTCACAATTAGTGATCTATCTACATGCTCAGCCCAAACTACGGTCCTCGTGTGAACTATCTCACAGTTAGTGATCTGTCCACACACAAGAACTCCAACTTTGATACCACTTGATGAAGGGTGCTCCCCTTAATACCATAAACACATGACATAAATAAAGAAATAATAGTAATTTGTGAGTACAAAATATGGGCTTCTTATTATGGCTACAAATGTAGAATTACATAATTCAAAATTACAATATGCTAACCCACATGGGCATCTTCATTACAGTAGTCTGTAGGAAAATGCTGAGAACTATTACCTAGAGCTATCCTAAACGTTCAGGCATTTTTTAAATAGGCAATTATATGTCCCCAGGAAGGTTCTAGAAACTCAAACTTAATACCCAGGGCTGGTAAACCCTAACAATACATGTATAGTATACATTTTTTACATTTATTTTGGAAGTTTTGGTTGGCCCAACTTGGGAAGGCCATAACTCTCAAACCATTGCTCCAATTAGCTATTATAATCACTTTTCAGAAACCTTAGCTTCTGATATAGAGGCTCAAATTTGCACAAGCGTCCATCCATTGAGTTTTTTGGTCTCATCTAGGAACATTTATGCCTTCAGTGGTGAGCCTAAAGTTTTTATACCAAAATTACACACCAAAAATCCACAATAAATCCATGAATATGCATGATATTACATAGAGCCTCAACTGGTAGGCTAATATTTTCAAGATGAGCATCCACCTCTAAAATTGGGACATTCTGACAACCCTTATTCAAAGAAATAAAATGAAATATTTTTGAGTGATGCAAGATTACTCTGACATCTAGTATGCTCCTACATCATTTGATTCAGGGCTTGAATGGGTGAAGAAAAGAGGGATTGAATACATAAAGGTGTATGGGGATAGTGGGTTAATTTTTAATCATATAAGAGGTTTAAATACAACAAAAAATGACATATTAAAGCTATATAAGAATCAAGTATGGGACATTATTGAGGAGTCTTTCTTTCTTTCTTTTAACATTGTTTCTATTCCAAGAAATATGAATCAATGAGTTGACATACTAGCAATAATTAGTGCTTAGTTTGACATACCTATTGAAATCAACTCAAAGAGAAATCACAACATGTCAAAATTTTGCAAGACCATCTATTAGTGACAATAACATTGACTAGTAGGTATTTGGCAGTGATGAGAAAATTATTAACTTTATGTTCAAGGAAGATGTATTTTCTAGTTCAAATCAAGACAAGTTGAAATAATATTGTGATAGTCAAATCATTCAACTTAAATAAAATAAGCTACCTAAGGGCTTAGTCACTTTGGAGTCCATTTTTAGTAGGGATGATGAGCTAAGAAAAGGAAAAGTTGGTATGCAATTTAAGAAGGATCACTATGAGAGTATTGAGGTGGTTGAAGGTAAATTTCTAAAGGTTGGTATAGTTTGTTCATAACTAGAAAGGTACAATGTGTTGAGTTATGAATTTTTTTTGTTATGTTTTTGATTGGGAATAGTCTGACTTTAAGGGTTTTGATCTTGAGATAGCTCAACATACTATTGTGTTACTCCCTAATGCTAAGCTTGTAAAATAGAAGCATATGTCTCTTAATATCAAACTAGAACATCTCATGTTTAAGGAATTGAATAAGCTTATTGAGCTAGGTATTAATCATGAGATTAAACATATTAGGTGGGTTTTTAATCTAGTTCATGTTAGGAGGAATAATAAGTAGATCAGATTTTGTATTGATTTCTATGATTAAATAGAGAATCATTGAAAGACCACTACCCACTACCCTTAATGGAACGAATCCTTCAAGAGGTTGCTGGTTCAATAAGGTTCTCTTTACTTGAAAGTCTTTTAGGGTATAACTAGGTGTTGGTTAAAGATGAAGACCAATACAAAATAACCTTTACTAAAAATGGGGCACAATGGCCCAACATTCCCACAAAAAAATGTGACACAAGATATATCATGGGAAACCCTCCTTGAGGAAAAAACCCAACCTCCAAAAGTATCCATCACCATGTATTATTCAACAAAATCACCATTGCAATACTACCATGAAAGCCTTCAAAGCCATAGCGACAACCAAGCAATCCATGTGAACAAACATGAATCCACACATCCCATGTCATGCTTCTAACATTTACAAATGCTCCCTTTGGCTACCCTATCAAGCCTTGTCTTTCTTGACTTCCCTTTTTCCTTTTTTCCCTTTTGTCTTATTCGTACAACAACTATCCTTGTTGCTACTTATATAGTTGCAAGTCCCACAAAACCACCAAGTGGTATTACATAAGCTATGTGCTAAAATCATGTGCTACCTAACCTATTGACCCCACATTTTATATTGAAAATTTATTTATTTTTTCTAATATTAAATAATTACGTCAAATATTATTACAATATTACACTACAACCCATCAAGTAATCCCATGGGAATCTTTACATGTTGCACATCCATCTAGGTGCTCCTAGATGCAACATTACAAAATAAAATAAAATAATACAACATAAATAATTTTATGCAGTGTGTGCAACAAACATAATCTCAACACTTGATATGGTTCACTCATGCCTGAAACCCTATTCAACTTACAACCAAGGACTGAGGGGCATCCATGCTATCAAAATCACCCAGGGCACAATCTCACCCTCATCCCTTAGAATAAGGATTTTCATTTGTATATAAGACTTGGAATTTGCTTGAATTTTAGATTCTATCTATGACCATTATCATCATCTTATGAGACTTATGAGGACAATCTCAATGGTTAGATACCTCATTTTGGTGCAAAGGCTAGTTTTAATTAAAAAATTATAAATAAATTAAAATAGATTATCCTAAAAATTTCAACCCCTCTAATATCACCATATGATTTTTGATAATTAGTTAAATTATTTCATAAATTTTCATTGTACTTGAATTTAATCTAATATCATACTTGTTTTATTACAACAAGCTATTGATCTTGAATTATAAAGTTTATTTAATATTTGATGTAATGATTTTTATTTTTATTGATTAATTAATAAATTAAAATAAAAATACAATATTAGTATTGATTATGAAAAGTGTAAACAACTTGAGATACATATTTAAAAATAATAGAAAATACAAGTTTACTTATTTGATACCAATCAAATCTCGTTGTCAATATATAAATATAAAATATTAATGGAACTAAGTTCTTTGTAATAAAAAAAAAAGTGCTAACAATTAATCATTTTAAATAATTTAGAATGAACATGTTGTTAAATACATGTAACTAGTAATACTACGAATTCCAAGACCATAATGAAGTGTTGAATATCAAGAAATATTTCATAAGATTTTGAATAATACAACTCATTATAAATAATTTTACATCATTAATATTTTAGAGATGGTGAAATACTAATATTTTATGTATAAAGGATTATTTTATATATTAAAATTGACTGATAAAACTTAATTTAGCCAAAAAAGTTATATGTCAAACTTTGTTTGTGTAAAATTACTTTTTTGACTTGAAAATATTAGCCTCTGGCTAGAAAATTGTAACCAATGTCATTAATTATTTTACGACCAAGTTACATCTCACTCCACTTTAAACTTTTTTCTTCTTCTATTTATTTAATTTAATTAGCTATTATCTACACTTTTGACTTTGTTTTTTATTTATTTAACTTAAATTATATAACTATAAAATAATAAGATATGTCATAGATTATTTAAATATTTCTATTTATTTAACTTAATTAGATATTATCTTTACTATTAACTCTTGTTTTCAATTTTTATTTTACTCAATTAGTTATTGTTGGTTACTTATTTAATTTTTAATTTTAATTTTTAAAATTAATTAGAAACTATTTATAATTATATTTATTCACATAAGTTTTTATTTAATTTATCTTTATTTTTAACTCATGTTTTTCTTCCTATTTATTTAAAAAATTGATTAGTTGTTATCTCCACTTTTAACTCATGTTTTTCTTCTTATTTATTTAACTTTTGATTTTTAAAATTGAAGAAAAAATTATTTTTAAAGTAATTTTAAATTAGTTTAGAGTTTTCACTTTAAATAGTGATTTTTAGTTTAGCAATTATGATATTTGTGGGAGGAGTTACATTTTTTAATATATATTTTAAATCTCTCAAATTAAATTTTTTATATGGATTTTTCATAATAGATTTTTGAATGAAGACTTTTTAAAATAATTATTTTATTCATATATTTAAGTCAATAAAATTTTAATTAGTTTAATTTTTAGATTTTATAATTGTTTTAGTTTATTTTTAGTTTTTACAGTGCTATTTTTTATGTTATTTTCCTATTGATTTTTTATAACATATAATTAATATAGAGATTTTTTTAGATAATTTATTAATATATTTTAAGAAACAATTTTGAACACTATCAACACATGATTAGAAGTGCAAAAGCTTACAACTGCTAGTTTAATTAATAAAAAATAAAATAATATATTATATAAATTATTAACAATAATTTATACTATATCAATTAAAAAATAATAATATTATTATTAATAATATAAATATAAATATTATATTTATACAATATATATTAAATATATGAATAAAACATTATATATAATTCCCTAATCTTATCATATTACAAATTTTATTTTTAGTTTTTTTATCGTTATTATTATTTATTAAACTTGAGTAGATTCAGACCCAATACCTCTTTAATAAAGGCTCACAATTTACCGTTGTGTAAAAAGCTCTTGCCTGTAAAGAAATATATTTTAGCCGATAGGCTATTTGTGGGAACTTTGTTCCCAAAAATTAAAATTTTGATGAAAAAGTTGTCAAAAAAGTTGTGAGTTCGTTGGAAAAGTTGACAGTTTGGCCAAAAAATTGTAAATCCATTCTCTCCCATTAATTATTTACCAACCAATTTTTATCTCACTCCAGTTTTAACTCTTATTTTGATATTTTATTAGTTGTTATCACCACTTTTAACTATTGTTTGTTTTTACCTATTTCTTTAAAAAAATAATTACTTGATCTCCACATTAAGTCTCATGTTGTGATCTTATTTATTTGACTTTTAATTTTTAAAATTGATTTATATTTTAGTTTTAAAATTATTAAAAATTGTTTGTTTAGTTTTTCTTTAAATATTATTTTTTAGTTCTTATAATTTATTTAGTCAATAGAATATTTGTTAGACACGTTGCTATTTTTCATTATTTTTTTAATATTTCTCTTATTAATTTTTCATAATAGATTTTTTGATGGATTTTTTTAAATAATTTTTTTTCATACTTGATACATTTAAGTTAAATAAATAATATTTATCAATCTATTTAAAATATTTTAGTAAATATCATGTTATTTAAATTGAAAATTATTAATAATATACTTTGATAATATTTTAAATCTTTACTTTTAACTATTATTATTATTTGTTTTTAAAAAATTACTTGCGATCTCTATTTATTTAACTTTTGATATTTTAAATTGATTTAGGTTTTGGTTTTTAAATTATTTAAATTTATTTTTTATGTTAGTTTAGTTTTTATCTAAACATTGTTTTTTAATTTCTATAATTTATTTAGTCAACAAAATATTTTTTATAGACTTATTTTTTCATACTATTTTTTAAATATTTATTTTGTTAATTTTTCATAATAGAATTTTAAATTGATTTTTTTAAATGATTTTTTTTTTTCATATTTGTAAAATGAATTTAAATAAATAATATCTATTAATTTATTTAAAAGATTTTAGTAAATATTATATTATTTAAAATGAAAATTATTAATAATCTAATTTGTTTACATAAGATTATATTTTTAAAAATAATTTATTATTGAACACCTACTTATGTTGCAAGCACAAAAACTGTGCAACTGCTAGTTATAAAAAATAAAAATAAAAAAATTATACTTTCATAATATACAAATCATAAAAATATATAATTTATGTTGTCAAATAGATTCTATATAATGTCATTTAATTTTTATATATTATCATAATTATAATAACTATTTAATTATTAAATAATAAGATAAGATAATATTGATATATTAAAACTTTATAAATTATTACAATAGCTATAATAATTTTAATTATATATTATAATTATTAGTACTATTTATTTTTTATTTTTTATTTATCGGTAAATGGTCATAGCCATGATTAATTTTTATTAAATAAACTAAATTACAAGTTGTCCTTCATTCTGATAGGCACTGGTAGGAAAGAACGGGGAAAGAAAACCTCCAATCTTGCCCGGGACTAAAGTCCTATATAATACATAAGTAAAAGGGGCATACCACAGTTAATTACAATCATAAAAATCAAATTTATGTTATGTGTATATCATGCCTTCTAGAGGATAAAAGGATATTTGAATCTTATTTCTACATACATAACACCACATTCACTTCAAATGTTAGGTGTTAGTCAAAAAATATAATCATCAATTCCTTGATTGTAGACCTAGATAATCCAATTCATAGAGCTCTAATAAGAATAATTAGTATTTAGTATTTTGCCTTAATGTTGTAATTTGAATTAAATTACTTTCCCTAAATTACTAAATTGTAAGTTGTTGAGAGTTTAACAAGAATTAAATTATCTTACTATGAATCATTATTTATGTCATTATTAATGCCTAATTTATTCATTATTCGAAGTATTGGTTCTATGAAATAAATATTCTATTTACATTTCTGACAGGGGGAGCAAGCCGCAACATAACTTGTAAAGAGCAGTCCCTCAAAATGCCAGTTAAAGCCAGAAGGGGATAAACAATATACTCATTTCTATACTTTGATTCATGTGAATTCACAAAGGAATCAACTGATAAATGCCAATTCAAGAACATTTGATAGAAATTAACCCTAAATTCATGCTTTCCACATAACAAGAAGATCCAATAAATACCATGTTCCAAAAAAAACAATCGATACCAAGAAATGAGGCAAGGTATTAGTTGTATAATAATGATCTTTATTATAAGATTCAATATTTACATTTTCAAAATGCCCCTAGTAGTATAGGAGGGGTCTCAATTACACTTTGCCTAACATGCAAGGAATTATCCTTAACAATATTTGAAAGAGATTACTAAAAGAACCTAACTGCTAATTACGAGTATTACTAAAATTTAGGATTGAGAATATTTACAAAAAGACTCATATTCAAAATTTTGGGTCATTATCACAGTGACCCACATTACATAATTTTTCAGGATCTTTTAAAAACCATTAGAATTTTTGAAGCTTCTTGAAAAGATGAAACCTCTGAACTTGGAGGGAATTTGAAGGTTGTCCTGCCCCTACTAGTTCTATTATAATTGGGCAAACTGAATTCCACTTCTTCCAAATCTATGAAGTCAAAATCCGAGTGGATGTAAGCATCATAAGCCCTTAGATAATCGGTTAACCAATTTCTACCCAGGTCTTCAACAATTCCCCTCCACCTTAAAAGAAAATTAATACTCATTTCCATTTTCAGCCATTCATAGAAGAACTAGACATTATCCCTAACTACCAGACAGGGATGTCTTGGACTCCTACCAATTTCTGGACTGTCTATATCAAATTCCATATAATACTCAAGGAGGGGATATGAAGCCTGGCGTTTATATTGGCAACTACAATCTCCAAGCCTACTAGCCAAAAGGGGTCAAAAATATTGTAAGTTAACCTAATGATATTCCATTTTTCCACACCTGCCCTGGCTAGACCTCCCACCCAAATCCCGACTACATCACTGTTGGTCCTCCACAAATATGCATAGCTGAAAATCCCTTCTCCTATTGCCTAGCTTACTACTACCCGACTCATGTCGTCAATAGGCCGGACGAGCCTATTCCACCTTTCTGGTGTTATTAGCCCACAAAAGGCCATAGTACAATTCTCGAATGCATGATACAAACAAATGTTGGTATCCATAAAGCTAAAACTAGACCTAAACCTATAATACTGCCCAAAATAGTCACAATCCAATCTCAAGTGATTAAAAGGCCTTGAAAGACATGTATAAATAGGAGCAAGAGAAAACTCTAGACTCAAATAATTACAATGACATCCTAATGATCAAAGTTTCCTCTTGATTTCATCATAGGGATATCAATCGTATAAAAGTGAGATTATCATAAATTTTGGTACACTGCCCAATTCCTCTAAATCAATTCACACACAGAAGTATGATTTAATAATGATGAGTTCTTCCATGTTTTTTAAGAAGTGCTATAATGAAAAGATAAATTATTAATACTATCGGTACCTAAATTAGCTAATTTATCTGCTTCCTTATTACCTTCTCTGAATATATGCAAAAATCTTATCTCTTCGAAAGCAGAGAGTGATTTAATAATGTTTTCTAATTTGGAATTTAAAGCCCAGTTTGGGGTGACTCCCTTTCTAAGAGCATTGATACTAATTTGGGAATCCCCTTCAATTATAAGTTTTTTAATTTTAAGTTTAATACTAAGATAAATGCCTTCTTCAATGATTTCCAACTCTGCCATATTATTAGTTATCTTATCTAAAGATTTGGATCTTTCAACTAACTAATTCCTGCACTCATCTCTAATAATACATCCTATTCTAGCTTTGCTAGGATTCCCTCTTGAGACTTCGTCAAAATTCAATTTTTTCCATCCTGGCAGAGAGGTTCCCATTTACAGTTAAGTCTAGCGAGATTATTCTTCTTTTTGTAGTAAAGTGGAGGGTTTATTAATAATGGCCATCTTTTTTTTTATTTCAGCATCCCATTCTGAAAAGAATCCTTCTTCTCTAGGTCTCTTCCTAAGATCATTGTTCATCACTTCTGAGATTGCCATTTCTATTTTTGAGTAGAGAGATTGTTCAAATAGGCTTTGGTTTTGAAAAAGCCTACGGTTTCATTCTTTCCAAATTTCCCATAGAGCTATAGCTAGTGAAATGTTCCAAAGTTTTCCATAGATCTTTTTTGATGAATCTTTAGGCCATCCTAATAGGTGATCTATCCAATTGCTGGCTAATGGGGTGGACCAGTTAAGTTTTCTTTGCAGCCCTCTCCAACATTCCTATGATGCTTTACATGTGTATAAAAGGTGTTCTACATTTTCTTCTGCTTCTTTGCATAAAATGCATCTTGATGGTCCTTCAAGTCCCATCTTCTTGATTCTATTTGTACTCAGTATTCTTTTTTGCATCGCTTCCCAGAGGAACATTCTTGCTTTAGGGAGGTCAGTAGGATCCCAATATAGGTCCAGAGGGAGGGTATTGATTTCCCATTTTTGCGAATTAGTGATCATTCTATACCTTTCCTTTACTTTATAAATCCCATCATTTGATGCTACCCAAATTAGTTTATCCTCCCTATCTCGAATTGAAGAGATTCTATTTTTAAGGATGTCTTCCAATTTCTCCTTATCTGATAATATAATTCCACTTTCTAGTAATGGTTTCCAATTCCATTTAATATCTAAAGCTGAATCTGATTTTTCTATGTAATCTTTCACCTTTATCCCTCGAGAGGTCTTTAGAAATGAAATGGTTTTAGGTGTAAAATTATGAGAGACAAGAGGGGGGAATCCATTCCATGAATCTTCCCAGAATAAAGCTTCATCACCATTCCCTAGGTCCCATGTTAAATATTTAGTGATCAAGTTTCTACTCTTCACCATGAAATTCCACCCTGTAGAGCCTTTTAGAGGATTTTTAGTTTTGAATAATGAGGTTTTGTCTAAAGGATTAAGATATTTATTATAAAAGATTTTAGCCCATTTCTTGTTGCTTTCATGATATAATCTCCAAACTTGCTTTGCCCCTAGGGCTTCATTTTGCCATTCTAGATTTTTGATCCCCAATCCACCATATTCTTTGGGTTTACAAATTTTACTCCAGCTGATTAGTGTTGCTTTTTTCTTTTCCTCCAATCCATTCCAAAAGAATTCACGGAGTTTACTTTCTAATTTAGAGTTGATATTTTTGGGGAGATGAGTGCAAGATAGTTGATCAATAGGAATGGCCGATAAGACTGCTTTGATCTTTGTCATCCTGCCGGCCTTTGTTAACCACCTACCTTTCCATGATTTTGTTTGATTATCGATTTTTTTGAGAATATGTTCCCAACTTAGATTCAAAAATTTATTTTTATCTAGGTATATCCCTAGATATTTGAATGGAAACTTTCCTTTTTGAAAACCAAGTTTATTACAAATTTGGTCTTCAATTTCCTTAGCTGTATTAAGAAAAAAGATTTCTGATTTCTTAGCATTAATCATTTGTCTTGATGCTTTAGTATATGTGTCTAAAATGTGTTGAAAGTGGTCTACCTCTTGGAGAGTGCTGATTCCCACAAGAATGGTATCATCAGCAAATTGTTGATGAGTAGTGTTCTCAATTTCATTGGTAACTCTTACCCCTTTGATCATAGCTTCTGATTGTGATTTTTTTATTGCTCTACCAAAGGCTTCTGCCATTATAATGAACAAAAAGGGTGATATGATCACCTTGTCTGATGCCCTTGGAAATATTGAAGAAACCTTCCGAGGTACCATTTACAAGGATCGATATTGTGGTAGTCGAGATGCATTGTAAAATAATGTTAATCTATTGTTTTGAGAAGCCAAAAGCCTCAAGTGTTTTGTAGAGAAATCTCCAATCTACCTTGTCATAAGCTTTTTGGATATCCAATTTGAGGAACATGCAAGCTTCCTTATTTTTAATTGTTGAATGTATTGTTTCCTTTATAATGGTAATCTCGTCTAAGATAGATCTTCCAGGAACAAAACCAATTTTTTCTTCCGATAGAAGTTTAGGAAGAAATCTTTTGAGACGGTTGGCTAGTATTTTAGAAAAAAATTTATAAATGGTATTACATAATGCTACAGGTCTGAAATCCCTAGGTGGGATACTATTGTTTTTCTTAGGGATAAGTGTTAAGAAGGTATGGTTAATTTCAGTTAGAATGGTGCCTCCATTGTGTGTATCTTCCAAGGCTTTCCATAATTCTTCTCCAAGGATGTCCCAGCATTGTTGAAAGAAGAATGCTTGAAAGCCATCTGGACCCGAAGATTTATCTGAATTCATACTAAAGAGTGCATTTTTTACCTCTTGAAGGGTGAAGGGTTCAGAGAGGAATTTATTATCCTCTTCCATTATTAGCTTTGGGATGAATTTTAACATTTCTTCTTTGGCTGGTTTATTACAAAATTCATAATTGTTAAGAGTGTTACTAAAGTGTTTAGTTAGAATTTCTGCAATTTCTATTGGGTTTTTGGTTTTCTCCCTCTTAGAAATCTTGATTTTTGATATGTTAATATAATTTATGTTAGATAGTGTACTATTATGAAAAAAATTAGTATTTTGGTCCCCTTCTAGGAGCCATTTCTCCCTAGATTTCTACCTCTAGAATATTTCTTCTTTTGCTAAGGTTTCTTTATGTTTAAGTGAATATTCTTTTTCTAGCATAAAGGATTCATTAGTCATTCCTTTTTTAATGATTTCTTTATTTAATTTATTTAATTTTTCTTCTATTTCTAGTTTCTCTTTGAAAATATTTTTAAAGTGTTGGTTGTTCCATTTTAGTATTTTCTCTTTAACACTTTTCAATTTTTAGACAAGGCAAAACATTTTAGAACCTTCGAACAGTTCCTCCTACCACCATTCTTCAACACGATCCATAAAAGTCTTATCCTAAAACCACAATTTCTCACATTTGAAAGGGTTCCTGTCAGGTTTAGTTTGTTCTTTAATTTCGATCTTCACTAGGAAGTGATCCCAGCCAGCCATAAGAAGGATTCTTGCAATAGTCATTTTGTCTAGATTGAGCTCTCCTTTGAGGAGAAATTTGTCCAAATGCTCTATTATGTAACATAATCCTTTTCTTCTGTTATTCCAAGTAAATATACCATTTTTTGTTTTAGTATCCATCAAAGAGTCCTTCTGGATCTAGCCTTTAAAGTCTTCCATTGATTTGCATTCTTTAGTGCTCCCTCCCTGTTTATCTTCCTTACTTGAGATTGCATTAAAATCCCCTCCTATAATGATGATTTCTAGGGGTAGTGTTTTCATGAAATTACTAATTTCTGTCCAGACTACAAGCTTGTTTGCTGTAGGAGTTGGCCCGTAGACATTTATTATTACAAATTTAAGGTTTGATTTAGTGTTCCCATCTAATTTTCTTGGAAGGATAGTAATTCTATGCTGATTTGCTGAGGGTTCCATATAATTCCCAATCCTCCTGAAGCACCCTATGAATGTTGTAGCTCTGATTTCCATCTTCCCAATTTCTCGCTTAATTTCACTCCTTCGTCTCTATTAAGTTTGGTTTCTTGGATTAATATAATATCTGAGTCAAATAGAATTAGATTACACTTTAATAATCATTTTTTGTTATGGGCATTAAGACCCCTAGCATTCCAAGTGGTGAAATTTTATTGCTCCTTGGGAAGGAACTTCCCCTTCCCATTGTATAATATATCTGGAATCTTGGTCTGTTCCTTGATCTATCCTGTTGCTTCTCTGAGTTCTTTGAGAGATTTTCTACCTCTCTTCTATTTTGATTTCCCACAAATTGGGGTCTTCATTCCTTCCTCATTAATTGCTATCCCTATTCTTTCGAGGTTTTGTTCATTTACTACCATTTCTACTACAATTGATTCCTTCCCTTTCCGATTTTCCTCTGAGATGATTTCTTTAATCAAAAGATTGCTAATTTGCTGATCCTCTTCCTGTGTAGCTTGGATAGCCCTTGACGCTTCCCCCTCTTTATCACTCTTGTCTTTGATGGGACTGCTCATGGGCATATTCCACCAAATGCCATCTATATCTGATGGAAAGGGTAGCTCCCTTATATTTTTATCAACTTTTCTAGGTTCTAATGCAAACATGTCCTACCCATTGCTGGGGGCTTGCCAAAATTTATAACTTTTCTTTCTCCCTTTTTTCTTGATTGTTATGTTACTCTACTAGGTAGAGTCTACAGGTGGAATGATAGTCTCTATTTCTGTGTTTTCCTTTTGAGTATCTTTTTCTTTTATTACATCTGAGTTTTTACTATCTTTCTTCTCTGTTCTCTATTCTACAAGATTCAATTATTTATCTCTTCTCTGTTCCTCTATTTGAGATTCACCGTTTCCTGAGGACTCCCCTGTCTCTATGCTTTTTATCTTCTTCCCTTTATGTTCCCTGTGAGATTCTTCTGCTAATAGACTTTGATCTATTAGATTATTTTGAGTCAAGAGTATTTCATGCATCAGTTTCTTTAATTTCAAAATGTTCAGGTCCATTTCCTCAATCACTTCCTTTTCCAGCAAACAGTCCTTGTAGTTCTTAAATTTGATTAATGATTGCTGGTAACTGATATCTTCCTTTCTTTTAGATTTCATAGTTTCTTCAATGTCCTTTTTGATGTCCATAGATGCTTCTCTGTCTGGCATGCTTTCCATATTAATGATTTCCTCTTGTTTTTCATTCGAATACTCTTTGGTTTTTGGAGTCTCTTTGATCTCCTTTACCTTACTTGCATATGTTTTTCTTGTCTTCTTTTTTAAGTTTTTAATGTTATTTTTTATATTTGTTATTGCAAAATTTGGATCTACTATTATGTTAATGTGTCCTGAAAATTCTTTGAAAATTAGATTGTAAATAGATCTATTAGTAATTATTTTCCTGTTAATTTGCTGATTTTGATTAGTTTTAACCAGAACCCTAATTATGTTAGATCTGTCGATATTATCTGCATAACCTATAACATTTCCTAATGAGTTAGCTATCTTTTTAATTGTTGATTCTTCCATTAATTCTGATGGTAGCTCGATGGTTTCCATCCAACTTATTGTTTCTGAATTTTTGATGTGATCTTTATTAAAATTTGGATGCCAAGCTAAAAATTTAATATGATGGCCCTTGTAAAAAAACAAAGGCAGATTTCAAGATTTCCTCTTTATCCTGTGTGTTTTGACATAAAATGAACTAGATTTTTTCAGTAAAAAAGTTAATATTACTTACCTGGTTGCCCCAAATCTTTGAGATAATGCATAGCAGCCTAGCTCTCTTCCTTGACGGACCATTCCAATACATGTATATTCCCTTTCTTTCACATTCTTTCCATCTCCCTTCACTGTAGGCATTGTTGATTATAATCTCTTCACCAATTGTATTCTTATTCATGAAGCTCAACTTTGGATGATTTTCCATATTTTGCTTTAAGATGGTTTGATCTCTTTTTCAGTGCAATGGGATGTATACTTCCTTTCCCTTGTTGGGAGTTTTAGATCTTGAAATGTGCTCAAAATGTCATTTCAGGGGAACCAAAGGGTTCTTGCTTTTTGAATCTACTTCCTAAATCCTTCCCAAGGGGATAGAATTGGCTTTAAACACCATTTGGGTCTTTTCTAGCTTTAGTAGATTATGGTTAGGGTTAGATTTTGTTTTCGTCGCATATCTAGTTTTACTATAAAAATATTTTTGTTGATGAATTTTCCTTCCTTTTCCATTTCGATCATGCCAGGATTGCGCTTACTTTTTCTTCTTGCGCATCGTTTGCCATCCTTCTTCTTTATTAGGAGCTAATTATGTTGAATTTCCTTATTTCATTTGTGGTGTTGCCAAGAAAAATATTCAATTTTTTTTTTATTTACACCTTGGGAGAAGCCTTGAGCATGACTGCATTGTGAAAGGGCATCGAATTTGTTGAAGGTCGCTAGAGGAGGCTGAGGTCCAGATTTCTGTTGAAATGTATGAAATCTTGATTTAGGGTGATCATTTTTTGAAAAGTTTTTTGTTGTTTTCATTGCTTTTGTCATATTCACTGAATTCGCAAAGCAGAACTTAATATGAATTGCATTTGTTATTATTAGTACTAATTATTATAAATATACTATTTTACTTTGTTTTAAAATTATTTAACAAATATTTTAATGAATAAAAAGAAAACTGTTACAATAGTATATAATGGATAGTTTCTACAATAAATTATTAATAACAGTTAAAAGTTTTGTCCATGTTATTATTAGTACTTGCCAATAGGCTAAGTACTGTTGCATCACTTTTTGAATCTTTACTCTTAACTAGTTATTAAATAATTCATTTTCAACCAATCTTTATGAATTAAAATTAAATATGTTCAAAAAATAATTTTTTTTTATAGTTTACATGCACATTTTTTAAGTTATTAATTGTGGAATTTATTTATTCACTATGTGATTGGATATGAAAGTTTTACTCTTATATGGGCAAACAATTTGAAGAATATAAAAAACTAACAATCTTGTTATGAATTTTAGCTATATGTTAATTATGAAAGCTTTAATCAATTATGAACAATTTTTACAATATAAAAAATTAATGATTTTAGTACCATATTTTTATCTATATGTACAAACTATTATAATGCAATATAGTGAATATTTATTTCAAATTAATTTGGTAAATTATATTTTTAGCTTAACTATTATTGTAGTGCCTGCCCTAGTTTGCATTTTTTATCATTGTCGAACTCTTTTAGGCCGATTTTATGTTGATGATTATTAGTGACATTATTTTGAGATTATCATATATTGTTTTAGATTCAGTTGATATATGATGAGATTACTTGGTACCTTGTATTTCCTGTTTGCATTAGGATTATTCAATATTTTTAGATATTGATGATGAATAGTTAGATGGTTTATTATCATATGTGTTTTTTTATGGATACTTACCCCATACTGCATATGTATGGTGTTTGTGTTTTTTTTCTTTATGTATGGCATTTCTGATGTAGTTAAGGAAGGGAGTCGTAGTCACCTGCTAGTCAGGATCTACATGATGCACCACTTCCTGCCATTGTCTGTTTAGCTTAGTATATATCGTGCTTGTACATGCATGGATTTTATGCAGGTTGTAGGTACCGGGTATCAACTTTCCTAAATTGCTAGGATGAGCATACCCTATCACATTATCTCAATGGTAAGAGAGGGGAGATAAATTCTTGAGTCCAAATCCTAAACCCTTTAAGTCATTTGTCCTAATTGAAAATTAGGACAAGTATCTGAGTCAAGTACCCTCTGAATGCGTCGAATAACGTTAATTCATGATTATAACCATTTAGTTTGATTTTGTATGTGTTCTGCTATGATGGGTTTTCGTATTTTACTTTATGAGTCTTTGGTGTATTTTTCTATTAATTAAGTCTAATTAAAAGATTTAATTTAATGGAAAATTATTATGATATTTTTAATATTTAATTTAATTTAATTAATTGGAAAATTAATTAAATAAAAAGATTAATTTGGAGATAAAAGTTATAAGTTTAAATCTAGAATGTGATAATATTTATTTAATTTAATAATAATATATTTATAGTTCATTTTTAAATGCTAAATAATATTATTATTTAAGTTAATAAATATTTTATCAACTAAGTTTCGAAAATAAATTTAGAAGTGGAAAAGAAATTAATTTATTAAAAATTTCATGATCGCATGATAAGTGCATGAGATTTAAAATTAATAAATTAAATTAAAAAGAGTAAAGTGAATAATAAATAAAGTAATGTGTTTATTTCAATATTTATTCACCTAGGGGTATGTGCACCTCTTTTATGCATGTGTTGTCTACAACACAGGAGTTAGCATACTAATTAAGCACATGGTGTCTACAACCTTATCATTCTTATCCACTCATCTAGAAGGTGGGATAAGGCTTGTGCTTAGTTGTCAATGCTTATCTTATCTCTTGGTTGTTTCTAGAGACATTCTAGGTGCTTCCTAAGGGGTCTTTATCTTTAGGCACTCCTAGTCACTTGGGGGGCGGGGGGAGTGGGGGGTTCGATTCTTGGAGGAGCTACGAACGTTGGAGAAGAAAGGGATTTTTCTACGGTTTTTTGAGGCCTAGCGAATTAGCATCAATGTCCAAGTAGGCACTTGTGATTATTTCGCATATTCTATTATGCTCTCTATCTTCTTGTCTTCATTGTGTCTGCTAAATGACTATTGGATAATTCTTGTGATGAATGTTTATATTGTGAAAATTTGGGTATGCATGTTGATTCTTTCTTTGTGTGAAGAAATCAAGGAAGAAACCCAATTAGAAAACCCTCATTCCATTGATGAAAGAAATTAGTTTTATATCAAGGTTTCTGTTGAATCGAATTGGAATTGAGAAATTAAATTTGGGAAAGGTTTGAAATTAAAAATGGAAATTCTAAGTTGAAAAATTGAATGGTTGGTTGTAATTTTTCTACCAGTTCATATTTACAAATGATATAAAAAAGAAAATATGTATATTAAAATTTCATTATTATTATGGGAGGGAGTTTGTTTTCAATTAAACAAAACCATAATCGAAATTATGGATTTAATGTAGAGATGAAAATTATATTTATAAGGGGGGGAGAAATTTGTTATATAAAATTACATATAAAATAGGTTTTATATCATATATATTCATGTTAATAAAACAAATTAAATGAAAATAAAAATAAAAACTACCACTTAACCTACCCCGCTTACCATTACCTTTAATTTGCCATGTGTCACATGAGCACACTGTACTCTGCATAGCCACAGGCAACATACTGCTAACAGTCCTTTTTGAGAAAGGTCGCACGACCATTTATTAAAGCCATCGAATTTTAACAATGTTATAAGGTTGTGCATTAGTATGTAGTTTATACATTTTAATATTATTTATAATTGTATTAATAAATGTTATTGTAATCACTTTATTATTATTTTAATAATAATTAGAGTTTAGTATTAATTAATTAAGATAATTAATGATATATATATATATATATATATATTAAAGAATTTGTTAATGGTTGTTGATTAATTAATTGTTAATTATTAATTTGGTAATGTAAATGAATATTGAAATCAATATGAATTAATGATAAATATCATTTAATAATGTTAAATATATTTATCATTTAGAAATTCAATTTTTAATGGGTTCGGGTTTATTTTTACTTAGTAATCAATTATTATAATAAATGATTACTTTTAAGTCATGATATGATTTTATAAATGAGGAGATTATTTGCAAGGGTAGAATTGTGATTCCTATCTACACAAAAGCTTATACTAGAGATGTAAACTTGAAACTTTTAGAAAAGTTTAATTAAGATTAATTAATGTATGAGAATACTTAGCGGATTTAGATTCACCTTAATAATGATGATATTGACTTTAATCAAAGATATTTTTATTGGAAGAACAATCATTATTATTTTAATAATTATCTTTGGAACATGTTAAGGAAATTGACTTAACTTAAAATGGGAGACGCTTTTTAAAACTAAGGGAGTTTTAATTAGTTATTAGTAACATTGAATTCAATAAAATGATTTTATTAAAAGTCAATGGGAATTAGTTTAATGGTTTAAATAAGTAAATAATTATCTTCTGATTATTCTAGAAAATTGTTTTAAAATAATGGAAGGGTAATTCTATGATTTGTTTGAAGAAATAATTGGGTTGACTTGGAGATTAAAAGAAGAATTTTATACATTTGAAATATACTTGAAACGAAAATTGAAACCTCATATTTGGCTTAACCATGTGATTGCAAAAGCAAACCAAAACATGTGTTTGTATCTTGTTTCTCTATGCTATCTATATTTTGGGGTTTTGGGGTTGACTAGATTGTTGACCAGTTATAAGACATCTACCAGAGGCTCAGGGGTTATGAGATGTGATGTCATACTTATGTTACTTGATCTCAATCTTTTTAAAATTCAACCATGGTAATGTGATGGTATGCTCTACGAGATGTTTGTATTTAGTGTTCGTTGATGTTCTTCAATCTTCTTGTGTGAAGCTGAGATGTATGTGTATGAGACACTTGACTTAACCATTTTTAAGTCATCGATCAATTATACTTGGATTACTTTCTAGTCGCCTTGATGGGACAGAAGTGTTGATTTATTCTTAATGATGTCATGTTGTGACATGTTTGACTTGACCATTTTGGAGTCTTTGATTAGTATTACTTTAGGATATTTTTTCAGTTGCTTGTTGAGAACTGATGGACATTGTGATATATTTTTTGGTTGCTCATTGAGAACAGATGGATATTGTGATCTATCATTTGATACTTTTCAGTTGCTCATAGAGAATTGATGTGATTATTTTTATTATCTTTATGATGCTTTCCAATCGCTCAAGTATAGGGTTGAGGTGATCACGTGATTTGTGATTTCATGAGCTTAGGGTAGGTTATCTATATGTAATGTCAAGAAATGGCTTGCAATGGGGACCGGGGCCCTAAGAGGCTACTAGGGTAACTCATTGTAAGTTGTATTAATAAGTGAAAACATTATACTAAATGAGGATTAAAATGAACCTAATAAGATAATTGTATGTTCTCGCCCATGCCTCAAGTGCTAGTACAGACTAGGATGGGAGTAGAGAGAATGCTTAGTTGTGACCTTGCATTCTATAGTATGCCTTGTCAGTAAGAGAGAATACTAGTGGCCGCATGGGGATCACTAGGGGGCTGGGGTCTATTGAGAGACTACCAGGGTAACTCTAGCATGATTCGTGCGATGACACTTGCCCGCTTACATAGTAGATTCCTACATGTCTTTGTTGTGCCTCTGGGTATAGATGCTAGTCTCTACTGGAACCTTTGAGTTAGTGTACTTTTAGGATTCCTAGACTTAGAGAGTATTTGTGTTATGTGATTTTTTATCCTATTTGGGGCTTGAGACTATCTCCTCAACACGATGGGAGTGGGCCATTTAGGTCCCATGCAGTCGGGTGGTAGTATTTTTTCACTCTTACCTTTGAGATATGTCCGTAGTTGTCGTGGCTGGAGCATTCTTTATTGGTATTTACTTTCATTCTATTCTTGGATCATTATGATGGATGTTATTTACTGACACGTTTCTTTATATTGATGATTAGCATGTGATAGATGATGTAGGATCATCTTATGCTTTATTCTTGCATGTTAGATTTCTTTATGCGTATGTTGTAGCATGTTAGATTTCTTTATGCATAAGTTGTAACATGTTTATGAGTGACATCCCTATTACAATATTTTCGATGATCTCTTCGGTGGCTTGGGATGTTACGCACGGGGGATGTCTAGGGCCCACGATGGTCTAATGATGCTATTGACGGTTGGGAGGAACCACACACTTAGTTAGTTGTGTTTTATGATGAATGGATGTATCATGTATGTTAATAGTTTCATTTACATTATTGCACTGGTATCATGGATTCGATGAGGATGATGTATCTTTATTTTTACATATGTTTAATCTTTTAAGCCTTTCATACCCTGTGACGTGTACAGTGGATGATTGAGCATTTCGAATTTAATTTCCAAGAGGCATTCGAAACAAATGTATATTATGGTCTATGGACCTTTAATTATTCTTTCATGTGGATGTGGTAGTTGCTAGACTTAGTATTAATTAGATTAAATGTGACTCAACGTCTTGAGATCCTTAAGAAATGTAACCTGTTATGTATGCTTACAGTTGATTGTATATTATTGCTTCCGCTACTATGTGTTTGATGTGAGTGATTTATCTTTCTTGTTTTAAAAAAAAAATGTTTGGCAAACTTAGTAAAACTTAAGGTTAATTCTTTTGGATCCCTTGGCGGGGCGTTACAATTATATAATTTTAAATATTTATTATGTTCTATTGATTTATTTTTCATGTGTTTTATATTCTTTTGAACATATAAAGATAATATTTGTGCATTATTTATTATTCAGTTTTAATTGTGAGAACTATTAATTTAATTTCTTATTTATTATAAGGATTGGTATTAAATTTTATTTTAATTAGTTTATGGCTATAATTGTTCTATATAATTTTAATAATAAAATAACAAAATTGAAAAATAAAATATTTTAGAAAATGATAGTATAGTTAATTGAAATGCAATTGAATAATGTTACAATGTATCTTTTTATTTTCAATATAAAAAAAAATTTAAATATAAAAATAAATTATATTATTTGACTTTAACAAAGCTTTAAAGTAATTGAAAATTTATTTTACATTTTATATTTATTATTTTACTATAATACTAATGTAATACTAGTATAATACTAATAGGCAAGTACTGAGCCACTACATGACACTTGTTAGTACATTAAATATATTATAAATATACTATATTGCTTTATTTTGAAAGGTAGATTTTGTTTTATTTATTATAGACTTCAATACAATTTTAATAAAAAGAAGTAGTACCTAAATACCATTTCTATGCAAAAATATCTTTGACTTTTCTATCTATCATCTACTTGTTTAACTCAGTTTTTCCTTTTTTTTGTGGGAAAAAAAATATATGTTTGAATTTTACTCCATGTTAACTCTTCTTTTAAGATTTATACGACTCATCTTCTCACAGTTTTTATTTTCTTTCTTCAATAAAATAACCATAATTTAATATATCAACATAGAACTAAATAGTCTCAAGAAAGAAAAAAACAAAACAAAATAAACTAAACTGAAACTTGTAACTTAACATATCTTATGTATAAATTTTAAAATTCTATAAGAAAAACTCTAAAAAAGTATAATTGCATGTACAGCAATATGAAACTAAATAACACCGAGCAGAGCTTGAAAAACTTAACGAATAGCCGAGGGAAAAAGTCACTCCAAGACTAGCTCGGCTAAGCCCAATGAAAAAATTGTAATTTTTCAATGGATACTCTGTGGTTTTCCTCACCCTCTCCATTGTTAATTATTATTAGTTGGACAACTATTATTTCTGACCCGAAAATAGCAGTAGTATTTATGGGTAGCTTGGACAGTTGTTCGTCCTTATCTATGAATAGCAATTGTATTTATGGGTGGTTTGGACAGCTGTTTGTCCACTTGCCAAGAATTAGTAAATGGTTATTATTTACTAATTTTAGTGATTCCCTTTTGGACACCTTGCAACCAATTCTATTATTGGTTGTCAAGTTGTCTTAATCTCAGCCATTGGTTTGATTTAATCTCGATCGTTGGTTTACCAACGAGAGTAGTATAAAAGGGGGTCTAGGGGGCATTTGGAGAACAAGAAAAGTTTTGGAGAAACGTTTGCAGTGTTAGCAAACAGTCTTGCAAGGTTAGCAAGGGCACAGTGTTAGCGTGGAGATAGCAGTGGGGAATATCAGCGGGATAAATTAGGAGGTTGTCAAAGCTCTGCCAGTGAGAGGCAAGGAATTTTGTATCTCTTGATTTGCTGAAGTTTAATATAATTCCTCATCTGTAGAACTGGTTTTCCCTTAGGGGTTTTTCCAGGGACAATTTGTCTGAAAATATTGTGTTCATTGTGTTGTTCATTTCTTTCCGTATTTTATAAGTGAAGTTGTAGTTGTGTTATTTTCCGATATTAGCTGAGAATTTATTTTCAGCAGTTTAATATTCATTTATGATAGGAGATTAATAATCAGTGACTGCAATAGTTTGATTTTTCACATGGTATCAGAGCCAAGTTAAGGGTAGAAGATTTTTTCCCTAGGAAAGAAATTTTGATCTCTTTAGATTTATTATTGCTTTAAACCCTTGAGATGGCTTCAGCTGGTTTGAGAGATCAGGATAGATTGGATGGTGCCTCAAATTTTGGTGTCTGGAAGGCCAAAATTTCTTTATTGTTGCAAGAGAATGGTATCAAGGATTATGCTACCAGTGGTGTAACTATACCAATGGATGCAACATAGCTTGTAGCATATAGGAAGGACGATGCCAAAGTGAGGAGGATTATCCTTGATGGTGTCAAGGATCATATTGTTCCACATATCTCGAAGCTAGATACATCAAAGAAGATGTGGGACGCCATTCTAAATCTGTACTAGAATGCTACCACCAATAGGAAGTTGATTCTCAGAGAGAAGCTAAAGAATACCTAGATGAATCAGGGAGAAGACGTCACAAGTTACCTCGCTAGGCTCAGACTTGTCAAGGATGAGTTAGCAGCTATTGGAGATAGCCCTAGTGATGATGAGTTAGTGAGAATAGCCCTAAATGGGTTTACTAAACAATGGAGTGTCTTTGTTCAAGTTGTCAGTGGATGAGATACTTTACCGAGTTAGGATCGACTATGGACTGATTTCACTCAGGAGGCGTTTAGACTAAGTTTTGTCAATGGGGCCAACAAGAGTCAAAAAAATGAGGTGGAACAAGAGAACGTTGCCCTAGTGGGTAAAGGGAAAGAAAAGAAGGGATCTAGCAAAGGATCAAATTCACAAAGTGAAAAGAAGAAGAAGGACCTTTCTAAGGTCAAGTGCTTTGGATGTCATGAGTTTGGCCACTATGTCAGTGATTTCCCAGAGAGGAAGAAGGGTAAGAAGCAGGTGGCAGCTTCAGCAAGTGCAGAAGAACTCTCCAGTAGAATGGAAGATGAGTTTGCACTCATAGCTTGTATGGTTAGCTCAACCTCACAGTGTGTTTGGTATATAGATAGTGGGGCGTCATTTCATATGATAAGAGTTAGAGAGTACTTCTCCAGTTACAAGGAGGAGGACACCAACATCCAGATTTCTATGGGAAACTTGTCCAAACTCAACCCTGTTGGGAAAGGTACTGTTCAGTTTCAAAGGGAGAATGGAAAGATAATTCCACTTCATGATGTGTTATATGTGCCAGGCTTAGGTATGAATTTCATTTCTGTATTTGTTCTTCAGGATAGGGGGTATAATGTACTCTTTAGAGGGACACATGTGTTGATTAAGCACAAGGATTGGAAATCACCCATAACTATTAGAGTTAGGAGTGGTCGCCTTTATAGATTGTAGTTTGATGCTCCTAAGGAACTTATGAGCAACAGTAATCCTAGAGATCTTGGAGAGCTATGGCATAAGAGGATGGGCCATATTCATCATGGAGCACTTAGATTGCTTTGTGAGATCGTGAAAAGTGTTCCAGAGGTGAGCACAGAGCATGATGATGTATGTAAGGGATGTGTGTTGGGGGAAGTTTGTGAAAGCATCTTTTCCAAGGAGTGACACTAGATCTAAGGGTGTTCTTGATCTAGTACATTCAGATGTTTGTGGACCGATGTCGACGAAATCTCTTAGAGGATATGAGTACTATGCTACTTTATTGATGATTTCTCTAGAAAGACCTGGATATACTTCTTGAAGACTAAGGATGAGGTTTTCAGTCGATTCCAAGAGTTCAAGGCTCTTGTGGAGAACTCGACAGGAAAGAAGATAAAGGTTCTTCGGTCAGACAATGGAGGCGAGTACAAAGGAAATGTCTTTGAGGAATTCTGCACCAGAGAAGGAATCAAGAGAGAATGGACTATTCCTTAAAATCCACAACAAAATGGAGTTGTTGAGAGGAAGAACCATTCTATATCGAAGGCAACAACAACTATGCTACATGACCAGGACATGCCCCGTTACTTATGGGCAGAGGCATGTAATACAACAGTCTACATTTAGAATAGAGTTCCACACAAGGTGCTAGGGAAGATGACACCAGAGGAGGCTTTCACAGGGAAGAAGCCAGATGTTAGTCACTTCAAGATATTTGGGAGTTTGGCATATTGCCATATTCCTAGAGATACACATACAAAGTTAGATCAGACTGCAGAGAGGGGGTACTTTGTTGGGTACAGTGAAACCTCAAAGGCATACAGGATTTTCAATCCAGGGACCAAGTCAAGGGCAACAAAGCTCAAGTATAGTTACCAGTACGAGTGTAGACTCAGTTAGTGAAGATTCACAGAGTATGGAGCAACAGGTGCAATAGGAAATGCATCTAGAAGACTTAGAGGTTGACATTTCATCCTCTACAGTTGGCAGTAGGAACCATGTGGTTCCAGATACACAAAGGGATACTTAGGAGTTTGTGGGAGCTCCTAGGAAGAGTACTAGATAGCGAAGACAACCAGCCAAGTTCAATGACTATGAGGCATTAGTTAGTCAGTTGGTAGATAGTGAGCCTTCTAGCTATCAAGAAGCTACAGAACATCAGGTATGATGAGATGCTATGGTTGAGGAATATTCTTCAATAATGCAGAATGATGTGTGGGTGGTAGTACCTAGACCAACAGATAGGGTTGTAGTTGGATCACGCTGGATCTATAAGATAAAGCATGGTACAGATGGTAGCATCAAGAAATACAAGGCTAGGTTCGTGGAAAAGGGGTTCTCTCAGAAGGAGGGAATAGACTATGAGGAGACATTTTCTCCTGTTGCCAGGTATACTTCTATACGAGTTGTAATCTCACTTGTAGCACAGATGGGATGGAAAATCCATCAAATGGATGTCAAGACAGCATTCCTTAATGGTGAGTTGAAGGAGGAGGTATACATAGAACAACCAGAAGGCTTTGTAGCACACAGCAAAGAGACCCATGTGTGCAGATTGAAGAAAGCATTATACGGAATCAAGCAGGCTCCTAGAGTGTGGTATGAGCGCATTGATACATACTTGCAGAAAATGGACTTTGTGAAGAGTGAAGCAGATGCTAACCTCTACTACTTGATGGTTAGGGGTGAGATTCTCATTCTTGTTCTTTATGTGGATGACCTATTTCTTACAGGTTCACTAGGGCTCATAGTGGATTGCAAGAGGAACCTTGCAGAAGAGTTCGAGATGAAGGATTTAGGACTTATGCACTACTTTCTAGGCATGGAAGTGTGGTAGACAGATGGGGAGATTTTCCTTGGTCAAGGGAAATATTGCATTGAAATCTTGAAGAAATTCGAGATGGAGGATTGCAAAGCCATGTCTACATCCATGATCATGAATTGGAGGAAGGTAGATACATCTAAGGAGAAAGATGTAGATCCCACTTTATATAGACATTTGATTGGTTTGCTTATGTATTTGGTCAACACTAGACCAGATATAGCATTTGCAGTAAACTCTCTTAGTCAGTTCATGGTTGAACCAAAGAGAATGCATTGGATAGCGGCTAAGCATGTGCTACGTTACTTGCATGGTATAGTCGAGTATGGGATTAGATATGTTCGAGGTGAAGGTATTAGGTGGATAGGCTATACTGATGCAGATTGGGCAGGAAGTATATCAGACAAAAGGAGCACTTCAGGGTGTTGTTTCAGCTTGGTATCAAGAGTTGTATCTTGGTTCAGCAAGAAGCAGAAGTCTATGGCTCTAAGTTCAGCAAAAGTAGAATACATAGTAGCTAGCATGGCAACATGTGAAGCTATATGGCTTCGGAAGTTGTTAGTAGCCTTGTTTGGTCAGAAGGTTGAGACTACTATGATACATTGTGACAATCAGAGTTGCATCAAGTTGTCTGAGAATCCAATGTTTCATGATAGGTCTAAACATATAGATATCAGATATCACTTCATTAGAGATTGTGTACAAAGGGGAGTTGTTCAGCTACAGTACATACCTACAGAGGAGCAGGTAGCAGACATTCTGACTAAGGCATTGGGGAAGGAAAAATTTATCTTCTTCAGAGATAAGTTAGCTATCTTGCAGAACAACTTCCTCGCTAAGAGGGAGTGTTAATTATTGTTAGTTGGACAGCTGTTATTTCTTACCCGAAAATAGCAGTAGTATTTATCGATAGCTTGGACAGCTGTTCATCCTTATCTATGAATAGCAATTGTATTTATGGGTGGTTTGGACAGTTGTTTGTCCACTTGTCAAGAATTAGTAAATGGTTATTATTTACTAATTTTAGTGATTCCCTTTTGGACACCTTGCAACCAATTCTATTATTGGCTGTCGAGTTGTCTTAATCTCAGCCGTTGGTTTGATTTAATCTCGGTCATTGGTTTACCAATGAGAGTAGTATAAAAGGGGGTCTAGGGGGCATTTGGAGAACAAGAAAAGTTTTAGAGAAATGTTTGCAGTGTTAGCAAACAGTCTTGCAGGGTTAGCAAGGGCGCAGTGTTAGCGTCGAGATAGAAGTGGGGAATATCAATGGGATAAATTAGGAGGTTGTCAGAGTTCTACCAGTGAGAGGCAAGGAATTTTGTATCTCTTGATTTGCTGAAGTTTAATTAATATAATTCCTCATCTGTAGAACTGGTTTTCCCTTAGGGGTTTTTCTAGGGACAATTTGTCCGAAAATATTGTGTTCATTGTGTTGTTCATTTCTTTCCGTATTTTATAAGTGAAGTTGCAGTTGTGTTATTTTTCGATATTAGCTGAGAATTTATTTTCAATAGTTTAACAATTATTTATGATAGGAGATTAATAATCAGTGACTGCAATAGTTTTATTTTTCACACCCATTAGTCTACAAAAGGTTTCCAACCGAAATAAAATCGTTTCAGTTGTTTCATAACAATACCTTAAAACACATTCATTCCCAGTCAGTTGGATTTTCAGTTGTCAGGTATCAACAGAGAGGCAGGCACGTGCAAGCTTTAGGGATTTCCAAACTAGATGCAGAAACTCAAGCAATGAATCAAACACCCATATGGTAGGCATTTTATCTATTTTGTAATGTTTTTGTTTCTGATATTTGTAATGGCATGCATGGTGCTTATAAAGTTGGGCAACATCTATACAGCCACGAAAATGCACTTTCATACGAAGGAGAGGACTTAGTCAATTTTTAAAAAGGTTAGAAAAATAAATGTAAAGGAAGTGCATTTTTGTGGCTATATAGCCAGGGGCAACAGAGACCACTTTAGCAGAAACTTGAGACCATTTATGACAAGCAATTTACAAGTGTGAATCAATTTCGATTGCGAGCAACTTCATAGGGAAAGCCTATTTAACAGAATATTATTTGTAAAGGCCTTAGAAAATCATGATAATTTGCTTTGATCAAACTTTTAGTTATCATCACATCTACTTTTATGTGTTATATTATACTAGCAATCGCACCTTAGTGTGTAATGGGTACGCCAAATTTGTCATTACGTATTCAATATATTTCTAATATTTTATTAGGCAATTTTTAAAAAAATAATTATTAATAGTAATTTCAAGGAATATTTGAAGTGTTTTAAAGATTAAATTATTAAGTTGATGTTGTTTTAAACAAATTTTAAACCATTATAGCTCATTTATAGCATTCTAATAGAAATGTATATAAAAGATTTATTTGATAATGCAAGGTCTTTCACAAATGATTATGTAATAGTAGTACTTTTTTTTTGTTATTACAACTCTTCATTTTTGTTGTCCATCTGTGCATTTTCATTGGCACTAACACTCAGAAGCACCAAATCTAAGTGTTCATGAGTTAGTTTGAACCTTAAAAACCTTAATAGCATGCCAAATAGTTCCAACACCATAAATCTAAGTGTTTGTCAACCACTTTGAATCCTAAAGACCTTAAAAGGGTGTCAAGATCCAACACCATCAGGTGCTTTTTGGCACCACAATTGAATCCCCACACATCTCTTTGAGCTCTATAATTTTTCATTCTAAAACCCTTTTGTCTTGCCCTTTGAACCCATGATCACTATTCAAAACACATCTAAAAATAGTTTCCCTTGTCATTAAATAAGACATTGGTGAACAAGGTGAAGATAAAAATTGAAGGAAGATCACAAATGGAAAAAAATGGATGGTAAGGATATTTTGTATGGCCATCCACTCTTTATAGATGATCTACCAATATTTGATCATTCAATTTAGCTCGTCAATCTCTTATGTAGTATATCAACATTGTGATTATCAAGTGACAAAAAAATTAAGATATAATAATATATGCAATTAGTATTCTAATGGAAAAAGTTGATATTTGTGTACTCATTAGTTAGAAAACTATAAAATATCTAATTTCATATATCTTAAGTGTGTATTTTAAATTCTCATCCTAAGACATTTGCACATCATAGAGATTATCATGATGAAAAAGAACATTTTGACAAAGCTTAGAAACTTTATGAATTAGAAATCTCTTTCTTCTGTATATGTAACTATTTAAGAACATCCATCACCTATTTCTGTAACAAAAAAAAGTGAAATTTTGTGTAGAAAGAGGTTTTACTAGGTCACACCTTGATGTAGAATCATCCTTGAAATAAAAATAAATTGAATTTGAGTTAAAAGTGCAATGTTAGATCTAAAAATAGAGTTCTTATATGACCACCTTGATTTCAAAATGTTCTTGAAGATTCTTGGTGTTGACCTATATTTTACTTCAGAAAGAGAAGATTATGGAGACCTTTACAAATGTATAAATATGAAAATACTCCTACTCTTCAATGTCTTGATATTTGTTGTATAGAAAGAAATGGAAAATTATAGTTGGGATATTGATTAACTTATTGTTTTATAAGAATGCCAAGTGATAGATTGCTTATATATTTATGCTACAATTTTGTAGTGTAAACTTTGAAACACATGGAGGTGGGTTTAAAATTCTTGCTCAAACATGTTGATCATCAAGAAATTTGAATTTGGGCCCAAATATTAGGGAGTGGGGCACCTTGATTGGTTTTGTTTTGTTAGTGGGTTGCCCAAGTCATCTTGTTCCCCTCAACATGGTTCCAAATTTGGACACTAGGTCCTAAAAGGAGAGATGTTGAAATTGAATACGATTGAGGTGGATCAAGAAAATTAGACAGACTATAAATTTTGAAATAGGGCCATTAAAAGAAAGAAATTGCATGAAGATACAAGTTATGATGCTATGATATCTTATCTTGCAATAGAGTTAGTATAAAAATAACCACTCAAATTTATACTAAGTAATATTAGAATCAAAATCAGTCCTACTATGAACTACTTATGTTATAAGATATTGTCATAAAAAGTTGTGTAATTTTTACAAAAGTTGATCTTAACTAGTTGGCCTTGTAACTAAAATTAACTTAATCCATCTCACTGAAGATCATAATTTACAATGATCTAATATTAATATCCTATGTACTAGTTAGTATAGACAGGAAAATGGGGGAAAGATTATGGCATTGTACATTTGTCCCTCTCCAATCAAAAATTAATGGTAGATATCAAACAATCATAAATTTGTTGATTATTGATATGAATAAAATATATTATAGTTGGATGAATATAACAAATTGAAAATTTTGGAACAATTAAATATAATTATGGTACTAGATCGTTATTTTTAAATTTTCTTTCTACAAAAATCTTTTAATAAAAAAACCTTAAAATTAAATTGAATCAATAAATTAAATTCTAAATGTTATGTTATATTTCATTTGAAAGCTGATCTTATGAGATAGGCATATACGCAAAATGTGGAAGCATACTGCAAAAATGCAACAGTGATCTAGTCCTTGTTAATTCCATCCATTCTACCTCCATCTAATCTGTGATTGAGGTTTATACTCTGTTTTTAATATCATTATTATCCTTCAATTCCTGCTAAAATGAAGAATGATTAATGGTTGTTATGCAATTTCACATGTCTAAGAAAAACTCGCTTTTAATCTTTTGAGCATCTATCTTTATGGGACTTTTCTCTACTAACAACTTGCTCTTTTATTTGTTATAATATGTAGTTTCATTTAATCTTTCATCAATTTATTAGAGAGTTATTTTTCATTCCATATTTCCATATGCGCTTTCTTTGGTTGTGTATTCTCTGCAAAAGCTCCACTTTCATCAGTTAAGCAAGATCTTGTACACTGGTCGGCACCTGTGATGTGTTACTTGAGGGAGATTGGGCGACGGGAGTGGTGGCTTATTCCAACATTGTTGATTTTAATATCTAGAGTGATGGAGTTCTACATAGCATCGAGGGTGTTGATTTATAGTAATGTGAATCGCATCTTCTGCTGGGCAATGCATCCCCTGTGTGACCACCTTCGTGTGGAGAACTGGAAACCATCTAATGACTTAAGTGGAGAGGAGTGAGTGATGTTAAGCATGCAGTGATTGGCGGAGGACCAGAAGCCTACTACCAAACTGCATCTTTGGTCCTACCCACCAGTGAAGGGGAGACTCTTGATCATAAAGTGTTTTGTACTAAAGCAGAGTATCCATTGAGGGCGTACTAGTCATTTGAGGCCGGTAAAAGAAAAGTCCTTTTATGGTCTTGTACAAAATGTACTAATATCAATTGTAACGAGGATCAGTATAAGAATATGCTCACATTCATTGACTAGCTAATTAAAATTGGAGTCTTTTCTTTCATTTTTTGATCTCCATTGCGATTCTCATGGGTCCCTTTTCAACGTCTCTTTCAACCGACTTTAACCTTTCAAATAATGAACGGTGATGATCAAATGTATGGTCGTCCAATGCCTCTTAGCAAGAGTAGGCCGTGGATTGTAAAAGTTAGCCTGGCTTCTTCATATAGAAAATGCCTACGACATAAAATATAAAATATTTTTAAAACTATCAACAAGTGAAGGAGGAAATTTTTTTGTGTGAAGTATCAGTTCTTGAGTGTTGAATTATCAAGATTTTTGCATTCAAACTCCACTTCACAAAGCTCATTAGACCTTGACTAGGAGCTTTTCTAAAAATTGAAAAGTCTTGTGGCTTTTAAACATATTGTGCTATCTTTATTTTCCATAAGGCGTGTTTTTTTAGTATAGTTTTTCAGAGGATCTTTCTCAATATTAATGAGAATAAGGGTTTGGAGTTTCAAAATCATTGCTGCTAGCATTTTTGTGCATAAACTATGTATGAGAATTCACTCATGTCAATTTTGTATTTTGATGGGTTTTATGACAAATTTCAGGTCAATTTTGTATTAAAAAAATGATCTAAGTGAGTATATTATAGTCATTTTTGCTTCTTAGTTATTTTTCTATATGTTTTTTTTTTTTTTCTAAAAAAACATAATTATTTATGCTCCTTCCATGGGTTGTGTCAATAATAATTCGGTCATTTTTACTAAAACCATATATTTATTGGTAATTTTTTTCAAAAATGTGATTTAGCATGGACACCTTTTCTTTTTATGATGTTTTTAGCCAAAAATGTCACTAATTTTAGGCCTGTTAATGGGATTTTAAGGGTTAATTCTACATAGAATAGGGATAAGGTGGGTTGGTTACCACTAGAGGAAGGATGGGTAAAAGTCAAATTTGATGGGATAGCTTAGGGAAATTTGGGCATCTTCAGTTATGGATGTATAACAAGAGATCATCAGGGAAACACCCTTGCTTTTGTGGCCAAAAGGCTGAGGGATGGAATGAATAATGTGGCAGAATGTGAAGCAACTAAAGAGGCTTTAGTTTTAGGTGTTAAATTGGGCATTCGTAAAGTGCATCTGGAAGGAGATTTAAAGATAATCACTAAAGGAACTAAGAAAGGGAAGCTAGAAGCATGGCATCTCAACAAGCACAAATGCCTATTAATGGAGTTCAAGGACTTTAAGGTTTCCCATGTATACAAAGAAGCAAATAAGGTGGCAGACAAGCTGGCCAACATGGGTACTAATGTAACTTGGGGATTCATAACAATTTTTTTGAAGACCTTAGGCTTCTTGACTTGAATTAAAGATTGGAAAACACAATGAAGGGGCCAAAAAAGTATTCTAGCTAATTAGTAAGGGATTACAACACAAATCATGAATCAATACTCCCGGCATTCATGAAATATCTATTCCTTGCGTGTGAAGAGATTGCAATTATTAAATGGTAGCCCGTATAGAGAAAGCTTCCAGATTGTTTGAAGTGTGTGATTTTAAGGAGGAAAGGAAGGACATTTCATAGGGATTTTAGCAAAGCAACAAAAATGGAAGCTAACTTTGCACTTGAATCAAACAGCTAGACATAAATATATGAAGTGAAGATCATGGTTAGGCATCTAAAGAACATTTTCATGTTTGATGATTACGAGTTCTTGGATGGCATCCAACAAATTTTTGGAATGGAGTATATGGAATCTTACTGGAAGAGAAGGTACAACTTGGATGTGGCTTCGCTCTTTGTGGCATTGACATTGCTAGTTGGTGAGACCAAGAAGGAAATTTGTAGGGTTGTGGTAGCATGTGTTGACCCACAATGGTTGTAGGATATTATGGACAGATCAGTTCTAAGTGTGGGTTTAGAGATGGGACATGAGCCATGGAGGTTGATTGGGGGAGGAGATACCTAAGTTCAACCCTTGATCATTTGGTCATTGGAAAATCCACAAGGTGTGCATGCACCATTGTTGTAAATTTATTCAGCACTCCCCTCAGGATTCATGACAAAGGATTAACCACCTCTTGTGTACTATAAGTTGAGTGGTTGTATCGAGCATTGACATATCAATTTTTTGGTGCAACGATAACCCCACTCTATTATCTGAGCATCAGGTCCTTGAAGATAAAGTTTAATAGCTTTGGGAGATCCCTGGTGAACATGTTTAGGAAAGATAGTCTGAAGTTTGATGGAACAAATTTTTATAGATGGTAGGAAAAGGTGAAGACACATATGTTGTGGATGGGTCTAAGATATTAGATCTTAACAAAATCATCAAAGACAATCACTACTGAAAGTGATTTGGAAACTTTTACTGAGGAAGAAAGAGATATTTTCATGTGCAACATGAGAGCTAGAGAATCACTATTGTTTGCACTTCCTAAAATTGAATACAATAAGGTAAAATCACTTGGCACTTCACATTTGATTTGGAAAGCTTTGGAAAATAGTTTTGAAGGTGATGAACATTCTAAGAAATTGAGGCTACAAAATTGGATTTGTGCATTTCAAGATGCTAAAATGATGGAAGATGAATCTATAAGAACATATATAGGTAGAATATCAGAAATCATTGTGGGTATTAGATGTCAAGGAGGAACCAAAGAAGATGATGAGGTTACATGAAAGATATTAAAGAGATTAACACCACCATTTAAGTCAACAGTTCAAATGATACAATTGTTGATATCTTATACCAAAGATTTCACAAAGGAGACATTGCTTGGGAGACTTGAAGCAGTTGAGAAAAAACTTAGATAGTCCAAAGAATTGACCAGAACAGAAACAACTTTTAGTGCCTTGAATATTCAACCTAGTTTATTGAGGAGCACAAGTGCTAGAGGAGACTATGCTAGCAATAGCAGATCTGATGAGGACAGAAAGATTAAAGGAGTATCCCTTCTGTTAAGAAGAGAAAAGGATGGTAAGAAAATCTTCAAATGTTGGACTTGCAATGAATTTTTTCATTATGCATCTTTTGTGTCCTAAAAGAGAGAAAAAGTATAAAGGAAATTTCAAACCTAGAAGAGATAGTGAATGTTTGTATGCAAATGAAGAAGATGATTTTGATGAACAATCAGTAAGTGCTAGTGATGATGAAATAGGATTTGTAGAAATTAAAGAAGAAAGTCCCAAAAAAGTAGCTTTGGTATCATAGGTTGAAAATAAATCTGATTGGATAATTAATAGTGGTTGTTCACATCATATGACTAGTGATATGAACAAGTTTGTTGACTTAAAAAGTCAGGATGGAGGCATTTTTAGAGTTAGAAACAATGCAACATGTCATATTAAAGGTATTGGATCTATAACTCTTGATGGTAGAACTAACACTGAAGATGTATATTTTGTTGATGGTTTGAAGCACAATCTTCTAGGTGTTGGACAACTAGTGGATAAATGTTATTAATTGTAGTTCATAGAAAAGATATACATGATATGAGACAAAAATGGAAAGATAATTGGAATAGGAACCAAATCTAGAGGTAATGTATTTCAGTTGAATCCTACTGAAATGACATGTTTGATTGCAAAGGAAGATGAGAGTTGGTTACGGCATAAGAGATTTTGTCATATAAACTTTGACAACATTGTAAAGACTAGTAGTATGTTTGTAGTTAGAGATTTGCCTAAGATTATAAAACCTACTAACACAATTTGCAAGGAGTGTACTTTGGAAAAGCATAACAAAACTTCTTTTCCCTACAAGAAGTTTGCTACTATAAAATAGGAGATTATACACATAGATCTTCGTGGTCCTATGAAGAGTATGTTAGGATTAAACCACAAACAGAAATAACAATTACAGGCAAGTATAACCAACATCAAAAAATAATAGATCACACAGAAAAGAACACAAGACACCAAGATTTAACATGGTTCACCCAATCCTTGGGCTACATCCACTAAACAACAAGTCCAATATTTTTATGATCCAGTGATTACAACCTAATTACAATCTATAATCCCTTACAGCTCAATACCGCTGCAAGAACCAATTTTGCATCACAACTATGAAACAATCCCTAACCCTAAGCTCTTTTATACAAGTATTTTTGTCGCTTTGGGTTATAATTAATAATTACATGTTGGCCCAAAATTTCAATAAAATAGGGCCCAATTTTTTTTTGGGGGGGGCGATTCCTCGAACCCCAAAGAATTTATGAAGTATGTACAGTACTTTCCTAATTAGTCACCACAATATAATAGACTAAAAGATTCTATAGTGAAAAGTATTTCATGATTTTAGTTGATGACTTTTCTAGAATGATGTGGGTTGCATTTCTTAAAGAAAAAATTGAGGCATTTGATAAGTTCAAGATATTTAATAATACAGTTGAGAATGAATCAAGCATGAAGATTAAATGTTTAAGATTAGATAGAGGAGGAGAGTTAGTTGATGACTTTTCTAGAATGATGTGGGTTACATTTCTTAAAGAAAAATCTTAGGCATTTGATAAGTTCAAGATATTCAAGAATAGAGTTGAGAATGAATTAGGCATGGAGATTAAATGTTTAAGATCAAATAGAGGAGGAGAGTTAGTTGATGACTTTTGTAGAATGATGTGGGTTGCATTTCTTAAAGAAAAATCTGAGGCATTTGATAAGTTCAAGATATTCAAGAATAGAGTTGAGAATGAATCAAGCATGAAGATTAAATGTTTAAGATCAGATAGAGGAGGAGAGTTTACTTCAAATGAGTTTAACATCTTGTGTGAAGCTAATGGAATAAAAAGATAGTTATCAGCTCTAAGAACCCTTGAACATAATGGTATAGTAGAGAGAAGAAATAGGTCAGTAACATAAGCAACAAGATATGTTAGCTAAGAATGATGTATCCAAGATGTTTTGGAGAGAAGCTATGAATACAACATTCTACACTATGAATAGAGTGCAAGTCAGAAAAGACACAAACGAGACCCCTTATGAATTGTGGTTTGGTCACTCACCTACAGTTAAGTATTTCAAAATTTTTTCGTAGTAAGTGTTATATCAAAAGAGATGATGATATTGGTAAGTTTGATACTAGAGTGAAGGTATATTTCTTGGTTATTCATTGAAAAGAAAGACTTATAGATGTTATAGTCTCAGAACTAAGACTATATGGAAAGTGCAAATGTAAGAGTTGATGAGAAATTTAGGATACAAGAAAGAATTGTTGATTACAATTCAGATGATGATGTTGTTACTAAATTGAGGAATGATGAAGTATTCCTTGAAACTAACAATGATTTGCAGAATTAAGGAAGTTAAGGTAGGAACAAAGCTTGAAACCTTCATCATAGCCAAGAGTTGAGATAAAAACTCCTACTTCAGTAAGAATATGACAAAAAATCATCCACTCGAGTAGATCATTAGAAACAGAGATAAAGGTGTGATGACAAGAAGCAGAATCAATGAAGAACTATGTTTGATATCTCAAGTTGAACCTAAGAATGTAGATGAAGCATGTAAATATGACTATTGGAAGAAAACTATGAAAGAGGAATTGGATTAGATCATAAATAATGAGACATGAGAATTGGTCCCCAGAGAAATAGGTAAGAATGTGATAGGAACTAAATGGGTATACATGAACAAGATGAATGAACAAGGAAAAGTTGCAAGGAACAAGGCAAGATTGGTATGTAATGGTTACTCACATCAAGAAGGAATAGACTATGATGAAACCTATTCTCCTATGGAAAGAATAGAACTAGTAAGATTATTCTTAGCATATGAAACATATAAGAAATTCAAAGTATATCAGATGGATGTCAAGTCAACATTTCTTAATGGAGAACTTGAATAAGAGGTATACATTGAATAGCCGTAAGCTTGTCCTTTAACATATGACAAGGACATAGTATGCAGATTGAAGAAAGCATTGTATGGCTTGAAGCAAGCACCCAAAACTTGGTATGCAAGGTTAGACAAGCATTTGACAAAGCTTGGATATAACAAAGGTATGACAGTTAGTAATCTCTATTGGAAAGAAATTGATGATAGATTAATGATTTTGGTAATATTTGTTGATGGTATCATATTTGGAGGAAATGATGATGAAAGTGAAAAGTTTGCAAAAGAAATGAAGAAGGAGTTTGAAATGACTATGATATGAGAAATGAAATACTTTCTATGATTAGATATTGTGCAAGATAAAGAAGGAATCTTTATTTTTCAAAATATGTATTTGAAAGATTTACTAAAAAGGTTTGATTTGGAAACATATAAACCCATTGGAACACCTATGGTAATTGGACACAAGTCATCTACAAAGGATGAGACACCTACTATTGAGCAAAAGAAGTACATATTTATGATCAAAGGTTTGCAATATCTGACTCACACAAGGCTAGATATAGCAAATGCAGTTGGAATTGTTGCAATATTCCAAGTTGATCCTAGAGAAGCACATTATGTAGTAGTCAAAAGGATAATTAGATACCTGAAAAGAACACCAAAGTTTAGATTGTGGTATGATAAATCTAATGATTCCACTCTATATGCTTATATTGATGCTGATTGGGAAGGCAATATGGATGACAAAAAGAGCACCAGTGGTGGAGCATTCTTTCTTGGAGGAAGATTAGTTTCTTGTCTAAGCAAGAAGAAGGATTGTAACTCACAAAGTATAGTAAAAGAATAATATGTTGTAGAAACAAACAATTGTAATCAAGTTATTTGGATGAAGCAGATGCCGAAGGATATAAGGATAGAATTCGGTGAAACTATTGTCATGCATTGTGACAACACAAGCACAATACACATGTCTAAGAATCCAATGTTGCATTCTAAGACCAAGCAAATTTCTATCGCGTATCACATGTTAAGAGAGAAAGTTGCAAAAAAGGAAATTAGATTGGAGTATGTGAGCACTAAAGAGAAGATTGTAGATATTTTCACTAAGCCTCTTCTCAAAGAGACTTTTGAGTATTTGTGAGGTATGTTAGGGGTTATGCCCCTTTCTACATTAGGGTAGAATATGAAAGAATGCATCAGTCCAATGTAACAGAGCACTATTTTTTGTCTAGATTGAATGCTGATGCTTCCTGTATGAAGGAGTATCTGTGATGGACAGAGTCATCTAGGACTCTTGTTGGATGTTGTTTTTGAAAAGTATCTTTGGAAACTTGAGCTAAGTAAGAAATGGTTGTAGAATTTGATGGTTGTTGAAACCTTTAGCATTGATGTCAATTAGGGAGAGGTGAAACATGAAAAACAAGTAAGAACAAGTGCAGCATGGAAAGATAGTTTGATGTAAAGCACATTGAGGTATATCAGTGGGGAAGAATGATTGATGAAGAGGATTTGAAAAGAAAGATTAACAGTCTTTTGCAGTTGATATTCTTGGAACTAGATGTTTTTCATCTATGTTGCCATCAATGCCAAAGGGGGAGATTGTTGAAAGCATGAATGCTGATGATATTCCTATGGGGGAGTATGGTAGAAACATGATTAGATCATTATCATTATGATATGTTACATTCATGACTGTGTTTGTCATTGATGTCAACATACTAGTTTTTTGTGGTATTTAATAGAAGAACAATGGTAAAGATCAAGTTGGTACAGCCAAATCATTGAGTACTTTCAGTAGTGAGGTTAAAGGGAGATTATACGATGTGTCTAGTATATGTAGCTAATCTTGGAAGCATAAGATATTAAGTTTGGAAGAATTTATGTAAGTTTCAGTGAAGACTATTCTAAGATAGAGTTTACAGAGGCATGTTCTAGTAAACTTGTCATATCTCTTAGCAAAGTTATTATCTTGATAAGCCAAAATTAAAGATGTGAAGAAGACATGTTGGTGATGACATGCACAAGCTTTCTCATCATAATTTTACGTGTATGGAAAGTTATTCAAGTTGCAAGGCGAAAGATTAATGTTATCACTAAGTGAAACATGTTCTTAATGTGGTCCTATAATAGTTAATTGAGAAGGTGTAATGGCCAACTCAAGGAATTGTTTTATGGATTTTACTTTATCATTAGAGAAGTATGTATGGATGAATGTGAATGATTGTAAGTAGAAAAAAAGTAGAATGTGAAGATAAGTAGAGCTGAGCAGAAGTGAAGGAAACTTCATTGCTGAGGTTTTATTGTGTGATCCAAAGTTTGATACTTGGATCTAAGGTTCGTGACTTAGTCTACAAGGTCTGACAGTGATTGGTCCAGTTTATAGGATAGAGGAAAGAAGATAAAGTATAATACGCACAATTATTCTATAAGGAATAGTTGAGAGATCAGTTGGACAATGAGTTTTGTGATCTTTCTCCAAAAACTATTTGGACAGTGGGTCCCTTTTTAAAATTTTCCTAACAAAAACTCATATGTACTAAATTTTGTAATAGACTCTTAACAGGGTCCATCCTCTAAAAAGGAATATTTATATTAGTACATCATCTTGTGGGCATCATTCCCACTGGAGTTTTCCCTCTAATCAAGGGTTTCCCTAGTTAACATATCTAGTGTAATTGCCTATGTGCATCTTGTTATGGTTACTATTTACTTTGGTTGAATGGATAAGATTGTTGAAGGTTGATAAACTTTTTAATTATTGGATAACTGATTCACCCTCCCCCCCTCTCTGTTATCTTGGTGGACCATTCAAGTGGTATCATAGCTTGGTCACAGGCTCAAATTCTTATAGCCTCGGGTAACATTGAGGGGGAGATTGTTGGAAATTTGTTCAGCGCTCCCCTTAGGATTCGTGACAAGGGCCTAACTGCCTCCTATTTACTATAAGTTGAGTGGTTGTATTAGGCATTGATAGATTGGTCTTTTGGTGCAACAGCAACCCCACTCTAACAATTACAGGGAGAGAAAGAGTTGTAGAAGATTGTGAAATTATCGCAAGAGAATATTTGGGTGTCAACTGAGGAGAGGCGAGGATTTATGAAGGCGATGCCACATAAGAGTGTGATAGCTTAAGGAGTTCACCTACGACACTAGCTTAAGAGGAGAGTTTAGAAGGATGTTGGAAATTCCACAGTGAAAGCAATGTGGTTAGACATCTCATTGACTGAAGAGGCAAGCACAAGCAATTTTGGCAATATGTGTAGCCAAGAAACTAGTCCTCTCGGCATGCCAAGGTAAGTTCAGGATGACCAGGCCATTCCAAACCTCACAAGGGAGGAGATGGCACAATTGTTTAAGGATTAAGCACATGTGGTTGGTGGTGATTGACAATGTCATTGCCTTTGGTAGCTACTACATGTCTTTTTTGTGGATTGAGGTATTGTTGCTTTTTGTATTGGGTGTTAATGCCCTTGTTTGGTTTTATATCTATACAAGTCTATGGGGTAGGGAAGATAGAAGTTTGTAATTCTTCTGACCAACTTATGAAAATGACAATCCAATGTAATACCTATTTTATTATCAATGAAAAATAAAAAATGTTTCCTTTAAAATAAATGTCATTGATTTTATCATTTTTTGAGTTGTTTTTGCCCTAAAATAGGTTTTTTGACTCATTTCTTACTAAAAGATGTGATTTTCTAGGTTGTTTTTGCCCAAAAAATGGGTTTGATAAGATCATTTTTACCTAAAAATCTTTTATATTTGCCCACATTAGGGATTTTTATGGCTGTTTAATTTTTTTTTATTGTTATCATCTAATTAATGGAGGTATTTACAAATTTCTTTCATTAATAGTCTTCAAGAGGGTTTATTTTGCCATTTCTAGTAAAAATAACATGTGTATATATATTTAATAGTAGATGACCAATAAACCTAGACATATGAAATTTAATTTCTAAATTGATGCATGCTTGTGTGCCAAATATATTCTCTGTGGTGAGGCCTGGCCTCGTTGTTTCCTCTCATGGTAACCTTTTTGGTTCTCCTCATTTTTGTAACTCTTATATCTAATAGAAAAAATATCAGAATTTCCCATTATTTGAAACCATACCCAAAAATCACTATATGCATACCTACATTGAGAAATCTAGCATTCCCTTTCATTTACATGAAATATGAAGTTGCAACAATATTTAAAGTCTTGCATCTATATTCTTTGTGAAAGTTTGAATTTTCATACACATCATAGACAATGATGTAATGATGTTCCCAAATTGGGAGTTCAATGCTTAATTACAAAAACTACTATATGCAACCCTTCACAAAATTCAAAGTGTGATCCTCCATAAAAGCCCCATTTTTATACCCCCATACTTGAATATTAGAACCTTCCATATCCATTACATGTTTTGTTGCATGTAATAAAATATACAGTCTCCACATTAATTCTTGACAAAAAGTTTACTCAAAATCTATTTTAATTCTAAAATAAGATTTTTTTAGATCCATTACATGTACTCTTATATGTAATCAAAAGTGTAACCACCCCAAAAATCTCCTTGCTAAGTTTATCCAAATCAAAAAAATTTACACCACCTACATGTTTAGTTACATGTAGTCAAACATGCAATCATGCCCAAATTTTCTACTCATTTCATTCCCAAAGTGGAGAATTTAACATCAACTACATAATTTTCTACATGAATTCAAATGTACAATCACATCCAAAATCTCCTACAATACCCAAGTTTTATCTGTGTTGTAAAAAAAATTTAAGTGCAGTCAATGATTTTTTGCTCAATTGTGAAATGAACTATATATGCAACAACTACAAATACAACCCAAAGTGAAGTTGCATCCAAAAACTCCTATTTCACTCAAAGTTTCATGTTCTTCTCATTTAGCAAGAATATTTTATTCCAAATACAAAAACAAGTATAAGTTGTACTACACTAACACCTTCATCTATAGTCTACCCCAAAATACCTGAAATGCATCCACAAATCATACAAGAAACTTTGCTAATTTTGTCTTGTTTAAAGTTTTTTTGCACATACAATATGCCATTTTTCAAAACCAATGTGTGAACTAATGAAAAATCATATGGATCTAATGTCAATATTTATTGATGTTATGTTATTTTAGTCTTTTCAACCTAGAACTATAGGGGCATATCCAATGACAAAAGAGCCAATCACTACGCCAAAGAAAATATCGAAATCTATGTTCCATAAGTACCTGACTACTATCATTCCTAATTCAGTGGTTTCAAATATGGATGAAATCAAAGACACAAAAGTTGGGCATGTGTACATGTCTAATTTCATCAATAGGACAAAGGTTCCAAGTCCAAAAGATGACATGCATAAAACTCTCAAAAATCATATGCATTTTCTCCCAAATTTTCCTATGAAAACATTGGAAGCTGAATTTGTGATGTCATGTGCAATGCACTTTGGGAAAGAGACTCAAACAATAAAAGATGTGAGGGGTAAGGTACTAATGAGGATAGATGTGAAGACTATTGATAAGATATTCCATGTTCATTCTTCTTTGGGTTATGTAGATATTTCTCATAAAGATTCTATATAATACTACTACAAAAATGAAGATGATTACAAGATGAATAACTATGTTCTTCAAGTTTCCATAACCAGGCAATCAATTTCAATTTGATGGTTGAGAATATTGTACATGACTAAATTCAAAAATGTCAATGATATGATCACTCTCTTTGGTAGAAAGTGAGGTTTGAAGAAATCCAATGTTTTTGAACCTTGGATGCTTAGTACATTGCCATTGTCAAGAAAGGAAAACAAAAGATATTATGGGATGAGTTAATCATTGATTCATTGTGTGACCAATTGACAGAGGTATTTACTACTCATACATTATATATATGAATTCATATGTTATATACATTGTTGCATCTTTATGGACATTTCCAGGGTTATTCTTTGAAGGAGACAAAAATAGGTTTCCAATATGTATCTACTTCACTCAATTTCTCATGGCCATAGAGAAAAACCAATATTGTAGGCTTTGTATTGATTTCTTCAAATACTTCATGTTCTTATTTGATAGAACATTTGAGAACATGAGGGATTTAAAGGAAACATAGAGAATGATAAATGAACATGGGCATATATTTTTTACAAATCTTGATTGACATGGATGTCTTATGATAAATGAACATGGGCATTAATTTCTTTGACAATAATCTTTATATGTTGCCAAGATATCCAGCTAATAAGATTGACATAATGGAATTGGGGAGGCAACTAATGCATGTGCACATAGGTCAATCTGCATCTCATAAGACTAGGTTTGAAATCTCCACTCAACATCCCTTGGTAATTGGCAGGTATTCACTGACTTCTCTATAAAGGCTAAGTCAATGGAAATTGAGTTGCAAGAGATCAAACTGAAAAAAACTATAATCATAGGCAATTTGGACTATCAAAGCATCAAGGAAAAAATATGCAATCTTTCACTCATTTCCATCATATTGAAGATGGTTGGATAGATCTTCGTACAAACATCAAAATGACAAAATAATACAAATTACCCTTAAAAAATATTATTGATATGCATCTTTTTGACATTCCTAAAGAAGTGAAAGATCACAAAGACATACTAGATCCAAAGTATGAAGCTACAAAAGTTACATCTCAAGACCTACCCTAAATACAATGGTCATTAAAAGAAAATTGTTCCATATTTGATAGGTTCCAATCAATCATGGCTAATAATCAAGCTCAGATTAAGTGTTATGGTATTAAGATGAGAATATATAAATAAAGGAAAAATTATGATACAATTGAACCTATGCACTAGAAATTAGAAGTAAGAGGTAAGGACAAAGATAATGCTTCCTCCTTTAGGAACATAGTAAAGTTGAAGTTAAAATCAAAGGAAAAGAAATAGGTGGTGATTTAGGAAATAGAAGATGATTAACAAGAAGAGGAAGTACCAGTTCTTTAAGATGTTTGAGTTATACAACCTACCCATATTGAAACTACACATGAAGTCAATCTTGTGGATGCATCAGTTTCATGATTGATGTTGATACTAACTCATTCTCAATTATCCTGACTCCTATAATGCCTCATGCATCATCTCAAGATACTAAACCTATTTATTATATGCCTTGTGAGAACTTGGCCAGTGTTTTCTCCTATGTTTCTTATCAATGTTCACCCACAATTTATTTTGTAGAAGTCTATTCTACACTTAGTGATTTTGACAAGTTCATAGTAGAATCAATGTCTATTTTTCCACAAGGACTACCCCTACTATTTTTCAAAATGAAATACCAACCATTATTCTACCACAGTATTTTCTCAACCCAACTCATCACATGCTACCATTGAAGAGCCTACTATGTGTTAGGATTAACCACAAACATAAATAACAACTATATGCAACTACAACCAATATCAAAAAATAATAAATCTCATAGAAGAGAACACAAGATATAAAGATTTAATGTGGCTCACCCAATCCCTAAGCTATGTCCACCATCAACAATTCCAATATTATTATTATCCATTGATTACAATTTACAATCCCTTATAGCTCAATACTACTACAAGAAGCTACAATTTCATCATACATAATGAAATCCCTAACCCTAAGCCATTTTATACAATCTTTTTACTACTTAAAAAATTAGTGCTAGAACAAGTTATAAAATATAAAAATAATAGTCAATGCCTTTTACAATAGTCAATTTATTTTTGGCTTTAAAGGCATTGCCCTCGAAAACTCCCACGAGGGCATTGCCCTTTAACCCCACCTTGTACTACAACATGGAGTGCACCTAGGGGCACTTCCCCTTGACCCTGTCTTGGGGGTGCTACCCCCAAAGCCCTATAGTAATGAAACCATGTCAAATAAAGTGAGAAAAATTAACCTTCGAGTTTGATTAGGCTCCACATCACAACATTATTTCCCTATTTGAATTTTCTCACTAGCTTAGTGTTGTTACTCCCAAGAGAATGGAATAAGAAGTCTTTCCAAATGACTCAAAGTTTCACATTCTTCCCATGTAGTAGGAAATTTTTGGTCCAACTTCATAAAATGTTACAAGTTGAACTACACTTATGCCTTGAGCTACAGTCTACCCCAAAATCTCTAAAATACATCCATGGCACATTATTACTAACTTCTCTAGTTTTGTCATGTTCAAACATTTTTTTGCACATACAATCTATCAGTTTTCAAAACCAAATTGTGATCTAAATGAAGAATGATATGGAAATAATGTCAATATTTATTGATGTAATGATATTTTGGTCTTTTCATCTCAAAGCTACTAGTGTGCACCTAATGATAGAAGAGACAATCACTAGTCCAAAGAAAATAATGAAAATTAAAATAAGCATCTGACTACTATAATCCCTACTTCATTGGTTCCAATTCCAAAAGATGAAGTGCATAAAATTATCAAAAACCATATGTATTTTATCTCAAATTTTCATATGGGGATATTGAAACCTGAATTCTTGATGGCATGTATAGTGCACTTTGAGAAAAAGATGTAAATAATCAAAGATGCAAGGGGTAAGGTAATCATGATTCTATATGTGAAATATATCAACAAGATATTCATTAATGTTCCTTTTTCTCTATTATATATAGATATTTCTCATAAGGGTTCTCTAGAATACTATTACAAAAAATGAAGATGATTGTAAGAGGGAGATTACTACTCTTTGGTCCCTCAAACCTAGGCAATTGATTTCAACCCAATGGTCAACAATGTTGTATAGGACTAAATCCAATGAAGATATCAATGATATGATCACTTTCCTTGGTAGAAAAAGAGGTTTGAAAAAATCCAATATTTTTAAACTTTTGATTTTTATGTAAATTGTCATTGTCAAGAAGGAGAAATAAAAGATATTCTATGCTAACTGGATTAGTAACTCATTATGTGAGTAGTTGGATGAGGTATCTACTACTCAAAAATTTTATGTGATTTTATATCTTGTATAAACTATTGTATCTTTATGGATATTTCTAGGTTTATCCTATGAAGGAGACCTAAGTAGGTTACCAATAGGGATGTACTTCACTCAATTTCCCATCGCCATAGGGAGGCACCATTGTCACAGACTTTAGGATTATTTTTTTGGATACTTCATGTGGCCATTTGACATAAGAATTGAGACTAAGAAGGTTTAAGAGGAAAAATGGAGAAAGATAAATGAGTATGGGTGTATGTTTTTATGATTTTTGAGTTTCCCTTACATGAAGTAAGTTTCTTTAATGATCATCCTTATATGTTGCCAAGATATCCAAGAGATAATATTGTTGTAATGGAATTAATGAGGAAACTAATACATGTGTATGCAAGACAATCTACACCTCATAAGACTAGGTTTGCAATTTATGCTCAACATACTTTGGTAAATGGTAGGTATTCACTCATTTCTTCTGTTAAGGATAAGGCAATGGAACTTGAGATGCAGGAGATTATACTTGTGAAGTTTTAAACTAGAGGTTATATTGACTATCAAGGCATGAAGGGTAAAGTTAGGTGATCTTTGACTTATGTCCATCGTATTGAAAATGTTTGGATAGATCTCCATATAGAGGAGGAAATCAGAATGATGGATTATTGTAGATTATTCATAAAATGGATTATATTGATATTGATTTTTTTTTTCATTCCATAAGTAATGAAATATGATAGAGACATACTAGATCCAAAGTATGAAGTCTTAAAAGTTGCATCTCAAGACCTACCCCCAATATAATGGTCAGTAAAAGAAAATTGTTCCATAATTAATAGGTTCCAATATATCATGGCTAATAACCATACTTGGCTTAAGCCTTATGGTATTAAGAAAAGATAATGATACAATTGAGCCTATGGTTTGAAAGTCAAAGGTAAGAGGTAAGGACAAAGATAATGTTTCCTCCTCTGGGAACATAGTAAATTAGTTTAAGTTCAAATCAAAGGAAAAGGAATGGGTGATAATCTAGGAAATAGAAGATGATAAAAAATAAGAGGAAGTACAAGTTCTTTAAGTGGTTCTAGTCATATGACCTACCCCTATTGAAATTACATAGGAATTCAATCTTTTAGATGTATCAGATTTCATGATTGATTTTGACATTGACATGTTCTCAATAATCCTGACTCCTACAACACCTCTTGAATCTTCTAAATCTACTAAACCTATATAGTATACACCTTGTGAGAACTTTGTTAGTATTTTATCCCATGGTTCTCATCCATGTTCACCTATTATTCATTTTGTGGAAGGCTATTCTACAATTAGTAATTTTAACAATTTTATGGAAGAATCAATGCTTGATTGACCACAAGGACTACCCCTATTGTTGTCCAAAATGAAACACCAATCATGATTTCTACCACAGTATTTTATCAAAACAACTCATCACATGCCACAGTTGAAAAGCCTATTATTTCCCTATCTAAACTTCCTACTTGGGTTAGTGATATTGCTCCCAAGAGAATAAAACAAAAACTCTTGCCAAATGACTTTGACTTTAAGGAATTGAAAGAAGTTAAGACCAATGGTGCTAAAAGAGCCAAAATAGTTTCAAGGGTGCAAAAAGATAAAAGTAGAACCATATATGTGGATATTGTTAAGAAGATTAGCTTCATGGAAATTGAAGCAAATTATGTATATGTATTGTTGTATATCTAATCATTATATTGAACCTAATTATACAAACATATCTATATATATATATATATATATATATATATATATATATATATATATATATAAAATTCACTCATGCTTTCTTACACATATATATTATAGTTGAAGTAAGAAAGCATGAGTGAATTAAATAAACACACGGACACACAGACACACACACACACACACACACACACACACATTCCTTATCCTTCTAAATGTTGATCAAATACATTACATTCAGTATGTCAATCATGTTCTAAAAATTGATCAAGTAATAATAGTTTGTTATGTGCTCATTACTTATCATTAAACATGAACCAATACATTATTGGGTGTAAGTCTTATTTGAGACTAATGCATTAGTTATGAATCAATATGCATATGTTTAGTGATTTTAAGGAAGCAATGATATTATTATGATGTATTGAGGTATGGTTGCGTACGGTAACAACACTACATAAACATCTCTCAATGCATATATATATTGTATGCATTTGTGAATAGCAAAAATATATCAATAACAAGGCAATACATTCTCAGACATATTCAAATCTGCATACATACATATACATATACATATACATACATACATACATACATACATACATACATACATACATATATACATACATACATACACACACATATATATATATATATATATACTTGAATAAATCATAACATAGTTATTAAAGAAGAACTAAAATCTTCACATAAGCTTTATTATTTTCTAGGTCAAGTCTCCACCAATAAACGATCATAAAACTTTACATGGTATTAGAGCCAAATTGGTAGAGAGAATTTCAAATTCAAAATCTTGAAACAAAAGTAACAATATGTCAAAAAATTTGAGAGTAGAGGATAGGCTTGAAGGAGCAAAAAATTTCTTCTAATGGAAAATACAAATTATTATAATTCTCAAAGAAGTAGAACTAAAATCCTTCATTGAATCAGATATATCAATGCCTGAAGATGAGATAGAAAAAGCCACTTGGAAAAGACAAAATAAGAAAGCAAGGAAAATCATTGTTGATTCAGTAACAGATCATATTCTTCCATCCATGTCAAATCTCAAAAAGGCATTTAAAGTATTCAAAACAATTAAGGATACATTTGAAATCAAAAAATCAAGTATATTGATTACATTAAAAAATCAATTGATGAATACAAAAATGAATAAGGGAGAATCAATTTCATCCTACTTTGGAATTTTTTTTTGAAATAATTAATCATCTATCTTCTATTGGAAGAAAAGTAGAAGATCAAGAACTATCCATAATAGAACTTAGAGGATTACCTATATCTTGGGAAGCATTCATCCAAGTTGTAAGAAGACCTTTAATACCAACTTTTGACCAACTAAAAAATGATTGCACATAAGAAGAATCAAGGCTAATTTCTGGAGGGATCATTTCAAATCAAGAGGGAGAAAGTCAAGCTCTTTTCTTAGTCTCCAACAACAGAGGGAAAAAGAGAAATTCAAAGGAAAGAAATATGACAAAAGAAAAGGGAATAATAATGATTTCAAAAGAAATGATTTCTCCAAAGTTATAAGTGTGAGAAATTTAGACATACTTTTAGAAATTGTCCAAAAAGGGAAAAAAATCCTAGCTTCCTTAGCCAAAAGAAAAAATGTTGCAGATTTGTTAATTTAATCTACTCTTTCAAGTCAGATGAAATCCAACAAACATTTGTGGATAATAGATAATAGTTCTTCTTGACACATAACATGATTCATAGATAAGTTTGAAACTTTTGGAAATTATATCACTAAAGGAGTCACCATTGGAGACAATTTCACATATTAGAAGAGACAATATAGAAGCTTATTCTTAAAAAAATCCCACATGTGTGTTCTTATAGGGTAACTTGGTTGAATAAGGGGCAAAATATATTGGTGAATGAACAATTATAGGTGGACATCAACATTGAAAAATACCAAGATAAGATCCTATGTGATGTACTTCCTATGGATGCTTGTTATTTTCTATTAGGAAGGCCTTGGTAGTATGACAAAGAGGTGATACATCATGGGAAGGAAAAAAATACCCTTTCAAGAAGGATGGAGTCATTTATAAGATACAATCATTGATGGAAGAAGATAAGGTAGAGAAGGCTACTGCTAAGAAATTAATAATGAGTGGGAAAGAGTTGCTCAAGGACTTAAAAGAAGGTGAAGGAGTAGGATATGCCATAATGGTGAAGCCAAAGGAAGAGAAGTCATCATCACAAGCACCTATACCTACAGAGGTGCAAGAGCTGATGGAGCACCACCAACATTACCTCTAAAGAGAGCCATAAGTCATCAAATTGACTTCATACCAAGAGCATCACTACCAAACAAAGCTACATATAAGATGACGCTAAAGCAGAACAAGGAGATAGCTAAAAAAATTTGAGAATTTCTTGACCAAGGGCCGATTAGGAAGAGCATCAGTCCATGTGCAGTACCAGTTGTCCTAACACCTAAAAAGGGAGGTAAGAGGAGAATGAGTACTAACTCTAGGGAAATCAATAGAATCACAATTAGATATAGATTTCCTATTCCTAGGATAGAAGATATAATGGTCTATCTTGGTGGAGCTAGATAATTTTCTAAAATTGATCTTAAGAGTGGCTATTATCAAATTAGGATGAAGGAGGGTGATAAATCAAAGTTTTCATTTGCGACTACTGATGGTCTCTATGAGTGGTTAGTAATTCCATTTGGCCTTACCAATACACCAATTACCTTCATGAGAGTCATGAATCAAGTCTTGAAGGATTACATAGGAGTGTTTGTTGTGGTGTATCTAGATGACATCCTCATCTTCAGCAAGAGAAAAGAGGATCATATGAAACAACTAGAAATGGTGTTGAGGAAACTTCAAGAGGAGAAGTTGATGGTGAATTGTGAGAAGAGTGGATTTGTGAAAGAAAAGATAGTGTACTTGGGTTTTATTGTGTCCCAAGGAAAACTGAAAATGGATAAAGCAAGGTAGAGGCAATCTTGAGTTGGCCTACTCCTAGATCTGCTACTAAGGTCATAATTTTTCATGGCCTAACACAATTTTAAAGGAATTTTTTGAGAAGGTTTAGTGAGATTTGTGCACCAATGAATGACACCATCAAGGGAGGCATGAAGACCAAGTTCACATGGACCAAAGCTGTAGATGAGAGTTTTGAGAGATTGAAGAAGGAGGTGGCAACACAACCAATATTGGTCTTGCCAATTTTTGAGAAACTATTTGTGGTTGAGTGTGATTTTAGTAACATAGCAATTGAGGTAGTTTTAAGCCAAGAGGGTAGGGCAGTGGCATTTTTCAATGAGAAACTCAATGAAGCCAAGACAAGGTATTCAACATATGATTTAGAACTCCATGTGATTTTTCAAGCCCTTAAGAAATAGAGACATTACGTATTTCCTAAGGAGTTTTTTTTCCCTTACTGACAACCAAGCACTAAGTTTTATCAATTCATAGGAGAATCTTAGTTTGAGACACATAAAATGGATGCAGTTCTTGTAGTCCTATACTTTTACAATCAAACACACGAATGGAACTTATAACGAGGTGGCAGATGCTTTAAGAAGGAGGTTGTTGATAGTTCAAGAAGTCAAGTTGTAGAGCATAGGACTAGAAGGATTCAAGGACATGTATGGTGAAGATACAATTTTTTTAGAAGCATATAAGGTATGTAAAAATTTTGAAAATTATTTCCATAGTCAATTTTTTGAATATACATTGTAGAATGGTTTTTTGTTCAAGGGGTAAAAATTGTGTATCCCAAGGGGATCCATGAGGGAGAACCTCATACAATAAAAATACAATGGAAGCATGAGTGGGAATTTTGGCCTTAACAAGACCCTAGACCTAGTGGAAAGGTTTTACTATTGGCCTAAGATACCAAGGGATGTGAAGAGATATGTAGAGAAATGTGGCATATGTTAGAAGCAAAATGATACGTCCTCTAATGCAGGACTTTATCAGCCACTACCCATCCCTAATAGGCCTTGGGAATGCATAAGCATAGATTTCATAGTGGGCTTACCTAGGACAAAGTCAGGGTTAGACAGTGTGTTGTAGTTAATAGATTCAACAAGATGAGTCATTTCATCCCATGAAAGACAAGACATGATGCTAGCTATATGTCTAACCTATTCTTCAAGGAGGTGGTTAGAATTTATGGGCTACCGATGAGAATTGTGGTTGATAGAGATGTCAAGTTTATGGGGCATTTTTGGAAGACCCTATGGAGGAGATTGGGTAAAAACCTAGCTCATGGTTTTTCCTACCATCTCCAAACTAATGGGTAGACAAAGGTCATTAGAATGGTCCTAGGAAACCTCTTAAGGTGTCTTACCAAAGAGTATAGGCAGAGTTGGGAGCAAATCATACCTCAAGTAGAGTTTTCCTGCAATGATAGCAAGAATAGAACAAATGGTTTGAGTCCTTTTAAAGTAGTGTATGGGTCACATCCAAGGGGCATAATGGAGTTGAGGGAACTACCAACCCATGACACCATCAGTGGACATGTTGACAATTTTGTTCAATTTTTGAAAGAGGTACATGATTAGGTTAAGAAGACTTTGATGGAAGCAAATCAAAAGTTGAAGGACAAGAAGGATGAAGGGAGGAGAGACTTACAATTTCAAATAAGGGATTTAGTCATGGCCTACTTGAACAAGGATAGACTACAAAAAGGTATTCCAAGAAAGTTGTAGATGTAGAGAATTGTGCCATACAAAGTGCTACAGAAGTATGGATCCAATGCCCACAAGATTGACCTACCCAAAGAGATGTTTATCTCTCCCATTTTAAATGTTAAATACATGATACTTTACAAGGGTCTAGAGGTGGATAAAGAGAAGTATCATACAAAGAGATATATCAAACTTGTAGGTACCTGAAAAGAAGCAACCTCAAGTGGAGAAGATATTTGATTCTAGGGTGAAAAAGATCACAAGAAACAAGGTATACAAAGAACATCTACTGAAATGGGAAGATACTCTTGAAGCTGAGGTAACTTGGGTAGTTGAGAGTGACTTCAAGAAACATGGCATCAGCAAAGAGTTTCTCTTACCACAGATTTCTTAGGCTTCTTCTTATAGGAGGAGTCTGGTGTAGGAGCACCTTAGGGTAAGGCAAAACCCTAAGAAAATTTGTTAGTTTGTGGTGACTAATCAAGGAAGTACTGTACATACTTCATAATTTTATTAGGATTTTGGACCAATATATAATAATAAATTATAACCCTAAAATAGAAAAAATACTTGTATAAAAGAGCTTTGGGTTAGAGATTTTCATAATGTGTGATGCAAAAATTGCTTCTTGTGGCGGTATTGAGCTGTAAGGGATTACATATTGTAATAAGGTTGTAATCACTAGATCGTAATAATATTGGACTTATTTTTTGGTGGACGTAGCTTAGGGTTTGGGTGAACCATGTTAAATATTAGTGTCTTGTGTTCTCTTCTGTGTGATTTATTATTTCTTGATATTTTTTATATTTACATGTAATTTTTATTTCTATCTATGGTTAATCCTAACAAGTGGTATCAGAGCAAGGTTTTTTTTTTAGTTATCCTCTATAGGAAACTCTCATGGTTGAGTGGGAGAGATGAAAGATGAGGGTAAGTTGAAGGTTGACAAGTTTAATGGGAAGAAATTTCAATTGTGGAAGATGCAGATGGAAGACTATCTTTAACAAAAGGATTTATGGAAGCTATTGGAAGGAAAATCTAAGAAATAGTGAACTATGACAGATGAGGACTAGGAGATTTTAGATAGAAAGGCACTTAGAATCATTCGATTGTGCTTGGCACCGTCAGTGACATTTAACATTACAAAAGCAAAGATGACGGAAGAGTTGATGAAAACTCTAGTGAAATTATATGAAAAGCCCTCTACTTCAAATAAGGTATTTCTCACGAAGCATTTATTTAATATGAAGATGGTAGAAGGTGAATCTATTGTAGATCATTTAAATGAGTTTAATATTATTACTAGTCATTTATCTTCTGTGGGTATTAGTTTTGATGAAAAAATTAGAGCTCTCTTGATTTTGTGTTCTTTGTCTAAAATTTTGAATGGCTTGGTAATGATTGTGAGTAATTATATTTCTAGATCTAATACATTAAAATTTGATGATGTGATTGGTGTTATCCTGAGTGAGGAAAATCATAGGAAAACCTCACATGGATCTACATCAAGAAGTGCTTTGAACACACAAAGGAGAGGCAAAATGACTAAAAGAGGAAATAATTTTGGAAAGCATGGAAAATCAAGAGGAAAGTCAAAGGGAAAGTGGTCTCAATCTAGAGGACCAAGAGAATGCTGGTACTATGGTAGACCAGGGCATAAGAAGAAACATTGTTGAACTTGAAAGAACAATGAAGGAGATAAACCATAAGGGAACACACGGTAAATGTGGTAAGTAACAAATTTGAAGAGGATGCTTTGCTTCTCTCTTTAGAAATTGTTGATGAATCATTGCTTTTAGATTCTGGTGCTTCATTTCATGCTACACCTCATAGAGGTTATTTTATTGATTATGTCTAAGGGGATTTTGGGCTTATTTATTTGGGAGATAATGAACCCTGTCAGATTGTTGGAAAGAGAAAAGTTAAGATTAAGTTGTAGAATGGGAATCATTGGCTACTACATGAGATAAGACATATTCCAAGGCTGAGTAGGAATTTAATTTTCAATAGGGAAACTCGGTGATGAGGGTTGTGTAGTTACTTTCAATGATAAAAATTGGAAGGTTTCAAAAGTTTTGCCTTGTAGTAGCAAAAGGTGTGAAAGTAGGCACCTTATATCTTTGTATATATCATATTGTTCCTTCTACTTTGATTGTTTTAGAGAAAAATGAATGTTTATGAACAGTTGTTGCAGTTGAGTAGGAAGAACAAATAGTTGTTGTAGATTCTAATATAACACTATAACACAACAAACTTAAGCACATGGGTGAGAAAGGTATGAAAAAACTTCATTTGAAGAAAGTTTTATCAGATCTGAAATGTGTTAATATGGATTTTTGTGAAATTTTTGTGTATAGAAAATAAAAGAGAGTGATTTTTGTGAAGAGTGGGAAGGAAAAGAAAAGTGAGAGATTAGAGCTTGTGTATTCAGATGTATGGGGACCAGCTCAAGTATCTTCCCTTGGTGGCTCTCATTATTATGTTACATTTATTGATGATGCAACTAGAAAATTTTGGATTTATTTCCTTAGACATAAATATGATGTATTTCAAACTTTTAAGAAATGGAAATGCTTGGTTGAAATGAGACTAGTAAGCAATTAAAATATCTCAAATCTGATAATGGTGGTGAGTATTATAGTCATGAATTTAAAAATTATTACTCCACTAATGGTATTTGTCAATAGAATATTGTTCCAAGGACTCCACAGGAAAAGGGAGTGGTTGAACACATGAACAAGACTATAATGGAGTGTGCAAGGAGCATGAGGTTGCATGCAAGGTTTCCCTTAAACATGTGGGAAGAGGCTATTAATAATGTTGTATAATTGATTAATAGAGGCCCCTCAACTCCTTTGGGTTGTGGTATTCCAGAGGAAGAATGGACTGGTAAGAAGGTGAGTTATTCTTTTCTCAAAACCTTTGGTTGTGAAGCATTTGCTCATATAGATTTTGTAAATAGAACCAAGGTGGAAGATAAGTCAAAGATGTGTGTATTTTTTTGGATATGGCATTGATGAATTTGGTTACAACCTTTGAAATTTTGAAAATCATAAAATTGTAAGAAGTGGGGATGTCATATTTAATGAGAAAGTGTTGTACAAAGATCTATTGCAACAACATGAGAATAAAGAAGATGATTATGGGTATGTGTAGGATCATGGTCAACCAAACTATGGCCTTAAGTGGCAGTGAAAAACCAACAAATCAGGGTTATGTCAACTTGACAGATAATTTTAAAGTGGTTATGGACTTTATATCAAAAATTTGTAAAAAAAATAATCTATAGGAAATTGAATGTAGTTTCTAAACTACTAGGCCTTATCAGGAGAAAAAAAATTGATTGGTAAAAAGTTTGAATTTTAATGCAGTACTATGAAAATTTTAGGGCAAAAATAAAAAGTAGGTGTATGTCTGACCATCTTAATCAAAATCAAATGATAGTATTTTTTTAATATAATTATAAATATGAAAAGTAGACTCACGCCTGGATGTGACGCATATTTTTTGGTATTTTTATTCCAAATAAATAATTAAATATGAATTTTCTACCAAAACTTTTTTGAAAAAAAAAAGTTTTGTTTCTGACCACCTTAACTAATAGAAAATTTTACCAATTTTTTTTTTTTTCTTTCTTATACTAGGCGAAGCATAGAATGTGACGCAACTTTTAGATTTAAAAAATGTTATACCGTTTGAAAGTTATAGCTATTTTTCAATCAGTATGTCAATTAGCACTTTACAATAATCTTCATTGATAATTAACTAATAAATACTTATCGAACTTAGAATTTGACAAAAATTATATCGATGGATTCTCGAGAGCGATATTAAAAACCATTTTCGTTTCATTCAATTTTGATCAAAATAACATTGTCAGATGACGACCCGAAGTCTGAGTATCACTAAAACCCTCTTCAAACACGTCTTTTGGGTTGACTGGGTAGGCTTGGTAAATACCAAGCCTAATTGGATATCAGATTTGAAATCGGATATCCGATATGGCTTAGTGAATTTTGGTGAGAAATTTGAAATCCCACCCCATTTTGGAGGGAAAACCAGATTTAAGAGTTATAGCTTATCATTTATAAATTATTTTTGTTATATATATATATATATATATATATATATATATATATATATATATATAAAATAAGGTAATGTAAAGATATAACATATAATATATTAATATATAATAATATATTATGTTATTCTCATTATAATCTATAAATATAATTTATATTATTATTATTTTTACTAAATATAATAACGTAATATTTTTATTAAATATAAAAATCATATATATATATATATATATATATTTATGTTATTAATATATATAATAATGTAATGTAAAGATATAACATATAATATATTAATATATAATAATATATTATGTTATTCTCGTTATAATCTATAAATATAATTTATATTATTATTATTTTTACTAAATATAATAACGTAATATATATTTATAAGTATGTTATTAATATATATATAATAATGTAATATTTTTATTAAATATTAATATGTATGTTATTAACATATATGCATATTATTAATATATGAGTCAAAGGGGGTCATAGGTTGACCTATGACCCCCTTCGACCCATTACATATCAACATATGTCCCTCGAGGTCCTAGGACCCCTAGTGACATATTAGAATCGTTCTTATGGGTCGAAGGGGGTCATAGGTTGACCTATGACCCCCTTCGACACATTCCATGATGACATATGTCCCTAGGACCCCTAGGGACATACTAGAATCATTCTTATAAGTCAAAAGGGGTCATAGGTCCATTCAACCCATTAAATGATGACATATGTCTCTAGGGGTCTAGGACCCCTAAGGACATATTAGAATCATTCTTATGGGTCAAAGGGGGTCATAGGGTGACCTATGACCCCTTTTGACCCATTAAATGATGACATATGTCCCTAGGGGTCTTAGGACCCCTAGGGACATATTAGAATCATTCATATAGGTCAAAGGGCATCATAGGTTGACTTATGACCCCCTTCGATCCATTACATGATGACATATGTCCTTAGGGGGTCCTAGCACCCCTAGGGACATATAAGAATCATTCATATGGTTCAAAGGGGATCATAGGTCGACTTATGATCCCCTTCGACACATTACATAATGACATATGTCCCTAGAGGTCCTAGGACCCCTAGTGACATATTAGAATCATTCTTATGGGTCGAAGGGGGTCATAGGTTGACCTATGACCCCCTTTGACACATTACATGATGACATATGTCCCTAGGGGTCCTAGGACCCCTAGGGACATATTAGAATCATTCATATGGGTCAAACCTTCGACTCATTACATGAAGACATTTGTCCTTAGGGGTCCTAGGACCCCTAGGGACATAATAGAATCGTTCATATGGGTCAAAGGGGGTCATAAGGTGACCTAGGACCCCCTTCGACCTATTAAATGATGACATATGGCCCTAGGGGTCTTAGGACCCATAGGGACATATTAGAAATGTTCATATGGGTCAAAGGAGATCATAGGTTGACCTATGACCCCCTTTGACCCATTAAATGATGACATATGTCCCTAGGGGTCCTAAGACCCCTAGGGACATCTAGGGATATATTATAATTGTTCATATGGATCAAAGGGGGTCATAGGTTGATCTATGACCCCCTTCGACTCATTAAATAACAACATATGTCCCTAGGGGTTTTAGGACGCCTAGGGACATATTAGAAATGTTCATATGACCTATGACCCCCTTTGACCTATTACATGACGACATATGTCCCAAGGACCCTTAGGGACATATGAGAATCATTCTTATGGGTCAAAGAGGGTCATAGGTTGACCTATGACCCCCTTCGACACATTACATGACAACATATGTCCCTAGGGGTCCTAGGTCCCCTAGGGACATATTAGAATTGTTCATATGGGTCGAAGGGGGTCATAGGTTCACCTATGATCCCCTTCAACCTATTAAATGATGTCTAGGACCCCTAGGGACATATTAGAATTGTTCATATGGGTCAAAGGGGGTCATAGGTTGACCAATGACCCCCTTTGACCCATTACATGATGACATATATCCCTACGACCCCTAAGGACATATGAGAATCATTCTTATGGGTCAAAGGTGATCATAGGTTGATCTATGACCCACTTCGACACATTACATGATGACATATGTCCCTAGGGGTCCTTGAAACCCTAGGGACATATTAGAATCGTTCTTATGGGTCTAAGGGGGTAATAGGTTGACCTATGATCCCCTTTGACCTATTACATAATGACATATGTCCCTAGGGGTCCTAGGACCTTAAGAGACATATTAAAATGCTTCTTATAGGTAAAAGGGGGTCATAGGTTGACCTATGACCCCCTATGACCCCCTTCGATAAATTACATGATGACATATGTCCAAAGGGGTCCTAGGAACCCTAGGGACATATTAGAATAGTTCTTATGAGTCAAAGGGGGTCATAGGTGACCCTTTACATGATGACATATGTCCCTAGGGGTCCTAGGACCCCTAGGGACATATTAGAATTGTTCTTATGGGTGAAAGGGGGTCATAGGGTGACTTATGACACCTTTCAACCCATTACATGACGACATATGTCCCTAGGGGTCCTAGGACCCCTATAGACATATTAAAATTATTCTTATGGGTCAAACGGGGTCACAGGTCAACCTATGATCCCCTTGACCCATTACATGATGACATATGTCCCTACGGGTCATAGAACACCTAAGGACATATTAGCATTGTTCATATGGGTCAAAGGGGGTTATAGGTTGACCTATGATCCCATTCGACCCATTAAATGATGACATATGTCTTTAGGGATCCTAAGACCCTTAGAAACATTTTAGAATTATTCATATGGGTCAAAGGAGGTCATAGGTTGACCTATGACCCCCTTCGATCCATTAAATGATGACATATGTCCCTAGGCATCCTAGGACCCTTATAGACATATTAGAATTGTTCATATGGGTCAAAAGGGGCCATAGGTTGACCTATGACCCCCTTTGTCTCACTACATGATGACATATGTCCCTACGACCCCTAAGGACATATGAGAATCGTTCTTATGGGTCAAAGGGTGTCATAGGTTGATCTATGACTCCTTTCAACACATTACATGATGACATATGTCCTTATGGGTCCTAGGACCCCTAGGGACATATTAGAATTGTTCATATGGGTCAAAGGAGGTCATAAGTTGACCTATGATCCCTTTCAACTCATTAAATGACAACATTTGTACCTAGGGGTCCTAGGACCCCTAGAGACATATTTGAATTGTTCATATGGGTCAAAGGGGGTCATAGGTTCACCTATGACCCCCTTTGACCCGTTACATGATGACATATGTCCCTAAGACCCTTAGGGACATATGAGAATCATTCTTATGGGTCAAACGGGGTCATAGGTTGACCTATGACCCCCTTCGATGCATTACATGATGACATATGTCCCTGGGGGTCCTAGGACCCCTAGGGAAATATTAGAATCATTCTTATAGGTCAAAGGTGGTCATAGGTTAACCTATGACCCACTTAGACCAATTACATGATGACATATGTCCCTAAGGGTCCTCGAAATCTTAAGGACATATTAGAATTGTACTTATGGGCCTAACGGGGTCATAGGTTGACCTATGACCCTCTTTGACCCATTACATGATGACATATGTCCCTAGGAGTCCTACGACCCCTTAGGGACATATTAGAATGTTTCTTATAGGTCAAAGGGGGTGATAGGTTGACCTATGACCCCCTTCGACGCATTACATGATGACATATGTCCAAAGGGGTCCTAGGACCCCTAGAGACATATTAGAATCATTCTTATGAGTCAAAGGGGGTCATAGGCAACCTATGACCTCTTTTGACCCTTTACATGATGACATCTTTCCCTAGGGGTCTTAGGACTGTTAGGTACATATGCCATCATTTAATGGGTTGAAAGAGGTCATAGGTCAACCTATGACAACCTTTGACCCATATGATGCATTCTAATATGTCCCTAAGGGTCTTAGGACCCCTAGGGACATATGTTGTCATGTAATGTGTCAAAGTGGATCATAAGTAAACTTATGACCCCCTTAAACCCATAAGAACAATTCTAATAATAGGTTGAAGAGGGTCATAGGTCAACCTATAACCCCCTTTGACAAAAAAAAATTATTCTAATATGTCTCTAGGGTTCCTAGGACCCCTAGAGACATATGTCATCATGTAATGGGTCTAAGGGGGTCATATATCAACCTATGTCTCCCTTTGACCCATAAGAATGACTCTAATATGTCCCTAGGGGTCTTAGAACCCCTAGGTACATATGTCTTTATGTAATGGGTTGAAGGGGGTCATAGTTTGCAGATAAGAACGATTATAATATGTCTCTAGGGTTCCTAAGACCCTTAGGGACATATGTCATCATGTAATAGGTCGAAGTAGGTCATAGGTCAACTTATGACCACCTTTGACCCATAAGAATAATTCTAATATGTCCTTAGGGGTCCTAGGACCCCTAGGGACATATTTCATCATGTAATTGATCGAAGGGGGCCATAGGTCAAACTATGACACCCTTTGACCCATAAGAATGATTCTAATATGTCCCTAGGGGTCCTAGGACCCCAAGGGACATATGTATTCATTTAATGGGTCAAAGGGGGTCATAGGTAAACCCATGACACCCTTTGACCCATATGAAGCATTCTAATATGTCCCTAAGTGTCCTAGGACCCTAGGAGCATATGTCGTCATTTAATGTGTGAAAGTGGGTCATAAGTCAACTTATGACCCCCTTTGACCCACAAGAACGATTCTAATATGTCCCTAGGGGTCCTAGGACCCCTAGGGACATATGTCATCATGTAATGGATCGAAGGGAGTCATAGGTCAACTTATGACCCCCTTTGACCCATATGAATGAATCTAATATGTTCTTAGGGGTCTTAGGACCCCTAGGGACATATGTCATCATGTAATATGTCGAAGGAGGTCATAGGTTAACCTATGACCCCCTTGGAACCATAAGAACAATTTTAATATGTCCTTAGGGGTCGTAGGACACTTAGGGAGATATGTCATCATTTAATGGGTCAAAGGCGGTCATAGATCAACCTATGACCCCCTTTGACCCATATGAAGCATTCTAATATGTCCCTAGGGGTCCTAGGATCCCTATGTACATATGTCATTATAGAATGGGTCGAAGGGGGTCATAGGTCACCCTATGACCCCCATTGACCCATTAGCAGGATTCTAATAAATATGCCATCATGTAATGGGTCAAAAGAGATCATAGGTCAACCTATGATCCCCTTTGACTCATAAGAATGATTCTAATATGTCCCTAGGGGTCCTAGGACCGCTAGGGATATATGTCGTCATTGAATGGGTCAAAGGGTGTCATAGGTCAACCTATGACTCCCTTTGAACCATAAGAATGATTCTAATATGTCCTTAGGGGTCCTAGGACCCCTAGGGACATATGTCATCATATAATAGGTCAAATGGGGTCATACGTCACCCTATAACCCCCTTTGACCCATAAGAATGATTCAAATATGTCCCTAGGGGTCTTAGGACCCCTAGGGACATATGTCATCATGTAATAGGTCGAAAGGGCTCACAGGTCAACCTATGACCCCCTTTGACCCATAACAATGATTCTAATATGTCCTTAGGGGTCCTAGCACCCTTAGAGACAAATGTCGTCATTTAATGGGTTGAAGGGGGTCATAGGTTAATGTATGACCCTCGTTGATTTATAAGAATGATTCTAATATGTCCCTAGGAGTCCTAGGACCTGTAGGGACATATGTCATCATTTGATAGGTCAAAGGGGGTCATTGGTAAACCTATGACGCCCTTTGACCCTTATAAATGATTCTAATATGTCCTTAGGGATCTTAGGACCCCTAGGGACATATGTCATCATGTAGTGAGTCAAACAGGGTCATAGGTCAACTTATGAACCTCTTTAACCCATATGAATGATTCTAATATGTCTCTAGGGATCTGAGGACCCCTGGGGACATATGTCGTCATGTAATGGGTCAAAGATTCTAATATGGCCCTAGGGTTCCTAGGACCCCTAAGGACATATGTTATCATGTAATAGATCAGAGGGCATTATAGGTCACCCTATGACCCCCTCTAACCCATAAAATGATTGTAATATGTCTCTAGGGGTCTTAGGACCCCTAGCTATATATGTCATCATTTAATGGGTCAAAAGGAGTCATAGGTCAACCTATCACACCTTTTGACCCAAATGAAGCATTATAATATGTCACTAGGTGTCTTAGGACCCCTAGGGACATATGCCATCATGTAATGTGTTGAAGTGGGTCATAAGTAACCTATGACCTCCTTTGACCCATAAGAATGATTCTAATATGTCCCTAGGACCCCTAGGGACATATGTCATCATGTAATGAGTCGAAGGGGGTCATAGGTCAACCTATGACCCCCTTTGACCCATATGAATGAATCTAATATGTATCTAGGGGTCCTAAGATCCCTAGCGTCATATGTCATCATGTAATATGTCGAAGGGGGTCATAGATATGTCATCATTTAATAGATCGAAAGAGGTCGTAGATCAACCTATGAACCCCTTTGACCCATTGGAAGCATTCTAATATGTCCCTAGGGGTCCTAGGACCCCTATGGACATATGTCATTATGTAATGGGTCGAAGGGGGTCATAGATCACCCTATGACCCCCTTTGACCTATTAGAAGGATTCTAATATGTCCCTAGGGGTTTTAGGACCCCTAGGGACATATGTAGTCATGTAATGGGTCAAAAGGGATATAAGTCAACCTATGACCCCCTTTGACCCATAAGAACGATTCTAATATGTCCCTAGGGGTCTTAGGACCCCTAGGGACATATGTCATCATTTAATAGGTCAAATGGCATCATACATCACCCTATAATCCCTTTTTACCAATAAGAACGATTCTAATATGTCCCTAGGGGTCCTAGGACCCCTAAGGACATATGTCATCATGTAATAGGTTGAAGGGGGGTCATAGGTCAACTTATGACCCCCTTTGACCCATAAGAATGATTCTAATATGTCCCTAGGGGTCCTAAGACTTTTAAAGATATATGTTGTCATTTAATGGGTCGAAGGGGGTCATAGGTCAACTTATGACACCTCTTGACCCATATGAAGCATTCTAATATGTCTCCAGGTGTTCTAGAACTCCTAGGTACATATGTCAGTATTTAATGTGTCGAAGGGGGTCATAGGTCACCTTATGACCCCCTTTGATCCATAAGAATGATTCTATTATCTCCCTAGGGGTCCTAGGACCCCTAGGGACATATGTCGTCATGTAATTGGCCTTTGACCCACAAGAATGATTCTAATATGTCTGTAGGTGTCCTAGGACCCCTAGGAAGATATATCATCATTTAGTGGATTAAAGGGGGTCATAGGTCAACCTATGACCCCCTTGGACCCATATGAAACATTGTAATATGTCTGTAGGGGTCCTAGGATCCTTAAGGACGTATGTTGTCATGTAATGGTTTGAAGGGGGTCATAGATCACCCTATGACCCCCTTTGACCCATAAGAATGATTGTAATATGTTCTTAGGGGTCCTAGGACCCCTAGGGACATATGTTGTCATTTAATGGGTAAAAGGGGGTCATAAGTCATCCTATGACCTTTTTTGACCCATATGAAACATTATAATATATCCCTAGGGGTCTAGGGACATATCTCATCATATAATGTGTCGGAGGTGGTCATAGGTCAACCTATGATTCCCTTTGACCCATACGAACGATTCTAATATGTCTCTAGGGGTCCTAGGACCCCTAAGAACATATGTCATCATTTAATGTGTTGAAGGGGGTCATAGGTCAACCTGTGAACCCTTTTGATCCATATGAATGATTCTAATATGTCTCTACGGGTCTTAGAACCCCTACAGACATATATCATCATGTAATGGGTCAAAGGAGGTCATAGGTCTACCTATGACCCCCTTTGACCCATATGAAATATTCTAATATGTCCCTAGGGGTCCTAGGACCCGTAGAGACATATGTCATCATGTAATGGGTCATTAATGATTCTAAGACATCCCTAGGGGTCCTAAGACCTCTAGGGATATATGTCATCATGTAATGGGTCAACCTATGACCCCATTTGACCCATAAGAATGATTCTAATATGTCCCTAGGGGTCCTAGGACCCCTAGGGACATATGTCGTTATTTAATGCATCGAAGGGGGTCATAGGTCAACTTATGACCCCCGTTGACCCATATGAACGAATCTAATATGTTCTTATGGGTCCTAGAACCCCTAGGGACATATGTCATCATGTAATATGTCGAAGGGGGTGATAGGTTAACTTGTGACCCCTTTTGAGCCATAAAAATGATTCTAATATGTCCCTAGGGGTCCTAGGACCCCTAGGGAGATATGTCATCATTTAATGTGTTGAAGGGGGTCATATGTCAACTTATGACCCCCTTTGACCCATTAGAAGGATTCTAATATGTCCCTAGGGGTATTAGGACCCCTAGGGACATATGTCATCATGTAATGGGTCGAAGGGGGTCATAGGTCATCCTATGACCCCTTTTGACCCATAAGAACGATTCTAATATGTCCTTAGGGGTCCTAGCACCCCTAGGCACAAATGTCATCATTTAATGGGTTGAAGGGGGTCATAGGTCAACCTATGACCCTCGTTGATCTATAAAAAAAATTCTAATATATCCCTAGGGGTCTTAGGACTTGTAGGAACATATGTCATCATTTAATGGGTCAAAGGGGGTCATTGATAAACTTATGACCCCCTTTGACCCATATGAACGATTCTAATATGTCTTTAGGGATCTTAGGACCCCTAGGGACATATGTCATTATGTAATGGGTCGAACGAGGTCATAGGTCAATCTATGACCCCCTTGAACCCATATGAATAATTCTAATATGTCCCTAGGGATCCTAGGACCCCTGGGGACATATGTCGTCATGTAATGGGTCAAAGATTCTAATATGTCCCTAGGGGGCCTAGGATCCCTAGGGATATATGTTGTCATTTAATGGGTTGAAGGCGATCATAGGTCAACCTATGACCCCCTTTTACCCATATGAAGCATTCTAATATATCCCTAGGGGTCCTAGGACCCCTATGGACATATGTCATCATGTAATGGGTCAGAGGGGGTTATAGGTCAACCTATGACCTTTTTTGACCCATAAAAATGATTCTCATATGTCCCTAGGGGTCCTAGGACCCCTAGCTATATATGTCATCATTTAATGGGTCAAAGGGTGTCATAGGTCAACTTATGACACCCTTTGACCCATATGAAGCATTCTAATATGTCCCTAGGTGTCCTAGGACCCCTAGGGACATATGTCATCATGTAATGTGTTGAAGTGGGTCATAAGTCAACCTATGACTCTCTTTGACTCATAAGAACGATTTTAATATTTTCTTAGGGGTCCTAATATCTTTAGGGACATATGTCATCATGTAATAGGTCGAAGGGGGTCATAGGTCACCCTATGAGCCCCTTTGACCCATAAGAATGATTCTAATATATCCCTATGAGTCCTAGGACCCCTAGAGACATATGTCATCATTTAATGGGTCAAATGGGGTCATAGGTTGACCCATATGAAGCATTCTAATATGTCCCTAGAGGTCCTAGTATCCCTAGGGACATATGTTGTCATGTAATGTGTCGAAGGGGGTCATAGTTCACCCTATGACCCCCTTCAAACCATATGAAAGATTCTAATATGTCCCTAGGGGTCTTAGGACCCTTAGGGACATATGTCATTGTGGATTGTGTTGAAGGGGGTCATATCCTATTATCCCCTTTGACCCATATGAATGATTCTAATATGTCCTTACGGGTCTTAAGACCCCTAAGGACATATGTCATCGTGGAATGTGTTGAAGGTGGTCATAGGTCAGCCTATGATCCCCTTTGACCCATATGAATGATTCTAATATGTCTCTAAGGGTCCTAGGACCCCTAGGGACAAATGTCATCTTGTAATGTGTTGAAAGGGTTCATAGGTCATCCTGTGACCCCTTTTGACCCATATAAACTATTCTAATATGTCCCTAAGGGTCCTAGGATCCCTTAGGGACATATGTCGTCATGGAATGTTTCGAAAGGGGTCATAGGTCATCCTATGAGCCCTTTCAACCCATATAAATGACTCCACTATAAATAATATAGTGATAATAATAATAATATAGTATAACAATCATATATATATATAATTTATAGATTATAATAATAATAACATAATATATTATTATATATTAATAATATGTCATAATATTAATAATATATTATAGATTATAATTTACATATGATAATAATAATATATTATAGATTATAATTTATATATGATAATAATAATAATATGTATTAATAACATATATATAATATATTACGTTATTATATTTAATAAAAATATAGTAAAAAATATATTATAATAGTATATATTATATTTATACATAATAAGAATAATAATAACATAATATATTATTATATATTAATAGATTATATATTATATCTTTACGTTACTTTATTATATATATATATATATAATATTATATTATATTATTAGATAATATATAGATTATATATTATTTTATATATAATAGTTATGTTATTATATTATATATTTATAGATTATATATTATATCTTTACATATTTCATAACTCAAATTAGTTATATCACTTACAAGTTTATTTTTCCCTCTAATTTTTGTGTCTTTTCCCTCCAATTTTTATGCCGCCAATATCGGATATCGGATCTCATATCAGATATCTGATATGAGATCAGATATCTGAAATCTGATCTCATATCTAATATCCGATCACAAATCGGATATCCGATAAGGCTTGGGCCTTACTTTCCAGGTTTGGTACTTGGATAGGTGAAAAAAAGTCAGAGCGGATTTTGAAGCGCTTTTAGACATTTTCAAACTCTATTTTTTTCACATCGCCACTTTTTGGCACATCATGATCCTGCACATACCCTTATGTAGTGTTGGATGATACTCCAAAATATGATGTTCCGAAAATTCCTCATGATCTAAAACAACTGCAACAACAAATACCACACACCCTAGTGAATGTTAGACTATCAACAAGGCTAAGTAGACCTCCAAAAATATTTTATCCTTCTTTGTACTCTATTTTACTAACAAATGATGGTGAACCTGAAGGTTATGTTGAAGCTATGAAGGTGGATACTAATATTCAGTGAGAGTCTATTATGGAAGACGAAATGGACTCCTTGCTCAAAAATAAGACTTAGGATTTATGCAAGTTGTCTGCAAGTAAACTTGCTTTATAGAATAAATGACTTTACAGGTTGAAAGAAGAGGATGAAGGTAAGAAAATATTTAAAGCTAGGTTAGTTGTAAAAGGATTTTCATAGAAAAGGGGCATTGATTTTGATGAGATATTCTCTCGTATTGTAAAAATTACTTCTATTCATACTATTTTAAGTATTGGGCTACTGAAGATTTGCATTTGGAGTAGCTTGATATTAAAACAACATTCCTTCATGGTGATTTGGAAGAAGAGATATATATGGAACAACCACAGGGATTTGAGGTCAAAGGTAAGGAAAAATTAGTGTGTAGATTGAAGAAAAGTTTATATGGCTTGAAGGAAGCACTTCAGCAATGGTATTTAAAATTTGACAATTTTATGCATGAGCATGGATATAGTAGGTGTCATTCAGATCATTTTGTTTACTTTAAGAGTTTGGATGATGACAAATATATTATTTTATGTTTATGTGTTGATGATATGCTTGTAATTGGGTCTAACATGGATCACATTAATGGGTTAAAACAACAATTAGCATGTTCATTTGCTATGAAGGATTTGGGGTCAACAAAACAAATCCTTGGTATGAAGATTTGTAGAGATAGGAAGAATAGAAAATTGACACTATCTCAAACTGATTATATTGCGAAGGTGTTGCAATGTTTCTCTATGGAGAATGCTGAAGTTGTCAGCACACCTTTACCTAGTCATTTGAAGTTGACTAAGGAAATGTGTCCAAAGACATAAGAAGAGGAGAATGACATGTCCAAGGTACCTTATGCTTCAACTGCAGGAAGCTCGATGTATGCTATGGTATATACAAGATCGGATATTGCACATGCAGTGGGAGTCGTTAGTAGGTATATGAGTCATCTAGGAATTGAGCATTGGAATGCAGTAAAATGGATTCTAAGATATTTGAGAGGAACATCTAGTAAGTGTCTAAATATTAGGGGCTCTACTACTGATTTATAGGGATATGTTGACTCAAATTTTGTAAGGGATATTGATACTAGGTAGAGTACTATAGGTTATGCTTTTACTATTAGTGGGCCAACAATGAATTGGGTTTCTAGGTTACAGAAGGTGAACACTTTATCCACTACAAAGGTAGAGTATGTTGTTGCTACATAGGCAGACAAGGAGATCATATGGCTTTTGTTCTTCTTAGAAGAATTGGGACACCCTTAGAAGGATAATTATTTGTCTACAAATAGTTAGAGTGCCATTCATATTGGAAAGAATTATGCTCTACATTCAAAGACACGACAAATATAGTTGCAGTACCATTTCATTTGGTCATTTTTGGATGATCGACAGTTAAACCTAGACAAGATACATATATATGACAATCCAGTAGATATGTTTACAAAGATAGTAATAAGGGAGAAGTTGAACTCCTCTTCAACTTTGGTTGATCTTCTAGACTTAAAAAAAATAAAAGAACAACAAAGTCCAGGGTGGTTTGATCTAGTGGGAGCCCCATGTGGTAACATTATTGCTATAGGATCAGTCTCCAAGTTGGAGATTGTCGTTTAGTGTGGAGTCTCATTAGTCCCCAAGTGGGAGATTGTTAGTTTGTGGTGATTGATTAGGGAAGTATTGTACATAATTCATAATTTTTTGGGGCCCTATTTTATTGGGATTTCGGGCTGACATGTAATAATTAATTATGACCCTAAAGCAGAAAAAATATTTGTATAAAGTAGCTTAGGGTTAGGGATTTTCATAATGTGTGATGCAAAAATGTCTTCTTGTGGTAGTATTCAGTTGTAAGGGATTACATATTGTAATCAAGTTGAAATCACTTGATCATAATAATATTGGACATGTTTTTTGGTAGACGTTGCCTAGGGTTTTGGTGAACCACATTAAATCTTGGTGTCTTGTGTTCTCTTATGTGCAATTTATTATTTCTTGATATTGTTTATATTTGCATGTAATTGTTATTTCTGTATGTGGTTAATCCTAGCAATATTTTGGTTTTTAAATGGTCTAACCAACCATTTAGTGAATAAGGACTAAGTATAAAGTCTCAACGTAGGATTAGGAGGTATAGTTAAATAGGATTTAAGTTTGAGTTATGTTTCTAGCAATTAGGTCCTGTTAAGCCTAAAAGTTGTTAAAATTGCTCTAAAAGGAAAAATGTGCCAAAATACCTAAATTGGGGAAAAAATTGATTTGGAGAGGTCCTCAGATGTTTTAGGTGTAATTTATAGTGATTGAAACCAAACTAGACAAGTTTGGAGGCCTAGAATGCAAAATTGCAAAAGTTTTCAAAATTTCCCATTGACAACTTCGCAATTTTTTCAAAGTTGCAATGACAATTTTTGCACTTTTCTAGGAAAAGGAAAAATAGGTGGTTGTAACTTGAACCAAAGGCTAAGGTATTTAGGGGAGGGTGTATAAATAGGAAATGACTCCTTTCAAAGGGGTGGTTATGCATTTGTACGGACAACACATGTGTGAAGGAGCATTTTGTTGTCAGAAAAATGGGTTTTTGAAGGATTTCTTGAATAGATTGATTGAATTGCTTACTGTTTTGGATGGATTATTTATGTTCAATCATGTGAAGATTTTTTCCAAACTACTTTAGATCTTTAGTCTTCATTTTACTAGGTTTTCAAAAATTATTTAGTTTTTACATTCCTGTTGTCCAGTTTTGAGAAGTCAACACAAATATGGCCAAAGCTTGAGTTCTCATGGTCAAAAACTTATGGCCTTTATGAATCAAGTAATTGTCTATATATATTTTGTAAATAGAAAATTTGGAGGTTGTGGGATTCAGATGAACATTTTTGCAAGCAAGCCCTAGGCAAGCAAGTGAAGGCTTGGCAAGGTGCAGAGATGCTTGCAATTAAATTTTAGATGGAACAGAAGATTGGCACATGCCAATCTTGGTTGGAAAATGATAGCATGAGATGTCTAGTGTCCAAAAACTATAGGAGGGATTCTGGAGTGAATACTTTCTTGTGTTAGAGTCATATTTGTTGTCATTGCCTTTGAAACCCTTAAAAGTAGGGTTTTATGGAAATGTATAGTACAGACACTATAGAGACCTAAAACCTAGAAAATCCTTGATTCTAGGTCAAGTGAAAATAAATTCTAGAAGGCACCAATAGGCCTTGTTAAAATATTTTGCAAGATAATGAAGGATCCTTGTTTCTAGGAGGGCTAATAGCCTGGGTTTTTAGGGCTACAAGGGAAAACAAAGCAACCTTGGGTTTTGGGAGTGTGAAAGGTGGCAAGATGATGTAGAATGCCATGGAATGTGTCAATAAACTCAAAAGGAAGGTTAAAACTTTTTCTTGACATACTAGTGGCATTTGGTGGAGTTTTGGCTTGCTAGGCCAAAAGATGCATAGTTAGTGATTTGTGGAGTTAAGGAGGAAAAATTGAATTAATTGGAGAGTTTTTGGGTGAAAGGGGATTAGAAGAGAGTCCTCTAGGTTAGGGTTAGAGAAGCGAACCTAAGAAGGCTAAGAAATAGCCATATAGATAAAAAAGTCTCTAATTGAAGAAGCTCCCCATCATGAAGGATGATCAAGGTCCCAACAAATGCACAAGGGAAAATTTGAAGAAGACAAAGGTTATGGATGATAAAGAGATCAATGAGCTGAGGGCCTCTATTGTGAACATGAATATTTTAGTTGATCATGTAGCTGACCTACTAAAGACTATATTTTTATCATTTTGCTATCTTTCTATTATCTTTTTGTTTTCTTTTTTTTTGCTTGATGTTTTATGACCTTCCATTCTAGCTTGTTTTGTTTTTTTGGCGTTGATGCATAGTTTCTCATGGGCTTTTACTACTTCTTTGTTTAGTTCTTTGTAAAAGGTTTCAATTCCTTTCAAAGCCTATTTTTACTTAATCAAAACAAATCCAAACCCCTCAGATTTGGAATAAATAATCTATGAGACATATATATCTTTCCCTCTCTTTTATCCTTATATGCATTCCCATAAATTTAATCTAGGGTTACAACAAAACCATTGCTCTAATACCACTTATTAGGAAACTTGGAATGAAAAATATAACTATTTCCACATAACCCATAATAGATTTGAAATAAATAAGAAATTGAAATCCACATGCAATATAATAGGCAATATACCCACAAAAATGTCACAAGATATACCCTAGAAAACCCTCATTAAGGAAAAAGAACCCAACCTCCAAAAATATCCATCATTATGTATTATTCATTAAAAAACACCATTTCAAGACAACCATGGAATCTTTCAAAGCCATAGTTGCAACCAAGCAATCTATGTGAACAAGCATGAATCCACACATCGCACACCATGCTTCCAACCTTCACAAATGCTCACTTGGCTAACCTGTCAAGCCTTGTCTTGCTCATTTTTCCTTTTACCCTTTTGTCTTTTTCTACAACTACTGTTGTGGTTGCTTATATAGTAGCAAGTCCCACAAAACCACCAAGTGGTATTACATAAACCATGTGCTATCTAATCCATTGACCCTACATTGAATATTGGATATTTAATTGGGTAAAAGTACAAAGTTGTGTCACCTTTTAGGCTAACTTATCAAAATAACTAAATTTGAGTATTTCTATCTAAAAATATTTTTTAAAAACATGTGATGTAAATAAATTTAGTATAGCTAAGTTATATATGGTATCACACTTTTCCAAATGGAAATGTCTATTAAAATGCATGTTTTATACTAGTTTGTATCCAATTACTAAAGAAATAAAATTATTTTAGAAAAGTGGCATTTCAATAACACTTACTATTTTTTATGATAATTTTTTAATAACATATGAACACCATTTTATAGAGCTTAGAGTCAAGAATATTCTCATATAGACTTTATAGTGTTTTAATTAGATATAGTATATTATAATTAAAAAATTCTACAAGCACACACTTTAACACTCGAAAAGATGCCGATTTTGAGAAAGAAAAATATATTAAATCATATCATAAAAATATAAAAATTATATGACATTCTAGAGGAGAGAGTTCTCTTCTAGAATGCATAATTTTTGGAGATGAAAACTATCAATTTCAGGTGAGTCAAAATTTCAATCATTATAAAAGAGAAAATATAGGTCTAAAATCAATTTTTATTTTTGATTTTTCTAGATGTATATGTTATCTATAACATAGTCTGAGATCAAAGGAAAATAAGTTAATTTTTGTGTAGTTTTGTGGTGGGAACTAGACCCCTAATTTTTAGTGTTTGTCAATAGCTAAAAAATTGTTTATAAAAATTAGAAAAATATATCAATTCTTATTCCAAATAAATATTAAAAATTATAATCCTAAATTTCATCCATTTTTACACATTTCATTATTTTACTTCATTTTCAAATTAAAAATTACAATACCAATTATATGTCATTGAAGGTGAACAATTATACTTTTCATAGCCCTTTCCTTTACAAAAGAGTGACACAAGTTTGTGTTTTTACCCAATTCTTTTCACCAATATTAAATAATTACATCAAATATTATCACAATGTTATGATACAACTCATCAAGTATATCCCATAGGAATATTTCCATGTTGCATACCCATCTAGGTGATCCTAGGTACGATATTACATAATGAAATAAAATAATGGGAAGATTTAAATCAAGGAAAAATAATGATACAATTGGATCTATGGGCCAAAAACAAGATGTAAGAGGTAACCATAAAGATAATGCATCCTCCTTTGGGAACAGAGAAAAGTTGAAGTTCAAATAAAAAATAAAGGAACCTATAGTGATTCAAGCAATAGAGAATGGTCAACAAGAAGAGAAAGTATAGGTTCTTTTATAGGTTCCAATCACACAAACTAATTGTGTTGAAACTATATAGGGAGTCAATCTTTTAGATGTATCAAATTTCATGATTGATGCTGATATTGGCTCATTTTCAATATCCCTATCTTGAATTTCTCAAGTTATTGAACCTATTCAAGATACACCTTGTGAGAAGTTTTCTAGTATTTTCTCCTATGGTTATCATCAATTTTCACCCACAATTCCTTTTGTAGAAGACTATTCTACACTTAGAAATTTTGACAAGTTCATAGTAGAATTAATGCCTAATGTCACCACAAGAACTAACCCTACTGATGTCCAAATTGAAACACCACATTGTTTCTACCACAATATGTTATGGACATATATCATTGTAGAGAAAAATCAAAGAACCTACTATTTCCCTATCTAAGTCTTAGTGGTTCTACTCATAAGAGAAGGAAACATGAAGTCTTACCAAATGATTTTGACTTTGAGAAATTGAAACAAGTTAAGACCAAGGGTGCCAAAAGAGCCAAAATACTTTCAAGGGTTCAAATGGATAAAAATAGAACCAAATATGTGGAGATAATAGAACCCCTTAGAGAGAAGTCTTGTAATGAGATACAACTAGCTGATTTCAAAATCACCAAGATAGACTTGGGAAAATAGACATGTGCAAGTCTAGTCAATGATGCTCAAGATTTTGTTTCACTCATAGAACAAGAGTGCAATGAGATTAGAAAGAAGATAAACTATTTGGAGGAACAAAATGACTTTCTCATAGATGTAAATTTAAAATATTGCTAGAGTTTTAGACTAGGTTGATCTATTAGCATCCTCTATTGCAGAGGAGCATGTTAGGTGGGTTGAGAAGGTACTTAGACTTAGTTTTTTTTTCATCGAGAGGTATAAGGGCAATCCTGTGTCACCCAAAAAAATGTACTTAGACTTAGTTTTTTTTTCATGTCTTTACATTTTTGGATACCCATTTGGCTCAAATAAAGGTTCCAGCTCTCATAGTTCAACTATCAGTGCGTTTGAAAATCCCAAAAAAATAGGAGCATGTATTTGGGCCATCATTTTGGTAAACTAGAAGGTGTGAATTGGCCAGATGAATGTAATCATGATTTAGAGCATTCCAAAAAAAGAATCGGGTCAATAGGCCCCATGGTTTGAAATTTATTGTAGTTTTTCGAGTTTTGGAGACCTCCTAAGAATGCTTCAAAGTCAGGTTTGGGGCATTAAATGACCTTGAAAAGGGTCAAAAAAATGGGGGACAAGCAAAGCTTGTCCATAGGGCTATAGAGCGCTTCAAGAGCTTTCTGAAAATGTAAACGGTTCGTCAATCGGAGCTACGGTTCAAAAGTTATGCCTCCCGAAAGTTCGGTTACCATTTCTGGATTCTTCTAGATTTGCACCGACTTCTAACGCAGCTTTCAGAACCTTCTATTTCGTCAGTGGATGCCTACTAGCACTTTCTAGAATGTACTCCAAGTCCTTAACCCTTTGGGGTCTATTTAAGGAGATTTCTGGCATTGTAAAAGGCAGTTTGGAGTGGAGTTTGAGAGGAGGTGCTAAAAGGAGAAATATTCTCCAGATTTATGCTATTGTAAGCCCTTAGGGCATGTTCTGAAGTTTATTTTCTCTGTACTATTTGTACTAGCTTATTTTCTCAGTTAATATAATTTCCCTTTTCTGTTGTGTCCATTCTGTTCTTGGGTTGTGTTCCCATCAGATATAGATTATAATATTATAGTTTAAGTTGTAGATCCATCTAACAAACATACTTGAACATATATAGGTCACAACCAACCAAGTTCCATAAATCTTGACATATGAGAGGACTCCTAACCAGTGCAAGAGGTCAATGACAAAGATATTTATGATGAAAGTTTAATAATATAAATATTCATTAAAAAAGGGATCATTATGAATTTGAGTAATTAAATGTTAGATACATAGAATCATATAAATTTAGTAGTTTAACTTTGGGTTTTCCTTTTTTGTTTATGTAGGAGGCATCTGATCCACCTAGTTTAGCGAAGAGGCTACATTTTGATCATCCACCAGCAACATAGGATAGTATAGTTTTCATAGGATGCATCATGAGACATGTTGAGATGGCATATGTCACATTGTATATAGAAACTTTGACATTATATACATTTTGATGGCATTATTAGCCACATTTTGTATATGGATCTATGTATTTTGATATATATTTGAATAATTTGTCTATGAATACATGAAATTTGATATATATTTTTGTAATTTTTCTATGGATACATGTATTTAGATATATATTGTTGTCATTTATGTGCACAAGGATATACATATTAATTTAGCATAGTATTGTTCAATTTATCAAGGATCATGTGTAGTGTTCATGTTTATGGAATATCATTCATTTTGATCATGTTTGTTATATTCGATTCAATTGCAATAATTTGTGAAGAACATTTTAATGACCTTTATTATCAAATTTTGATGCAATTTTTTATTTGAAATCATATCATATATATTTAATTTGAACTGATCTTTGCAATCCCTTAAGATGTCTACAATTATCCAAATCCATGGCCAATTTGGTCTTAGGAGCCCATCTTTGGTCTTATGAGATGTTTCAGTATGTACTAGTTGCAAATGTTATTGGGGCTCTGTGGTCAAAATAGGAGTGTCACTAGGTGTCACTAGGTTATTATAGACCTTGACATGACTCTCCTATAGCATTTGATGTTTCACTGATAGCCCACACAAGCTCTAAGTCATGACCCATGAAGATCAACCTTGAAACATACTTAAACCATCTTGGAGACTTCTCAATACAGGGTGGTAATGAACATTAGAGGCTCTTCACAAATAGAAAAAGGTTGTCACAATGGTTCACAAACCTATCTAGAGCTAATGACATTAATGATTCAATGCCAAGATCAGTAGTTTTAAAGTTATGCAGTGATGCACCAATGAACTAAGACACACTACAAGATTTGACATCGAGTGAGATTAATGTGCCAAATCCAAATAGAATGTGATCTCTCTAAAATAAGATATGTTATTGTAGACCTTGACATGAATATCTTGTAGCATTTGATGTTTTACCAATAGCCCCCATGAGCTCTGAGTTGTGACCCTTGCAAGATTGACCTCCAAACACACTTAAAGCACTTTAGAGACTCCTAGGTATAGGGTGGCCATGAACATTGTAGGATCTTCATGGCTAGAACAAGGGTGACACTAGGGTTAACCCACCTATCCAAAGCTAATGACATTGATGATTTGATGCCAAGATCAGTGGTTTTAAAGTTATGCAATGATGCACCTATGCATTGAGGCACACTATGAGATCACTGTGTTGAATCCAAATAGAATGTGATCTCTTTGAAATGAGATAGGTTATTGGAGACCTCAACATGGTCATCCTATAGCATTCAACATTTCACCAATATCCCCCATGAGCTCCAAGTTATGACCCTCAGAAGATTGACCTCCAAATGCACTTAGAGCACCATGGAGGCTCTTTGATACGAGGTGGATGAAAACATTGGAGGCTTTGCATGGCCTGAAAAAGGGTGTTACTATGGTTCACCCACCCATCCAAAGCTAATGGCACTAAAAATTTGATGCCAAGATCAACAGTTTTAAAGTTACACAATGATGCACCTATGAACTGAGGCACACTGTAAGTTTTGGCATCGACCAAGATCACTGTGCCTAATCTAAATGGAATCTGATCTCTCCAAAATGAGATAGGTTATTGTAGACCTCAACATGACCATCCTATAACATTCAAAATTTTACCAATATCTTCCATGATCTATGAGTTATGACCAGGGTTCACTATAGTGGCGAATAATCACAAAATGATGATTGTTGCCTAGTGACCAACATTGATTTGGTGAAGTTTTTACACATATGTGGGTTGGCACATCGCCCTAAGTTTACCAAATATAATTCAAACCCATGGGCTCATCACCATAAGATTTATGTCATTACATCATATGTCAAAATGAAATAACTAGTCAGAAATATTTTTGGCACATGATAAGTTAAACACTTTCACCTATGATTTCCCACGCAATATTTTGAATGGCTTTAATTTGCCCTTGGTTTAAAAAAATTTAGGAGAGGGATGACATTCACCCCCCAAATATACAGATGTGTTTCCACACAAATTCAATTTTTCCATCTATATTATGCATGGCTGTATAATGGACGAACCGTATTCACCTTGGAAATTCCAAAATATAGGTTTTTCTTATGTGGGCTTTGCAAAATATTCGGTATGCCCTATAAGATTCCTATGGATTTGGCCACAAAAGAGTGGTATAAATAAATTCATAGATAAGTAGGTTTTCTCAATTCCAATTAGTATTCAATAGCAAAGTCTCAATTTCTCATATTTCCAAGATCATTTCTGAGTGAGCCATGAGTGCGATTATTGCATTTTAGCCAAAGGTAAGTTACTCAAACCCCTGTTTGTCCATTATCTATAATTTTAGTTCATTCTTATATGTAGTAGATACAAGTTAGACTATTAGTGGTCAGTTATCAACTGGGACTAGTATAGTAACTAAGGAGACTTTGGACATCTATATTTTAAAGCATAGGTCATACAACCAATGAATACTATTTTGATAATATATGTAATAGACTATATTCGATTGTCAGTTTTTGAATAACTTGAGTTTTATGATAACCTATATTTCTTTGGAGATGTAGAACATGAACAAGTGCAAGAATCGTACATGTGGTGGAAGTTAAGAAAGTCCATCCAAGTGCACTCACACCTTGGCATCATATTTATGTGGCAAAAATTAGGAAGCAACATCATCACAAGTGCATTTACAAGATTCTCAACCACTTTTGCTACTAGTCCCATTGGAACACATTGAAGAAGTTGGCAAACTTGATATATCTGAGCATAATGGACTTGAAGAAGATATTTAGGTAAATAGCTAGAGTAGCCAAGATCTACAAGTCAATAGCCATAGTAGCCAGAATAATATAATAGAGTTGGATGATAATTCCAAAGATGGTGATGATGCATGAATAGGGAAGGGAAAAAAGAAATACAATACAAAAAATGGTGTAGAATCCAAAGGAAATCAACATTGGGATGTATCAATTAGGAATTTTCAAATAGAATGGACCTCAAATTATCCATTCATTAAACTTCTATGCAATCCAAAAGAAGGTGAGCCTCTAGTAGAATGCAGATGTAAAATATGCTCAAGGATAAATAAAAAATAAAAGAGGTTGTAGCTAAACATTGACACCATAGAAAAGCATATGAGTAAAGTTTATGAGAAGCAAATCATAGATGGAGTGGAAAAATTAGTTACAAGATGGAAAACCAAGGAGGAATGTCAACATATTAAGAATGCATAAATCTTAGAATTTTAGGAGAAAATATAGATGTAGCCTACTGAAGTAAAGGGCTCCATAGAAACTCTTATTGGAAAAGTACTGGAAGTTCAATAAATGGGTAAAGTTATTCAGTTAAGTGTTGTCTTCTAGATTTTAAGCAAAGGGTGTGCCATGATAGATTTCCCATCATTGAGTACTTTATTACACTTTTCAAAAGCTTTTTTATTATGCGAGGAGTCACTGGTCAGTAAACCATAGATGGGAATGGGCAAGTTGTCTTACTGAGATTGAAAAGGAAGATATTAGAGAAAAAATTAAAGAATCAAATTTCATTGTATTATCTTTAGATGAGGTGACAACAATAGACAATACTTCCTAGGTATGCATTTATGTCTATACTATACACAATTTTGTCAGCCAACCCAAACTACTAACTATTGTTAAAATGAAGGATAATTCAACAGTGAAAAACATATTTAAACTAGTAAAGAGTTCCATAATTGAATATTGAGGTATAGATGAAATAAAAATTTCCCAAAGTTGGTGTGTGTTGGAGCAGAGGCAACTTCAGTAATGAAAGACAACAAGAATGATCTTGTCACAAAGTTAAAAGAATTTGTTGTACCTTACTTTGTTGGCATTCATTGCATGGCCCAAAAAATGAATCTAGCTTTTGGAATTGTGAGAAATTCTCCACAAATATACATTGAAGTTTTAATCAAAGAGATCTATAGGCACTTTTGTCGAAGTCCTAAATGATTCAGGCAATTTTAATAGTTTGTTAAGGGCCTAATTAATGGGAGAAAGCTACTTAAGGATAACGATACTAGATGGATCTCTTTGGATGGACCATCTCATTGAGTTTTTTTTGAATATCCATTGTTTCTTGGTACAATGGAATCAACTTGTGATGATTAGGGTGGTCAATGGAAATATGGTGATCCGCTTGAAATGTTAAGTAATGTAGAGATAGTCTTAACGTTAGCAGTGATTCTCCCCATGCTAGAGGTGTTGTCCTGCATTTTGTCATCACAAAATGTTGGTAACAACATGAAACTTTTCCAAGCTAGTTTCATATTTCTCTAAGCTTGAATTTGATATTTAATTGTTTAATGTTGATTGATTGATCCATTTCAATTCAAATATAAAATTGTTTTATTGAAGACGTTCCTCAAGTCTTTTTTTGTTTTGCTTTTTGTCGAGCCTTTGCTTGATTTTTGAAGCCTTCATTGTCTTTTCTTTTTTATTGGGTTTGTGTTTTCTTATTTTTAGTCCTTTGGTTTTTCTCATATCATGCCTTTCATTTTTCTCTTTGATTCGGTCTAACTTAGAGGTCAATCAGAGTTGTCAATCAAGAATTATGTCTGTTTTAGTGCCTCAAAAATGGACATTTTAGGTGGAACATCACGAATTAAAAATATGATGTTATATTTTCAAATTGACATTAACTTTTTAAAAAATATAACATTATAGTCACTTTTTGTTATGTTTTTAAATTACTTTTACTTTAAATTTATAACTTAAAGTGACTATAGTGCACTTTATGTTATAATTTTAAGTTGAGTTACTTTTTAATTTTTCACTTAAAGTAACTATATAACTAAATAGTTTCATTTTAATTTTTTGGTTTTAAAAAATCAAATGCTTATTTAAATGTTACTTTAAAATGATGTTTAGGTATTATATTTCATAATATGATAAATAAATATTATTTTTGACCGATTTTGTAACATTTTTATAATTTCAAGTGAATTAAATGACTTAGAGACTTCATAAGTGGAGATTTTATATGCAATTATATGTAAAAAATATCAAAAGTGGACTTTTTACATGCCATTGCATATAAAGTCTACTTTGGTGGAGATTTTTCATATCATTACATCAAAAGTTCACCATAACTGGACCTTTTTGATGCCATGACATGAAAAGTGGAGTTTTCATGCTTATGCATCTAAAAAATGGGAGATGCATTTTAAAATATGCATTCCTCTCCAAAAGGTTTAGTTTTCACTTCGAAGCACATTTTAAAATATGCATTGCACCCAAAAAGGTCCTATTTTCACTTGATGCATATTTTAAAACATGCATTGCACCTAAAAAGGTCTAATTTTGAAGGAAAGCATGTTTTAAAATATGCTATGCATCCCAAAAAGTTTTATTTTGAAAGGAAAAGCATGCATTTGGCCTCCAAGAACCTGATTTTGCCCATACCTTGAGATTTTCTTGGTTGAATTGCATGAAATCTTCTCCATTCAAGATGTTTTTCTTTGGAAATGATTTTCTTTGCATCAAGAATGGATTTAGCATGCTGAAAATTATTTTTGGAGATCAATCCTAGGGCACATTTTTGAAGAAAAACTCCAAATTCCTTCATTTTTTCTCATAACTTGAGTTCTACTCAATGGATTTGCATGAGATTTGTTCCATTTAAAACTTTTTTCATGGCAATGAGTTTCCTTGCTTCTAAAATAGATTCATTTTCCTCAAAAAAAAATTTGAAACTTTCATGATGGATCACGTTTTTGGAGAAATATGTTAAAAAAATCCATTTTTAGTGCATGTTTTTCCTCCTAACCAAATCAGTTTGGCATCTTTTGGGGATTGCATTGCATTGCAGTTCATGTTTTGAGATTTAATGATCAAAACGTTTTGATCTTGCAACATGATGAAAAATATTTTTTTTACTAAAAATGTGTTGCAAGTGTAAATCTTCAAAAATGTTGGAATACAAAGTGTTTTTAGTGCATGTTTTGGCATCTTCCAACAACTTCTCCTTGTTTTCTGCCCTCTCCCATTCGAATTTGTAAGGTTGGAAAAAGTCTTATCATTTTCTGGAGAAATTTTCAACATTGGAGCATCTTTTTCCTTTATTTTTGGTACTTAATCTTCATGTAAGTGTACTTCTTACTCCTTGCATTTTAATTCATACTTATCTTGCTAATTTTATGCATGAAATTACTAGATGGTTGCCATCTGTGAAAATCTTTGTGATGGAAAGTCCATTTTTCCTTTAAATATGAAGTTTTTATTCATTTTCATGTTTTTGGTTCTTTCTCAAGTCCCAATTTTGAATTTGAGTTTTGAAGTGCATTGGATCTTGGCATGTTTGAATTATTTTCCAAAGGTACATTGTTTCTTTTGTTTTTTTTTTTGTTTTGTGCTTGTTTGCATTTTGATTCTTTCTCCATTTTGGAAGAAATTGGAAATTCTTTCCCAAGAACTTGAGCATGTTTCACTTCACTCCACATTCCATTTCCGTCTTCCATGTCACAATACTTCACATCTCATCCGACAAATGTGATTACATATTTTCCATCTCATTCACCATCTGTACATGCATGTAATCCCATTTTCCATTTCCATCCCTCTATATGCATTTGTGCCTTCATGAGCAATTACATGTTTCTGCATCTTTCCATGCTTTCCACCTCATCTTCCATTCACACTTACATGTAAAAGCTCGTTTACCATCCATCTTTGCATTCCATCTCATTCTTCCATCCCTTGTTACATGTCACACTTACGTGTAATCATTTTTCATGCAATAATGTCTTGAAGACCCTAAGTCACATTTTGAAAATTAGCAAATCTCTATTTACATGCATTCCCATGCATCAAGCACTTTATGTCAAAAAAAAGAGGTAAAGGTGCTGATGGAAAGTTGTTCTGAGTTTACGTCTCAACATTATCAGAAAGGTTTTCAAAGTGTCAAAGAATCCTGAATGTGCCAATCTACAAAGGAGAATTCATGACAACTTGAATGAGAAAAGCAAGATCACATCAAGTTTTCAAATGACAATGCACAATTCATCAAAGAGAGTTAGAGGTTTTCAAAAGATGCAACACCATGGTTATCAAAGTGAATGCAATGGTACAAAGTATAGGAACTTTCGATCTTGTGATCATCCAAGATTGTATTGCCAAGTACAAGGCTCTTTAGAACAATCCCTAGGATTGTATCAATTCTCTTCTCTTTATTTTTTCTTCTTCTTGTTTCATGTTTTTAATTGAACATGATGCATTGTATAAAGATATGTAAAAGATATAATGTGAGTTGCATGTGGAGCTGCATGTAACCCTATATTTTCTCTTTTAGTTAGACTAGGTCAAAGTTGGTTGAGTTGCTCCCACTTTTTTTTCCATCTTTTTCTCAACTCCTATGCCTATATAAAGGAGTTCCCCCTTATTGTAAAATCATCATTATCTTTATGCAAGAGAGCTTTGGAGAAATTGTGCCAGCAGAACTTTCTTTGTGTAAGCACTATTTTGAGAGAAAGTGAATACAAAGGAACATTTAAGACTTAACTTTGATTAAGTGAGATTGTTATTCAAGTGAATTGTAAGCTTTGTCTATAATTTATCCAAGTTATCTTTGATTCATGTTATCCTGTGTTATTGGTAATTGCATCTCATGTATTGAATAGATAAGAGTTAAGAAGCAATTGTAGAAGTGTATAGCTAGAAGCTTTGTTTATAGCTTATACTTCTCTCTTAATTTATAAAATAGTTAAGTTATTTTTACTTTTAGGAGTCTTTGTGCCCTAATTGTAAAGTTTTTCAATATAGAAATACAACCAGACTTAGAGCCAAAATGGTACATTTTTAGCTAGCCTTTGAGTTAGTGAAAGTTTATCAATATCACTATTTCTAGCTCTTGATAGAATTGTAGTTAGAGATTCACCCTACCCATTACTTGCTCCACGAGTAAGTGGATCATTTCTTGAAAGATAAGAAGAAATGATATTAGTAACACCTATTTTATAAAATCTCTCAACGTCTTGCTTACCTTGAGTTGATCCAAGGAATTGTGAGAAGGGGGAGCCTTCCCTTTAATGTAGGAGAGACTCTCTCTCACATGCTATGACTGGTCATCCTATTTTGTGACTGGATTTTTATCCAAAACTATTGATTGCAAAAATATCCACCCAACAAGAGGAAATGCAAAATATAGTGAAGAAGATCCAACAACGATATATATATATTGAAGAATATAATACACTTCAGTAAATTACATGCATGAGCCTCGATAATCTCTATAGAAATCTAGATTCATTTTTTGTGGATGAAAAACTTTCAAGGTAGATGAGAATCATAGACTTGGATAATCTTGATAATTTTTAAAAGATTGATGTAAAGGGGGAATTCTATTCCAATATACAAGGTGTTGAGATACCAATGCACTACTATGGAAGGCCCATGCCCACAAGAAAAGGAAAGAAACCCACGTAACAAAAATTAACTTTTATAAAGGAAGTGTTTGAATAGATTGTTGAGTCTATAATGAATTCTATAAAGGATATTTGTTATAATCTTTCCTCAGAAATCAGAGAAAGATTGTATCGACACGAAATGCTTGAATCAATGTGTGTGGTGTTTCCCCATTATTGGAGTTTAAGAAGTGCTAAAGATTTTTGAGATAAGTTAATGGTTTTGATAGATCAATTTTGCAAGAGAAAAAAATCAATGGGTTGATTGTAAATGGAGTTTTAGATGAATCTTGTTTGAGGGAGAAGTAGTATTATTTTTCCTATACAATGATGAAACAATATGATCTTATGCAAAACCCCAAAGAAGAAGGATCAATAACCAAACTTTGAACAAATCTAGCTTAGAGAAAAGTGTTACAAGATTCAATATCAAAAAATTTCAAGCTTGCTAAATTATATTTGACCATGAAATTGGGGTCTATGGAGGATGAGACAGTTTTCAGTGCTTTGGCCTTCCTAAAATCAAAGGTAAGAAATAAACTAGACAAGAATTTGGAAAATTGTCTGAGGCTATATACATCAAGATATGAAATTAATACTTTTCCTTACAAAAGGGAACTGAAATTATGGATGAAGAAATTCCAAAGAAGAGGCTTGGGAAACATTTCAAACAATGAGATCTATAACTCAAGTAGTGGTGTTGGTAGTGGTAGCATTGATGTTAAAGTTGAGGATTAATATTAGGATGATGAATGTATGCCTATTGGAGAAAACATGGAGCATGATGAACTATTTTAACTTGATGCCAAGGAATCAGAAGATTCAAATGATGAGATGATGTGGCAAGTTTAATAGTTACAGTATGATGTGTCAATTTTGAATTATTATCTCAATCTAATCATGATTCATTTATAATGCATAATAAGTTATATAATTTTTTAAATGTCTAATTTCAAACAAACAAGTACACTTTAAGTTAGATTATGCCATGATTCATGAATCAAGATTCATTCAAATTTTACCATTGCTATTGTTTTTTATTTGCATTATTATGCTCGTATAATACATTGTTATGGTACAATGACAATCCTTGATGATTTTTGTGAAAATATAGCAAATAAAATAATAAATTTCAATGATTTCAACTTGTAAAAGTTAAATTTGAATGCCCAATTTCACAATCACGAGTTAAAAGTACTAAATTTACAACTATAACATTTAGAAAATGACCCTGAATTCCCTTCTATATAAATGTAGAAATAGGGGAGCAACAACAACTTCAATTTATTTTTCCTCATGGGAAGAGTCTTAGAATATTAGACTAGCATCAAATTTAGTATCAGTTATATTTTTGCCTTTGCATTTGATAGGCCTAGTGAACAAAATAGCATTTTAATTCTGCTATGTTTATCCTGTTCAAGAAATAAAGTTCAAACTTTAAAATCATATCAAAAAATTACAAATAGAAATAAACACTACAAAGATGATTAAAATCACTTTTCAAGTGTCACATTATACATACACTAATGCCTTATGGATGTCTTAAGATATGATTGAAAATTCGGTCAACTTTTTTAGGATGTTGAAGTATGCTTCATTTGGTGTTTTAAAATTTGTTATGTTATAGTAAATGACCTTTAACTTTGTCAAACTTCCATATTTGGAATATTTACTTGAAAGAAATGCTACATCTAATAGTGCATTTAGATTTGCCAATAATTTGATGCAATTCAAAATTCCTTCAAGAGTTGAATCCTTGTTGACTTGTCATTTTGCAAGATGCTTAATGACATGAATCCTTTTGAACTCCTCTCTTGAAAAGTTGATCTAGGATCAACTCTGACATTCTGGGCGATCTTGTGACCTGCTAGAATCTGCTCGGTAGAAGATAAATGTGAGTTTTATGAGGAAGCCTTTGGTGGTTCAACCAATTTCGGATAAGATATTGAATCTACTTGCTATCTCAAAAATTTACCACACAAAAAGAAATATTTTTTCATATTTTTTCTATATATAATGAATGCAATTTTAACTATGCAACTATATGAATTCCTAAATTAACCAAGTGCCTGTAAAGCAAATAACAAAGATAGGGTAATAAGAAGTTTAAAAAAATGACTTGAAAAATAAATCCCTGATGGGCATAAGCCATAGAAAAAACAGGTCTATGAGTTAAGCCTTTGAAAATATCGGTAGGTAACCAATGAAAATAGGAGAAACACTTCCTTAATTCCACTAATGAAATTGACGATGGGAATTTAGTAACTGTAATATGTTTCACTTTTCATCAGATCACAAGGCTATGGAAAGTGTGCTCATGAAGACAAAAAGCTATATATGAATAGTAGGTGATCTCTTCTCCAACTAAGTACGTCAACAGTATTTTTAAACACACAACAAATACTAGAATTAAAAGATCACAAAATCAAATCAACACAAAAATACTATTGGGTCCATTATTATCATGAACAAGAATCCACAAAAAATAACACACTCCAACGAGAATAACTACACTCAGAATGAGAGCACCAATAGCATATATTATTGCATCAAAATAATGTCCTGGAATGCATGTTACATTCTTGAATTTATAAGAAATCATCTCCTCAATTTGTGTTGAGAGTGAGATATCACATCATGCAAATATATGCTTAAAACTAATAAAAAAAATCCAATTATGTATAGACTGACACTCTAAATGGTGCTAAGTAGGACTGCACCTTGTTTAAATCAATTTATGGGTGCATGAGCCTTTACATGACTTAAAAGTAAATAAAGAAGAAGTAGATAAGAAGAAGGAAACTATAAGAGGATCCGAGAGTCTCTGGAGATGCCAAAAATAGAAGCTCAACCTTCTCTAGGCATTTCTAGGAGTTAAACTATCATTAGAATGCATTTTCGGTGCATGGAAAGCTCTAAATTTGAAACTAACAGTTAACTATCGACGCACCTCTGAATTCCTCAAAATTTCGTGTGCACATTTGGAGCAATACACCTTTGGAGTAGTGCACCTTGATGAAATTTGTGCAAGGTGCTCAATTCACAAAAAAAAATCAAAGTTCTCAATTTTGAAAATAGTTTTTGGTTTTTTCTTAGACAAGGCCTAGGAGCACTATAGTGTACTTATTTTTCCCCATTTTGATGATTTATACCCTCTTTATAGCCAAAAATTTTCATATATTTGAACTCCTTCTACTTATATATGAAATCTCAAGGCACCTATGTTAAATATTGATAGTGATAGTTGCATGAGTTAAGGAACTTGTTCTGGTTCATGTGTCCAACCTCTGTATCTTTGATCTTTAGTATAAATTCATGAATCAAACCTTACGTGTGACTCCTTTGATGGTGAAGGTTACCAGCTTAGGTGAGATCTCTATTGTTGCTGATATTGAATATGCTATGATAATCTATGCACATTTGAGCACTATGCGCCACACCTTCGTGCTCTATGAAGTATATTCCTTGATTTTTTGTTCTCTTTGACTACCCAATCCTTCCTGATTAGAGACTAGGTGATCCAGATTATCCAAAATGATCAAATTTTTGAAACATTTTCATATCTTTTAAACAAGATTTTCTAGACATTTTAAACTAGTTTTTTCGGAGGTCTTCTGCTCAAAATTTCAAGTTGAAACTTTCATCGGTTCATAAAACTAGGTAGAAGAAGGCTCACTATTTTAGGGATCAAAATTAGATTTTTAGTTCTTCTTTCCAACATTGTAAATGGCTTTGAATTCTAAGCTATATGTCAAAAGTTATGACATTGACAAGTTACGTATGCCTTTTTACCTACACAAAGAAGCAAACATTCTAGAGAGTTGAAAATATAACCCTAAATAAACCCTAAATGACAAGAAACCTAACCCAAAACACCAAAATAGTGAAAAACCAATTGAATTCCCCCCATAAGCCCTACAATGCAAAATAGGGTACCTAGCACACCTTGATAGGTGTACTAAGTGTGTTGAATGGTCATTTTAAGGCCATTTTAGCATAGTTGTGCACCTGCACACCTGTGCACCATGGATAAGTTTGCACATGCGATGCAAGTGCAAAGGGGGGGGGGGACTTAGTCATTTTTTTAAAATTGGAGAACAAATATTACCACTAGGTGTTTTTGTTTTATTTTTAGGTTTCTTAGTTAGGATGTAAACAAAGGTTCACATATGCACACCTTAAAAAGGTGCACATGTGTGCACCTTTGGGTTTCTTGACACTATTGTTTTGTGTATCAAGTTGAGGTGCACCTTTAGAGGCATAGGCTCAAAGTGTGCATCTCCAAATGGAATGGGTGCACACATGCACATTTAGTGCACTTGTGCACCTTGATGGGTGCACATGTGCACTAAGTGTGCATCCATGCACATTGACACTTAAAACCCTCAAATTTTCTCCATTCTTGACACCTAATTCCTCTCAATTGAGACAAAGGCTGGACCTAGAGTCTAGGTGGAGATCCAAAATGACCCAGGCCCTAGACTATGGGTTTGGGAGACAAAAAAATACTACGGGGTCTCCATTTTTAAAAGAAATGGGACGTGCATTATGAAACCACAACAAGAAACCCCCCAAAAAAGGAAGAAATGACAAAGGCATTTCTTCATCAACAATCATTCATTTGATGTGTCAAATAACAACTAAATTTTGAACACTTCAAACAAATTTCAAGTTCCTTGATAGTCAAAACTTTAGTATCTCAAATCTTCAAGCTCAATGTGTGCACAATGTATTCATTTACTTTGATTTTTTAAGATGCCATTTATTATGAGTCTATAACAACTTAGAAATAATCCTTGAATCCATTGGTCCATTCATCAAGAATCCTTGTAGATCATGTGTAGTAATCACTTTTTAACTAGATGAGAGAATCTATTCAAAGGGCTCTTGATGGGTTATCATATTTTTCATTTCAAGTCCCAAGTAATCTTTTGAATCCTACTTCACAAAGCTCATATGTTTTGATTAGATTGTTCCATGAAGCAATTTCTATAAGTACTAGATAGCCATTTTGGAGGGAATATCCCTATTGTTGGATTATCTTTCATAGACCTTTTGGAATCTTTTATTCTTAACACCATCATTCCCCCTTTTTTTCGTTTTGTACCTTGACCATGCTTAGACTATATGGCCAAGACATTGGTGAAATTTCTCATATTATTTCCTTAGTTTGATAACCTTTGCATTCCTCTTTTAAGAACTTTTGGAAACTCTCATGCCAAACAATGACCTTAGCAATTCCTTGAAAAGACCTTTTTTTATGAACCGACAAGTTTTAGACTATCCCTTGTCGTCAACCTTAATTTGAAAACACTAAGAAAGTAAATCTTTAAATTTTATAAGTTTTGAGAACTATTGATCTGCAAATCTAAATTCAAGATTGTAAGTCCTTTACAACTAAAAGTAATATTTGTTCTCTAGTTTGTACAAGAAACAAAAATCATCTGAAAGCCTAAAAGTCAAAACCACAAGGAGTGGTTTATGAAATGAGTCAAGAATGAGTCTTGATTGCACCTAAATCCTACATTGACATGACTAAAAAAGAAAAAGAAACAAAACCCAAACAAAAGGGACTTGACTCAAAGAAAACTAACACCTAACTTGAAAGACTAAAAAGACTAAGAAAAAAAAAAACAAAAACTTATATACAAAAAACCTTGAATAATAATGTGGGGTGGTTGTTAGTAGATTTCTCATTATGCACAGTAGTAATGAACCACCCCATATAGTCCTAAAAAAAGTAGACTTGTCTTTGTACTATAAAAGTAAAAATTGGACAATCTTGGTTCAAATTCCTAGCACAAATCACACAAAATTAGAAGTTGTGATAACTCTCCATGACCATGATTAATCCATAAAAAAGTTCTCTTACTTTAGCATCATATTCAAATTGAAAATCATCAAACTGAGAGGGATAATGGTAATATATCACCCGATCTAGCGATCATCTCCCACCATAGGGGTACACTTGCACATTGTAATTTCTTCTTTTGGTGGTCTTATCTCATGGTACACAACTCCATGTGCACATGGAAACACTTTAGGTTTTTTTTGATCTGATTAGGATCTAGGACTATTACAGAGGAATGCTAATTTATTACATAGAATTAATTTAAAACTTTTAACGAATCAAATTAACGTAAATGAAATAAGAGAACAACAAGATTAAGCTGATAAAAGAGACAATGAGAGAAAGAAGCTGCAAACAATTTGATCTCAGAGTTCATCCGTATGGACTACGTCTCCGGGTCCAGCTCCAATAGGGGGACCGATCCGATTATCTCCAAAAATCATGTACAAATGTTTACAAAGTCATTCCTTTGAAGTACAACAACATCACGCTGTTTCAAAGTATAGGAATGAGCACTTCAAAAATCTCCCTTATACTCAGCACTTGGGCATTCTCTCCTTTTTCTGAATGTCCCCAAGACTCTCCTAAACCCCCTTTTTATACATGAAATAGCCAAAATAGGGCCATAACAAATAATTGTAAAAATAGGCTCTTCAACCTATTTCCCTCTTGAAATAACCCTTTACCCATTTTAGAGGATTTGGCCCCATGTCATTTTTGGGGTCAAAAATAAACAATAACCTTATTTTACTAAGGTTAGGCGAAAATGAGATAAGAGATATATAAAAACATGTGCACACTTATCTTTAACCGCTGAAATAGCGCAGTGGCCAGTTATTTTTATGACAGCCGCTGGTCGGGGGTTCCAACCCCGTCGACGGCCTCTATTGCTTTAAAATTGGCGCTTGCCAATGTTTAAATACTAATTGCCGCCTATTGATTTCAAATACCATACTTGGTATAGTGGTGGAAGTATATGCTTTGGAGATCAATGGTCATGAGTTCAAATCCGACCATGAAATATGTGTGTTTATTTTTATTTTTCACTTTGCTGACGTCATGATATTCATCTCTTATGTCGAACTTTAAAATGTCATAACTTCCACGTACAAGATCCTTTTTTGATGAAATAAACACCGTTGGAAAGCTCTCGATGAGGTCTTTGTTTTGAAATCCATTGTTGTTCACTTTGGAGATGATTTTTTTTCACCTTTTTTATGACCTCTATACTCGATTTGACCAACCTTTGACTGACTGTAACTTTTGCATATGGACTCCTTTTTTGTCCATTCAAATTGCATTGGATTTAGAATTTTGAAAACTTTAACTTGATGTTGATTATTGGAGTTTTGGAGATACTTCAATTTTGATGAAAGTATCCCCCGGATCAAGCCTCCCCACTGAGGAGCTTTCGGACCATCAAAAGTTTGGATTACTCAGAAAGAAGGTGAGGGTATAGTTCCCTCACTTTACCAATCTCCATCCATCTTGCCTTGCTTGGATGCATCCCCTTCAATCCCACTCGGAGGTATTCAACTAGTCCTCTTCGTGAAGTTCTAACATTCCTGTCTAGGATAACATCTTCTGGCAATTCTGACATATACTCTGGTGAAAGATCATCAACTGATGGAACCTGAACACTGATGTCTTCATCCAAGATCATTGGAGGCTCATACAACTTCAGATTCTCAACATTGACAACTAAGTAAATTTGCATGTATGGAGGAAGATTAAGGTGAAAATCATTAGTACCGATCTTTTCCAAGATCTCAAAAGGACCATACCTGATAGCTTTGAGCTTCCTTCCTTCACCTTGCATTCTTTCCTTGCTGATATGTAACCAAACTCTATCACCAACTTGGAATTGGTGATCAATGCGATGCTTATCATGGCAAGCCTTGTATTTTGCTTGGCTCTACTCTAATTGTGCTTCTACTACCTGATGGATTGCTTAGACCTTCTGGATGAACTTTAAAGCCTTTTCTGCATCATGGCATCCATCTACAACATCGTCCTTCCCAAAAGCAAAATCCATTGGTGTCTTAGGCAAGTAACCAAAGCAAGTCTCAAAAGGAGACCTCTTTATAGAAGAGTGTGTTGCATGGTTGTAAGCATGTTGCACATAATGAAGACTTTCATCCCACAACTTAGGATGTTTGCTGTAGTAGCCTCTAAGTAGATGCACAATTGTCCTGTTCACTACCTCTGTCTGTCCGTCGGTCTATGGATGGAAGGTTGTACTCTTCTTCAGCTTGGTGTCCATGAGTCCCCATAAAGATGACCAAAATTCCCCTAAGAATCGAGAATCTCGATCCGATACAATAGAAGTAGGTAACCCAAAATGAACCCATACATTTTGGAAGTACAAATGAGTAGTCAGTTCAGCAGTAACTTTCTTTTTACAAGGCATTAAAATACACATTTTGCTAAATCGATCAACTACTACATACAAATAATCATGACCTTTCCTAGAGATAGGTAAACCTCCCACAAAGTCCATAGATACACTTTCCCATGGACAGGATGGTATAGGTAATGGTGTGTACAAACCTAATTTCCTATTACTTGGTTTACTGGTTGCACGCATTACACATCCTTTTATATACTTGGTGACAGTTTCCTGCATACAAGGCCAATAACTATATTTTTGCAATTGGGCTAATGTCTTACTTACCCCAAAATGTCCTGCAATTAAAGAGGTGTGTGCTTCACGGATTACATGTGCCTACTCATTTCTAGGAATACATAATTTTCCCATGTGGTACAACAAATTATCCTGCACATAGTAATCTTTCTCTTCTACATGTTTACCCTAGATTAAAGCTGCATAGATATCCTTAAAGTTCTAGTCATTAGCATATTGTTCCTGAAAACTTTCATGAACCATAGAACTATTTTGAAGGATTATCAAAGCATTCTGAACAGGAGGCCTAGAGAGCATATTTGCTACTTTTTTATGGGAACCCTTCTTATACTTAATTACCAAATGAAACTGTTGCAGAAAACCCATCCACCTAAAGTGCCTACTTTGTTGCAACTTAGATTGTGAGTGCAAATATTGTAGTGGCTAGTGATCAGTGTGGATTACAGTTTCTTTTCCCACTAAGTAATGTTTCCATTTTTTAACACTCTAAACTAAAGCATAAAGTTCTTCATCATATGTAGGATAGTTACTTACTGCTCCTAAAAAAGTTTCAGAGTGGTAGCAGACTGGTTTACCTCCTTGCATGAGTACAGCTCCCATGGAAAACGCACTCGCATCTGTCTCAATCTCAAATGGTTGATGTAAATCTGGTAAAGCTAGAACTGGTGCAATGCTCAACTTTTCTTTTAAAGTGTTGAAAGCCTTTTGTTGCGGACCTCCCCACTGAAAATTTGCCTTCGTAATGGTTAATGCATGCAATGGTGATGCAATGTAAGAGAAGTTTGCAATGAACTTCCTCCAATATTGAACTGCACCTAAAAAACTCCTAACTTTTGTGACTGTACTTGGCTTAGGCCATTTTATAATACATTCAACCTTTGCAAGGTCTACTTTCAATTGACCATTCCCTACGACATAGCCTAAGTACACTAAGGATGTCTTAGCAAATTCGCATTTTGACATCTTTACATATAGTTTTTCTTTTCTCAGTATTTCAAATACTTTCTTTACATGAATTACATGATCATCCCAAGACTTACTAAATACAAGAATATCATCTAAATAGACTATGACAAAATCATCAATAAAGGGACGAAAGACATCATTCATGACTCTTATGAATGTAGCTGGTGCATTACAAAGCCCAAATGGCATGACCAACCACTCAAAAAGTCCCTGTTTTGTCTTAAAAGCAGTTTTCCAAATATCACTTTCTACAATTCTTATTTGATAATATCCACTACGTAAGTCTAGCTTAGTGAAATAAATTGCATGTTTCAACTGATCAAGTAAATCATCAATTCTAGGAAAAGGGTACCTGTTCTTTACCGTTATCTTGTTCAAAGCCCTGTAGTCAATGCACATTCTCCAAGTCCCATATTTCTTTGGAACCAACACAATAGGAGAACCACAAGGAGAAGTACTAGGACAGATAACTCCTTTCTCGACCAACTCTTGAACTTGCTTCTTAATTTCTTCATTTTGTAAGACTGATAAACTGTACATGCCGATATTAGGAAGTGGTGCATCTTGCTGCAACTAAATCTCATGTTGTATCTCTCTCTTAGGAGGCAATCCTTCTGGTTCCTGAAACAAGTCATCATAAGCGAAAACAACTTTGACCATTTTAGCTTTATGTTTTAGATCACATCCCTTAAATGCCTCAGATGTTTCATCTTCTTTGGCTTTTACAATCATCAACACAAAATTCTTACTAGAGTTGACTAACCTTTTCATTTGACCAGCATTGACTAATGCCAGATTAGTCTTAACCTTATGTGCCCGTACAATGTATTCAATCTTGTCTTTAAACAAATGATATTTGTTTCCCCCCCTATAAAAGATAGCCTGATGATCAAACAAATAGGGACTCCCAAGTACAAGACCACATATATCTAAAGGGACTACATCAGCTTCTACCTCATCTACAAAGTTTGCAGTGATAGAAAATCTTAACTTGCATTGTTTAGTTACCTGTAACTGTGCATCATCACAAACCCATCCGAGAGGGTATGGTTTTGGATGAGGTGTTGTAGTCAAGTTAAGCTTTTTAACAACTTCCTCAGATATCAAATTAACTTGGGAACCCGTATCGAATAATGTATCGACCTTATTATGCTTGATAATAACTCGAATGTGAAATAATTCATTCCTTTGCTTATCATTCTTAGGAGAAGATTCTTTACTTGTACTTGCACTTATGCTAGAAGAACTTGGAGCTGATGAAAGAGATATACCTTTTCCTTTACCTTGAATCTCGGTAGCAACAATCTTTGTCTCATCTTCGGAGTCAGATCCAAGATCTTGTTGAATTACAGTAGCAGTTTTATGTTTACCTTTGTTTCCACCATATCGCTTTGGCCTCTTTTCAGGATGTAACTTCCAGCACTTAGAATCATCATGCCCTTCTTTCTTGCAATGTGAGCATGTGGGTTTCTCACCCTCTTTCTTTACTATAGCTATCTTTTTACCCTTCCATTTTCCTTTAGGTTTTTCCTCAGACTTAGATGGCTTTTAAGTACCCTTACCTCTTGACTCCAAATGTGTTGCCTAGACGCATACTTCATCCAAATTACAAGGATTCAGGACAAGAATAGAATGCCTTAGGTAAGAATGAAGACCACCTATATACTTGAGTAAAGTGTCTTGGGTATATAATGGGATATTTAATGAAATAGCCTTTTTACGAAATTCATGGGTGTAATCCTGGACAGATTGACCTTTCCCTTGCCTAAAATGTTGCCAATTCATCATTAACTGTTGCATATGGCCTAGGGGGTAGAATTTCTTTTTTAAAGCAGTAACAAATTCTGACCAAGACAAACTAAACTTACCATGTTGTGAAGTTTCATCCCGAGACCTACTCTCCCACCAAGTTAGGGCTACACCACCTAAACGAAGAGTGGCTAACTGAATTCTGTCAACATCATCTACAAGGTTTTGAACTCTACAGTAGACTTCTACTTGCTGAATCCAGTCATCTAGTTTCTCGGCATTTAACTCCCCACAATATTTTGGTAAGTCAAACTTTACATCCAACTTAATTCGAGGCTTATGTCCTCCTTTGAAAATATTAGAAGACTCAGAATGGGTAGAAGAAGGAGAAGAGGGGGAAGAAGGAGAAGAGGCAGAAGAAGGAGAAGAAGGAGGTGTCTTTGGTGGATCACGATCAGCACCTTTCTTTTTCCCTTTGTCCTTTCGAGCTGCACGTCTTTGCATCTTCTCTTCTCTTTCTCGTACCAAAACTTCTACCATTGTCTGCAAATTCTGAAGAGTCTTTTGAATACTCTTATCTTGAAAAGCTTGTCCACCTTCATCTGCCATTTGTGATGATGGTTTAGTCCTTCGTTTTCCAATCTTAGGATTGTATTCCTCAAGCTTTCCTTTGCCTTTCTCAATCCTAGATCTTGTTAGCATTCAAATCTGCAATACTAGTCCAACAAAGGCTCTGATACCAAATTTGATCTGATTAGGATCTAGGACTATTACAAAGGAATGCTAATTTATTACATAGAATTAATTTAAAACTTTTAACGAATCAAATTAACGTAAATGAAATAAGAGAACAACAAGATTAAGCTGATAAAAGAGAATGAGAGAAAGAAGCCGCAAACAATTTGATCTCGGAGTTCATCCGTATGGACTACGTCTCCAGGTCCAGTTCCAATAGGGGGACTGATCCGATTATCTCCAAAAATCATGTACAAATGTTTACAAAGTCATTCCTTTGAAGTACAACAACATCACGTTGTTTCAAAGTACAGGAATGAGCACTTCAAAAATCTCCCTTATACTCAGCACTTGGACATTCTCTCCTTTTTCTGAATGTCCCCAAGAGTCTCATAAACCCCCTTTTTATACATGAAATTAGCCAAAATAGGGCCATAACAAATAATTGTAAAAATAGGCTCTTCAACCTATTTCCCTCTCGGAATAACCCTTTACCCATTTTAGTGGATTTGGCCCCATGTCATTTTTGGGGTCAAAAATAAACAATAACCTTATTTTACTAAGGTTAGGTGAAAATGAGATAAGAGATAAATAAAAACATGTGCACACTTATCTTTAAGCACTGAAATAGCGCAGCGGCCAGTTATTTTTATGATAGCCGCCGGTCGGGGGTTCCAACCCCACCGGCGGCCTCTATTTCTTTAAAATTGGCGCTTGCCAATGTTTAAATACTAATTGCCGCCTATTGATTTCAAATACCATACTTGGTATAGTGGTGGAAGTATATGCTTTGGAGATCAATGGTCATGAGTTCAAATCTGACCATGAAATATGTGTGTTTATTTTTTTTTTCACTTTGCTGACATCATGATATTCATCTCTTATGCCAAACTTTAAAATGTCATAACTTCCACGTAGAAGATCCTTTTTTGACGAAATAAACACCGTTGGAAAGCTCTCGATGAGCTCTTTGTTTTGAAATCCATTGTTGTGCACTTTGGAGATGATTTTTTTTCACCTTTTTTATGACCTCTATACTCGATTTGACCAACCTTTGACTGACTGCAACTTTTGCATATGGACTCCATTTTTGTCCATTCAAATTGCATTGGATTTAGAATTTTGAAAACTTTAACTTGATGCTGATTATTGGAGTTTTGGAGATACTTCAATTTTGATGAAAGTATCCCCCGAATCACCTTTAGACTAGAAAAATCAATCTTCAACCTTCCTTTTGAATTACCAACTTTATTAATATCATTGATCAAGATGTTTTCTGCCTCATATCCCAAAGAAGCATATTCAAAATCATACTTTCCCTCCATTGCGATCTTCCAAGCTAATAAGAAATTAGGACAAATTTCTTCTGAATGGAACCCAAATGGATGGATTCTACATGACTTAGTTATTACATGGTTTGATATATGTGTAGAATACCCACAAATAGACATTTCCTTAGTCAAGCTTGAGACCAAATTGAGCACTCTATCCATCTCTTTTAATGACATATCTTATTTTGATGGAGGTATCTTATCATTATTCAATAGGGAATCAATATCACAATAGAAAGCATTGGTATCTTCTTCTTGATGACCTCCTAATTCAAAAATCTCACCAACATTAGGATCTTTTGCATTTCGATCACTTTTTGCAACTTTGAGAATTCTTGCAACTCCATGGAGTTTTGGAACTTCAAATTTTTTTGCATCCTCAAAATTTCTTGGTACATCCACACTTATTGAAACATCAACACTTGGAAGAATTTCTTCATTGAATGGGAATACAAACTCCTCTTGATCATCTTCATCATTTTGTCCTCCTACAAATTTATCACATGATTCAAACACTATTGCACTAAATTGCAAAGGTTCTTCCTCCATGATTTGGGGAGGCTAATCTGAAACATGATTGTGCCCATATCCATTTTCAATTGGACTCATACCTATAATACCATTATTCTCATTATTGATGTTCTTGTAAAGGCCAAGATTTCTACTCTGATTTTGAGAATAATTATTCTGGGTAGCAAGTTGTCTTGGATGATTGCCTTGGTTTCTTAAGGAATTCAACTTTATTTTGATGAGTTTATTGGATAAAAGAGACATTGTTTCCTTAACCTCTCTAGCCATATTGTTTGAAAGTTTAGCAGGTGGAGAAGTCTTTTGCTCAAATAATATAGTCTTTTGGGGCTCATATCCTAAATATGTAATTGTTAGCATTAGAGCAGTTGTAACCTACTTCATGAATTTAACAACCTCTTTGAAGACTTTTTCAATGGTATCAATGTGTCTGGGTGGGAGCCTTCTTAGAAAAATAGAAGTTAATGAATCCATTGTTCCAAAATAGATATGGATGGCAGCATCTTATGGTACAATGTATGGAAACACCATTCTTTAATACATACTATAGAAGCAATGATTAAACTGTGAAATAGTCTCGTGGGGATCCCTCTTAATTGAGATGAACTGATGATGCAGGATAGATGGATCAATATAGATCTTGAATTTTTATAGAAACTTGCTCTCAAAATAATTCCAATCCCTTATTGATGTTGGTGGTAGATTGAAGTACCAATTGAATGCCATTTCCCCCAAAGTGTAAGGAAAAAGGTGGCATACCATGTCCATATGCTGAATCTGGTTTTGATTAAAAATTTCCTTGAAAATTTTAATATGATCTTTTATTATTCATGATTCTCCATGGATGAATCATGGGCAAAACTTTTCAGGATTTTTGGGCAAGTCATGCAATGGACCAATTAGATTCAAAGGTGAACTTTGGGCATTGAAGAAAGACATGGTGCATAATGAGTGAAATGTGTGAAGTAGAATGTAGAGTGGATAATGATGATGGAATTTTTAATATAAATGGGTGGAGTTCTTGACATCCCCTTACCACTGTGATGCTTGTGAAAGTGTCTAAGTTCTAGGAACTTGTGTTTATACTAGAAAAGTGCACCTATAAAGAAGTGCACTTTCTCAAAATAGTGCACCTTGCACACCTTTGAAAAATTTACAAACTTGGGACTTTTCTTTTCTTTTCTTTTTTTTAGAACTTTAAAAAGTTGTAGAATTTTCAAATAGAAACTTGGGTTTTTGAGCTGGATGGTTTTCAAGCCCTCCTTCTAGCACCACTTCCGTTGAGCTGTCATTTTGCACAATGCTTAACAACACGAATCCTTTCAAACTCCTCTCTTGAAAATCTGATTTGGGATCAACTCCAAGGTTCTAGGTGATCTTGCAACCTACTAGAATTTTCTTAGTAGAAGATAAATGTGAGTGTTCACAAGGAGGCCTTTACTAGTTCGACCAATTTTGGATAAGATATTGAATCTGCTTGCTATCTCAAAAAGTTACCACACACACACAAAAATAAATTTATACATTTTTTTTTATAATGAATGCAATTTTAACTATGCAACTATATGAATTACTAGATTAAACAAGTTTTTGTAAAGAAAATAACGAAGATAGGGTAATAAGAATTTAACAAATGACTTGAAAAATAAATCCCTAATGACATAAGCCATGAAAACAACGTGTCTATGAGTTAAGCCTTTCAAAAGGTCAGTAGGTAACCAATGAAAATAGGAGCATCACTTCCTTAATTGCACTGAGAAATCATTGATGGGAATTTAGTAAACATAAGATGTTTCACTTTTCATCAGATTGCAAGGCTAAGGAAAGTGTGCTCATGCGAGACAAAAATCTATGTATGAATAGTAGGTGATCTCTTCTCCAACCAAGTATGTTAACAAAATTTGTAAACACACCACAAACACAAAAATTAAAAGATCGTACAATCAAATCAACACAATAAAACTATTGGCTCCATTATTATCATAAAAAAGAATCCACAAAAAATAACACACTCTGCCAAGAATAACTACACTTAGAATGAGAGCACCAATAACATATATTATTGCATCAAAATAACGGCCTGGAATATAGGTTACATTCCTGAATTTATAAGAAATCATCTCCTCAATTTTTGTTGAGAGTGAGATATCTCTTCATGCAAATATATGCTTAAAACTAATAAAGAAAATCTAATTATGTACAAACTGACTCTCTAAATGGTGCTAAGTAGGACTCCACCCTTGTTTATATCAATTAATGGGTGCATGAGCCTTTACATGACTTAAACATAAATAAAGAAGTAGATAAGAAGAAGGAAAGTATAAGAGGATTAGAGAGTCTCTGGAGATGCCAAAAGTAGAAGCTCAACCTTCTCTAAGCATTTCTAGAAGTTAAATTGTCATCAGAATGCATTTTCGATGCATGGAAAGCTCTAAATTTGGAAATGGTAGTTAACTATCAGTGCACCTCTAACTTTTTAAAAAAAATTGGTACATCTTTGGACTAATGCATCTGCACACCTTGATGAAATTTGTGCAAGGTGCCCAATTCACCAAAAAATTAAAGTTCTCAATTTCAAAAATGGTTTCTGGGTTTTTCTTAGACGAGGTCTAGAAGCACTCTAGTGTACTTATCTTTCCATTTTTTGATCATTTATACCCTCTTTATAGCCAAAAAATTTCATAGATTTGAACTCCCTCTACTTCTTCTATATAAAATCTCAAGGCACCTGTGTTGAATCTTATCATTAATAGTTGCATTAGATGAGGAATTTGTTCTGGTTCATGTGTCCAACCTCTATATCTTTGATCTTTAGTATAAATTCATGAATCAAAACTTGCGTGCGACTCCTTTGAAGGTGAAGGTTACCAACTTAGGTGAGATCTCTATTGCTACTAATAATGAAGATGCTATGATACTCTTTGCACATTTGTGCGTTATGCACCACACCTTCATGTTATGCACATCTCTGTGCTCTGTGAAGTCTATTCCTTGATTTTGTCTTCTCTTCGACTACCCAATGCTTGCCAGTCAGAGACTAGGTGATCCAAATTATCCAAAATGATCAAATGTTTGAAAATTTTTCATATGTTTTAAACAAGATTTTCTAGGCATTCTTAACTGGCTTTTTAAGAGGTCTTCTGCTCAAAATTTTAAGTTGAAATTTTCATCGATCCCTTAAATTGGGTAGCTGAAGGCTCACTATTTTAGGGACCAAAATTAGATTTTTAGTTCTTCTTTCCACAAGCGTAAATGGTTTTGAATTCTGAACTCTAGGTCAAAATTTATGATGCCAACAAGTTATAAATGCCTTTTTACCTACACAAAGAAGAAAACATTAGTCTGAAGAGTTGAAAAATAATCCAAAACAAACCCTAACTGATAAAGAAAACTAGCCCAAAACACCTAAATAGTGAAAAACCAATTCAATTCCCCCCATAAGCCCTTGAATGCAAAATAGTGGACCTTAATAGGTGCTCTAAGTGTACTAAATGGTCATTTTAAGGCCATTTTAGCATAGTTGCACACTTGCGCACCATGGATAGGTGTGCACATGTACATGTGTGCAACTACACACATGTGAATCAAGTGAAAAGGGGGGGGGGGGGGGGGTGTGGGGGGTGGGGAGAACTTAGTCATTTGTTTAAAAAAGGTGTGCACATGTGCACACCCTTAACATTAGCTTAAGATTTTTGAAAGGTGCACATTTGTGCACCTTGGGGAGGTGCGTGCATGTGCACCTTTCCATTATGTGTTTTTTCTTTTCTTTTTAGGTTTCTTAGCTTGGATGTAAACAAATGTGCACACATGCACACCTTGAATAGGTGTGCATGTGTGCACTTTTGGGTGTCTTAACATTGTTGTTTTGTGTGTCAAGTGGAGGCGCACCTTTAGAGGCACAAGTTTGGACTGCACATCTACAAAGGGAATGGGTGCACACTTGTACATTTAGTGCACTTGCACACCTTGATGGGTGTGCATGTGTGCTAAGTGCACTAGTGTGCATCCATGGACATTGACACTTAAAACCCTCAAATTTTCTTTATTTCTAACACTTGATTCCTCTCAATTGGAGAGAAAGGTTGGACCTAAAGTCTAGGTGGAGCTCCAAAATGACCCAAGCCTTGAACTAAGGGTCTAGGAGAAAAAAAGATTACTAGGTGTCCCCATTTCTAGGATAAATGGGGCATGCATTGTGAAACCACAACAATCTTGAGGAAACTTGACTACTTTAGACATCATTTTGGCCTCCAACTCTTTTTGGTAAGCTTACCTACTAATGAATGTTAGTAATGAATTACTAGAGCAAGGAGTAGGAAAACCAAGACTTATCATTAGTTTTTCTTTATCATCCATCTTGGTGAGTTTTCTCCCAATTGAGTTCAAATATTCCTCTTCTTCCCTTATACTCTAGCATTTTTGAATGATAGTTGATGTCATTACTATGCACTAACACGATCATGAACTTCTTGGCTAGCCAAATACCTATCACTATGTGTGTTGATTATGTGTATAATCTATCTTACATTCTTCTTGAGCTTAAAAATGTTATTGTTCTTCTCAATATGCTCTTTGATACTCCCACAAATATCTTGAAAACTTTGATGCAATTCAAACCAATCACACAACCTATCAGTATTTGCCATAATTTCCCCCCACATTTTTTCTTTGATTAGTTTGAGTAAATTTTTTATTTTTTTCATTTGACTAAGAATTTGTTCTTCAAGGTTTTGATTTTTTTTATTAACCTTTTGTACGTCTTGCACCATTTGTGACAACTGATTTTCACTTTGTTTCTTTATTTGCTCTACTTTCTCTTCCCATTATTTTTCTTTTTCCTTCTCATTGTCCAATTCTTGATTTATGTTATTGATTGTATGTCCATTAGACTCCAACTTTTTAAAAATATCTACTACAGATGCTCTTTTATCCTCAAGTTTTTTATTTGTTTCTTGCAATTTGTCCTCGAGTTAAGTTACCCTGAGTTCTTTGAGTTTTTTATTGACTTCCATATTAACATGGTTTAGAGTATCACTAAGTTTCTTATTGCTCTATTCCAATTAGTCTTTCAACATCTTGAGTTTTTCTTCTCTCTCTACATTTACATCAGATATCTTTTATTGCTTTCTTCCAATTGTTCCTTTAGAATTTTCATTTCTGCCTCCATATTTTTTGGTTGAGGTTGTGCACTTGGTCCTTGAGAGGAATCACTTGTAATCCTTTTCTCTATTTCTTTGCACCTGCTATCTGTTGCTTTCTCCTTTTCATTTGCATTTTTGAGGTCTGCTTTTAACTTTTCAATTGCCTTCTTCAGCCCTTTTTTTGCTCTCTCCACCTTGAATAGTGGACTGTAGACCACAAAGTTGGTCTTTTGCTACACTAACTTTGTCCACATTTTGTACTTTAGAGAAATCCATAGATAGTGTGCTAACATGAAAATCTGATGGATTTCTCTCACTCTCTAGTGGATTATTATCTAGCTATGGGGGACAAACAATCATAAACTCTATCATTTCCCTATTGGTGTTATATGTTGGAGATATCCTACTTGATGTAGGTTCTTGAGATTGAACCACCTCAAGTACATCCTTCTTTAATGCCTTATTATTTTTTCTATTCATCTTTGTGGTTTCTTGAAAATTTGATACAAATTTATTGAATTCAAAAATTGGGCTTGCTTATACAATACAATGTTTGAAAGGAGAAAGAGCACTTGCAACATTATACTTGTCTCCACCAATGCATGAGGTTGTAATAATTGCATTTTGAGGATTTCCAATACCAACAACATCACCCCTTCCTGATCTTGCCCCACTGCCACTAACAAGTGAAGTTTTTGGACTATTCTAAAGGTTTTGTGCTGAGGGAGTTGAGATTGGCATGGTATCAATATCAGTATCCAAAGCCTTTTTCTTCTTTGCATAGTGATCTTCAACTCTAGGGGTAGGGATCTTGTCAAGTTTTAGTTGCATCATACCTTTTATAGAGGAAACAACTTGGTAGGTTATATATCCACCTAGGACAAAAGAATTCTTGGGTTCACCTTTTTTTGAAGCTAATGGGTCATCTGACTCACCTCCAATATTTGGTTTATGACCATGTTTCGGTACATCTGGTACTAGGAGTGAATACCAATTTCGTTGAACTATTATGCCCAACCCACCATCACTTGGATAACCCATTTTTTCTTTCATATTTTCCCCTATGCCATATTTTTCCCTTATCTATTGATGAAGTACAACATTTTGTCTAGTTTCTATTGAATCAAATGTACTACTACTTGGAGCAATGGATTTAGTGGAACTAGTGGCAATGTCGGTGGCTATGGATGAAGAATCCTTACAAACCTCATATTCTTTGCCTTCATCAGCTACATCACATTATGTTTTTGCTACATATGGATGCTCATTATCACATAATTTGCTAAGTGTTTCATCCTCAAGAAAGTCTTCAAAATTTACAAAGGTTTTTGGTTCACCAAGATTCTTCCTCATCTCCCAAAACAAATTAATTTTTTATCGACACCACTTTGCAGCTACACAATCATGATTTATGGCATTTGGAAGATATTTTTTACTTGGATGATCTACTTTCTAGTAGAAATTATAGGACATCATGGGCTGTACTTTTTCCTTCTATCTGTGCAATTCTTTAATTTGTGTTGAGAATTCATGTATTGAATTTTTTTTTTTCACTGGAGCATTTTTCCATCTCTATTTTGACCTCTTCCTATGAGTCCATATTTTAAAATATTTTGATCAATAGAACACTCTCATGTTGACATTTTCTTGTGGAGTTCCCATTCTATACAAGCTTTGTACCAATTATGTTTGGTGGGTTATACTGTCAGTTCCTAGCAACATCAAATTTAAAAACTACAAATAATTCTTCTACCACATTGAATGCTCTCCTCTCAAATGTGAACCCTCCACATCCAATATGAAAGGAAGGAAAAATACTTTTCTTTTTTTGACCATGAAACAATACTTTTGTGATTTCCATCTACCATACATGTTCCAATGCAAATACCCTCTCTATCACATGTATAGGAAGTTTGTAGGGTTATACAACTAAACTGTAAAATCTTAATACAATGTAATCTTCCATAAAGTACCAATCAGCCAATTGAATTTGACTTCCTAGTTGAATTAATCATGTACAAGGCATAGGAAATCTAGGCATTGAAGTGCCTATGATTTTATGATAAAGTGGTGCCAAAAATAAATCTACAAAGTGGTTGCAGTTCCCTTGGGGATCACCCATCCTAATCACAATTGTCCATTCAAATATTGGTTTACCAAAATTAAGCTGAAGCTTGTTTGTTTCAAAAATTTGATGATGCTTTGATAACAGAAGATATCACAAGTAGGTCATGTATCTAAATGTCTTCTATGACAGTGGATTTGCCCCTCTTTTAATCATTAACAATAGTTCGTTCATGTGATGTACAATGTTCCCAATATAATTATATCTTGCGACTTGTTTTAGACAATGAATATTAAAAATCATTTCCAAAATGTTGGCACCCACTTTCTCATTACTTTCCAAACCTAAACACATTGATAGTTGGGATACAATATCCTAAATCCATAGCAAAAATGTCCAATTTGTAAGGAGATTCATGATCATGAGGTAGATTGAATGTGTCTACTAACTCTCTAATATAGCAAAAAAATTTAATCAAAACCTAACTTGTCATATGTTTCTACAAATTTTTCCAGGGCTAAACCTAACAAGAATAGATATAGGAATGATAGAGGTAGTGATCACTCCAAAGATAATTATTTCTACCGATACTATGCAAACAGATAGTATAAGAATTACCTTGGACACATAAGAGGATCCATTCAAGGACTATGGACCATCCATTCTTGATAATTTTGTAGGTTATACTAGTTCTGAGGATGAGGAAGAGGAAAAGTGGAAGAGAGAAGAGGATGAGACAAAGAAATAAATGGAGAAGGAAAATATATTAGAAGAGAGAAGGAAAAGAGAAGAAAAATAAAAGAAAAAGAAAAAGAAAAAAGAGAGAGAAAGAAGGTATAAGGAAAGGAGAAGGAGAATAAAGAAGAGGAAAAGAGGAAACAAGAAGAGGAGAAGAGGATAAAAGAATAAGAGAAGAAGAAAGGAGAAGAGGAGAAGAAGAAGGAAGAGGGGGAGGAAATAGAGGAGTAGAGGTAAGAAAAGAAGATTAGAAATAATTGGAAGATAGTAATGCAAAAGTTGGCATTCTTACCCAAAGTGAAGTTGATAGAGACATATTTTAGCATGAGGTAGATGTTTAGTTAAAAACTCCTAAGAATTCCAAATCTCCATTGGAATTTGCATTTGATAACTTATCTAGTGATAATGATGAGATAGGACTAATATCATCTTTGAGAAAACTTCTTGAAAGGAACAAGAACATAAAGAATATTGAAAGATCATTAGAGTAAATTTTAGAAAAATTACACACTACCATCACAATTAAGGTAATAGAGGTAGATCCCTAGCTAAGAACAAATAAATCGATGAAAGATTTTGATAATAAGTTCACCCAATTATCAAAAGTGTCATTAACATAGGTACAGGTAAATCTTGATGCACAAATGTTTGACACAATGTGTACAAATATCAGAAATGATCTGCTAACACTTGGTACATGTATCAAGGAACTAAGAAGATGTTTGATGGAAGGAAAGACATTGTATGAACATTGTACCATGTCATAAAAATATGTCAAAGATATGAATGAAGATTTGAATGGGAGGTAGAATGAGTAACAAAACCTGGTAAATAAGTTTCAACAGCGAGCCACTAAGATTGAAGACTTAGAGGCATAAATTGCATAGATACATGATGATATAAAGGTTATTGAGCTACAAAAATAAAGAATCAAAAATAGGTTCTCATTATTGAGAAAACACATGAAATTGAAGGTCAGTGATGTACATAGGCAATTGGATGAATGTCTTGTAGCAAAGACATGATATAAAAATCTTATCTATTCAGACATTAACGCAACAGAGGTAGCATCCTTTGGACTATGGGCCCTAATTAGTATATTTGAGGCAGTCAAGGATACATGATTGAAAGAGTTTGAGAGCCTAAAGTCAAACTTTTTAGATCATATCTCTAGGATAGAAAACTTAGCATGAAGAACTCGATAAAATAATTTTGACATGTATATAAGTTTTGACATTTTTGTCATTGATGTCAAACAGAGAGAGATATAAGGAAAATTGTATATAGAAGATTGTAATAGAATGGATAATTATAATCTATGGGTGAGTTATATCAATTAGGAGAAATAAGGACAGATGGTATATATGATGATCCATAGTTTTTGAAATTTGTAAAGGCCACAAGTTTTTGTAAATTTTGATGTTTTATTTTGGAACTTAGTCAATTTTTGCATACGTTGTCATCAATGTCAAAGGGGGAGATTGATGGAAAATTTCCTAGGTTAGTCAACATGATTTCATTTATGGTAACATATAAGTCATATGAAGTGAGAAGATCATAAGGATAAAGAATTGGGCTACATACTTAGAAAATTGCCTAAGTGTTATACAATTCACTTGATAAAATAGTTAGAGTTTTGATTAGCACTATTCATAGAAGAAATATTGACAAGTGAAAAGTTAGGTACATATAGTAGAGACTATGAGGATGATGTGTGTAAGATTATAGGATAGTACACTTAGTACAGATAGAGTTATACTAATTTTAGTAGTTGCAGTATTGTACAAGTAGAATAGAGAAAGATAAGAGAATGAGTATTTTGGGTTAAAGAATTATTTTGTTTACAAAAATAATTACTTAACTTATTAGGGATGACATCCTAGATGTTAACCTTAAGCTAGAAAGAGTTAATTTTATATTTTGGAAAGCATGTAAAGGTATGAAGGCTAACAGAGAAGATAATTATGACATAACAAGGTATCAAAGAAAATTATAAATGCAAAGTTAAGAGTGTTTCTTATGAAGTGATAATGATATGTATGTGATGTGAATTTTAATGTATGATCATAGTAGTACCAATTGTGATAAACTCTTTTGAAGAGTAGCAAAGACAATATTATATATTGAAGATATCAGCAACAGTACAAAGGTATTTGTATATATCTTTAGTATTGTAGAACTTCGTTGTACGTTGCATGTTTGGGTAGTGGGCTCATCTTGCAGACACTTCTAAACTATATATTACAACTCCTAACAAGCTTGAGGCTTCTAACAAGGCCTAAGTTCTCTAACAAGGACTGTAACACTATACAAATGTAATAGATTCCTAATAGGGTCAATATCTTTAACTAGATGCTTTTTATTAGTGGATTATCTTGTGAGTACCATCCCCACCAAGGTTTTCCCTTGGTCATGGTCTCCCTAGTTAACAAAATATGGTATTATGATTTACTTTGTTTTATGGTTATATTTATTGTTCAACATAGTTAGTTTATTTTCTTATGCAAGTTATAAAGTTCTTAAAGATATCCAGTTTTGGGAAAAAAGTTTGTGAAATTTTGATTCAATACACACACTTCATATCATCTCTTTCCTTCACACTTTACTTGGCATCTATTTTTTCCCGGTGGCTCTTTTGTCTTCATTCAATTATCAACAACTATAAGAAGTAACATCACTCTTACTTATCCTTTATGTAGGAACTTCTTTGTCTCTTAATCATATTCATTAGGTTTTCCTTAAATTCCTCTCTTCTATTTGATCATGTCTCAGCTTACATACAATGTATTTAGCACTTGAAAAAATGTTTTATGTATTGTTCTAGTTGTAATTCACCTTGGAACTAGAAATTTTCGTGGGTCACAAAAATTTCCTTTAATCTCCTATATCTAATCCTACCTAACCAATTTCACCATATATTTCACTAACAAACTTCTTTCCTTTCTTATAATATTTTAAATTAATCTAGGTTCTCGCTCGATGTCATCCCACAATTTATTTTATCAAAATTATTCTCCTTCACTAACCTATGTTCTTCCTTCTCCAAACACCTTCACTTCCTTGATTAGCATTGTTCACTCGGTAGCACTTCTTTTCTTGGTAATTATTTCTTTCTTAGTAACACTTTCTTTCTCAATAACATTGTCTTTCTTGGTAACGCTATCAAAAAATTGGTTCTTAATTATATGTTAGGTAACCTTCACCAAACTATCCCTTTGTTTATCAAACATCATTTTTAGCTTAGTAGCACACTGTTATTCCTTATCTTTTCACTTCAAAAAATTTATACTTTTTTACCAACCAATATATCTAATTTGTACATCTTTCTAACTCTTCATCAAATCATGTAAATAATCAAGCTAATATTATGTTCTCAAAGACTTATTCATCAATTTCCCATTTAAGATCATATACATAATATTACTTCATGATTTCATCTTTTGTCTTTACCATCCATTTTTTTCTCAATGCCACATCCTTCAGATGATTTGGAAACTTAAATAAATAAGTCAATAGGCTTGACATCAATGAAAAAATAACAACTAATCCAATTCTCCTACATTCCTTTCAGTGCTCAATTAACTAACCTTGTTCATCATCAACATAATTTTGGGTATCAATATCAGTTGTAGTAACAATCTCCCACTTTGGAATTGATGGAAAAACATATGAAATATACCATCTAATACCATCATCAATAAATTTCATCACTTTTATTCTTCCTTGGCAACACATCTTTATTTTTTAAGTCTCCTCCTTTGATTATTCTCCTCCTTCTTCTTTCTTTATCTTCATTCTATTCTTATTTTCTTTTTCCTCTCCCACTTTCTCTACTCATATCTTTTTATATTCTTAACTTCCATAAAGTTCTTCTTTCCAATTCTCTATTCATCTCCCTCTTGGATAGTCTTCTCCCCCTTTGAAAATGATACCAAAGGTATCTCCAAATTTGAAACTAATTTTCTACAAAGATAGACTTTGTACCTTACTTGTACCAATCACTTATGTTTCCTTACATCATTCATCTTCTTCACAAATTTAGGTGTCTCCTAAAGAGTGAACATCAACATCAACTCATAAATAACTAATTTGGTAAAGCATGAATTGATACAACATGGACCTTTCTCCAATGAACATTAGATAGGGAAGAACCCCTAGTTTATCTCTCAAGTACTCAAAAGTATCCTTAGGTAATGTCTTGATGAAGATATTGCCAATTTGATGTTTGGACTTTACATGCTTTAGCTTTAATTATATCTCATGAACTTGTTCATGCAAATAGTGATACTTGATTGATATATGTTTTCACTCAAGGAATGCATCACAAGGTTCTTTAAAAATTTTATAACACTGGCAGTATCATCATAGATTGTCACAGGACCATTTACTTCCTCATGTATCCCTTCAAGTAACTATTTGATCCATACAATATATGAACAATCAATTGTAGCAACTAAATATTCAGCCTCGATATTAGACCATGAAATGCAACTTTTCTTCTTGATTATCCATGGCATCAATCTTTCTCCTAAGAATAAATCTCCTCCACTTGTTCTTTTTTTCTATCATCTAAATTTCCTTTCCAATTAGAATTTGTCTACACTTTCAATTTAGAATCTTCATTATTTATGTACCATAAGCCATCATTCTCAGTTCCTTTCAGATATCTAAAGATTCTCTTTATAGTAGTTATATGTGTCTCTTTATGTTTAGAATACCAATAACATGAGTAATATCAGGTCTACTATGTACCACAGTGTATCTTACCAAACATTGATATTTATAGTGTCTCAACTACCTTTGTAGAGTCTTCTTCCTTTGATAATTTACATCTAGTTATCATTGATGTACCAACTAGTCTTGAGTCTTCTATCCCAAAAATATTTAGGATATCCTTAATGTACTTAGAATTTTTTATGTATATCCCATCTTTTTTCTATTGAACTTATAAGTTGATGAAGAATTTGATTTTTTGTATCATTCACATTTCAAATTCCTTTCTTATTTTATTAAAAAATGATCTACACATTATCTCATTTCCTCTGAATATGATATCATCACGAAAGATTTCAGCTAGGAATAGCTTATCTTTAGATTCATTTTTCAAGTACAAGTTAGTATTCACACTAGTTTTAATGAAACCAATCCTCATTAGATATGACTGGATAATTTCATACCATGCTTGAGGTGCCTATTTCAAACCATATAGTGTCTTATGCAGTTTTCATACCATGTTCTTCTTATCTTTGTTAATAAATCCTTCTAGTTGTTTAATGTATACTTCTTCTAGTATTCCATTTAGAAATACATACTTTACATCCATTTTATATATCTTTAATCCTTTATAAACATCATATGCAAATAGACTTCTCACACATTCTAGTCTAGCAATAGGAGAAAATGTCTCAACTAAGCATATCATTTACACTCTAGTCTTTCTTTGTTCCTTGTCACTTCTCCATTCTCATTCAACGTATTCATCAAAACCCATTTACTTAGGTCTTGGTACCAATGACCAGGTGTTGTTCTTTTCAATTGGATCAATCTCTTCCTTCATTGCATGAATCTAGTCTTCATTATCTAGTGTGTCCTTCACTGATCTAGGCTGAAATTTAGAAACCAAACATGCATTATCTCTTAATTTAATTTGTGCCATGACTCTTGAACCTTTATTTCCAATTTTTTTTTTTTTTAATGGTTCCTTCTGACATACTTTGCTAAGACATGCTTGATTCTCTATTGTTCAACAATTTCTTCACTTAATGGAGGTTCAACTTGTTCCTTGGTTACTACACATTATAGCTTGGGTAAAGTGTTAGGAAATCATTCCTAAGCATATATAAATATTTGTTAATATTTTGGTTCCTATTTTATATCTTCTTCATATTTATGTATAAACTCAGCAACCCTTACATTTGCGCTTCCCACAATTTTGTCAGTAGCTTTTTTCAAACACTTATAAGTTTTTCTCCTTAAGGAGAATCCTAGAAATATTCCTTCATCACCTTTAGAATCAAACTTGTTAGATAACTAAGAGAGGGTGGGGGTGAATTATTTATAACCAATTATCCTATAGGTCTTAAAAACACTTTTTACCAACTTAAAATTGATAGATTTTTAGATCATTAACTCGATAAATAGATCTAACATTGTAATCTTAACTGATTTTTAAAAATTTTGCATCAAATTGTCAATTTAATATTCCTTAATATTGAAAGTATCAAAGTAAACATTCATCTTACACTGAGTTGTAGTATTAATTAGTTAAGTTGAAATAAACATGCAAGACAATAAGCATTCACACATTTTGACACAGCTATTTAACATGAAAACCCTGTAAAGGGAAAAACCACATGGGAACCGACAACCCAAATATTTTCACTCTTCTGAAGTGAGCTCTATTAGGAGCCAACCTTGTTAAAGGTTTCATACACATTTTTAATGTGACATTGTTAGAGGATTTACACCAAATATCATCTAGACCTTATCACAAATTTAAATTTCTAAAGAGTGGCCTACTCTAAAGGACTTAAAAACATTACTATTGAATGTTACCATATAGGATTTCAAAAGACTATTGGGTCCACTTTGTTAATAGATTTTTCTGTTGTAATGGTAAGAAAGTAATAGTGAAATTATCTTTTAGGTTTTAAAACTACACCTTGCTTGTTTAGATTTCTTCTTTACTCAATCTTTTTCTTCTAATCTCTTTCTAGTTGGTTCATACACTTCAACTTAGCACTTCCTCTGCTTGATCTTCTCAATACTATTTTTCTCAATTTACCTTATCTTTTCTTCTTCAACAATTATCAAAAATCATCAATAAGTATTAGTATAAAAAAGATCATGTTCATTCATTTAAATTTAAAAAAAAATTATTCCAAGTTTATCGACTAAATCACAATTGTAGATCTCCATCAAGTTTAGATTGATTGAATCTAGATTCTCTCGAAATAGACTTCCACCTTGAACTTTATGCTCTATTTCAAATTGATAAATCTTCTCCATTAGATCTCCTTTGAATTTCTCCAGTTGTTGATCTCATAACTAACTTCATCCTTCTCCTTGAGACTTCTCAATCATTCTTAATTTTCATTAAAAGTTAACCTCAGATTTAATCTTTTCTAAACTTGATCTTCATGTTCATGCTCAATGAATGTTACAACTTTCTCGGTCAATACTAGACTTGGTCAAAACTAAAATTTCTTGGTTAATACTATGTTGTTCACTTCTTTCTTAGGTACTTAGTGACAATTATAGCAGGTTAGCTAATATTATACTCCATTATTACCATCCAATTTTTCTTTGTTATGCATCTTGCTTGAGATCATGTAAAGAAATCAAACCAACATTATACTAGAAGAGTCTAACTCATTAAAGTTCCCATTGAATACCATATATTTATCAACACTTACATCATCATACTTTCTTCACATCCTCTTCATCAATCAAACAATATGACACTCTATTGAATTAGCATAATGTCTAACCAATTAAATATTGACATCAATGAAAATATAATAACCTATATGACTCTTTTTTTAAGATAAAAGAGGGGTAAAAACTTTAATAAAGAACAGAAGGAACCATTACAAAGAAAGCATAGACCTAGGGTCCCAAGAAAGCCAAAGCACCTCCCCACACATAAATAAAACAACCCTCACCATCATCTATCACCATTATCAATGCTATCCACATATAGAATATTCATTAGGTCCAGACGGCACTCTCAACGAATTAACTCCCACTCCTCAATTCTCCATCCCTCAGCATACTCAGAAGCCCACTTTGCCAAATAATCAGCAGCCCTATTCCATTCCCTTGGGATATGGACAAAAGTCACCATTTCCATTAGAGAAAAAATCCTTAAAATTTGTTGGGCAATCCTAGCCAATTGCCAGTTAACATCAGCCACTTTCTACTCAATAAGCAGATTGATCAATACCTAAGAATCAGATTCACAAACTATCCTTCTCCACCCCAAAGCATGAGCTCTCTCAAGAGAAACAAGAATAGCCAAGCCTTCAACCTAGTTGATGGTTTGAACCCCTTCATAGATCGAAAAGATAAAGATCATAGTACCCCGAGAGTCTCTACCAATCTCGCCAATATCGACTAGACTCAGATTACCCCTTGAAGAATCATCAATATTGATCTTCAACACACCAAGGGGAGGGGCCTACTACTTTCCAACTCTATCAACTTTTTGCCTCTCATGATGTCATCTCTTATCCCTGGCCAAGGCCATAGATGATCCCAAAATCCCCAATCTTTCAACCAGCTCTGCATCACTCTTCTCTAAAGGGAATTCCACATCACACTTAGCTGCAACTGTCTCTTGAACCATGCCTAGAACCCTTAGCCAAACTTGCTACACTAACCTCTGCTCCCATGAAATATCCTTCAATTACACTCCAGCCAAATCTGCCACAACAAGAATATAGGCCCCACAAGCCACACCTCTTGCAGAAAAGGAGCCAGGAAAGGGGGTCAACCCATTCCCTACCAAAATTCAATCAAGGAAGAAGCATGAACACACGGAGTATTCCAGACACCCCACCAAAATTGCCAAAGGTGCATGGCAAAAAGGCAACAAAAGAACAGGTGAGCTAAATCCTCCTCATTAGCCCCACACATAACACAAATAGACGGGCCAAGAAATCCTCTCTTTCAAATATTATCCTAGGTTAAACACTTATTCCAAGCCAACATCCAAACAAAACAACTACATTTTGGCCATGAAAGCTTATTCCAAACCTTTTTCCACCATTGCATTTTAGGCCCAACCAACTTATGAGACATCAACCTACTGTAACCATAAGTAATAGTATAGATTCCCTTAGGATTGGGAGACCAAGCAAGCAAGTCATCTTCCTGGAGAGAGCAGTATCTTTGACTAGATAGAATATTATGCAGCACATCACACTCCTCATGTAACCCATTAACTGACCATTCCTCTGGGAGCTTCCATCTTGCCATCTCTAACTGATCACAAAGATAAAAGGACTTGAAATCCCTCACTCGAGACCAACCAGCATCCTAAAACTGTTGATAAAGAAGCCCCAAATTATGGAACTGAGAAGTGATGGGAGGATACCCATCCCAAGAATCCAACTAGAACTGGGCCACCTCCCCTTCCTAGTAGATCCAAAATAATCCGTCCTTGATAAGCATGGCTCCTTTCTTAAGGGTGTCCCAAATTGAAGATCCCTTTCCTATAAGGGGGTATCTAGAGATTTCAAGAGGGGAAATTCCTGGAAGTTACTTATGAGAAATAATCTTGGCCCAGCTCTTATCCTGCTCATTACACCACCGCCAATATAGTTTATCCACCAAAACTTCCCCAGTCAAAGCCGATTGCCTAAGGCCCAATCCACCATACTGTTTCAGGCTACACACCACTTCCTATCTAACCAAAATCCATTTAGAGGACTGCAAGCAACTAGCCCATAAAAATTGGTGCACCATAGAATCAAGATCCTTCAGAAAGCCCATAGGAGCAACTTGGAGCATATATCTATAAACGGGTAGAGCCTGCACTACAGACTTAATCAACTAGACCCGACCAGCAAAGGATAACCAATGATGAGTCCAATGGTTAACTTTCACTTCAAATTTATCCAAAATAATCTGCCAAGACTCTTAGGGGAGTTTACTCACAGAGATGGGAATATCGAGATACATCAGTGGAAGACTCTCAATCTGGAATCTTAATGTTTGGGCAATCCTTTGTTGAATAGGGCCTAGAGTGTTGAAGAAGAAGATAGAAGACTTTCCTTCATTGATCTACTGACCAGAGGCAATCATGTACACATCCAAGATCCTTCAAAGATTAGAGGCCTCCCTCATAGTGGTCATCCCCATCAAAGCAGTGTCATCCACAAATTGCAGGTGAATTTGTGGAGGCAATGCACCCCCTAACTTCCAACCCTAGATAAGGCCCAATTCCACATTTCATTTAATCCATATCCCCAAACCTTCAGCCAAAAGAATGAACAAATAAAGAGAGAGAGGATCCCCTTGACAAAGACACCTCGAGGCTCCAAAAAGATCAGAATGACTTCCATTGATAAGCACTGAAAAGGATACTGAGGTAACACAGCTCCTAACCCATTGAATCTAGTCTTTCACAAATCCAAATGTGCTAAGAACCTACCAAAGAAAGGACCATCTAACTCTATCATACGCCTTAGCCATGTCCAGTTTAATAAACATTACCTTTTCCTTTGACTTGGCCATAGAGTGTATAACCTCAGTTGCAATGACATTCCCATCAAGAATTTGCTTACTGGCAATAAAACCACTTTGCACTTCAGAGATCAAATCAACAATCCCCTTCTTCAATCTGTCAGCCATAAGTTTAGAAATAATTTTATAAATAACATTGCATAAAGAAATGGGCTTAAATTGGCTCAACCTATCCACCCCCTCCATTTTGGGGATAAGGGCAAGAAAAGTAGCATTGAGAGCCCTTAACATCTGCTTATTTTGTTGAGATTCATGAACCACCACTAGGAGGTCAAATTTGATGATTTTCTAGAATTCTTAGAAAAACTCAATCGAGAAACCATCCGAACCTAGAGCTTTCCCCTTCTTCATATTAAACATAGTCCCTTCAAGCTCTTCTAACGAAATCTCCCTCATGAGTTGCTAATTCATATTTTTAGAAATAAGAGAAGGGATAAAGAAAGAATTTTCTCCTCCTCATGAGACCCCCCTTGCAAGTCCTCACGAAAGAGAGACTCAAAATACCGCACTGCCTCACTAGAGATATTCGAGAAGGAAGAAAGACGGTCACCCCAGTTGAAGAAGAAAGTAGTATTTGTATCCCCTTCCTGAAGCCACTCAATCTGAGCCTTTTGTTTCTAGTATAATTCCTCCCACAACTCCCATTCTTCCAACAATTTCATAGCCCGAGCCTCATCCTGAAGCAGTTCAGCTATAAGCCCCTCCTCCCTAATTGTCCTTGTAATGTCATCCAGATCTACTTGGGCCAACACCTTAGCTTGGAAGATATTCCCAAAATATAGACAGTTCCATAATTTAAGCTCAAATTTAACATATTGAAGGAGTTTAGCAAAGACATACATTGATGTGCCAAATGTTGGTCTCCCCCTCCTCCACCATTTAGAAACCAAATCATTGAGTGAAGGATCACGTAACCACATGAGTTGGAACTTGAAGGAAGGCTTACGAAGTGTGCGAGTAAATTTTGTAGTCAACTTAATAGACCAATGGTATGATCCTCTCCAATCCAAGATCTCTGAGCAAGAAGACCACATCCCTCCAACCCAATAACAAGAAACCAAAAATTGATCTAACCTTTCTACAATCCAAGACTCACCAACCTGACGGTTGTTCCAAGTAAACTGGCCATTATTTGGTTTGATATCAACAAGGTTTAAGGAATTGATGTTCTCTCTAAGAAATAATGTAGAGGGCTCCAACCTTCCAATACCTCCACTCTTCTCATCCAACTCACAAATCGCATTGAAATCCCCTACCATAATCCAAGGATAGAAGGGCATCATACTATGAACCAATCTAATGTGAGACCACAAACCTCATTTACCCTGGAAATTAGTAGGAGCATAAATATTAGAGAATAATATGACTACTCCTATCTCCAGGCTAGTAGCAATCATAGACATAGAGGACCTAGAGGAGATCCACCAAAGCGGTTGGATTCTTCTAGGATTCCATAAACAAACCAAACCCCCAGAAGCTCCATGAGCTCCAATACTCTGACTCTCCCCATTTCTCCACAACTTAGGAATCAGACCCTACATATTCTCAATAGATAACTTAATTTCTTGCAAAAAATGACGTTAGGAATTTGCCTTCTGATTGACTTTTGAACCGCTTTTTGTCTAGGGCTATTGTTCAAGCCCCTTACATTCCATGATAGAACTATCATTTCAAGGGGCTTGTGAAAATAAAATCCAAAGGCTTAATAGCCCCTGACTCTACCAAATTCTCCCCAACAAGTTTAATCTTTTCCATATCCTTTTCACGGCTAGGTTTGCCAAACCTCTCTGCCCCACTCTTCTTAATATCCTTCTGCAAAATGCCCAATTTAGGAGGAGGCTTTTGCTTTGCTACTGAGTTTGAGCCATTTTTCCCCCCCATAGATGAAGATTCCACTCTTGCTAAAGAAAAAATGGCCAATGGTTCCTGTAGCTCAAGGAATCCTCCTTGCTGATCTATTTCCAAGTGTCGACATCCCTCCTCCTGTGGGTCCATAGAAGCCTCCAGAACAGGCTCCTAAACTAAATCCACAAGCCCCTGATCCAAGTTGACCAAACTTGGGTTCACTTCCTATTGACTGAGCTCATCCAAAACTTCAAACCTATTGAATGTACCATCATCATACTTTTCATTAAAAGGCCTCTTGCGACCCCTATTCTGATTGCGAGACTTAACCTACAAAAAAAAAATCAGAAGCCTCGACCTCATCTGAAGAAATGCCCTTTCCCTTGTCTGCTGCAAGAAGATTATTCATAGGCTGAGAAGGCTGAGCCTCCCTAGTCTTGAATCTTGGGCACCTCCGCTACAAATGACCATATTCTCAGCAGAGCTGACATCAAAAAGGGAGGGTTTCATAGTCTAACTGATGCACCTAAGAATATGAACCCGCACATGTTAAAAATGTTATTAGTTGGGGCTAACAATCTCCCCCTTTGGCATTGATGGAAACACATAAATTAATATAGTACAAAAAATTACATCATCAAATAATCAAATGTATTTATTGATAGAAACACATATTTATAGCTCTTTGACTTCATCTAGGTTCTCTTCAATAGGTTTAACATAAATTTATTGTCAAATTATCTCCACTTTGACTAATTCTCCCTCTTAGGGTGTACTACACTTTTTAGCAGCATCTCTTCAATATTTCTAACTCTCTCCTTTTGACTTACTCATCTCCCTTCTTACAGATTCTCCCTCCCTTTGACAACAATGCCAAAGGTAAGAATTTGAAAATAATAAAACCTTGTACTTTGCATGTACTTATTACATCATTTTCATTATAATATCTTTTCAAACTTTAGGAAACAATCCCTAAAGAGTTAACTGTTGCATCAACTTCAAAAAGATACATTTGATCATCCATGAATTGATGCAACCTGCATCCTTTCTTAGTGAATCTTGGACCCCTTAGGCAGTGACTTTTTGAATATATCTGCAATGTTCCTTAAACTTCACATGCTCCAATCTTACTTGCTTCTCTTGTACTTTCTCCCTCAAATAATGATACTTGATAGATATGTACTTGGTTTTCTCATACATCACAAGATTCTTGGATATTTTTATTACACTTGTTTTATCATAATAGATAGAAATAGTCTTAGTAACTTCTTCTTGTATTACTTCTGACACAACTTTAATCAAAACTATGTTTGAACATTTAATAACACCAGCAACATACTTATCTTCATTTTTACACTATGATATATAACTTTATTTCTTGCTTAACTATGTAATTAGTATTTCTCCTAAACATAAAGTTCCACCACTTTCACTATTTCTATCATCAAAATTACCATTCCATTCAACATCATTGTAAACTCTAAGCTCAAAATCATCTTCTTGTTTGTATGATAATCCATAGTTTTTTGTACTTTTTAGGTATCTAAAGATCCTTTTAACTATATCCATGTGTATTTCCTTAGGATTAGAGAAAACCCTTGCAACAATACCAACTGTATGTACAATATTAGATCTATTGTGTACAATGTACAGTAACTTGCCAATCATTGATATGTATTGTGTCTCATTCACTTCAGCAATAGCATCTTTCTTAGATAACTTGCATCCAGTGATCATAGATTTTCTAGCTAGCCTTGATTTATATATACCAAATGTCTTCAAAATATCTTTAATGTACTTATACTAAGTCACAAATATACCACCTTCTATTTGATGAACTTGTAAACCATTGAAAAAATAAATCTCACCAAACATAGACATTTCAAATTTCTTTCTCATCTAATCAACAAATGATTTGCACAAAAAATTATTACCACCAAATATTATATCATCTACAAATATTTTATCAATGAGTACCTTGTTTTTAGCTTCACTCTTCAAGTACATGTTATTGTTCTCACTTGTTCTAAAAAATCCAATATTGATCAAATATGAATGTGGACTTTTATACCATGCTCTCTATGCTTTCTTAAGTCCATATAGTTCTTTTTTCAATTTTCATACCAAGTGCTTTTGATTTGGCTCCACAAATCCTTTGAGTTTTTCAATGTATACATCTCCTCTAGTACTCCATTTGAGAATGCAAACCTAACATCTATTTGATATACCTTAAATTTCTTACAAGTTGTATATGCCAAAAAAGTTATAACTACTCGCAATCTTGTTGCACATGCAAAGGTCTCACCACAATAATTGCCTTCTTCTTGAGTATAACCTTTACAAACTAATTTGACTTTATTCCTCACAACTTATCCATTATCATATAGTTTGTTTCAAAAAATCCACTTGGTTCCAATTATATTTTTTTCTATGGGTCTAGGCATCAATGTCCATGTGTTATTTTTCTCAAACTCTCTCTTCATTCATAGCATTGATCCAATCTTCATTATCACTTGCAACTTTCATAATTCTTGGCTCAAACTCTTCAATCAAATAATTATTATCCTTAAACTTACTAATTTTCATGAGTCCAACACTCTTATCTCCAATGATTTTCTCAAGTGAATGGTTCCTTCTCACAAACTTTCCTAAAATAAGTTTAGCTCTTTGATCTCCAACATTATCATTTCTTAGTTAGGGCTCATCATTTTCCTTGGGTTGTTTCGTATGTAGCTCGAGTAATGTAGGTCGATGCTCAATAGCTTTCTAATGTTGCTCAAGTATTATACCAATTTCATCTTCATATACATATACAAACTTGTTGTAATAATTAGATTCATTTTTTTCTCTCCTTGTCATTCTTATCTACAAACTCATCAATTCTCACATTTGCACTTCCAATCATTATGTTAGTTGCATTATTGAAACATTTGCAAGCCTTTATCTTAGTAGAGTAACTTAAGAATATTCCCCCATCACCTTTAGAATAAAATTTCCCATTTCTCTCATCTTTATGGATATAAAATTTGCTTCCAAATATTTAGAAAAAACTTACACTTGGTGTACAACCATACAAAAGTTCATATGGTGTCTTTATTGTTCCTCTCTTTAGTTGAACTCTGTTGAGAGTATATATTATAGTTCTTGTGGTTTCTCTCTAGAAAATTTGTACAATTCCCTTTTCAATTAGTAGTGTTCTAGCACAATTAACAATTGATCTTTTTCTTCTTTTAGCAATCATATTATTTTGTGGTGTGTTGATCTCAAATTGGTTTTGACATATGAGTGTCTATACATTTTAGTCATTTACAAGTTAGAACTTAGTGCATGCCAAACAAGTAATGCATGCCCAACATAACATGTTAGATAGTGCATGTCGACTGAGATATTTAGTAAGTCTCGAGTAAACAGTTAGTGCCAAGTCACTCAAATGTTGAGTAGTCAGTATTTTCTAAGTGACAATATTGAAGTTGCAGTTGATGTTGAGCATCAAGGAATTCAAATGCCGAGTAAAATAGTTTTGACATAATGATTTGTAATGGAATAAACTCCTATATAAACCATTTTGGAGCCAACTTAAGGATTGTTTTATGATTCTAGATGATAAGAACTAATCTTAATTGAGAATCTCTATGTAGTACATGTAGCCAATCACTTAAAGGGGTGAATTGAGCAGCTAGATGGATGAATTATAATAATTTATTCATACCTAACTCTATTCACCTAGATCTTATTAAGGAAGGTAAACCCTAAAATATAGAGAGAATAAAGAGAGAAGTTTGTATGAAAAAATAGAGCATTCAGGTGTGACTAAGGTAGAGTGATCATAGTGTATGAATTGAAAAATCAGTTAGAAGAGAATAGAGGAAAGGAATTAGAGGATAGAAGAGATAAATTTGATTAGATGAGGATCAAGGATACATGCAAAGAGGTGATATGTTATCTAGTAGCAAAGTGCTACCCATAGGATCATTGCTAAGACATTCTAAGAGTTGAATCAATTAAATCTCTTAACAAAGTAGTCTTAATAGGTTGTTGTAAATCCTTTAACATGGAGCTTACTTCATTGTGAGTTGAATTCCTTTTTAGGATTAAACCATAGATAGAAATAACAATTGCATGCAAATATAAACAATAGCAGAAAATAATAGATAGATCACATAGAAAAAAAATACAAGACACCAAGATTTAACATGGTTCACCCAATCCCTAGGCTACATCCACCAAACAACAAGCCCAATATTTTTACGATCCAGTGATTTCAACTTGATTGCAATTTGTAATCCCTTACGACTCAATACTATTGCAAGAATCATTTTTGCATCACTTTATTAAACAATCCCTAACCCTAAGCCCTTTGATACAAGTATTAAACTACTTTAGGGTTATAATTAAATAATTATATGTTGGCCCAAAATCTTGATAAAATAGGGCCCAAAAAAAAGAATTTATTAAGTATGTACAGTACTTCCCTGATCAGTCACCATAAACTAACAATATCCCACTTGGGAATTGATTAGACTCCACACTAGACAACAATCTTCCACTTGGAGACTGATCTTGTAGTAATACGAATACCACATGGGGCTCCCACTAGATCAAACCACCTTGGACTGTGTTGTTCATTGATTGCTATTTAGTCTAGAAGACCAACTAAAGTTGAAGAGGAGTTTAGCTTCTCCCTTGTTACTACCTTTGTAAACATATATGTTGGATTTTCATATGTATGTATCTTGTCTAGCTTTAATTGTTCATCATCCAAAATAGATCAAATGAAATGGTACCGCAACTATATGTGTTTTGTCTTTGAATGTAGGTTGAATTCTTTGCAAGATGAATGACACTCTAACTATCTATAAACAAATAATTATCCCTCTGAGGTGTCCCAATTCTTCCAAGAAGGATTGAAGCCATATCATCTCCTTGGCTACCTCTGTAGAAGCAACATACTCTACCTCTGTAGTGGATAAAGCATTTACCTTATATAACCTAGAAACCTAGCTCATGACTGCCCCACCAATAGTAAATATAGAACTTGTATTACTCCACTTGGTATCAATATCCCTAGCCAAATCTGAGTCAACATAGCCCTGTAAATTAGTAGTAGAGCCCCCAGAGTGTAAACACTTATTGGATATTCCTATCAAATATCTGAGAATCCATTTAACTGCATTCCAATGCTCAATTATTGGATACTCATATACTTGCTAACGACTCCCATTGCATGTGCAGTATCTACCTTAGTACTTACCATAGCATACATCAAGCTTCCTATAGCTAAAGCATAGGGTACAAGTTAGACATCTTATCCTCCTCTTCTTGTGTCTTTGAACACATCTCTTTAGTCAACTTCAAATGACTAGATAAAGGTGTGCAAACAACTTTAGCAGTCTCCATAGAGAAATAGTGCAACACCTTCTCAATATAATCAGCTTGAGATATTGTCAATGTCTTATTTTTCCTATCTTGGCAAATCTTCATACCAAAGATTTGTTTTGCTTCCCCCAAATCCTTCATAGTAAATGCATGTGCTAATAAGCATTTTAGCTCTTTAATATGATCCATGTTAGACCCAGCTACAAGCATATCATCAACATATAAACATAAAATAATGTAGCTACTATCATCCAACCTCTTAAAGTAAACACAATGATCTGAATGACACCTATTGTTACATTGTATCCATGCTCATGCATAAACCTGTCAAATTCCAGATATTATTATCGCGGTGCTTGTTTCAAGCCATATAAACTCTTCTTCAATTTGCACACTAAGTTCTCCTTACCCTTGACCTTAAATCCCTATGGCTGAGCCATATATATCTCTTCATCCAAATCACCATGAAGGAAGGTTGTTTTAACATCAAGCTGCTCCAAATACAAATCTTCAGTAGCCACAATACTTAAAACAATATGGATAGATGTCATTTTAATAATAGGAGAAAATATCTCATCAAAATTGATTCATTTTTTCTATGCAAATCCTTTTACAACTAACCTAGCTTTAAATCTTTTCTAACCACCTTCCTCCTCCTTTAACTTGTAAACCCACTTATTCTGTATAGTCCATTTACTTGCAGGCAACTTGCATAAATCTCATGTCTTATTTTTCAGCAAAGAGTCCATTTCTTCTTTCATTGCAAACTTCCACTGAATCTTACTATCCACCTACATAGCTTCATCATAATATTTAGGTTCACCACCATCGATAAGTAAAATAGAATACAAAAAGGGAGAAACCAAGGCATAAAAAGAAAGATTGTTGGACTTGAATGAAAAATGAAGGAGATAAACTAGATGGAGAGAAGGAGGCAAATGTGGTAAGTAAAAAATTTGAAGAGGATGTTTTGCTTCTGTCTTTAGAAAATGTTGATGATTCTTGGGTTTTAGATTCTATTTCTTCATTTCATGCTACATCTCATAGAGGTTATTTCATTGATTATGTCCAAGGGGATTTTGGACTCATTTATTTGGGGGATAATGAACCCTGTCAGATTGTTAGAAAGGGAAAAGTTAAGATTCAGTTGCAGAATGGGAATCATTGGCTACTACATGAGGTAAGACATGTTTCAAGGCTAAGTAAGAATTTAATTTCAGTAGGGAAACTTAGTGATGAGGGTTGTGTAGTCACTTTTAATGATAAAAATTGGAAAGTTTCAAAGGGTTCCCTTGTAGTAGCAAAAGGTGTGAAAGTAGGCACCTTATATCTTTGTACAGATCATATTATTCCTTCTACTTTAATTGTTTTAGAGAAAAATGAATGTTCAGGAATAGTTGTTGTAGTTGAGTAGGGAGAACAAATAGCTGCTATAGATTCTAATACAGCATTGTGGCACAACAGACTTGGGCACATGAGTGAGAAAGGTATGAAAATACTTCATTCAAAAAAAGATTTACCAGGTCTGAAATGTGTTAATATGGATTTTTGTCAAAGTTGTGTGTATAGAAAACAAAAGAGAGTGAGTTTTGTGAAGATTGGGAAGGAAAATAAAAGAGAGAAATTAGAGCTTGTGCATACAGATGTATGGGGATCGGCTTAGGTATCTTCCCTTGGTGGCTCTTATTATTATATTACATATATTGATGATGCAACTCAAAAAGTATGGGTTTATTTCCTTAGACAAAAATCTAATGTATTTCAAAAAAAAATTGGGGTGATGCTCCAAGCCTCAAAGAATTTATGAAGTATGTACAGTACTTCCCTAATTATTTAGCACAAACTAACAATCTCCCACTTGGGGACTAATCAGACTCCACAATAGACAATAGTCCTTTAACCAAGAACACTTCTAATAGGGTGTTGAAATCCTTTAACGAGATAATATCTAACAATCTTGTAAGCCTACAGACCTTTCACAAGATAGATCATAGTTTATGATCAAACATTGTAACCTTCATTGGATACACTTTATTACTTTAGTAGTGGAGATTTGTGGGTGTAATCCCCACCCTAGTTTTACCTTCTTATTGGTGAGTTTCTAGGTAATCATATTTTGTGTCATATGTGTGAATGTTTATTTGTTTTCATGCTATGGATGTGTATGCTTAATTTGGTATTTCAGTTTGCATGCATAATTGTGAGATGAATGTGTGGTGAATTATTTTAAGGTTGAATTTTTGAAGTGCTAATTTGCACCACCCCCCACCCCCCTGCCCCCCACCCCCCCTCCCCAACTTTGAGTTTACTTTTTCTATTGTATTTCCAGTAATTGGTATCAGAGCCTAGTTCTTTGGAAAGGAAAGTTTTGTAGCTTTGATCTTGAAGATGGAAGTCTACAAGTTGGGAAAGATTATTGATAATTAGAAAATTAAAATCCAACTTTCCCTACATCAGTTGAAAGAAGCAAGAGATGAGTTGAAGTGATCATTGAAGAGAAAGAAAGAGATAGCTATTGAAGAGAATGGCACGCAATACCAAGAGATTGACACTACTAAATTGTTTGTAGATGTAAACACAAGTGAATTTGATGTTGCAGTTGTAGAACTGATGGAAAAGAATGGAGCCCTAGTTGAAGAGGTTAGAAATCTCAAGATAGAACAAGAAGTACAATCAGTATTGCTATGTGAGATGACCGAGCAAGAAAAGAAAGTTGAAGAGGACAAAGTCATGATTGAAGATAAAAAAAGAATACTGACCAAAAGACTAGAAGAGAAGACATCAGAGGTAAATAGGATTGCTCACATGCAACTGGAAACACTAAATCAAATGATGATTTCTAATCATGAATTGAATGGAAAAGATATTGAAATCACAACATTGAAGTTGCAAAATAAACAATTGAGAAATGATCTAAAAAGAGAAAAAGAATTTGTTGAAAGTTTCAATAGACCTAGTGAAGCCATCAAGTACTTTGACAAATTGATGAGATCTAATAGATCTAATAGAGATACTATTGAATTGGGTTATACTAGTGCTAAAGAAGGAGAATCATCTAAAAGTGTTGAAAAAAGGAGCAACAATGGCAAGAACTACAAACCTACTTGTCATAATTGTGGTAAGATAGGTCATACAACAAATTTTTATAGGAGCAACAATGCAAATCAGAATCCTAAGATGAAATTCATGGGTAACTATCACAAGTACAACAATAAAGAACATTAGGCACATGAATGCAAGAGCAAGACATCAAGCACACAAAGATTTGAAGGTTACAACTACAACTATAAGAAGTATGGACATAGAGCATATGAGTTTAGACCAAAGCATAATTGGTCATTAAACAAGCAAGCTAAGGTAAACCATATTGGCATATTGTACAATTGGGATTACAATACAAGGTATATTTGTCACTATTGTCAAGAGTATGGACATGTTGCTGAAAATTGTATTAGAACACATTTTAGAAGTGACTACAAAATATGGTTGAGTCAAACTACATGTTTTAGTTGTTTGAAGACTGGTCACATTAGCAAAAATTATCCAACAAGGTCAAAAGAACCTAGTAGTGTATTCAAAAGGGAAAAGGAAATATTGATGTTGAAGAATTCAAAGTGTAGATGAACAAAACATGGAAGAAGAAGGAAGATTGCAGTACATCAAGTTCAAATGGGATCACTTCACCCAATGGGTCGGGTGATCACACCACCCCCAACTAAGTAATCAAGAGGTATATGTGGGACTGATATTTAAATAATATACCATACATTAGTTCCAAGGATTTAGTTGTGAAAAGATTATTTATGCATAAATAAAGATGCAAAGTGTTGTTTAGAACCTAGAAGAAAGCTTTAACTTTTGTCATTTTTCATGTTGCTATCAAGCATGAAATGTTTCACTTAAGCTATTGAGTGAAATCTAGTTGATGTCTAGCTATCATAGGTGATAGTGCTAGCTGAGCTCATATTGGTTTCTTGAGCATGAAAAAAATTATGTGGAAGCTGATTGAATTGAAATTACTATTGAAGCCAAGCTTATAGATTTGTAAGCACTGAGCATTAATTGTAAAATTTTATAGGCTATATGATCAATTTTTTTGATTCATTTGACATCATTTGAATTTGGAGAGAGCATGAAGAGCTTAAGGAGAATTGAAGAGATTGTTCAAGTGTTTGCAAACTTGATTCAACCACTATTCGACACCATTCAATAGATTTGTAAAGGTATTTATCATGTGTCAAGCTACGCTATTTGAATTTTTGCAAACACTAGGTAAGTGATATGGCATCTAGTTCTTCTTCTACTGAGATTAAAGAGAGAAAGTAAGTTTTAAATTTTCAATTTATCAGTAATGAGATCAGACAACTAAACTTTCGAGTAATTCCTAACATTGCATATAAGCAAGACCCATCTAGTGCGCTATCAATGATACCACCACAAGTTTTAATGATTTATAATGTAAGATGTTATTACACATGTAAGGTGGGTAGCATAGGTGACATGGAGATTAGAGACCTATATGAAAAATTATGTAAACATAGAATATTGAAGGAGGAATATAAGATTGTAGAAAGAAAAGGGTTAACTCGTGCCCAAGATTTCCCCAACATTTTCAAGATAGAGTGGATAAAGATTATTTTGAGTAGGATTCATGACAACTCTATGTGGTTAGAGGATGGAACTATAAAGATTACCAAGAGGATTTTAAAGAGGGTAATAGGATATCCAACCCTAGATAGACCTAAGACTATGAGAAGTGATGCAAAAGAGGTTATTGAGAAAAAACATAGGGGCAATGTGGAATAAGAGAGGAAAGAGAATTGACACCATCACAAATCCCCTAATTTCTTTTGAAGTAATGATAATTGCACATAAATTCTTTCAATCTAGTAGATTGAACAATGTACCTTGTATTATTGTTGATGGTCTACAAGATAGTCAAGAAGGGTCATTCTTATGACCTTGTCGAGTTATAGTTACAAAAATTATCAAAAAACTTGGGAGCCATAAGAAAAACCAATAGTGCACAATGAAAATTTGGTTCAATACTTGTTTGTATATTTTTTCTATGTGCAGAACACATAGAAAAAATTGGGAGCCATAAGGAAAATTGGTACATAGATTGAACAATGTACCTTGTATTGTTGTTGATGTAGTCTACAAGATAGTCAAGAAGGGTCATTCTTATGACCTTGTCGAGTTATAGTTACAACAATTATCAAAAAACTTGGGAGCCATAAGGAAAACCAAGAGTGCACAATGCAAATTTGGTTCAATACTTGTTTGTATGTTTTTTCTATGTGCAAAACACATTTCCTACTTTTGGTAAAGTTGCACGAAAGACAAATAGATCTATTGTAGTGCAGATAGGTGAATAAATTAAGCAACTTGGAAAAAATTTTGATTCTATAATGACTAGCTACTTTGAAGACTTTATGAAGTCAATGAAACAAAGAATGAGGATACTAGTGTCACTAGTTGAGAAGCATTTCAATGATTTTTTATTTCTAGTTGATACTAACTTCACATATGTTCAGGTTGTTGTTCCAAGGGTGAGATGGCTAAGGCCTTTAGGTTGTGAGATAAATGTGGATGAGGCATCTACAACAATTACTACTTTAGTGGTAGAAGAAGTAGATAAGAAGGCTACAACCTTTGGTAATTATGATGTAGCAAAGTCTAAGATAACTACGGACTTGAAGATAGCCTCTATAATGAGGAAGAAGAAAAAAATTGTTAAGAAGCTCAACGAAAAATTTGGTGAAGGGATTGAAGAAGATGAAGAAGAAGAAGACTATGAAGATGATCTGTTGATGATGAAGGTGAAGATGTACCTGCCCAAGCACCACTGGCCATAACTCAAGGTCAAGGAGAAGACCAAGGTGGAGAGGGAGTAGAAATTGAAGAAGGGGTTAAGGGAGAAGAAGCCAATAAAGCACCTATAGCCATAGAGAAGAAGAAGATGAAAGCTAAAGCTCCAGTAGTAAGAAAACCAAAGAATATTGTAAAACCTACACAAACTAAGCATGCAGTTCCTACTACCAGGGCCAACATAAGAGCTACTGCTAAGAAGGCTCAAGAAGTAGAAAATCCAAAGGGAAAGAGAGTTAGGACAGCTAGCAAAGAAGGTAATTCTAAGAAGAAACAAAGGAGAAAGTAAATTGCTCCAGCTGAATTAGATGAGGAAAAGACAAAATATGATGACAATTGCTAATTCAAAGTGGTAAGTTGTAGTCTTTCTTCTGATTTGGACAACTTGTGTGAGAATATAAAGAATAATGCTAACATATCTGGATTCTCACATGTTGAGTTTGATAAACTTGGAAAGGTTGACATGAATCAAGTAGAAGAGTCTATATATGTCATGATGGAAACATTCAAGAAGACTCCAATTGAACTTGCCAACTCTATACCCAAGAGTCTATATGATAGAGTTGAGCAAAAATGGCATTGTAATCTCAATATAGAAAGGTAAATCAAAGAGACTACACTAGCAAGTGTAATGCCAAAATTGGATAAGACCATAATGAAAAAGGCCATTAAGAAGTACACAAGGAGATTTTCTCCTAAATACAGGGGATTCAGTATTTTGAAAAATGACATTGAGGGTGTTGTTCAGAAATCCACCCAAATATGGAAAGTAATATATGGGTATGTGCAGGATCATGGTGTACCAAACTATGGCCTTAAGTGGCAATGAAAAACTAGCAAATCAGGGTTATGTCAACTTGACACATAATTTTAAAGTGGTTCTGGACTTTATATCAAAAAGTTGTAAGAAAATAATCTGTAGGAAATTGAATCTAGTTTCTAAACTAAAAGGCCTTATCTGGAGAAAAAATTATTTGATTGGTAAAAAGTTTGGATTTTAATGCAATACTACAAAAATTTCAGGACGAAAATAAAAAGTAGGTGTATGTCTGACCACCTTAATCATAATCAAATGATAATATTTTTAAATATAATTTTAGATATAAAAAGTAGACTCATGCCTGGATGTGACACATATTTTTGGCAATTTTTATTCTAAATAAATAATTAATTATGAATTTTCTACTATACTATTTTCAGAATTAAAAACCTCCCATGTCTGACCACCTTAACTAGTTCAAAAAAAATCAAAATTAAGCTTCTTCTTTTCTTTTTTTTCTTATACTAGTCGAAGCATAGAATGTGACACATCTTTTGGGTTTCACAAATCTTATACGGTTTGAAAGTTATAGCTATTTTTCAACCAGTATGTCAATCAGCACTTTGTAGCTAACTCCATTAGAAAATAAGTAATAATTACTTACTGAACTCATAATTTGACAAAACTTATATTTATGAAAAGCTAAGAACATTCTTAAGAAACCCTTTTCATTACATCAAATTTTAGTTTAAAAAAAGTCATCAGCTACATGCTTGAAGTAAAAAACACATAAGAACATGCCAAAAACACATTTTCGGAATGTTTTAAAGATGACCATATAAGGTTGGTATTGAAAGATATAGTAGGAATTATAAAGCTATTAATTGTTTTCTTTTAGTATCAGGATGGGTGGGAAAAAAGTGGGAATAGAGTTTGAAATTCTTTGAGGCATTTCAGAACTACATATTTTTTAGATCGCCACTTTTTGGCACACCATGATCCTGCACATACCCATATGGACTGATAACACCTAAGGGAATTAAGTAGACATCTATTGAGGTGGGTGTAGACAAAGGTGAGAAAGAAGTAACTAACGTTACTAAAGATGATACTAAAAAATATGTACATGTGGAAGGTGCTAAAAAGAATATAGATACAGAGGCAATAGTTGAAGTTGAACATCAAACATAATAGAGTATACTAGATATACTAGTGTTGAGTGCTAGTCCACAACATGGGTTAGATGCAGAAATACATACAATAAAGATAAAGGATTTTTCTGATATTGTCATTTAGAACATAAATCCCCTAACAAAGGAAGATATAAAGAAAAAATTGGTAGATTCCATCACCAAGGCATAACTATCCATTCATCCTATATTAGTGAGTATGGATGAGATTAAGAAGGTAGACATGGCATCTGCAGGGGAGGAAACACAAACACAAGAAATATCTATAGCCCCTCCTCAATTTATCAAGGAAGGACAACAACATCTAATGTCATTACAATGGTGCAAAATGATCCAATACTGATAGTCTACATAGATGAAAAGGATGAGGAAGATGAAAATAGATGAGAAAAATGAAAATGAAGATGAAAATGAAGAGAAAGATGAGAAATATGGGACACAAGTTCAAACATGTCAAGAAGATACTCTTGCACCTACAACAAAAACTCATGGTGCAACTAAGATTGAAAAGCCAGAATAGGATAGGACTAAAGAGGTAGTATTGACTACCAAGCCTAAGGAGCAATTAGCAATACAAGCACTGGTTACTTTTTAAGAAATTGATACTCCTCCAAGTCAAGCTCTTTATAGGCCAATTGTAGAAGCTACACCATTGCAGTCATCAAGGCCTAGTCCTAGCACATCCAAGGTAGATGAATTACATCATTTGGTGATGTTAACTTGGATGAAGTGATTATGTTGCCAAAGTTTTATCTTGCAACAATCACTGTTGAATAGATGAGCATACTTTAGGATGATCTTGCATGAAAAAAGCACCAAGAACTGCTCAAAATGGAGCATAGGAAAAAACAAGCATTGCAAGATATCAAGGACATCTTTCTTGATGTGTTCAATCTGCCTACACCTGAAGAAGACAAGCCTGTCATGGAGTAGTTGGAAAAAATATTAGAAAATATTAATGATGTAGACCTAGATTCAAATGTAAAACTACTTGAATGGTCTGAAAGGAAATTTCAAAGAAAAGATGAAAAGATATCAAGTGTCATTGCACTTAGTTAGGCTGAATTAGCAACCAAGATTGACAATGTAAAGAAAGTAGTAGAGAATATTTTCTCTCTTACACCAAGTTGTTTGATACAACTCTATTCACACAAAAACTGTAGTGCCATATTGAAAATCTAGAGAGAGATATAAAGAAAATAGGTACTACTCTACCCAATTCTCCAACTTAGAGTCAAAAGCACTTCAAGAATTTGATGAACTCCCCAAGTCAGTTGGAAATCCTACATGCTCAAGATGAAAACATTTGGGCTACATTGATCACCATCTAGTCCATGTTGACCCCCAAATAGAGATACTACACAAAGAACTAGCCTTTTTAGAAAAAATGATGAAGAAAGATCCCCATCTTTCTACACATGAAGGTTTAGTTCACCTTGCTACTGAGTTAACTATCCAAATTAAATCATTAGAGGTAGCATGTGATAATTGGGATGTAGCTTTGAAGATAATACTTGAGGTTCATAAAACTTTCTTGGAAAAACACACTATACTGTATAACCCTTTGACATATGTGTCAAAAAGGGGGAGAAATAAGAAGAAGAAATAAGGAAATGGGAGAGAGATATTATATATAGCATTTTTTAGAGAGATAATGACTCCAAGGATAGAATAAATATAATTTTGGGGGAGATCAAACAAAGGGGGGGTCAAAGATAGAAACAGAGTACAACAAAGTTCAACATATGCATATTTACTCACTAGGAGTATTGGTTCAGATTCATAACAACACAACCAACTCAAGGGGAGTTATAAGATTTTGAGGTATGCTCATAAGTTATAAGATTTTGAGTTATGCTCATAAGTTAAGATCATTCATGCATGATCAAGTGGTTTTTCCACTCATGTCAAAGGGGGAGATTGTTGATCTCAGATTGGTTTTGACATATGAGTGTCTATACACTTAAGTCATTTACAAATTAGAACTTAGTTCATGTCGAACAAGTAATGCATGTGGAGCATAACATGTCAGATAGTGCATGCTAAGTGAGATACTCAATAATTTTTGAGTAAACTATTAGTGCCAAGTCACTCAAGTGTCAAGTAGTTAGTATGTGCAAAGTCATTCAGATGTCAAGTGATAGCATTGAAGTTGCAGTTGATGTCGAGCATCAGAGACTTTAGATGTTGTGTATAATTTTTTTGACATAGTTGTTTGTAATGGCACAAACTACTATGTAAACCATTTTGGAGCTGACTGAGGGATTTTTTGTGATTCCAGATGATAAGAACGAATCTTAATTGAGATTTCCTATGTAGTATATGCAACAAATCAGTTAAAGGGGTGAATTGAGAAGCTAGATGGATGAACTTCAATCATTGATTCATACCTAACCCTAGCCACCTAGATCTTCTTAAGGAAGGTAAACCCTAAAACATAGAGAGAGAGCAAAGAGAGAAGTTTCCATGTACAAATAGAGCATTTAGGTGTGACTAAGGAAGAGTGATCATAGTGTATGAATTGTAGAATCAGTTAGAGAAGAATAGAGGAAAGGAATTAGAGGATAGAAAAGATACATTTGGGATGAACCCACAATAGTGCATTACACTTTTTTGCCTAAATTGACACTAAACTGTGAATTTTCATGAAAACTTTCATTTTTAGATGCAAATTGCCATTTGAAGGTCAGGAATTTGAAGATGAAGTAAATTAGAGTCTTTTAGGATTTTATGTGTAGAATCCAAATAATTTTTTTTTAAATATCTGACTTGATTTGATTGAATTATTTTTTCTCCCACAAAAACTGGTATGTTATAAAAAACCTAATTTTTAAAAGTGACATAGTTTTTGACACACTACTTATTTTCTACAATAGATATCAATGTGATTCTTTCGAATTTAGTTTGTTAATGTTCATCCATACCAAAACCATGGAGGTGATATGATGTCTTTATCCTTACTATTTCATATTTTATTAGAGTTTAAAGTTGACCTAACATGAGTTTGGACATACATGGCTTTTGACACATGTAACTTATTATATATTTACCCAAATTCAAAATTTATTTTTTTGATTGAAAGAGGATCCAAATATGGAGATTTTAGTTATTTTTCAAAATTTGTGTTCTCTTATTTACTATTTTTCCATGAGCATCCAATATAGAGGTTTATGTTTTATAGAGAACCTCTATTTAATTCACGTGCAAAACCATATACCTGAAAAAATCAAAATGTAGCAAATTCATAGTCATTGGAAAGCTTGTTCAAAAAATAATGTGACTTCAGTGTTCCATTTGAACTTGGTAATTGAGCCTGGAAGCCATGAAAACAATTGAAAATATTATAGAATCTGCAAAACACGTCTAGTTTTCTAGTTTTGATAGAAACTAACTTTCTATCAAAACTTTTTAGATAGTTTCAATAGAAACTATTCCTATTTAGTTTTGATAGAAACTAAATTGTTTCTATTAAAACTATTTAAGCTAGTCTTTTTGTCCTAAATAGTTTGGATCGAAACTATTTATGACCCTTTTTTTGGTCTACTTAGTTTTGATCAAAACAATGTTAAAAAGTAGTTTTGATAGAAACTTTTATAGTTTCTATCGAAACTATATGATTAATTTCTATGGAAAGTTTTTTGGCAAAAAACATTTCTTTCGTGATTTTGGAGGAATTTCTTCCTCCGAAAAAGTGTAACCCACTATTGTGGGTTCACCCTTTGATTAGAGGAGGATCAAGGATACATGCAAAGAGGTGATCTATTATCTAAGAGTAGAGTGCTAACTATAGGATTATTGTTGAGACATTCTAATAGGTGAACCATTTAAATCTCTAAATAGAGTAGTCTTAATAGGTTGTTGTAAATCATTTAATAGGGTGCTTACTTCATTGTAAGTTGAAGTCCTTTAACCAAGCACACTTAAAATAGGGTGTTAAAATCCTTTAACAGAGTAAGATCTAACAATCTTATAAGCCTTTAATAGGGAAGACCTTTCATAGGGTAGATCATAGTTTATGATCAAACAATATAACCTTCATTGGATACACTTTATTACTGCAGTAGTGGAGATTTGTGGGTGTCATCCTCACCCCAATTTTACCTTCTCATTGGAGGGTTTCTAGGTAATCATATATTGTGTCATATGTGTGAATTTTTATTTATTTTCATACTATGGATGTATATGCTTGATTTGGTATTTTAGTTTACATGCACAATTGTGAGATGGATGTGTGGTGAATGATTTTATCGTTGAATTTTTGAAGTGTTGATTCAACCCCCCACCCCATCCTCCTCCCTCTCAGATTTTACTTTTCCTAATGTATTCCAACACTTTTGTGATATCCTTGGTGGAGATAGTTGTCTCTTAATTCCATTCTCAATACAAAATTTAGTGTCATCATATATTAGCTCACTACCTATATCAGATTTTAGACATTTCAATTGTCTACCAATTTATTTTTTTACTATAGCTTTATACCACTTGAACATTTGAAAATTATTAGATTTAAACTTTAAAAAAATCACTATCATCATTCTAGACTAATCAATAAACAATATAAAATACCTATCTTAGTAGTAGCTCTCAACTCTCATTAAACCACACAAATTAGTATGAACTAATTCAATCATATCGTTAGTTGAATTTGGTCTTCTTGAAAAACTAGATTTAGTCATCTTACTAAGTGGATATTGTTTGCACATATCATTCTTTGGTTAATTATGCATATTCAGTAAGCCTCTCACTTTCTTATTTCTACTTACTTTGACCATATTCTCAAAATTAACATGACACAACCTCTTATGCCACAACCACACATCTTCAACTTTTGCAAACAAACATGTACTAATAGTAGGATCAAGGTAAAATAGATTACCTCTTGTTTAATCTCTAGTACCAATCAAATTTCCATTATAATCATAGATCGTAAATTTTATGTTATGAAATTCCATCTTGTGACATATATTATTCAACTATGCAACACTCAACAGATTATGTTTTAGTCCTTGAACTCAATATGCATCCTGACATAGAATTTTATGATTTAGTATAAATTAACCTCTACCTTCATAGGACATGGAACATTATTTCCAAGCTTAACAATTTCACCTTCATATTCTTAAAGCTTATCAAACTTACATATATCACTAATCATGTGATGTGAACATTCACTATCAATAATCCATGTATCACTCTTACTAACATGAGAAATAAGGGATTTTTTTCCCTCATACCTTTCCTCATTGGAATCTTCTTTAATTGCAACATATACCACTTCTACTCATTCCTTCTCATTGTATGTGTTTGACTCAATGTGCTATTCCTCAATAATGTAGCATGATTTCTTCTCTTTGTTCTTATAGTCCTTGTTCTTTCTATATTTTTTCTCCTTCTTATCATTTTTGTCACTTCTATTCTTGTTAGGACATAGAGTAGTAATATGACCAACTTTATTGCATTTTAAACATGTTAGGGAATATTTTCCTTTACCTCTCATTAGCCTCTTGAAAGCAATGCTTCAATCTCATTTACATCTTCCTTTGAATCTAAATCACTTCCACCCTTACTACCCTTTTATTTCTTTGAACTTCCAATAGTTAGTGATGACTTGAAAGCATTCTCAATATTAGGAACACTACTATCACAATTACTTAATTCAAATGCAGTAAAATGACCAACTAAACCATCAAGTCCATGATCATTACCAAGCATAGCTCTAAATTTATGAATAGTAGATACTCTTATAGCATAACCATGCAATAGTGTTCTAAGAACTTTACTTACAACTTTTTCATTAATGATGACACCTCCAACATATTTGATAGTACTCACAACTTTGTTGATTCAGTTTACATACTAAATAGTATTTTCTCAAACTTTTATCTTCATCTCGTCATATTTGCCTCTAAGATTTTCTACTTTGGCTCTCAATACTCCACCATGCATAAGTATCAACTTATCTCACATTTCTTTAGCACTGCCACAATCTTTAGCATCATCAAACTCGACATCATTAAATGCAAAATAAATCTCAATCTTAAGACTATTATGTTTTGTCTTCTAGTTCATCTCATTAACTAACATAGGACCAATGAGATAGGTGTACAGGTCATCTAGATAGTAGAGTGCATTGGCTCTAATCCCTAAATAGGTAATGGGTAAGTGCAAGAAGTTGGGTCACAATTTCGTGGAATGAGACCTCTTTACAAATGGGCACCCAATTATTTAGAACCTAGTACCCATTATGGTCCAGGTGACTGATCTGTATTCAAAAATTGGGCACCCAATTTTTGAATACGGATTGGGCACCCAAGCCATAATTAAAAAATTGGGCACCTGATTACTGAAAAACATAAAACCCATTTTTTATGGGTTTTTTTTTCATTTTCACTGCTCATTGTTGTTTGGAGACGAAAGCGAGATTTGTACTTGGAAACAAGAGCCCATTTTAGCTTTTCACTGACCCCCAACTATTTTTTTAGTCTTCCAAGTATTTTAATTTAATTTATATTAATTTATTTCATTGTTTTTAGTTTTTTGCTTTATAATTTCATCAATTTATTGTTTTTTTCCCACTTAATAATTTTGTATATGTAAAATTGTAGATTTCCATTGTTAGTAGTTTTATTTTTGGATTATTGTTAATTCAAAATCTCTAAAAATTAAAATCCTCCCTTTTTTGATAGTTATATGTTCATTTTAAAAAAAAAATTGTAGATGTTCAGTTAAAAATTATTATTTTAGATCTTTCAATGTATTCAATTTATATGACACATAATTAAAGTTAAAGTGATGGATGATTAGATAGATGCATTAGATGTTTAGATTGTTTAAACATGTATTTACATTGATGTTTTAGATTTATTTCAACTAAATAATAATTATAAATTAGTTTGTTGTACATATTAAATATTAACCAAACTTTATGGTTTGGATTTGTATAAACCCTATACTTGAACCTACACTTTACACTTAAATACATATTTATGAAATATTTTTCTAACTCTAATATATTAACTTATTACCCTATTTATATCCCTAATTCAACTATATAATCCAAATCTTAGGTAACTATAATCCCTAGAATTAAACTATAATCCCAATTCAACTCTAACCATAATCTTGAATGGTAACTATTTAATTCACTTTTTTACCTTAAATGTAACTAGTTCATATTTCGCTCTACTTGAACCATAACCCTATTCTATCCTTAAGTCTACTAAAAATTATGCTTCAACCATAAGAGAAATTGAAGTATATAACTCTATCCTAATTTGAATGCTAACCATGTAATCCAATCTTAACTAGAGCCATAGTAACACTGGCCTTAATTTATGTACATCCTAATTGAATCCTATGTAATGCACATAATCTGAAACCCTTACTTCAATCCTACATCTAACTCTAAACCTTAAAAGCCTAGCTCTAGATAATAAGTTAAATTTCAAACCTTATATTCCTAACCTTGCCATTTAGACACTAAATTGTAAACGTAAATTTAAACCATGATGTTAGCTACCCATATCCATACCCTAACCAAGTTTTATTAACTCATACCCTAAAATATTATTTCTAAAACTTAACCATGTAACCCTAATCTTCTAGTTTAGGGTGATATATGTATGTTTGTATTGAATGTAAGTTTAATATTTTATGTAGATGTATTAAATTTATAAATTGGTAAGTGATAGACTCTCTCAATTATTCACATATGTTCACATGTATGAATTGATAACATTATATAAAAAAGTCAAGTTAGCATTTGTTTTAATTTTTAAATAATAAATAATCAATCTTTATGTATTAAAATAAATTCTAAATTATATATCAAATAATAGATAGAAGTAATACCTTTATATATCAAATGATCTAGAGCTATGTACACGTATATATGTATATCACAACAACAACTTGGTTCATATTCAATATATTAAACTTGAAAATTTCCTCTATCACCTCGAATAGGCCCCTAGGACTTGGTAAGACAATATAGATCCATTCCTTTTTTTTAAAATTAAGTTTTTCTAAAGTCAGAAGTTGATTTTATTGTCTACATTTTATGTGTAACATAAAAATGAAAATTTTCTTTTTAGCTTAAATATATACTAAATTTATGTAACATGAAATTTTTACTCAAAGGTAGAATTAATTTAATAGGGGACAAGACTAGCAATCACACCTTAGGGTGCAATAGGTATAGTGAATAGATATTGAAGGTCAATTAGAAAAAAAATTGGTGAAGGTCAATTAGAAAAAAATATTGGTTTATTCTTTTGCATACATTTGTACAACTAATAGACTAAAAAAATCTCTAATTAGGAAGATCTAATCATACTATATTACCATAAACCTTAACCTTATCAAACCCTATCACAAATATTAAATCATAATGGTAAACAAGGTACAAAATGTTAATACTAATCATGGCATAGACCTAAACTATTATCCTAAGCCTAACACTATTAAAAATCATAACTTCAACCATAAAACTAACTATATTCCTAAGTCTAACCTTAACCTAATCATAACTATAATAAAAATCTAAACCCTAAACATAAAACTAAGTATAGCGTGTTCCCTTACCTTAAAACCATAATTTTAACTCTAATCCTAAGCCCAACTCTAATCCTAACATTAACTAAAACCCTAATCCTAAACAATCTTAACCAAATCCTTAACACAACCTTAGCCCTAATTATGACATAAACCTATTCTCTCAAATTCTATTTGCGATTTTTAGTAAGTCATGTTTCCCTTCCAAATCAAATGTATTACAATCCAAAAATATAATTAAACAACAAATATATTTTTAAAATATTTTATTGCTATCTTAAATTAAATATATTTGATATTTATATTGTAAAAAAGTGATATTGCAATAAATATAATTATTTCAAATTTAAATTTAAATATAATTTTGATATAAATATCTACTAAATAAAAATAAAAATTTAAAACCTTAATAAAAATACAATATAATTAAAATTTAAAATTTAATATATTTGATATAAATATTAATTAACAAAAATTAAATTCAATACAATTGAAATTGTAAAATTTATTGATTGGAATTATAAATATGTTGTTCTCAAATATCTAATTATCCATTTCAAATAATAAAATGCCTTCAACATAAACATTATCCACACATAATTATAGTTATAAATAAAATCATATTACTATAAATATTTATCTATTCAAAATGTCCACCATTTTTCATAATTCTAAAAGTGAAATTATTTCCACTCAAATTAATGAAGTTTGATAATATGGAATTCCTAAATAATAGTTGTAGAAGGGATGGCAAAAGAAAGAGTAAGAAATATTAAAGAGATAGGAAATATGAGTACTTATCTTAAATAATATACTTATCTATATTAGTCATAGGTATAAATTAACCCTTCACTTTAAATACAAAACTAGATATAAATCATAGGTAACCCTTAAATCATAGGTATAAACTAACCCTTAAATCATAGGTATAAATTAACCCTTCAATTTAATAACCAAACTAGATAGTCATAATCTTGAATCATAACTATAATTCACTTCTTGACCCTAACTCTAACTGCAATATTTATGTTTACTTGTATGTAGCCCTATTCCATCCTTAAGTTTACCATAAATGATATATGCATGTAATTAGATAATATAAGCTTGTTTCAAACCTTATTCCTAACAAAATTATAATTAATGTAAAATTTGAAGATTTAAGTCTAACCCTTATATCCTAAATGTACTAAATTGTAACCTTAATTTTAAATGGAAAAATTTTAATCAAAAATGTTAAATCCTAAATCTTAACCAACATATATTAATGTTCAATCTAGTAAAACCTAATTTTGTAAATGTTTAATTGTCATGCCCAAAATACAAGGGCAAAGACACACGAATCTTTTTTTTTAAATCATGGAACAATACTAATTAAATTTACTCACATGATGAAAAAATATAAGGATGAATCAACTTTTTCAAAACATTGTAATCCAAAGGACTAACTAAATGATATAATCATTTAAAAATCAAATAACTAAAGTTTATTTAAAATTTACTCTAAACTGACTATATTAAATTTCGACTCCACTCTAAATAAACATTTCTAACAATAACGATATAATTAAAAATAGATAAAACTAAATGACATTTCTTCAAATAGATTACTTAATTTTAATTTAACTTCGAACATACTAACTTAACATTATATTAACAAATTTTCACTTAAGTTTTACTTTACATTTAACAAAAGAACATACTGACAAAACTCACTTAGTTATCACTAAATTTAGAATAACTAAACACCCTTTTTTTTAACACTAAAATAACATACATGTATTTTCTAATATTTAAAGAAACACATAATTTAAAAGACTTAAACATAACAACTATCAAATTTTAAGACTCTATTTAACACTAAAATCTTAAAATTATCAAATCCTATCTACAACTTCAACAATCTAATCATAAAACTAATTAAATCTTTACTAATACTGAGAGCTAAATTATTAGCTAACTACATTAACTAATACTTAAACAAATTCTAATTTTATTTATTTATTTATTTATTTATTTATTTATTTATTTATTTTACATGTACTAATAATAAAAATAAAACATACTAATTAAATTGCTAAAGAAAATTTTAAAAAAATACTAACAACCATTTTATGCTAACACACTAGCTTCAACTATATCTTTAATAAATACACTTCTAAATTAATAAAACTAGCGAAAAATCTAAAACTTTAATTAAATTTCTAATATATATATATATATATATATAAACAATCCCCACATACTACTTAACATTTCAAACACACTAATAACCATAACTTTATTAAAACTAATTCTTAATTAACAAATGTTAACAACCTCATTACTAATATTAATTTAATCCAACACTATCCTAATAAAACAATAAAATTTCTAACACTAAACTAACCATACAACTAACTACCATTCAATTAAAACTAAATTCTAAAATACATATTACTAATTACAAATAATTTATAACTAAAATTAAAAAAACATTCATTACTAACTTCTATTAACTAAATAATTAACATAATACTAATATTAATTAAACTTTAAACTAAATTAAATTACATAAAAGAAACTATTTAAAACCAACTAAAATTAAAATTAACTAAAATAATAATAAATAAATAAAACTAACTAAAATAATATACTAACTACCCTACATAAATATTTTTCCCCACCTTCATGCCTAAAGCCCTTAATACTCCCCAACACGTCACTTTCTTAAAAGCAAAATTTCCTTTTTAATTTATTTCAAAAGTTAAATACATTCCCCTTGCCCACATGCCAAGGAGTGGGTGAGGTCACTGACTTTATTAAAAGCAAGGAATTTTGTTTTCAAAAGTTTGAAAACTTAAAACAATTCAACCCATGCCACCCACTTCCACCATTAATGCAAAAAGTTAATTAGGTAGGAAGATAGGATATTTAGGTAATGATAGTATATGCATTGATTTTATTTTTTTTATTTTTTGTTCAAATTTAAATTTATTTATTTTATTCAACAAAGAATAATTAAGAGAATCTTTAAAGATTTTCTATTGCAAAAAGGTAAATCCTTTTCCCATAGAAAAAGTCGAGAGCAATATAGAATCTTTAAAGATTTTCTGTTGCAAAAAGGTAAATCTTTTTTCCATAGAAAAAGTAGAGAGCAATATTGCTCTTGGGGGCTCTTTTTTTTTCATTTTTTTCCTTTAAGTGTTATTTTGTCAAGTGTAGATTTTTTTTAAGAATTGTTTTTTTTATAACAAGGAAGCTATATATACTCTTCTTTCTAATAGAATTCGCTAAATACCTAGTTAAACTAAAGAATTGGATAATTCATTTTAATAGCAAAGCAAGATTGATTTTATTTCCCAATAATCATGAAATGAATCAAAGTTTCATACATAACATAACTTCTACCTTAATATATTGGAATTTAAAATTTGCATAATTTAACATCATCATTTTATCTCATTTTCAATACACATACATATAATTGAAAATACGAAAAACCTTAAAAGCAATGATATTACTCAATCATTATTTTATTGACCACCTGATTCAAAGGCTCCACCGGGAAAGAACTAGGAAGAAAATTCGACATCGTTGCCACTACAACAAGAGTTTAAAATACATTTCTACACATGATTTTAATCCCGAACATAATTGGTTTTCAACAATCAAATTAAATTTTCATCATGGCCTTTAACAAGGGATCCATTTCATTTATGTAATACATCGCTAAGGTCGTGGAGGGAACGAAAATTGACCAGGTGACAAACAAACATAACAAGGAACAAAATCAAATATTCATTTCCATACTGGGTTTTCACAACAGGATTCAACATTGAATCAAAACTAGGGAAAGGTGGATTTTTCCAACAGGAGATGTCAGACACAACACCAAAATAGGTGCCCAATCGGGGCTATAACTCAAGAACTTTTGTTCTTCCATTCTTACATGCCAAAACTCATACGTGATTTGTGCTGACAGGTAGGGGCCCATAACACCCTACCCTCTCTCCCTCTTCTCGTCCTGAGAAGAGACTCTACACTGTTGGAGTCCAACTGAAGACCTTTCCCAAAATTGGTCACTTCTGCCCTATCCGAGGGTGAGTAATGCCAAAACACCCATACAAGAAAACTTCAAAATTCAAACAAAATATGAAGAAAAAACATTCAAGAAAACATGGTTTCAATCCTTCCCAAACATACCCAACATACATACAAGCATACCAATGAACAACACAACAACATAAGCATGAACCAAGCATGAAACAAAATGAGCAACATGAACAACATGAACAAAGGAGATGAAGAACTCCTACCTTCACAAAAGGTTATGGTAAAATGAACAAGTTGAGAAGAGTTTTTCCTTCCTTACCTTCAATCTTCCAAGACTTCTTTCTAAAAATAGAGATTGGGTAACAACCAAAACTTCTCAAAAATGCCTCTAAATAAGATCTAAACTCAACCACCTAAAAAGGGCAATAACTTCCCCCACTTGCCTAAAAATTTAGAGGTTTCTAACTCAATTAAACTTAAGGCTAACCTCAATGTGGGGTTAGGGTCAGTCAACCCATGGTGAAATCATTCTATTTTCGCACTAAAGTAAAAATGGACTTTTTGAGTGACCTCAAAAGTCAACAAAAGGGGCTAGGGCGGTGAAAAATGCCCCCAACCCATACCCATACCCCTTGGGTATTAAGATTTCATGATTTAAAGCCTTAGGAATTGATTTGGGACCAAACAAATGCTAGGAATTTTTAGGACTATCTAACAACTCCAAAATATAGATTAAGTACTAATCTGGATTAAGGGTAAATAATTTTGATTAAAATTTGATTAGCAAAAAGGTCACTAACTTAGTCTGATTAGATTTAAGGGCTACTTGGTTAACCCTAACTAGCATGCTAGAATGCATATACAATTCACGAGTGTCAATGGACATTATAAAAACATTGTTACGAAACATGAACATTTACTGATTATAGAATGATACATTCATACATCTCACAATACAAATAAAATATGAACAATGGGGTTTCCACAAATGGTACATAGGGCTCAGTTTTGTTTCTCTATTAGATTTTTCAGCTAAAATATCTTGCACACTCATTGCACACATCAGTTGCTCAAGAAAATCACATACATATATTCAAAATTTATCTGGATAGTTATGTAAATCAAAACATGAATCTTTCATATAATTAATTGTTTAATTCATTTCTGCTCACATTTAATCAATATAACATAACTTATTCATTAATTCAGATTAAAATACTAGAATAATCATCATTAGGCATGCATATAACTAACATCCTAAACATCACCGGTTAAGAAATACAAAACTATCTAAAAGCATAAAATTTTGAACATCGAGGTACCAGAATCAACATCCTTATCATCAAGTGAAAAATGCCTTGTATCATTGTTAGTAAAATTTTAATGTTTAATTAGTCGAGATAATGTAGTAGTTCTCGAATCATTGAGTATTAAAACAAGGACGTATCAACTTCTCTTAATTTCATTAGGACATTCACAACATAAAACATTACTTCATATTCGTTCAAATCTCCTGCAACAGATTTAACAGAGAAATTCATATTTAATAAGTACATGCGAGGAGGGACCTTAAATTAACACTTTCGAACACTTTTGTAAAGTCTACGCACAATCATAACACTAACCTTTTTTAAAAACACTTCTAATCCTTACCCTAATCTTGACCATAATCTAAATATAATTTTAATCTTAATCCATACCCTAACCCTAACCTATACTTTATAGTTATGTATGTTTATGATGTCCACAATGTTTCTTTAATCCAAATATATTAAATCGTTACCATGTTCATATTCTCACCTCTTTTTGTTATATTTAAGTAGTTAAAGATGTATTAGATGTAAATATATGATTTTAAAGATGTACTTATATTGATATTTTAGATTTATTTTAATTAAATAGTAATTTTATGAATTTTTATGTTGTATGTACATATATGCAGATTATATTTGATGGACCCACCCCCACTCCCACCCTCACCCCCTCCATCACCACCTCTACCTACACCTCCACCCCCATCTCCATGACCACCTAGTCCTCCACCACCTACCCTAGAGGATATATGTCATAGCATAAGGTGAAACCTTCACAAACTCATGTGAGATATATAGACTATTAGGCATGAGGCCCATCTCCCCCTCACCTACTTCACCTTGTAGATGGCATGCAAGGCATTGTACAGTTTATTGAGCATTTAGATAGTGACATAGATAGCTTCAGACTATGGAGGTAAAACATGTGTACCTTCTATTATGATGACCTATCTTATAGAGAGTTCCATAATCTAAAATTACAAAAAAGTCATTTTAAAAGATATTTTATAAACCCAAAGACATGATGCAAGAGCTTCCTAGGCTTTCCTACAATCGTGCATGTTTGGAGGGATTTTGGTTAAGTGTTGAGGAGCATCGAGCTTGGATTTTGGTGGAGCTATGTTTCTATGGTTAGGGATGTGTTGGAGATTCATTGGGGAACCTCTCCTCATGATTGCATAGAGATTGGATGGATTGAGTTGAAGTTTGAGCTATTTTTACATTGTTGTTGGAACTATGTTTTTCTAGCTTCTAGATGCTTGTTGCAAGGCATGTAACTAATTATCTTTAATGAATGAGATGATTTTTACTTAAAGAATTGAAGAGGATCTAGATTCATTCCTTGTATCAAGAGAATAATTTCTAATTCATTATGGGTTGGGAGATATGGTGATTCTCCCGAAGTATCAATTTCTAGCATTTTTGTGCAACAGTCTATTGTGTGTGACTTTCACAGTGGATGCACACTTTTCCTTGGGTAATAAGCCTTTGTGAATTTAAGGGGTTGTAGAGGACCTATATTTGTACCTACAGTTTGAAGCATGAGTTCTAATTCAATTGGAGCTAGGAGATATCACAATTTTACCCTGATATCAATTTCTGGACATTTAATTGTTGTTGCAGGCCAACTTGTGGCATTTAATTTGTGTATTTGTATTTAATTTGTGTTATGGTCCAACTTGTGGCTTAGATTGGTATAATTAGGGGGCTTGGGTAGTCTTTTATTCATTATGGAGTTGAGATGGGATGAAGGATAGATGCAAATTTGAAGAGCAGAGCTAGGGCTATGGCTAGAAAACAAGGAGATTGCTTGGTGGGCTTGCAAGCACAAGTTTAGATTTCCTTGTTGGTTTCTTCTAGATTGCTATTATGTACAGATCTAGACTAGCTAGGATTAGTGTTGTGAGTTGGATCTTGAGGGATCTTTTTGAACTAATTTTGTAATTGTTGTTTGTATTTGACCCTAACTCGAAAGGCCTTATAGTTAGGGATATTGCATGTAATCAGTTATATATCTATGAATCAAGAATTGTAATTTGGTATCAAATCTTTGGCATTGGTTTTTCCTGGGGGAAAGGCATGGTATAGACTTGGTGGGACCAAGCTTGTGCTTTTATGTATCAAATTTTGACTGAGGTAATTAATAGATAATTTCAAGGATTGTCATAATTTTTAGACGGGCTTCCCCATTGATTTTTTTGACAAAGCAAAAACCCATTATAGGTCTTACTATTTTGATTACAAAAATGTAAATTTTATAGTGTTATGAGTTCATTTGCTATTTTTTCATTATTTGTTAATCAAAAGTGTCTCTTAAACATAAAATAGTAAGATTCACTAAAACTTTAATAACTTTTTTTAAAAAATCATATTTATTAAATTAATTTACATGTTATCAATCTTCACACAATTCTTTTGAAGTTTAAAAAAATCCAAAAAATTTAAATTTTGACTAAATTATGGTTTCTGTACACAAGAGGTTTTTAGAAATTATCTTAATCATCAATTAATAATTAATAATAATTAAATATTCATTAAATAATTAAAAAAATATTCTCATCAATCTTTGTTGTGTCGGGTAAATTCATTTAAAAGGATTCACAAAAAATCATTTAGTTATGTCAAATTATGGTGTATGTACACGAGTATGGCATGGTCCTAAAACAGGCATTTTGAAAGTGGTTTTTAAATATCCATACCAAAAAAAATACTATCAAATGGGTATACAAATAAATTACATATTCGACAAGGAGATTCTAGGCACTAAAATTTTTATTTTTGAAGTTTTTTATATTTAATCTCTAAATGCCTCAAATTTTGGCATCAATTGACAATATATTTCAAAAACAAGAAAAAAAACTTCCACTTTTTGGCCAAAAGTGAGACTCAACTTCTTGCACTAACCCTAATACATCATTCTTCTTTTCCATGAAGACAATTTCTCCTTGTTCAACTTTGATATCTCTCTCTTATACATCTTCATATCTTTAGCTTAAGTCCCTTCAAACTTCTTCCTTCAAGCATTTTTATTCGATACTGATTATTAGATAACCAAGAGGGGGGTGAATCAGTTATAACTAGTTATCCTATAGGCCTTAAAAACACTTTTCACCGAATAATATTGATAAACCTTAATAAGATTAACTCGATAAATAGATCTAAAATCATAATCTTAACTACTAAAACTTTTGCATCAAACTGTCAATTTACTATTCCTTAATATACTGTGAATCAAATTAAATATCTAGTTTATACTGAGTTGTAATATTAATTAGTGAAATAAGAAATCACACATTTTGACACAAATATTTAACATGAAAATCATGTATATGGAAAAACCACCTAGGAACTGACAACCCACATATTTTTACTATTCTGAAGTGAGCCATGTTAGGAGCCAACCTTGTTAAAGGTTACATATACATTTTTAATGTGACCTTGTTAGAGGATTTACAGAAAAGGTCATCTAGAACTTATCACTCCTTAACATTTCTAAAGAGTGTCGTACTCTAAAGGATTCACAAATATTACTATTGAATGTTACCATATAGGATTTCAAAAGATTGTTAGGTCCACTCAAGAGAATTTTTTGCTACAATGGTAAGAAAGTAACAGTAAAATGATCTGTTAGGTTTTATCACTATACCTTGATTTTTTAGATCTCTACTTCACTTAATTTTAGTCTTCTAATCTCTTTCTAGTTGATTCACACACTTCACACTTTAACATAACACTTTGTCTACAAAATCTTCTCAATATTTTTCTTCTCAGTTCATCTTTTATTTTATTGTTTAAAAATAATCATCAGTCATCATTGGTAGCAAAAAATATCTTGTTCATCCTTCTAAATAGAAAAATTTTGTCATTCTAGAATCTTCCAATTTCTTCCACTTAATCACAATTGGAGATCTCTCCATCAAGTACAAATTCTTAGGATATAGACTTCTACCTTCAACTTTATACTCCATTTCAAATCGATAAAACTTCTCCATTAGATCTTCTTTGAATTTCTCTACTTGTTGATCTCATAACTAACTTTTTCCTTATCCTCAAAACTTCTCAAAAATTCCTAATTTTCATCAAAATTCATCCTTATATTTAATATTTTCTAAACTTGTTATCCATGTTCATGCTTGGTGAACATTACAACTCACTTTGTCAATATTAGACTCATTAACATAAAATTTACTCAGTTAACACTATGTTCCATTTACTTCTTTCTCATGTGCTCGATGAAAATTATAGTAGCTCAGTTAATACTATATTCCTTTAGTCACCATGAAAATTGTCTTTCTTATACATCTTGCTTGAGATCATGTAAAGAAATCAAGCCAACATTATATTGTCAGAGTGTAACTCATTCAAGTGCTCATTGAATACCATATACTTATCAACATTTGCATCATCATAATTTATTCAAATTCCCTTCATCAATCAAATGATATGACACTCTACTGAATTAGCATAATTTCTAACCAATTAAGGTTTGACATTAATGACAATATAAAAATTGATATGACTCTTATATACATTAACAATATTATTGGTTGGGGCTAAAAAAATTTCTATTCTAAACATCTTTTAATATGTAACACCTACTCCAAAAGATTGTAAAGTAGCTAAAATTAGGTGTATGCCCATACCAAAGTTCATAAGGAGTATTATTTTTACCTTTCTTCAATCATACTCAATTAAGGTTGTAAATAGAATAACTAATAGTTTCTCTCAAGAATGTTTGTGCAACCTCCCTCTCAATTAGAAATGTTCTAGCAAAATTAAATATTCATATGTTCCTTCTTTCAGCTATGTCATTTTGTTGTGGAGTTCTTAGTGTAGATAGTTATCTTTTAAGTCTATTGTTATTGAAAAATATAGTAATTTCATCATAAATAAATTCACCTCTATAAAATCTTAAGCGCTTATTTTTATTAGTTGTTTCCTTCTCAACTCTTCCTTTATACCATTAAAACATTTGTAATGCATCATATTTTTCCTTTAAAAACATTATACATCACCATAGAGAAGTCATCAAAAAACAATATGAAATACCAATCAAAATTATAGTTTTGCACTCTCATAGGAGCACAGAGATCAGTATGGACCAAATCTAGTATATCATTAGATGAGTAAGACTTGATTGAAAAACTTGATTTTTTCATCTTGTCGATTTGGCATTCCTTACACATAACTTTGTCTAACTTGCTTAGTCCCTATAAACCTCTAACTCTTTGCTTCTTACTAATCTTGATCAAGTTATCAAATCTTATAGGGAAGGAACGTTTATGCCATAACCAAGCATCTTCAGTGCTTGCTTCACTTCTTTAAATAAGAAATATATTTGCAGTAGACTTTAGATAGAACAAGTTACCTTCAAATTGATCATTAGCACTAATAAATTCTCTAGTAGCACCATAGATTTGCATTCTTTGGTTTAGAAATTCTAATTGGTGACATATATTGTTCAATTGTACCACACTCAAGGAATTGTATTTTGGCCCTTGATCCCAATAAGAATCATCACACTTAACCTTTTTCATTCAACATAATGGATCATTTTCCTTTAAAAAAGCATGGAGCATTACTACGAAGTCTAACACATCCTCCATCATATCTTTCTATGTTTTCAAACTTTTCAACATCACCAATCATATAATGTGAACAACCACTATATATAATCCATGTATCTATTTTATCAACTTAAGAAATATTGGATTTTTCATCTTCATGCCTTTCTTCTTTTGAATCATCCTTCATAGAATCATAGACTAATTCTCACCCTCTTCTAAGTCATCAAATTCATTATCAGTTTGGCCTTCCTCAGCTAGGTAACATGATTTTTTTATTTTCTCTTTGACATCTCTATAATTTTGGTATCATTTTTTTCCCCTTTTATAATTTCTATCATTTTTAGGATACCTAGATGCAATATGACCAATCTTGTTGCAATTGAAACATTTTAGAGAAAAATTACCTTTATATTTTCCTTTTCTTGTCAATGACCACTTTGCCTATAGTGTTTCCACTTCTTGTTCTTTCTCCTCGTATAGTACATTTTCATAGTCACTTTCATCTAAAATATGGTAAACTCTTTCACTTTCTTTACTTTAACTACCAATGGTTAGAGATGTCTTGAGAGAAGTTTCTATCTTTGGTACACTATTATAAAAATTATTAAGCTCAAATGCAGTCAGTCAAGCATCAAGGGTAACAAGATTACTAGGTATGCATCTCAATACCTAAATAAAAGAGACTTTAATAGGATATATAGGTATGAGAGTTTGAATAATTTTACTTGCCACATCTTCTTTACTAATACTCCCACAAAATCCTTTGATAGCACTAACCACTTCCTTGATTATGTTACTATATTGTACAATGCTCTCACCTTCTTGCATTTTCATTTCATCAAATTTTCCTTTGAGACACTCAACCTTCACCCTTACTACATTATGATCACCTCTATAAACAAGTGTAGGTTTGTCCCACATATCCTTTTCTATAGCACAGTTCTTAAGATCATCAAATTCACTATCAGTTAGAGAAGAATTTATCACAATTATTAAGGCATGTCATTCTAGCTTTTGCTTCATCTACTCAATTGGCATAGGTCCAAGAGGTACTAAAGTATAGTGATTATCTAGGTAGTATAATGCATAATCTCTAATTCTAGATAGATACAACGTCATCTTGATTTTCCATGAGAAGAAGTGTTCCTTATTTAACTTGGACACCTCTCTCTTATACATCTTTAGATATTTAGCTCAAGTCTTTTAAAATTTTACCTTCAAGAACAAAATGCTTTGATATCAATTTTTGGATAACTAAGAAGGGGAGTGAATTAGTTATCTCAGGTCCCTTTAAAAAAAATTCCACCTTTTTAAACTTATAAGAAAATAATCCTTACTATTATGATTTAGCATGAAACTAATTTACAATTGTTTACAACTTTATGCATATTAAAACATAAAAAAGGATGCAACATATCCAACCACACATTAATAACAATATTTAATGTGGAAACCTAATTTGGGTAAAAATTACCATAGAAATTTTCACCCACAAAGAAATTTACTCTTCTCAAGTGAGATTAGTTAAGAGCCAACCATGTTAAAGGTTACAAATACATTTACTAAATGTGACCATGTTAGGGAATTTTCACAAAAGATCAACTAGATTTTTCACTCCTAAATGAGTGGTCTTATTAAAGGACTTAGTACATTTGTCATAATTTCATCTTACGAAGGATTTACAAATAGAACTATTAGATCCACCTAGTTAAGATATTTTCAGCTACAATGGTTATAAATTAATAGTGAAATTATCTATAGAAATAGAAGCTACCTTTTCCTATTCAGATCTCCTTTCTGCACTTTACTCTTCTTCACAATCTTCCTTGTTTGGTTGATCAATAAACACACATCATATCATCTCTTTCCTTCACTCTTTACTTGGCCTACATTTTTTCTCACTAACTCTTTTGTCTTCTTTTAGTTATAAAAAACTATCAGCAATAAAATCATTATTACTCATCCATTATATAGGTATTGTTTTGTTGCTTAATCATATTCATTGGAGTTTTCCTAGATTCCTCTCATCCATTTGATCAAATCTCATCTTAAATGCAATGTATATAGCACTTGTAAAGAGATTTTATGTATCATGCCAACTGTAATTCACCTTGGAACTTGAACTTTTCTTGGATCATGAACCTTTCCTTAAATCTCCTTTATTTTATCTTATCTAACCAGTTTCATCTATAGATTTCACTACCAAAATTATTTCCTTCCTTAGAATCTTCAAGATTAATCTAGATTCTCACTCGGTGTCATCCCACAATTTATTTTATCAAAATTGTTCTACTTCACTAACTTGTGTTCTTTCTTTGCCAAACACCTTCACTTCCTTAATTAATAGTGTTCACTTGGTGGCACTTATTTTCTTGGTAACACTTTATTATCACAAGCATGGTTCTTTATTATATGTTTGGTAACCTTCACTAAATTCTCCTTTGCTTACCAAACATTATTTACACCTTGATAGCACACTATTATTCCTTATCTTTCCACTACATAACTTCTATCCTTTCTTAACAACCAATTTATATGACTTGTACATATTTATAAAACTTCTTCAAATTATGTAAAATAACCAAACTAATTTATCAATTTCTCATTTAAGCTCATACATTTAACATTACTTAATCTTTTCATCTTCTATCTTTACCATCTCTTTTTTTTTCTTGATGCTACAGCCTTCAAATGATTTGGAAACTTACATAAATCAATACGTCAATAGTCTTGACATCAATGACAAAACATAAACTAATTTTATTTTCCTACTTTTCTTTTAGTTCTTGATTAACTAACCTTGTTCATAATCAACATCATTTTGGGCATCAATATCAGTTATAATAAAACCTTATGTGCACTTTGCCCCTAGTTTTCTTCTACGGGGGTTTGGGGAAGCACCCTCATGATAAGGATCAAGGGGCAATGCCCCTTGCATGGTCAAATGGTAAATTTCCTTTGTGGGGTCCAAGGGAGGTACTTGAGGTGGGAATCTTGGGGTCACACCCCAGGCACACTCCCTATCACAACACAAGGTAGGGTTTTGGGGTAGTAGCCCCAAGACCAAAAATGAATTTATTATTGCCAAAGGCATCGGGAATTATTTTTCAATTTGATGACATATTCCAACCCTTATTTGGATACGTTAATATGTCTTGTATAAAATAGCTTAGGGTTACAAATTTTATGATGTATGATGATTTAGTACCTTCTTGTGATGGTATTTAGTTACAACGGATTGCAGATTGTAATCAGGTTGAAATAACTAGATAATAATATTGGACTTTCTATTTAGTGGATGTATCCCAAGGACTGGGTGAAGGACATTAAATATTTTTGTCTTTTATTCTCTTATGTGTGTTTTGTTCCTTTGTGATATTAGTTATTGTTGACACAAAAGTCTACACCCTTGTCCTATGTGTTATCCCAAGGCAACCTTGTGTAACATGGAAATAATCTTTAAAATGTAGAACTTTGAAATCAAATTGAATCTCAGGAGAAGGTTGGCTTCTTTAAAATAAGGGTGCTCCTATACCACCACTTGAGATGAAAAGGGGGAAGGAATGCATGAAAGAAATAGCTGAAAGGGAAAGGGGGTGATACACTAGATTGAACTTGGTTACTACCTCTACCTATAATTGCATAAAACATGAATAAATCACCTAAATACACAAATTTTGACCCAAATCTTCTCTTTCAAAATCCACATGAATGTCAAACTAATGAAATTTTGCAAGGAAACAAGTTCACAAGACAATATTCAATAGCAAGATACACACAACATGTAAACTTGAAAGAACATAAAAGAAATAATCCATACAAGGCATAAAATGCACAATATATCAAACTAGCAAGATGAGGTAAAAGATAAGTTTTCTATTCATAAAAGGAAAAAGGAAGTTAACAATATAGATCATAATGTTGTTGCAATGAACCAAAGAAGAACCCACAAAAATTATTTACAACTTGCCTTTATAGATCAAGCATAACTCAGATTTGAACTTGAAGTTTGAACCCCAACCAAGGTAGAGTTGAGTTGCATAGAGTAATAATTGAATATCATAATAAAATTTAATCTTAAAATGCAACTTGTTGTTGGAAGTGATAGGAAGGGGAAAAAAATGCATCCAGCTGTAAGAAATCAAATCCCATAAGATTTGATCATTACAATCAATAAATAAGCACGTATACATTGGCATCATGAAAACAAGGCCAAAGAATGTCATTTAGCATTAAAGAATAGCCCTTGTAACATGTCATGGCCGCAAAAAATCAATTCATGTCACTATCAAAAATCATGGGATAGGATAACACACACATTAACCCACCAGCATATACTTGTACAGTTGACCCACATGGAAAAGATCTGATTTGCTCCCAAAAAAGATGAACTATCAATGTATATCTTCCAATTAATGCTTAAAACACAACTGTTGATGAAGAAAACTTTTTAATCTAATAGTTGACACATTTTGCATTGCATGGTGGAAGAAACAATATCTAATTTCTCTATTTTGTGGGCCACAAAATTTGATCCTTACAAAATGGAAAAGTGGGATAACATGCAAAGTTTACCCACCACCATGTGGCACAAACCTGTCATTCCAACAAACTAATGTTGCTATTTCATGTTTAGGCAACAACAAAATCTTTCTAAAATTGAAAAAAATTATATTTCACAAAGCACATGAAATTGGCATTGCGAAATAGTGAAACTAGATAACACAAAATGTTAACCACAATTTTTACATGTTAACCTAGTACAAAGAATCCAACCCATTGAAGGTCTCTCAGATTACTGTATTTTGATCCTAATTTTTGTATCCATATCAAAACTATTATCTTTAATCTTATTTACATTTTTTATCATAACCTGCATCATGGCTTCAATTTTATCTATCCCATTAGAAGATGTTGAAGTGTTCTTTTCCCTTATGGAAATTTTATATGTAGCTAGTAGAGTATCTCCTCCCATGGTTTTCAATGTGGTAGCACTATCACTATTAAAAGATTTAAGATAATACAAGAAAGCATTACTAGGAGTAAGCTTTATAGGAATAGGAATTATATCCCATATTTTTTGGAATCTATGATTGAAATTAGTCATAAAATCATGAGGTGCTCTCTTGATTGTAGTTAGTTGCTCCAAAAGTTATTGATGGTCACTTTTATCTTCAAAATCTTTGCACAATATTTCTCCCATCTCATCCCAATTATGGATTGAGTTGTGTAGTAATCCACTATACCATTGTAAATCCTTTCCTTTTAATGATGAAGCTAAAATTCTAATAGAAACATCATCCTCTGTAATACCATGTATATTGTAGATATTTGAAACTTCCTAAATATGTTCTATTGGGGAAATTGAAGTTTTACTAGTAAAATCTGGTAGACTTTTAAGAGAAGATACTAAGATATCATGTCTTTGAGATTGAAAAAAAAGAGGGTTTCCACCATTAAAGGTAGAAACACCTTATTTCTAAGGAGGACTATGTGAAATAATGGTCTATTCAAATTAAATTATGGTGCCCTAGGTTGTGATCGATCAATTAGAGGATTAGAAAGAGATCTAGAAGGTGTATGTGCTACTTCTAGAATCCTCACTGATGATAGAGAAATTCTAGTTTTTCTTATTCTTGGATTTGAAAATGAAAGTTGGGTAAACTAGAAATTACCTCTAGAAGATGCCCTTGTTTGAATCCTAGGCATGAATTGCAGCAAATTTGGTCTGAAAAACCAAGATGTAGAGATGGAGTCACCAAGTGCTTGAATGTGAGCCTCTTGATGGTTGAGATTCTAAGATAAGCACTATTTTCTCAACATAGAAGTTGAAGCCCTTTAATTGACACCAACACACTAGTAGAATTATTAGTAAGCTTGAATGTAGTCTCACCGAGCACGTCAAAAAAATTTGACACAAAATTTTGCACCCTACCTGATGTTTATCCCTAGGTGACCTTATGTAACATCAAAATAGTCTCAAAAGCATGAGATTTGAAATCAAAGATTGAATCTTTGGACAAGGCTGGATTCTTCACTATCAAGATGCACCTAAACTAAAACTTAGAGGGAAAAGGGAGAAGAAGAACTAAAATCAAAATTTTGAAAAGGGGAAAATGGTGATGCACCAAATATATTGTTGATCTACTTCTTCCAATAACTGCACTAAAATCAAAGAGATTTCACAAGACATACCATTATCAATGATTTTCAATCTCAACACTATATAAAACTCAAGAAATCAACACAACCATGCAAGGAATACAAAAGATTTACTTGATAGGTTAGTTAATTAAAATAAATGTCATCATAAAGTGTTGCAATTTCCAAATACACCCAAAAACTAAGGCATAACATATTGCATAAATTTAACTGGCTAATAATAGATAAAATAATAGCAATTTCTATTGAATAAGAGGTAGAGCATTTATAGAGAAGAAATCCATGAAAAGATCAGAAGAAGAGATCTCGTGAAAAACTACAAAACTTGCCTTTATGAGGTGCAGACATAACCCAAATTTGACCTTGAGTTCAAACTCCAACCATAATGGTGTTGAGGTTATAGATTATACAATTAATGAAGCCTTAGATAGAAATCTAATTTCCATTGCCACTTGATTCATGGAAGTGACAAAAAGGGCCAGATAATGCATTTGGAAGTTGAAGGGACCAACATTCCTTGCAAAAATAAATAAATAAGCATGGAGAAGCATTAATATTGGCATAACAAGTCTCAAGAAGATTTACATTAAATGGATAGTCCTTGTAACATGTCATGGCCACGAGTAGTTGATTCAAGACACTGTCACAAAACGTAGGATGGGATAAAATGCAATGTTAACCACCCACATACACTTGTACATTGACCCACACAAAAAAAGATTTGATCTACTCCAAAAAATGATGATCGTCAATGTATATCTCCCTATTTGAAATGGATTACTGAGATGTATTGAAAAAACCCCTCAATGGGTGAATAAGACACCATCATTGATCACGATGAGCCTTATTCCAAATGGATGGCTGAGATGAAAAAAAGAAACTCTCAAGATGAGATCAAATCTAATGGTTGTTTCATCTTGAAAAAGGGCAAAAGAAGTAATGCAAAAATGCAAGAACCATCGGATTCAAAGAATATCAACAAAAGAGGAAATCGAGTTAACATGAAATGTGAACCCCTACTAAATAGTGTGATAACCCACTATAAAGAATACATCCCATTGAAGGTCTCTTAGATCGGTTATCAGTGATGAGCTAAATGGGGAGAAAAAATGGCCAACATTCTTGGCAACTCAATAGAATGTTTTCCTGCTAAGCATAGATCAGTATCCTTAATCAATCCATTGGGCATGGAGTCACCAAGAGAGAATGACACATTGTCCCACCTACAACTTCACAAAACTACAACCAGCAAAAAAAAAGGCCTTGAGGAGCTCCAGATAGCTCTAGGAGGGAGGAAACTATGCATGTGCACTTCTCGAAAGACAAGAAACCTACTCTAATATATACATAAAACCTTTAACCTCCTCTAGAAGCAAGGTTTGAGTTAAATCTCATTAACTAGGATTGGAAGAACTTCACCATTGGGCCTAAATAGTTGAAAAGTGTTGATCTCTTTGTAGTTAGTAATAATATGTGGGCCACTCCACAAAGCATCAAATTTGGAGTGCCTACCAAGGTATTTTTTAGTGGCTAATATTCATAAATTGGCTAATTTAAGGGGAAAAAATCTAGTAACATGACTAATAATTTAAGATTTAATGCAACTTAAATTGCCACATTTTTATAAAATTTAGTTATTAAATATTTAAAATCATTTAATAATTTATTTTATTAAAAAATTTAAACTCAAAGATTTTCCACAAGATTCAATACATGATTAGATTTGATTCACCTAAATAATATATATTATTAGAGATTAAAATTAATTCACCAATAATTATTATAATTATTAGTTACTTTAGGGATATATCACCAATATTTAGTTCACTATTGATCTATAATATAATGGAATGATCCTTGTAATATTCCATGAGGTAAAATATGTTGAATTTTGATTTGTAATGTTCCATGGTGATTAATGAACTTTCTATTATTTTTTAGATTTCTCCAGATTTTCTCCACAAGAATTATGATTCCAAATTAATCGCCAATACAAATAATATTTAAATTTAAAATTTAAGAGATTCACTAATAAAAATAATTTTGTTTTACAAAACAATGAAAGATTCGCCAACATTTTATATCTTTTTTGGAGGGTTGTTTTTTAAAGTTTACCCAAGTGCCTACAAGGTTTAGCTCTTTTAGCATCCCACTTGAGGAAAAGGTCTCCTTCCTTTAAGACTCTAACCATAGCCTTCTTGTCAAAACTTCTTTTAACCTATTGTTGATGTGCCTCAAGTGTATGCATAGCTTGTTGTCTTTTTTCTTCTAGCTCCATTACTTCAGCTAGCTTGACTATCATAGCATCATTTTCAACTACCTCCAATTTATGAGCTAGTTCAAGAGAGCGAAACTCAAGACAAATAGGAAGCCTTTCTTCCCTTCTGTATATATACTAGCATGAAGGGTGTGTTTCCAATTGCTCTCATGGGTGTAATTCTATTAGCCCAAAGGGTTGTTCTCAACTTGCTATGCCGACACCTCTATTTATCTGCAATTGTCCTCTTTATTATTCTAATGAGGTTCTTATTGGAGGATTCATCTAGGTCATTTCTTTGGGGATAATAATTTGAGGAAGTGCTCAAATATATTTCATGTTCAACAACCCAAGAGAATGTATAAGTTCCAAAAAAAAACTTAGCATTATCTGATATGATAGTTAAACAAACACCAAATCTGGTCACTATCCCATCAAGGAATTTGACCACTGAAGCCTCTGTTGCATCTCTCAAATCTATTGCCTTTGTCCATATTGTGAAGTAATTTTTGGATGGCACAATCCATTTATGACTAGAATGAGAGGGTGGTTTTATGGGACCAATGAAATCCAAACCCCATTGAGAAAAATGTTTGTCTGATTAAATAGGATGAAGAGGATGTTAGAAATAGATAATACTGAGAGGGGGGCTGAGTCAGTATTCTATAGACTTTTTCCCACAATTGAATATTGTTATTTACTTTATAACTTGCAAGTGAAATTAAATGAACAATATTGAACAGTAAATATAACCATACACAAAGAGAACTCATACCACCATTATTTGTTAATTAGGGAAGCCTTGGCCAAGGGAAAACCCTGGTGGGGATGATACCCACAAGATGATCCACTAAACAAAAGAATCATGTTAACGATATTGACCCTGTTAGGAGTCTATGAAATACATATAGTGTCTCAAGTCCTTGTTAGAGGACAAGGCCCTGTTAAAAGCCTCAACCTTGTTAGGAGTTGCTTCAACCCTATTAAGAGTTGGTAGATCAAGTATAATGTATTCAAGAAGATCCCATTGCCCTAACATACACTATGCAATTAAGTTCTTCACAAGAATAGGTAGACATACAATATTGTCTTATTATTGTATCTCACACTTGCTCTAATCATACATCAATTTTTGCATCACATAAGGCTTGCATATTATTTTAGCTTTCTTCACAATAGTTTGCATCACATACTTACTACACATTATCTATGCAAGATATGATATTTACTTATATCTCGCAAACTAATAAATCTCTGCTCAGTCGGCCTTGATGCTTCGCATGTTTAACCAATTATAAAATGACTTTGGGTAAATATCTAGGATGTCATCCTATCATAACTTAGTGATTATTTTTTCACCAAAATAATTCCTTTAGTCATACACTTTAATTAACTATCATGCTATGTTCTTCTCTCCTAATTACCTGAACTTGTAATTTAACTATAACTTGCATTGTACTATCTGTACATGTCTAGGCACTGGCATACATCATCATGACCCTATCAACTATCATTCCTCAACTACACATGAGCTAATTAATTCAAATTATGACATCTGTACATACCGAATTTCTTTGCACTACTACAAATTGTCTAACACTTGGATAATTTTCTAACTCTGATAACTTCATAAAATATCAAAAACATATGTTTCCATAAATGACAACACTCATACATCTACCTATCCATATTGTCAACAATTATTGAATCATACAGACAAAAGAAATAGCTTATGAATCATGTAATATATTTTTAGTAATTTATCTCACACAATTTTTGAATCATGTTTTCTCTCAACTTTATATCTTCCTCTACTACTCTTTTCTTCTTGTTTAGTAATCTTAGTGAATAGATTTTTCCTTCAAAAAGAAAAGTAAATAATGACCCAATATGGTTGAAAATAAGAACAAAATGTACTAACAGTGGGATGAGTTATCATTGATTGATAACTCTCCTATGAATTGAGAGGTACAACTCCCTCTTAGAAATATTTGTGATAAATTAGATGACTAGTCATATCTTTTACCTAAAGGCATGAAGGGTTACTAAAATTCACCCATCAATATGGAATGAATGTGATTATAAGTTTTAAGAATAGAATAAAGAAAGAAAGCATAGGAAGTAGCCACATGACTAATCATTTAACCTTCTTTACATGACAGAGAAATGGAGAAAATATATCTTATTCTACAACTATGAATAACCTAGGACTATATTCAAAACACAACAAAAGTGACCATACGATCAACAATGGTCCAAGAATTACATTTCCAAACCATGAGACTTGATAAACATAACCTATCTTTATTATGAATTCACAACATAAAACCATAAGATAATATGTCCCTATAATTATAATTAAAATATAGAACAACAAATAAATCCCCTATCTCCTTGTACAATCCAATTGTCATGAGCTAATTAACTCAAATTATGTTGTCCGTACATACTGAATATGTCTTTGTACTACTAGAAATTGTTTAACACTTGGAAAATTTTCTAACTCTGATAACTTCATAAAATATCAAAAATATATGTTTCCATAAATGACAACACTCATACATCTACCTATCCATATTTCCAACAATTATTGAATCATATGGACAAAGGAAATAGCTTTTGAATCATGTAATCTATTTTTACTAATTTATTTCACACAATTTTTGAATCATGTTTTATCTCAACTTTATATCTTCCTCTACTACTCTTTTCTTCTTGTTCAGTAACATTAGTGAATATATTTATCCTTCAAAAAGAAAAGTAAATAATGACTCAATATGGCTGATAATAAGAACAAAATGTACTAATAGTTGGATGAGTTGTCATTGATTGATAACTCTGTGATGAGTTATCATTGATTGATAACTCTCCTCTGAATTGAGAGGTTCAAATCCTTCTTAGAAAGATTTATGATAAATTAGATGACTAGTTATATCTTTTACCCAAAGACATGAAGGATTACTAAAATTCATCCATCAATATGGAATGAATGTGATTATAAGTTTTAAGAATAGAATAAAGAAAGAAAGCATAGAAAGTAGCCACATGACTAATCATTTAACCTTATTTACATGACAGAGAAATGGAGGAAACATATCTTATTCTACAACTATGAATAACCCAGGACTATATTCAAAACACAACAAAAGTGACCATACAATCAATAATAGTCCAAGAATTACATTTCCAAAACACAAGACTTGATAAACATAAACTATCTTTATTATGAATTCACAAAAAAAAAAACCATAAGATAATATGTCCTTACAATTACAATTAAAATATAGAACAACAAATAAATCCCCTATCTTCTCGTACAATCCAATTGTCATGAGCTAATTAACTCAAATTATGTCGTTCGCACATACCGAATATGTCTTCGTACTACTACAATTTGTCTAACACTTGAACAATTTTCTAACTCTAATAACTTCATAAAATATCAAAAACATATGTTTCCATAAATGACAACACTCATACATCTACCCATCCATATTGCCAACAATTACTGAATCATATGGACAAAGGAAATAGCTTCTAAATCATGTAATCTATTTTTAGTAATTTATTTCACACAATTTTTGAATCATGTTTTCTCTCAACTTTATATCTTCCTCTACTACTCTTTTCTTCTTGTTTAGTAATGTTAGTAAATAGATTTTTCCTTTCAAAAGAAAAGTAAATAATGACTCAATATGGCTGAAAATAAGAACAAAATATACTAACATTTGGATGAGTTATCATTCATTGATAACTCTGTGATGAGTTATCATTGATTGATAACTCTCCTTTGAATTGAGAGGTATAGCTCCCTCTTAGAAAGATTTATGATAAATTAGATGACTAGTTATATCTTTTACCTAAAGACATGAAGGATTACTAAAATTCACCCATCAATATGGAATGAATGTGATTACAAGTTTTAAGAATAGAATAAAGAAAGAAAGCATAGAAAGTAGCCACATGACTTAACCTTCTTTACATGATAGAGAAATGGAGAAAACATATCTTATTTTGCAACTATGAATAACCCAGGATTGTATTCAAAACACAACAGAAGTGACCATACGATCAATAATGGTCTAAGAATTAGATTTCCAAACCACAAGACCTGATAAACATAACCTATATTTATTATGAATTCACAACATAAAACCATAAGATAATATGTCCCTACAATTACAATTAAAATATAGAACAACAAATAAATCCCCTATCTCCGCTCACAATCCAATTATCATTTTTCTTCCCCTAGCAGCCCTATGACCTATGGGAGTAAAAAAAGAACCCATGTACTTTCCTTATATTCCCATTTTATCATGAATTACCTTGGGAAAATATGATTCAATTTTGATAACTAAATTCTTCGAAAAGAAAATCTTACACCAATTACCTTTTACAATGTTGTAATTACAACATTATAAATGTAATATTTATATAATACATTCCTTTATCTACTGACTGGTGAAATTGTATTTTTCATGACGAATTTTATCATGATAACTTGTGGTACATTCTGATAGAAAACTTGCTTACTTTATTGCCACGATAGACATATGGCTTGATGAAGGTATTTTGAATCTGATACATCTTTACTATCTTTACTAGACTTTCCTATGAATTTCACTACCTGATGATGAACTCTATTACCTATTTGGAGCCTCTCTGAGTGTAGACACATTTGGTCTCGTCAGTCTTGATATGGGGATGTTCTGTTATACGAATCACATGTATTATCTGAGCTTCTAACTTTTGATTTATCTTTGGTGGACTCCTTTATAGACTTGACTTGAAGATGAAGTGGTTAATGTTATTAGGTTTGAGACCATGTCACAATAATCCTAATTCATTTTGGTTGAGACTATCATTGATCTTTTTCATAACTACTCCATTGTCTTGTGTGACCATTTTCCAAGTTCTAAACACTGACATGATCAAATTTCATTTTGAAGAACATGGTCAATAATAGCTATGCCTACTTTTATACTTATTGCATTTTGGAAATTATTTCATTACCAAAACTAATTTCTTTATTCATAATCGTGAATATAGGGTGTGATCTATCCTCGAGCATTCTATCAAACACTTAGCTAGTTTTTCATATGCTTGAAAAGAATGTTGAGATTAGCTTAAGTAAATGAAGATTCCTAGCTCCTCATTCTCGGCACCCTTTTTGAATAATTGCACCAAAGAGATAAACATATTTTATTGTTGATTATGATAAAATATCAAATTCTTTTGGTTATTTCCAATTTTCATTGGTGTTCAAGGTAGGAAAAAGGACAACCATTCTCTACTTGGGTTCGGTGCAATGGTCTTTTGCAATACTCAGGTCTTAAGTTTTGTTGCTGGAACATACGGCTATGAAGGTGACCAAGCATCTTATGTTGGGAGGCTCACATTGGTTCACTTCAATCTTTGAATTAGGGATCGCACTTACTGATTCTCCCCTTTACTATCATTCCTTCTTTTCATAGGTCAATGAGACCAAGATGTTGTACTGTCAATCCATGAATCAGTTTGCTCTTATGATTTCCAACACTTTATTGTACAAGACTTGAAATGGATTCCTGGCATGAGCCTCAAACTATTCTTTATAATAGCCTACAACCACAAGGATGGAAGCACAATCACCATCACCCATGACTTTGATTGGGATTTGATATATGTCGAGGTATTAGAAGAAAATTGTCATAGTTGTGAGGTTGATCTTAGTTATTAATGAGACTTTACTCCTTCATCTTTGAATGTCAAGATGAACTATTAACAAATTGCATTTGACTAGGGCCATGTGAATAAGAGATCATCTGCACATGCCTTGAAAAGAGTATATGTAATTGGGTGTGCAATTCATATTCTCAAGTTATAATGGAGTATAAATTTTTTTCCCTCATATATCAAAGACTGAATATGAACCATATTCCAATATGTCTATTAGCTTGGTGCATTTGTAAATAACCCTTAATATTCCATGACTTTCTACTTTAAACTAATATATCCACACTTGGGATGACTGATGTGCCTGTTCTTGGGGATGATTTGGGTTGTGCATTGAGCTTCTAAATTTGGATCTTGAATAACATGCACTTGGACTCTAAACCTTTGAACTAAATCACCTGAATCTTTTTTCCAAGATTTTGAATTGAACCTTAAACATCTAGATCATGGAATTTTGAGTTTGAACTTTGAATCTAAACTCTAAACCATGCATCTAAACTCTCAAACCTTGAACTGTGGATCTTGAATCTAAACTTGAAATGAACTTAATGAACTTTTAGGTTCAAGTTCAAGTTCAACTTAAACTTAGAATTTTTCCTTTTTCATGAGACATAGTCTACACAATCATCATTACCAATAAAGACCAACCAAAAAACCAAGATAATTTAGGGATTCTTTCCATCAAGTTCATTTTCAAAATTTAAAATTTTGGGTGCGAAAGCATGCTTACAAGTAACATGTTGTATAGATCTTCTTGAATCTTGTTCTGAATGCTATCAAACCTTTTATTTCTCAAGATCATATTTCTCACTATAGCATTCTCTAGCTATCTTCTATCCATGTTACTATACAAGCTATAATACTTATTCAATTGAACAAAATTAACATTATTTATGATTTTCATACTTAGGTTTTCAACTTTAGGCTTCTAGGTTTTCTTATTGGTTGATGTTCTTTCTTCTCCAACTGCCTGTTCAACTAGCTTCTCTTTGGTTTCTTTATCTGACTCCTTAGAATCACTGATTTGTAGTGTCTTTCTCCTCTTTTTGAGACCACCGATGGTCTTCTTAACCATTTTCTTAGAGGATGGTGTTGGTTCTTCTTTAACCTTCACTGATCTCTTTGATTTCCTCTGCATAATGGGTACCTTATCTTCAGACTTGCTCTTTTGTTGTTCATGTTGTGCTCTTGCTGATTGAACTTGCACAACTATTGCATAAGGTGTAGTAGAAATTTGTGAAGTAGGCCCTGCTACTATCACATCCACAGTTGAAAAGTTACAGTGGAAATAGGTGTGGCTATAAATATTTTAGTTTTCTCACTGGCCTTCATCTCTAAGGCTATACCTTTGATCTCATTAAATTCTTCCCTTGTCATGCTAGATTCCTTAAGAATGGATTTAATTTTCTTTTCCACATTCTTCTTGATCTCCTTATTGTGAAATTCAAAATGAAATTTCCTCATTTTCTCCTTGAAAGTACCCCATCTTAGACATTCAGTACCCCTTTCTTACTATAAAATGATCTGCATGTATCCTTCAATAAGTTCTTCACTCATGCATATCCCATGGGTTCAATAAACTTCACCCTAGGCTATATTACCTATATACAGGTAGTTCCAGTCTCTACCATAAAGCATATCTCATCTTTATACTTCTCCACCATAGAGGGAGGGATTCTATATCTTAGCTCTTCATCTTATATTGGAATCTCTTCATCATTTTATCAATGTCTCTATCTCTAACATTCTCTAATCTAGCCATGTAACATTATGTAACCATCTTCATTGAGCATTCATTATTGTCCCAACTTGTCATGCTAGGAAACTTCTTGGTTGCATAGAAAAATAAGTGTGTCAATAGATATTTTAATCTAAAGACTACATTCTTAGACTTCTTTAGCTTCACAATGTTTTCCAATAACTACATTTTGATAATTTCACACATATTTACTTTCTTTTTCTCAATTTACATAACATAGACTACATGCAAAAGTCTTGTTGGTACTGAATTCACTCTGGAACTATGATTCAACTTACAACTTATAATTTTTATCAACACTTTGACTCCATTGTCTTGGATCGGGTCAACTCTCATGTTCCTTCCATTAAACTTGGTTTTCAAGTTTGTCTCTACCATCTTCCTCACATTCCTATCATGTACTAGATTACATCCTTCATTTCTTGAACTTGTGACCTTATAGATTAGTTCATTTTCAATTTCAATAGGTACATCACCTATCCAAAACATTTCTTCATGAACTCAAATTAGGAAAATCCTACTCCACTCATGATTATCGAATTCTATATAGAACATTTACTTAACTAGGTTCAATTCATTCAGATATGCATACTCATATTTTAGGGTTAGGCCTCTAATACACATAACTCCTAAATCCTTGCATATATCTTCATCTCCAACACTCTCAAATTTATAGTGAATGTAACTTCTGACATCTTCTATGTGAAGTATATTTGGTAGGATTTCAAAAAATGCTCCTAACGGATCATCAATTAAAGAAAAAAATGGGAACTTCTTGAATTTATATCTAGGTCTCTCACTTATATAAAAAAACTAACTGGCTTTCCATACTGCTTATTGTTTATACTATAAATTCTAATAAAAGCTTCACAAAATACCTTTAATGTTGCATATTAGGGCTTCTACAACTTCACACTTCAAACATTTCACTTTGCACTTGAATGTGCTATCAAATTGCTCACTAATTGCTCCAAACTCTTTGAATCGTCTAAAGGTACTGAATATCTTACTCGCAATCCTTAAATCATTTCAAATTTAATACCACACTAAATGCACATCTGCTACTTCTTTAGAAGTTGTCACTGATTACCAATAACTTCATTTTCTTCTGTATGACTTACTATTATCATACAAATGCTTGCACACTAGATCATAGCTTCCTCTCTATGTCATCAACCTTCTATTAATTGTGTAACTTCTAATTCACAATCTCTCATCAGTTATGATTAACTAACACTCTGCCTCTTTTGAAAATGCTTAATTCATATAGGATGAGTCACAAACAATTTTTGATTTCAATTTCCCATCAAGTGCATCAAAATACTACTCTTCCAAAACTATATAAGAACTCTCTAGATTATTTTCTTTCACAAATTCTTTTTTGAATTCATCAACATGTTTTTTGATTGTTCCTTCTAAATGTTGTCACTACCATTACCATTTATTCTATCATTTATGTCACTGTTCCTTTTGTGATGAGGGTTCCTATTGTAGTTCCTTCTATCCATTCTGCAAAATTTTATTGTGTGTCCAAAGTTATTGCATGGGTGACATATAGGTACATTCCTTCTTTGAATGATTCGATTCTAACTTTCAGGTGCTCTGCAATTCCTTGCAATATGTCCATGATTGTTACACTTGTAACATATAAGTTGTTTCCTTTCACTATTAGATCTTTCATCATCATTTGATCTACTCTAAGTTCTTCCTCTTTCTTTACCTGTAGGGTTAGTATTCCTAAACATTCTACTATTCCCATATTACCATCAAATTTAGGTTTCTTACAATCTACTGCTTTATGTCCATAACCATTATAATCGTAATAATAGAAATTTATAATAGGTTTAAAAGACTTGTATCTGTGCAATCTCTCTTCATATGACCAAATTCATTGCATATGAAACATCTACCTCTAAATTCATGTCTACCTTCCTTAGTTGATTCAACTTTCTTAGGTTCATCAACTTGCTCTATTATCTTTGGTTCATCATATTTCCCAGATAAATCAATTAGTTCAACTCTTTTAGATGATTTGATCTTACTTTGATTAGTTTCTTTAGGCTTAAGGGTTTCTGCAACTAGATCTAGATGCTTTCTAACTTCAACTTTCTTGGTTGATTTCTCAATAAGATATCCAAGACCTGTCTTATCGTAAGAGGGTCTCTGATAAAATATCTGCTCATCAATTTTCTCACTATTGGAATAAAGCTTCTCTACTATTGTTTAACTTGTGTCAACTCTCCTTCAAAATATTTTTATACTTTTTCTAACTCGGCATGTTCTATCTTAAAAGAGTCTAATTCAAATGTCACTTGAGTCAACTAGGATCTTAGGCCTACGTTCTCAATTTTCAGATTTGGTGCATTCTTATTGTCATCTTTCTTAAGACTTAACTTAAGTTAAACAATTTTCAACTCATGTTTTGAAATCTCATTTTCTTTCTTTAGGAAGTTTCTACTTCATCATTGTCACTCTTCTTCACATTTGATTCCTTACCATATTTTAGATCATCAATCTTGTCTTTCAATTTTCCAATGTAAAATTTTGCATCTTCATACCTACCTTTCAAGTTATCTCTCTCTTATGTAAGAAAGTTAATCTTCCCAAGAGCTTCTTCAAGATTTCTCTTGAGTTGTACCATATCCATAGGGATCTTACTCAATATGTTACGCCTCTTCTAATTAACTGTACTTTGATACCAATTTTTAGAAATAGATATACTAAAAGGGGGGGTGAATCAATATTCTACAAACTTTTTCCCACAACTAAATATTGTTAATTACTTTATAACTTGCATATGAAACTAAACCAACAATGCTGAACAATAAATATAAACATACATAAAGAGAACTTATAACACCATTATTTTTTAACTAGGGAAAACCCTAGTGGGGATGATACCCACAAGATGATCCATTAAACAAAAGAATCATGTTAAGGATATTGACCCTGTTAGGAGTCTGTGAAATACATATAGTGTCTTGAGTCCTTTTTAGAGGACTAGGCCCTGTTAAAACCCTCAACCTTGTTAGGAGTTGCTTCAACCCTATTAGGAGCTGGTAGGTCAAATAAAATGTATGCAAGAAGATCCCACTACCCTAACATGCAATTTACAATTAAGTTCATCAAAAGAATAGGTATACATAAAATGTTATCTTATTATTATATATCATACTTTCTCTTATTATACATCAGATTTTACATCACATAAGGCTCACATATCATTTAAGATTTCTTCACAGTAGTTTTCATCACATACTTACCAGACATTATCTACATAAGATATGATCTTTACTTATATCTCACAAACTAATAAATCTCTATTCAGTTTACCTCGATTCTTCCACACATTTGATCAATTATAAAACTAACTTTGGGTAAACATCTAGGATCTTGGCTCATCATAACTTAGTAATTATTGTGTCACAAAAATAATTTCTTAAGCCATACACTTTAATTAGTTTTTGTACTATCTTTTTCTCTACTGATTACTTGAACTAGTAATTTAACTGTAACTCATACTGTCTGTACAGGTCTACACACTGGCATACATCATCATGACCCTATCAACTATCAGTCCTCAACTACGCATGAGCTAACTCAAAGTCTATCATCTATACATACCAAATTTTTCTCTATACTGCTGCAAACTATCTAACACTTAAACAATTTTCTAACTCTGATAGCATCATGAAATATCAAAAACATATGCTTCCATAAATGACAACACTCATACATCTAGCTAGCCATATTGCCAATAGAGGAAGGGCATCCAATCTTTGTTTTCCTAAGAAGAAGGCACATTTCCTTAGCCACTTATGAGAATCATTGAATAAGGTTGGCCAATAATAACCAGCCCTCATTATCTTCATTTTCCTAATCCTAGCTAAGAAATGACCACCAGCAAGACCATCATGGAATTCTTTTAACAACTTGCTAATTTGATCTATATTGATACACCTCAATAGTACTCCATTAGGATCCTTCCTAAATAATATTCCATCCACCAAGACATAAGGGATAGACAATAACCTGAACTATCTTCTCTTAGATCTATTTAGGCCTTGGGGTTATCTTCCTTCTACCAAGAAGATAGTCAAGTCATGCAACCAATTAGTCTAATTTTCATTCTCTACTAGTTGCTCATCATGTATTAAGAGGGAAACCTACTTAAGTGTCTCAAAATATGAAACCATTTTCTCACACAATCCTTTTCCTCTCACAAGCTTGGTGATTTTAATTTCAATATCATACTCCATGGCTTGGTGATCCACCCATCTCTCTTTTCATTGATATCCTTGTTCAAAAGGAATTACTTTACACTTGCATGTGGAATGAAGAGATGGACCTTGTTATGGGACAAAAAATGTCTAAACTTTTTGAGGGACCTTACAATAGCAAGACTTTGCTTTTCCACATAGATATATCTAATCTCATAGTCTTTAAGCCCTTCACTAAAGAAGGAAATAGTATACTCCAAATTCTCTTGATTTAACTGTGTTAAAATAATTTATATACTTTATTCTCCTCCAAGAGAATAGAGGATGAAATCCTTATCAAAGTTGGGATTGACAAGAGTGGGAACTTATGCAATTGATTTCTTGATCTCTTCAAAACTATCTTTTCCTTCCTTGTTCCAAGTGAACATCATATTATTTTTCAACATGGTTGTAAGAGGCTTCACCCTAGAAGCAAGGTTAGGTATGAATCTTCTTATGAAGTTGATCCTACCAAGAAAACTATGTAAACCTTTCCTATGATTGGGAAGTGGGTAAGAGAGAATTGCTTCTACCCTTTCTAGATCTATTGTTAGTTTGTCTCTTAACACAATGTGTCCTGGGAGCTTTCCTTAATCAGAGGAAAACACACATTTCTTTGGATTTAGAGATACACCATACTCCCTACATTTGATAAACACTTGCCTCAAATGATCAAAGTGATCTATTACATGCTTTGAATAGATAGTTATATCATCAAGATATATTAACACAAAGTTTTCCAACACACCCTTAAAATCCATCTTTGTTGCCTTTTGAAATGTAGCACCTGTATTGGATAGTCCAAATGGAATTTTACAATAGGCATAAATACCTCATCTAGTAGTGAAGTTTGTCTTGTATTAGTTTTACTCCTAGACTAAAACTTGGTTATAGCCTAAAAAATCATCTAAGAAAGAAAACCTCTATAAATCACTAACCTTGGATAGAATTTTTTCCATAGAAGTAAGAGGATGATGATCTTTAAGAGAAGCCTTATTAAGGTGCTAAAATATACACGTAATTTGCTTTCTCCATTCTTGTTTCAAATAGGGACAAGAATTTCTACCCATGAAGAGTGCTTAATAGGAAAAATAATATTAGCTTCTATAAGTTTGGAAACTCTTTTCTCATTAAGGGTTAAATCTTGGGGTTGACTAGTCTTTTTTTATGTCTAATAGGATTTGCATCATGGTTTAAATCTATGGTGTGCTGAAATAAGATTGGGTCAAAATCCTTTCAATCTTCATATGTCTAAGCAATCACATCATTGAATTCTTGACATAATTTAATGAAAACTTCTTGTTTAGTCTTAGTGCATACTTTTCCCAAGTTAAGAGCCTTTCCATCAATAATGGTGACATGTATGCAGTCATCCCTTTTTGCAATTAGGTTTGAGCCTTTCCTTCTTACTTGATCATTAGAGTTAAATATGCCCTCCAAAGTGACAAGACCTTTATGAATCTTGTTTGAATTAAGATTCATAATCTGATCACCACTCTAACTTTTTAGCTTAGGCTAATTTTTAGCAGAAAACTTTGCTTCATTTTGCATAAAATTAACAATTTTCAAATCAAAATAAAAAACTTACCAATTCATGCAATTGTCTAGGATAGCAGGCCTAACAACAAGTCTAGTTTTTTGTTCCTTTGTATCTACAACATGGTCTAGTGTATCGTAGTGAGCACCAATTTTTGCAAGCCTATTAGAATTTTTCTTCTTATCCCTAGGCACACTTTGAATATTGAATGCTTGGAAAACCTCAAGTAGATCCCAAACTCTATGTTTGTATAACTTGAGAAGGTTGTTCTTTGTGACATTCTAATTTCTAATTTGATTCACAACCAACTCAATACTTTCAAGAGTTTTATACCCCTTCTTTTTTTAAGTTGGAGACCTTAGATCAAGGCTTCATACTTGGCCACATTATTAGTGCAGCTGAATTGAATTCTATATGAAAAGTAGTATTTCTCCAAACTAGTGGAGACAAGCATTACATTAGTGCCTAAACAATTTTTTGTTCCTTCAGCCATCAAAGAACATATTTCACAATCCATTAATATATTCTTTTTCTTTCATGAGATTGGGAATAGGAGCACCCTCCTCAAATATACAATAAGCCACAAGGCTTGTCTCTTTAGCATCTTGTATTGAATAAATTTGGAAAGAATTAGCACTCATCTAAAAGATAATAAGGAAACTCTATTAAGAGAGTGGCATATTCATGAGTTATGCATTCCTCATCCTCTTAATGGATTGTGCAATTCATATTTACAGGGCTAGGTGTATAAGTCTTTGTGTGGTTAAGGGCCAATGTTTATGCCTTTATGGAAGCCTTTGTTCCATATCTAGTCCTAAAAAACATGTAAAACCAATCAAATGTAATATAGCCACTAATTTTTGCACTAAAGTTTCTTAATAGGAAAATAGAAAAATGTAGAGGAAGCTCAACAATTGCTTTATCTTGTATAATAGTAAAACCTACATGACATACATGCAATGTCATATTTATATTTTTAAACACTCTGATTGTTGCAATAGACCTACCATCCAACTAAAAAACCCCTTTACCCATTGGTTCATATTGAATACCAAGGCCATCAGGTACACAATTTGGCATAACTAAGTGGCTAGCTCCAAAGTCTATCATACAGTTGTGAACTAATTTATCTCCTATAATCATAGAGAGATAAAATGGAAGAGGTTTGTTCTTACTTGTTTCTTCTTCCCTTATAGCTTGCATAAATCTTTCTACTCCATTTATGTTAGCTGATCTATTTTACACGTTAATAGTCATTACTTCTTGTTGTAGTAATTCCAATTGCGAAGGTATTGCAAGAACATCCCACATAGGAACACTAGCATTGGTCATCTTCATTTGATCTACAATGTTGAGAGGAGTGTATATTGACTTGGCTAGAACCTTAGTGACCACATGGTCTAGCATATGAATTGGAGAAGCATGCGGCTCCTTAGCCTTCTTCTTGTTCTAATTTTACAATGGAGAAGCAGCATTATGTTGTACATTTGCAATTGTAGAATGTGGAATAGCCTTCAAAGTTGCAGCCTAATTTGATGAAGAGGATTGATCATTCTCTATCTCTCATTTTTCTTCTAGTGTTATGAGATATGTCATCATTACAATCATGATTTATATGGCAATAATCTCCAAGCTGATAATTCATAAAAGTATAGTCCCCATGTTGTAGGGATTGGAAATGAATAGTGGGTTGATTAGCATCATATTACTGCCATATTATTTTCTCTTATGTATCCAATGCTTGAGAAGATTCCTCTCTATGAAACATACATTGCTCATATGAAAAGTTACAAGTTGAACAATATTCTTGCTCTTGAGCCATATTATTTTGATTGACTAGTGTTCGTACTAGATTTGCATTACCCATAAGTCTATTTTGATTTTATGGAGTTTGACCTTGATTTGGCTATCTATTGAATGGAGGATTTTGATAATTTTTTTGAAAAGGCGTGCTACCTTGAGCTTTTTGTCTCTCCAAAGTCACCAACTTGTTTATTTTTTGTATCACTATATTTTGATCCTAAAATATTTTATCCATATCAGTTTATGATCTTTAATCTTATCTATATTTTGCATCATAACCTAAATCATGGATTTAATTTTATCTATCCCATTAGAAGATGTTTAAGTAGAAAGAGAAGCAATAAGAGGTTGACTTTTAGTTGTGGTAGGAATAGGAGCTATTGTAGGTTGATGTGTGGGCATGTCAGGAAAGAGGGGCCTTGGAGACATTGGAGCTAGCTTTCCTCCTTTAAATAGAGTGTTCTCTACCCTTATATAAATTTCATATGTAGCTGGTAGAGTATCTCCTCCCATGCTTTGCAATGTGGTAGAAATATCACTATTAAAATCTTTAAGATAATACAAGAAAGCATTGCTAGGAGTAGGCTTTATAGCAATAGGAATTTTATCCCATGTTTTTTGAAATCTATAATTTAAATCAGTGATAAACTCATGAGGTTCTCTCTTGATTGTAGTTAGCTGATCCAAAAGTGATAGATGGGCACTTTTATCTTCAAAATGTTTGTACAATCTTTCTCCCAACTCGTCCCAGTTATGGATCGAGTTATGTGGTAATCCCCTATACCATTGTAATGCATTTCCATTTAATGATGAGGCTAGAATTCTAATTACAACATAATCATCTATAATACCATGTATATTGTAGATATTTGAAACTTCCTAAATATGTTCTATTGGGAAAATTGAAGTTTGACCAGTAAAATCTAGTAGATTTTTAAGAGCAGATACTGGGATACCATGTCTTTCAGCTAAAACAAGAGGACTTCTACCATTAAAGGTAGAAAACACCTTATTTCTAGGGAGGGCCATATGCAATAATAATCTATTCAAATGAAAACACGATGCCCTAGGCTATGATCTATCAACTGGAGATAGAAAGAGATTTAGAAGGTGTATGTGCTACTTCTAAACTCCTAACTGGTGATAGAGAAATTATTCTTCTTTTTCTAGTAGTATTTGAAAATGAAAGTTGGATAAATTAAAAATTACCTCTAGAAGGAGCCCTTGTTTGAATCCTAGGCATGAATTGCAACAATTCTAGTTTGAAAACCAAGATGTAGAGATCGAGTCACCAAGTGCTTGAATGTGAGCCTCTCAAAGGCTCAAATGCTAAGATAAGCACTATTTTCTCAATATAGAAGTTGAAATCCTTTAATTAACACTAGAAAATTAGTAGACTTCTTAGTGAGCTTGAATGGAGTCCCACCGGGTGTGCCAAAAATTGTTGACACAAAAGTCTACACCCATACCTGACATTTTATCCCTAGGTGACCTTGTGCAACATTGAAACAAACTCAAAAGTGTGGGACTTGAAATCATAGACTGAATCTCCAAAGAAGGCCAGTTTCCTCATTATTAAGATGAACCTAAACTAAAACTTAGAGGGAAAAGGGATTAAGAGAACTAGAATCAAAATATTAGAAGGGAAAAAATGGTAATGCACCAAATAGATTGTTGATCTACTTCTTCCAATAACTACACTAAAATCCAATAGATTTCACAAGACATACCATTATCAATGATTGTCAATCTCAACACCATGGAAAACTCAAGAAATAAATGCAACCATGAAAGGAACACAACAGATTCACTTCACAGATTAGTTAATTGAAATGAACATCATCATAAAGTGTGACAATTGCCAGATACACCCAAAAAACAAGTCATAATAGATTACACAAATTTAACTAGATGATAATGGATGAAATAATAGTACTTTCTATTGAATAAGAGGCAAAGCATGTACAGGGAAGAAATCCATGAAAAGATCAAAAGAAGAGATCCCGTGAAAAACTACAAAACTTGCCTTTATAGGGTGCAGGTATAACCTAGATCTAACCTTGAGTTTAAACCCAACCACAATGGAGTTGAGGTTATAGAGTATAAAATAAATGAAGAATCTGATAGAAATCTGATTTCCATTACCACTTGATTCATGGAAGTGACAGAAAGGGCCAAATAATGCATTTGTCATCTAAAAGGACCATCATTCCTTGCAAAAAAATAATAAATAAGCATGGAGAAGCATTAATATTGGCGTTACAAGGCTCAAGAAGCTATTCTACATTTAATGGATAGCCCTTGTAATGGGTCATGGCTATAAGAAGTTGATTCACATCACTATCAAAAATGTGGGATGGGATAACATGCAGTGTTAATCACCCACATACACCTATAGATTAATCTACGTAGAAAAAGATTTGATCTACTCCAAAAAATGATGACCATTGATGTAGATCTCCCTATTTGGAATGGACGATGGAGATGTAGTGGAAAAACCCGCCAATGGATGAATAAGACATCGGCATTGATCAAGATGAGCTTTATTTCAAATGGATGGCTGAGATGTAACAAAGAACATGTCAAGATGAGATCAAATCTAATGGTTGTTGCATCTTCACAAAAGGGAAAAAATGCGACTCGTCGGATTCAAAGAATCTTATCAAAAGAGGAAATTGACTTAACACAAAATTTTAACCTTTGAAAATAGCATGTTAACCCACTATAAAGAATACATCCCATTCAAGATCTCTCAAATCAATTATCAGCAATGGGCTAAATAGGGGGCAAAGATGGCCAATAGTTATATTTTTATGTAATTATTATTTCAGTCTCTCTAATCCTAACAAACTTAAGAGGAAAGGATATGTGATTACATTCTTTCAACATGTATTCTTTAATCTTCTCTGAACAATTTTTGGATTTTCTTTTGCAGTTGGTATTCCTTGAAGCTAGTAGTCCTTACATTATTTTGTGCCTTATAGGTTTGATCATATCCTTATTTTTTGGATTAGTTTTTTTATGTGGGGGGTCTTGTGTCTATATCCTTACCATAATGGGGTGGGCCTTATAGTTCCACATGGTTAGGTTGTTGTGACCTTCCTCTATCAAGGACTAGTAGATTGTTGATGACCCTAAATGGATCCTATTTTTTAGTCTCTTTATTCAAGTTGCATGATGATCTTTATTTGTATATTGTATATAATGTATCATTAATTTTTTAATTAGACATTCATGAGGAGTATGATTTAGTTATAGGTATGAAGATGTTTTTGATTAATGTAAAATCATCTTTTGATGGGACCCCAAAATCTAGTACAAAATGGTTACAAAAGATAATCCTTGAAATCTCGCAACATGAAACAAATCAAGAACAACATTACAATTTTTCCAATACGGTCCCTCAACTTGACAAATTGTACAAAGAAACCTACATGCAACTAAACATCAAAGAAGAGTCCAGAGAAAAATCCATCCAAAAAACCCACAAATATTTAAGATTCCCCTTTCATTCAATTCTTGTGAGAACAAAGGGTCATATAGAAAGACAATTTTTTTTCCTTTTATCACCTTAACAACAACATCTTGTCAATCTGAAGAATCTAGCATATGATTTTGAGTATGCATAAGGGGACGGACCATAGTAGAAACATCCTACCAAATTGAAGAATCTAACATAAGAATCCTAGTACCTTTAGGGGAAAGGATAGAAAGACCCTAAGAAGAACTAGGGGAAGGGGTAACAACCAATGAGAGATAGGTCTAATAATAATAAAAAAGACAACACACAACTATCAACTCTTTTACATACATCAAAGATAAGAAACAACAAGTTTAAAAACCAAAAAAAATATTCCCCTCTTGAAATGGAGAAGGTAAATTAGTTTCTTGAAGGGTGCATTCCTCAATAGAGCCACCATATGATGTCAAACTAATAAGAGGAGACAATGTAGAGAAATCTTGCACAACCACCTACAAGAAGCTCCTCAGAGACATTGATGATGTAATTCTAATTAGGATTGATGAAATGTTAATAGTTCTTTGATGTAAGATGTAATCATATAGTAAATAAGTTAAAGAAAGATCAATTAGAGTTAGAAAGATTGATGTTGGTATCAACTATCATACATGAGCTTATATTTTATTACTGTTATGTTGAAAAGTGAACTTAAGAATATTTGGAATCAATGTTTAAAATGAAACTAGTGACATAGAGAATGATTTTCATAAAAAAATTAATGTATTTCATGATTGGTTCAGCTAGAGATGTTCTAGATAGTATTGCATTGCAAAGTAGTGACATTAAAGAACCCATAGAGAATTTGATTACCTAATATAGTTTATCTTTCACTTGTTCTTTATAATAAATTTAAATTTGATGTGTAATTATAATTTTAGTTCTATAGTATTAGTAAGTAAATGATACCATTATGTTTTAGATTAAGGACAATAGGTTTTAAAGGGTGCTTAAAACCCTGCACATAGCTTTAGATATTCAATAAGCACATAGACAAAATTACAATAAATCAAAGAGGAGCTGTTCACCCCCACAAAAAGAGGTAACTATGGTGACAAAAATCATATCACTAGCCAAAACCAAAGAACCAACTAGGAAGCAAAGATCCAAATAGAAGGATTTTCCTCCAAAACTAGGCACAACGAGGGAGCTCACGATACCTCCTTTGTTTTAGAGACTCCCTTGCCTGACTAAAGATACATTTCTAAAGGAGGACCAGAGAGCTTTTTTTTCTTTCTTTTAACCATAATCCAACCATCCTCTACCTTAGCTACCTCATCCATCCAATCCCTAGAAGAAACTAAAGAGAGGAGGCCAAGGGGAGCAAGAGTAGCCAAAAACTCCCTAGGAGAGTCCGTAGTAGGTAGGCCTCCCATAGGAACATGAAATTTAGTTGAGATTGGGACAGGGGTAAGAGAGGGACCAGGGACTAGACACCAGCTATCCTCAACAACTACTGGCACATGATGAGCTGAGATAGGGACAAGGGTAGGAGAGGGACCAGACACCAGCCTTCCTCAGCCACCACTAGCACTAAATCATTAGCAGGGGGAGAAGACCTGACGTCCTCAAAAACTACAAGCTCTAGGATGTCAACAGCATGGGGCAAGCCAGAATCATTCACAACCTTTGAGGAACCTTCTAAGTACACATCCATGGACTTTAACATCATGTAGTGCTTAAGGGAAGCCCCAGACCACCAGGAAGGTGGAAGCCTTGGCATAGTCTTCTTAGTAGCACAACAAGAAGCAATGTGACCTATCCTATGACATTTTTTGTAGTGGAAGGGGATACCTTCATAATCTAGTATTTGATTCTAGGAGCCCTACAAAGAGTCGAAACAAATCTCTTCAGGAAGTCCCTTTGAGACATCCATCTCAACAAGAATTCATGCACATGTTGAATGGAGGACATCATATGTGGCAGATTCCACATATAAAAAATCTCTGAGATAGTTCCTGATAGTTTCCAAAATAGATTCTATCCAAAGATGCATCGGGAGGTTCAAGAGCTGGACCCAAATATGAATCTTATTAAAGAATTCCATAAGTGGATCAAGATCCATATGCCATGGTTTGGCCATAAGTAGGTATCTATCTTTCCATGAAAAACTATTATGACACAAAATGGTCTTCTTGTCCTTAGCACTTTCAAACTTGACAATGAAAAAACCTCTAGCATTTGGAAATATCTAGACACCATGGTCTAAGATTGGTTCCCAAATCTCAAAAATCCAAGTGTGGAGCTCAACTAAAAAGGGCCAAAATCCCCAAAATTGAAAGATGGTAGTGAGGGAAGAAAACCCCTCTATCGTATTGAGAATATCGTCTACCATTTCATTGTCTAAAATGACCTTAACAGGTTTGGAGACACTTACAAGGACAACAACACAAGGATGAGGAGGCCCAGAATCAGCACGAGTAGCATGAAGACTCACTTCAAAGGTAGCCATGTCAGCAAAAGAGGCAGCCTGACCCCTAGAAGGTGTAGGAGATCCAGCTAGAAGAGCTATCGACAAAGCACCTGCAGGAGGTGAGAAAACCCTACCCCAAGAGGGCACAGGAGATCCGACTGGAAGAGCCATTGAAGAAGCACCTACTAGAGGTGAGCAAGCCCTGCCATCCTTTGAGGTCAACATGAGCACACCTAACCTATACAGGGATAGGATAGAATGAAACTGCTGAAAAAATTGCTCATCCAAAATAGCAAGTTTTTGAATTTCAGCGAATGCGTGCTCAAACACGTGAGCAAGGTCAGAAATGGTAGGAGGAAAGACACATGAGTTGTAGATAGGAGGCATATTAAATTGCTCCCACACCCTGAACTAGCAACCAATGAGCAGCAAAAAGAGTTTGCAACCTATAGCCTAGGCAAGGGTAGAAAGGCAGCAAACTACAAGCAACAAATCACCTAGGAAAACTGGAGCGCAATCATGAAAAAGGGATCCAAAAAAATCCAACCAATGGCCACAGAAAGGGTCGAGAGCTAACTAGCAACTATGGCATCGAATAGTAAGCCAACTAGTGGCCATAGCTAGGGCAGCGTGAGCCGACTAGTAGCCATGGTCATGGCTAGGGAAGCTAAGTTAGTAGTTAAATTCTCTTAATGAAATCATTATGTTTATATGAAGATGTATTTTTATTTAAAATAAATAAATATTTTTATTTTCTTCTACTTTTTAGTAGTTTCTTCCAGGTTTCCTTAGCAGGATGTTACACCTCCAATTGTTAGGGTGTCTTTTGCCAAGACTCATGGTTGTATTGAATGAAAGTTATTACAAAAGGCTTTATTTCATAACCTGTGTTTACAACAAGGATAGAATCCTTCAATGAATAAATTAGAAATAAAAATATAAAATATGGCTAAAACAAAGTGTTTTGATCAACACAATGCCTTTCCAAGTGTTAATATGTTTAACTAATCATTTTAGATGAAATTATGAAGGGAAAAAAATAAAGTTGCAACTTGGCAAGGTCATAAGTATGGTCCTTCTGAACACTGTATTATAGCTTAAATCCACAGCCATACAATACACATTGTTCAATCTACTAGATTGAAAGAACTTGTGAGTAATTATTCTTATTGAAAATTCAATTAAGGGATAAATTATGTCTATGGTTATTCCTCTTTTGTTCCATATAACCCCTGTATTCTTCTCAATTATCTCCTTAGCATCACTTTGCATTATCGTAGGTCAATCAAGCATAGGATACATTGTTACTCATTGGACAATCTTTTGTGTGATCTTGGTAGGGCCTTTTTCCAACCATACAGAGTGATCACGTATCATGCTAAGTACAATCTTAATCTATTCCATTTTGAATACATTTGGAAAATCTAGCACATGGGTTAACCCTTTTTTCTCTATGATTTTTTTTTTCTCCTTGAATACTCCATTTATACACAGTTTTTCATACAAATCTCCAATTTTCATGTCTACAATACCACCAACTTTATAAGTGTAACAAAATCTAACATCTTGTGTCATCAAAACGTGTGGTGGTATCATTGATAATACACTAGAAGGATTTTCCTTGTATGCTATCTCAAGAATAACTTGGAAGGGTGGTTGTTTAATCTCATTACTTATTAATAAAATATTGAACACCACTTTTCCTTCCTTCCTAATAGCAATAAAAGAGAAAAGCTACCACTTTTAGGTGACTTGGTCTATGCCTTGAGCCTTACTTCCTTGAGGTCATAGGTTGGAGTCCCCTTCATAGTGGAGAATTGTTGTAGGCCAGTTTCCCTTACAAGACTTTCATGCCAAGTACCTACTCCATTGGCCTAGGGTATACGACTGGACTTTTCCCCCAAGGTTTTGGGAAAACTAACATTGAAATTTTAATGGTGCATAGGGAGGGAGCAGGTGTCAGAGTGAGAATTGGGGAGATAGGAAATTTGAATTCTGCATCAGGTGGATATGTCCAAGATGGTGTAGAGAAGGGTTTTGGGGAATCGCAAGAGGAGGAAGACCAGGGGAATATTATTCCCTCAGGGAATGAGGGCCCTTAGGAATCTTGGCAGGCCCCATGGAAGGAGGTTTTGAAATTTGGTTAGACTTTGGTGGGCCCACAAAATGCTCAGAAGGTCCTAACTCGGGGTCGAAAGGTAGATGGTCTTCTCACTTTGGGATAAAAACTATAGGAAATTTTTCCTTCTTGAAGATTAAAGACATCTCAGATAAAGAAAAGGGAATGTTCTTTATTGAAATCCCTGATGAACTAGTAGACCATAATATTGCTTCTATGGCATCCTCTCTGGTTGGGAAGTTCATTAGCCCTAGGCCAAATATAGACATTGTGAGAACCCATGTGAGAAATAATGGAACCTAAAAGGGAAAGTCAAGATAGTAGCTCCTTTGAGTTCTCTTGTATGGAGGATCTCATAAGGATTCTATGTGCTTGATCCTAGTCCTTTGGGTGTTCAAAGCTAGCCTTGCAGAAATGGTCTTCAAAATTGGATCTTAATGATTCCTTCTTTGTTCAAGCACTTGTCTAGGTCCAATTGCCTAAACTTCCAATGGAATTTTGGTATGAGAATGTTTTTGATGGCATGGCTAAATCTTTTGGGGAGATCTTATCCACAGATTCTATCATGGTGTTGAGGAGCAAGCTAACTTATGCAAGAATATGCATTGAAGTTAATGAGGGAAGAGATATGTCAGAAGTGGTGTACCTCCACTCTGATCTAGGTACCCATATTCAAAAGTTGGATTTTGAAAGTGTCTCATTTGCTTGTTTCCATTGTAAGAAGGTGGGCCATGTGGCTAAGCTTTTCCCTAGGGTTTTGGAGGAGAAATCTAGGAAATAGAATTAGAATAAAAAAAGGCCAAGGGATTAACAAAGGAAAAAATTGACAGTTCCAAAGAGGAAGAGAATGTGTGGAAACTAAAGGGAATAAAAAACAAGGAATCAGGACCAGAGTAGTAGCGGAAGCAATCAGAGGCTACTCTTCCTTTCGTAGTTGAGGAAGTCCTAGGGACAGAACTATCAAGTACCAAAACTTTGTGTGAGGAATCACAAATGCCAGTGTCTGAGAATCAAAGGATGGTGGCTGAGCCAGATGATCTAGAAAAATCAAAACAATCATGCCCAATGGGTGAATTAACCTAAAAGGATCAACCTAAGATAGCAAATCCTGACCTAGCAGTGAGTAGGGATATAATTTATGATCCCAAGACCCAAGCTAGGGATGAGAAAGAGGAGGTAGCTCTCTCAGGTGGTTTAACCCTCAAAGGAGATGGTAATCTTAGTATGGAGATTGACTCTCCATAGAAGATCTCTAGAGTAGTGGAAATGGTTAGATCATCATCCCTAGGGAAACTCACTAATATGGAGGCTCTATTTGTGACCTGTATTATTAATGCCAAGGGAAATGGACATCTATAACAAAGAAAAAGAAGAGTTGAGACACTTCCCTAGTTTCCCCAACTACAATAAGAAGCAGAGTGAAGGATGATGTTGGAGCAAAACCTAAGACTCTTGGAAGAAATAGTAACAATCAGAATAAGAAAGAGGAGACTAGAAGGAACCTAGTAGATAGGAACCAAAAGAACATCCAAGAGACTTGCCTATCAAAGAAGAAATGAACATCATATCTTGGAACATTAGGGAGCTAAATGGAGCCCACAAACAAGAGTTAATCAAAAATATGATTAGGGATCATAGGCTAGATTTCATCCTGATTCAAGAAACCAAAATGAGAAAGGAGGTGGTGGAAAGAATCTCTTTTAGTAGTAGTTTGGAAGGCTTTGCAACAAATTTGAAATGGGCTTTGGTAGGTTTTCTCACTTTCTGTAGCTTTTATCTCTTTAAGTCTCAAGTTGTTTGTTGCCTCACTTTTCATCCTCTAATTGTCATGCTCGAAACCCGAAAAGCACAAAAAAAAAATTTTAATTTCTTTTATATTAATATTATTATGAGGGTTAATCTTTACTAACTTAACTTTAAACCTAACACATGACATCAATCAAACTACCTCTAACTTTCTTTGACATCAAGAACATCCTCAATTAAATAACACATCCTTATACTTTAATTCACGACATTGCTAACACTGAGTCATTCTTTAGAAAGACATGGAGCTTTTATATTACTCACTCAATAAATTCCACTACCTTGTTATCGGTTTCTCGTCTCACTACATCTTAGACATATAAGTGTTATACTATTTATCATTCTACCTTGTTCTCTAACATTGGCTAAGCTTAATTGCAACCTAAATTTGGTGGATGTCGTTCATTAGTAACAACACTACACTTGAACCTTAAATTTTAAAATTGATTTATAACATTGAATAATATATATATTTGAATATCGATCGTAACCAAGCCTTATGAATATCAGTTGACACTAACATTTTATGTAACTTTTATTTTAAAATTTATTTCAACTCAATCCCTACAATCAAATGTACATTCCTTTTTCTTTCTCTAATAAATCTATAAGGAGATTTAAAAATTTTGATTAATAACTCTTTAATATCCCAAAAGAAATCTTGCATTAACTAATCATATTAATCTCCTTAACTTCTTTTAATATTCTAAACAAATCAAAATATTGCCCATTAAACTATATCCCTAATTATACAAATCCTTATTTCCAAATTTAAATGACATAACTAAAGCCAAAGTTTATTCCTTAATATATATATATAGTTATTATTTATCCAAAATATAATAATCTAATATATACGTATTTAGTTCAACTAAATTTCCTATCCCACAACTTATGACACATAACCATAATAACATTAATAATATCACCCTAGACTTCTTATGTCCTAATACCACATCTTAGCACATAATCATTAAAACCTAAACATCCTATACTAAACTCTAATCTAAACCCTAGGCGTGAGTGGAAGAATCTTCTAAAGATGTTTCCATATTCCAAGCTCAAAATTGGCACCTAGGGTGAAAGTGACTGCTGACAAGTCATAGATTTAATTATGTTTTGTTTTGATTTTCTTGCACTCCTCTTATTTCAAACAAGGCTGCGCCATTATTTCTTTCTCCATTCAAGATGGGATCATCATGACAAGTGGATTGCATGGTTCCCAATGCGAGGTAGTTAGGCATTTAACTCCAACTTAGACGGCAACGTCTATACAGCCACAAAAATGCACTTAGGACTTAGTAAATTTTTTTTAAAGTTAGAAAAAGCAATGTAAAGGAAGTGCATTTTCATGGCTGTATAGCCATGGGCAACTTAGACTTCTTCCCAAACTTTGCCTCCTTTCTAGGCATGGGTAGTTGTGAGTTATGCAAATTTTATCCCATTCACATTGCACATCTTGACAAGGAATAGGCGCCTCAACCAAAGCATGGGCAGCAATTAAGAGGATGTGTCATTTTTCCAAGGTGGAGGCTAGAAGGTTATGTTTGGCCAAGTATTTAAAAAAAAACTCCTTCCATCCTTATTAAAGATGTGGCACCCAAGATGGGATAGGGTCTGACATGGGTCAAAGCTCATCATTTCTTGTAAATAGAGGTAGTGAAGGAGAGTTGGCGCCTTGTGGGACCATGTTCCCTTTTTAGATTTATATTAATTATTTAGTTCACTTGGTTCAATTTCTACTTAAGGTGAGAAACATGTATAGAGTTAATTATTTTATTTTTATTTGTTTTATATGTTAAGATTTATTTTGGTATTTATTTTAAGATTTATTTTGGTATTTATTTTATCGTATTTTACATGTGTACCAAACCTTGCTTGATTAAGACTATATGTCACTTCCAACATATTGAATAATGAGACTAGGGTAAACTTAGAGAACCCACTTAACTAACTCATATTCTAACTCCTAAGACACTTAGGTTCCTAGCTAGGATGCCAAGCATATTCTCCTATTAATATTTTATTGATCTGTAATCTAGGAAAAAAGGTTATTCCCTTTCCCATACATTTTCCAGAAAGTTGGATGAGCACCTTCAACAAGTTTATTATTATACACTAATGAATTTATGCCAACCATTTGATTTTCTATCCTTAACTCCAAGGTAACTTTTATATGTTATTGCCATGATCTTGGGAGTGATTATGCATATTATGTATGGCCTAAAAGAATTCTTTTAACTTTTGATCATTCACTCATTACAATATGAATGCATTTTACAAGAGAACATGCATATACAACTATTGTGCAGTAAGACTGAAATAATAATAACATTCCATGAACTTCATCTTTCAGTATTACTATTCTTTCATGATGATTGAATCCATTCCTACTCTCTACATAGAAATGCAGGAGTACAATAACTTAAGAAACAAGATAGTTTATCCTCATACACAAAATAGAGGCTTCCTCCAATAATTCCTAGGATACACAAAAGGTGGTAAAATCACCATAATAGGATTACACAAATGGAAGACCTTGCTACCATACCCAAATGTTTTTTTTCAATTCCTCTATTGTCAATTGGATATAAACAACACCATACTCTTTAATCACAAATAGAAACACATATCAAGTTGGAGATTGCACCTCCATTATCAAACCAATTACAATAGTATTCCTTTCTCTTATGCAATGAAATCCTCTTGACCTCCAAGCATCCAAGACATCAAATAACCTGCAAATGCAAATAAAATAAAGAACCATGGAGGCTCACCTCCCAACCTAGGCCTCAAGGAGACCACCCCCGCGCTAGGGGAAACAAGGCTCAACTGGGATACACTAAAACATTATCATAGTAACAAAAACCAACATGAATATCTCAGTTTAACATCACATTTACAATCCCCAACCAAGGCTTGCACAATGATTCATAGATGGAATCATAAACATTGGGTGAAGGTGGGCTTTCATTTAGGAGACTTACCATAACATACCTAAGCTATAACAACAATTTTCCTGCCCTTTTGGGGCTTTCACAAAACAACAAATTTCATGCCCTTTCGGGGCTTTCACAAACATCCTCCAATCATAATACCATCAACCAAAGCATCCTTGGGTTTCCATACTTCATCAACCTTCTTACCACACCATCATTCTCCTTATTGTTCATAACAAGTTATGAAAGAATATGGCATACAATGGAGCCCATACTCCAAGGTTCTCAATTATATTTCAAGCCCAACTAACCCCTTCACCCAAGGCTTGCTTTTCCCTCCCAAGGTTGAGTGAAGCCTTCACACCCATGAACAAATTTCAACATTCAATCCAAACAAGGAAATCTAAAAGAAACCCCAAGAAATTTTATGAACAATACAAACACTCACAATACAACACAACACAAGGATTCCAAGAACAATACATAACACCATCTCACTCACACAAACCTACAAAAGGCACTCTTACAATTTCCAATTTCAATTACGTGATATAAAGAAAGCATGGCATGAAGCACTATCCTGCTTACAAGCTATGGCAATGGAATGAAGATCTCTTCCTGCTTGGCTTCCAAAATTCTCCTTTCCAATCCCTATCTGTCTCTAAAATTAGAGAGTGGGTCAATGATCACCAAGGTTGGCACAAGCTCCCTATAAAGACCTCCACTTTTTATCCTCACCTACCCCTCTTACTTTCTTGTACCTTCCCACCAATAAGAACTTAACCAAGTGGTGTAATGAGGGAAGAAGCCATGTGACAATATAATTTTCGAATTGGCTTGGAAATGACTATTTTTGAGGGTCCCCTAGGTCCCCTAGACCCACTTATGATTATATTTAAACCCCTAACCCATACTATTACCATTTGGGTAACTTATTTTCACAAAATTAACACTTGGAAATCACTTTAGGCTCTCTAAAGTTCTTATTAAATTATAACTTGAATTTCCAACATGAAGATGACTCTTCCCAATACTCTCCAAGGTGGGTTAATTGATTTCATAATGAGGATTGGGCTTAGGTTAAGTGACTTCATGCCAAAGAATCCTATTTGACATGTCATTTACACATAAACAATACAAGTGTCAAATGACACACCCACACATTAAAACACTTTACACATCACAATGACATGTCCATAATTAATCATGCTCTCTAACTATAACACTCATGCACATTCACATTACAAAATAAACACAATACAACGAGGTTTTGAATCTTCCAAAGATTCACCTTGGTTTTACCGTGTTCACATAAGATTGAACCTTGTTTCCCCCAATTATCTCCATGGTTCAACGTTCCTGCACACTCAACTTAAACATTAGTAGCCCAAGAAAATACTATACAAATACATGCAGATAAGTGCAAAATAAATCCAATGTCTCATAATTCACGTTAACATATACTTTTAACTTCATCTAATCATTTCTACTCTAAATACTATAAAAAGAAGCATTGCAATGTTATATTCATTTAACTTTCATTTGATTCATATTCGAAACATTGAAATATCAACATACGAGTGTTAACATTTATCTTCCTTATCATAACAAAATTACCATTATAAACTCTATTACCATACTTATAATCAGGAAACACTAAAGTCATATCTACTAAATCATTAAAACATATAAAATGGACCACAATATATATGTCCTAAGTGAAAATCACTAATATGCAGACTTGTTAACTGGTATCCTTTTAATCAGGCTAAACATGTCGACAGTCCTAGCAATATCCCTTTATCACATTATGAGGGGTTTGTGACGTAGTTTCTAGGGTTAAGTCTTCAAACTGTTAGAATGTTTCCATAATTGTGTCATCGTACTTTAAACCCAATTTTCAAACGCAATCATATGTCTTGTTGGCATTTGAACCTACATTCATTGTTATCTCCTAGAAGAGAAAATGTTAATTCATCTTCCCTAATTTGGCTAGTGAACTATTTTATAAATCCTTTGATCGAGTCCCTAGATTGAACATATAGAGTATCATTTTCTAGGTGGTCTTAGTTATTCCATCTAAAGTTATTTAATGGTTATTACACTTATCATAACCAAAGTTTACTTAGTCTCTAATAGGATCCCATAAATAATCATTAGTAACAAAAATGTCCATCATACTCTAATGAGCCCCTAATCGCATTCATATTATGAACTCTAAAATAGGTACGAGTGCGAGTCTTACACTAACCGATTAGTAAAAGTGAAAACTTGTGCTTTTGTGAGTTCCTAGTTGTGTTTGAGTCTAGGTCTAAGCCTTCTTAGGTGGAACGGATCTCCATCAGATTTCTCCTTTTCCCCTTCTCTGCATTTCATAGCCGGGTGGTTCTCCATTTTTTCATAAGGATCATGCGAGTAGGTTAGTGCCTGGTCTGATGGAGATTCATGTTGCTCATGCAATGATCATTTACAAGTTATATCCACTTTCAGCCTATCACTTTATCAATAAAAATAGAAGGTTGCAAAAATCTGAAATTTATCTTCTCCTCGACGAGTTTCTAACCCATGAAGATGATTTTTTTTGAAGGTCACCAAATGATACATATGGATCAAAAACAAAGAAAATAGCAAGGTATCCTATGGAAAATTCATGTTCCCTTTATGATTATTACCTCAAAAAAATTTAAAGATTCATCATATCTTTGATAATTAGTTCCGGTGAAAAACTCAGAATGAACTTCTCCTTAGTGGGTTTTCAACCCATGAAGTTGATTTTCTGCAAAGGGAATTTTAAAGGGAAAAGAAATAATGAGTGGGCCCCTATAGAATTTTCACACTTCAATTAGACATTTGGAAACCCGAAAAGGATAATGGTCTAAAGGTTAACTAAAAGAGAGGCGTCGGTAGAGAAATGGAAATTGTCTTCTCCTCGACAAATTTTCAACCCATGAAGACAATTTCTTAGATTTTAAAGAAAATCAAGCTAGTAATCAAATTGGACTTGTAATTTGTGCATAAAACATCTCAAGATGATAATAGAAAGAATCTAACCATTATAAGAAAGAGTTAATTAGCATAATTCAACTCAGTGGATATTTTCCCATGGAGTACACTATTGGTAATTTTTTGAAACTTAAAGGAAAATGGGAAAGTAAGTATGGGAATATAGAAAGTTACCATTGGGCCAATGAAATAGTGAAAAGACCCTGAGATATCTATTAAAACCATGCATTTACTATTTTAATGGATCTCTCTTTCAATTCATAGTGTGGTGCAAATTCTAAAGATCAACGGGTGAATTGATGCTCCCATATATATAGAAACATGAATAGTTGAACAAACTACTGCTCTTTTTCTTGAACTATTATTCTATTAATGTGCATAACTTTTTCAAAAAACTAGTATATGTTGCATTAGCTTTTCTTTTCATTTTCTTAATTCAAAACTCGTTCTCAAAACAATGGCAACTAGATTTGTGGGTTTTAATAGGTTGAATAGAATCAAGTCTAAATTGCAAAACTTCACAAATATGTCCCTCCATTTTTATGATATGGAGGATTTCCAAAAGAGAGTGAAGGCAGAGCTGACTCATCCCATCACTGAGAAGCTTCAAGGATGTGGGTTGGTTGAGGTAGCTAATTTTTCAATTGCAGTCCAAGCCCCAAAGTTAATCTATGAGTGTATAAATTGTTACAACTCAGACACAAGGAAAATTGTGTTACCAGATGATATGGTGCTGATTTCAATTGATAGGAAAACTATGGTGAATTGCCTACAAGTTTCGGAATGAAAACAATACTCAGATTTGATATTCAAACAAGTCATTTCCAAGTTCTCCACAAAGAAGATGATCTGGAGGAAGGAAATATGGTTCTAGAAACCATGGAGTGCCAAGAGTAAGGTTCCTTAGACTCTATTTGAGACTAATCTCAAACCTAAGATTATCAATAGCTTGGTCCTCTTACACGGATTGAAAGGTGAGGTAGAAGCTTTGAATTTTTTTGAGCAATATTTCTTTTTGGTGCAAGTCATTTTCTCTGACACCCAATATATTAATTGGGTTATGAGGTAAGCAAGATTTGATCCAATGCTCTTCGTGCTACAAAGTTCCACAATACATTCTATATGTCCTTTTTCCTCATTTATATGTTGGCTTCTTTGCAACTTTGGCCCGGCCTTCCAAGAGTGGAAAATTTTCCTGATGATGTGAAGTCTTATGAGTTTTACCCATGCGTAGAATCATAAAATAGTTATGCAAAGTATATGAAAGTTAATGATGCATTCACTATGAGAATTTTCAGAGAGCTTTAGGGATCTCCAAAAAGGAGATTCATTGTTGAAGCCATGGCAACCATCAACCAATTTGGGAGTTACTTCAGCCAATTCTCATCCTTTTCTTATTTGTATCTTGCAACTTTTGATGGTTTCCCCTTGAAGATGCTAAGATATCCGACTGATATGATTGTGTTGATTGAGATCATGCTACAAGCTACTTAAGTGAATGTGTTGAGTGGGAGTCTAAAGAAGAAAGGGTATGAGTTTCCCATGAAGGTGGGAGCCTTTAGCTGTGAAACTCATTCTGATGCCAAGAATAAGTTGAGGATGTTTGAAATGTAGTATAAGTTGGAAATGTATTCAGTCTTGAGGGCCATGTTTGATCCAAATGAATATGCAAGGGAATTTTTGTAGATCAAAAGTTTAATCAAGCACATTACCACCATTGAGGACTACTGGGTTGATTGCAAGGACGAGTTTGAGAGTTGTGATCATGCTTTTGCCAGATTGATAGATGATTAAGTGAAGATGTACAAAATCAATATTAATGTAGAAGGAGTAGAAGATGATGGTTAGAACATGTATAGTAATACTTATTTGACCATGCTAAGAGGCACTTTGATAATCTTGAAACCTTACGAAAATTATGGGGAAGAGCTAGATATAATGATGGCTTGGATTATCAAAAGGACTAGGAAGTAGATCAAATGGACCATGGCCAGAAGGAGCCAGACGAAAAGTACAACCACTCAAGATTCCCCAATAGCTACAACAACATCCTCCTCCCATGGTGGCACATCAAGTGCAACATTGGCCATTACCCAAGGGACAACACAACCATCAAGTGGAGGTGATCAACCTCCCAAAAAAAGTATTCCCATATCTAAGACTTATCAGGATAGCTCCCTCCCAATGATTAGAACTCCATTAGAAGCTGAGAAGAAAGAAGAGAAATCAAAAGATGGTGTGGTCACTCTTTTCCTCTTGCCTTATAGTAGCCCAGTCCCATTTGTAATTGTTGCACTTCTCCTACCGAGTAGTCCCCAAGTGCAAGTAGTGGATTTGGGAGATGGTGGAAGCAGTGAAAGTGAGTCAACTAAATCTGATGAAGCAACAAAGAAGACTTTAGAGAAAAATAAGGGCCTAGATTCTTCAAATATCATTTCACAAGCCCCAAAGAATCCTTTTTCTTTGGCTCTGAAGACACTCACTCTAGCCAAGAGAAAGATGTTTAGCATAGATGCTCTAGGAACTGACTCCAAGGTGATAGTCATAGATTCATGGATGGAGGACACCCTAGATAGAAAAAGGAAGATGAGATATGAAGGAGCTCCCAAAAAAGATACGTTTCTCTGGCTATTCACTCTAGATTGGCTCTGAGCAAGGTTAAAAAGTAGAAGACTTTGTCTATCCTCAGACAAGATCTTGAAAAAGGGCATTTGACAATGGAGATTTCAAAGCCCACCAAAGAGGGAAGAATTGAAGATATGTCTACAGATGATTTCACCTTACACTCTGTGGATCTCAAGGAGGCCAAACATGACACAAGGATTGGCTTATGGAATTCAACAAATGAGGTTATTGAGGGACAAATGGGAAGTCTTAAATTATCAAAAGTTAGAATGAAGGCACAAATCCATGAACTAAATAGCTTAATCAAGCAATTGGTCACTCTCTTGGCAAGAATTTTTGCAAAGCCTATCACTAGTGATCCTATTGTTGTTGATGTCCAAGTACTCATCTCTCAGCCCCAAGAAGATAAACACTTCAGGAAAATTGGTAGAGAGCAGAGTGGGAAACTCGAGTTGAAGGGACTCACCATTATAGAACAGATTGGCAGTGTCATACTAAGGCTGGAGATAGAGAAGGACAACATTTCAGCAAATAGAGCCACTCTAGTCATGGAGAAAGATAAGAGTTAAGATTGTGTTTCCCTACTAAAGATGATTATTCAAATGAAATCTAAGGAGGTTTTAGAAGCAAAGATCTTGCCTAAAGGAGATGAGCCTTTATTTGAATGGCTCTAAAGTATGCAATTCAAGTCTAAGATGATCATGGTAGCAAAAGAAGCATTTAAGGAAACATAAGCTAAAATGAAGAAGGATTAGGATAGAGACTATGAGCTCCTAAGAGGACTACATATAGGCTCCCAGACTAGTAGACAAGGGAAGACAATCATTGGAGTAATTTTCATGCAGACTAATTTCTCCAACTTCATAGATAGTTTGATGGGGATATCTTTCAGTCACTAGAACAAAGTTTCCAAGCTCTAGAAACTTGGTGGATGTGTACACATGGCCATGGAGGAAATATAAGATAGGTTAAGTGTTGTCAAATATTTGGCTAGAGAGCATTCTAAATGGCTCTTAAGACGTACCAATGTACATGTACATAGGCATGAAGAGTTGATTCCAATCATTGTCTTCGCTGAAGCCTATAAGGCAAAATCAAAGAAGGGAAAGAAGGAAAAATGATTCATCTTTTTCCCCTTTCATATTTTGTTGTAATTATTGTAATGGATGCATTGGATTCTTTCCATTTTTCATTTCTGAAGAGATGAACCGATTAAACTTCCTTTGTAATGGTCATCTCGAAATCTTATATGTACTAGAATGAAAGATTAATAAAAGGTCGGCTAATTTTTGGTCTAAAATATTGGATGTTGTAGAGACAATTGAATGATATTTTGTGTCAATTATTGTCAGTTCCATTTTGTTTTATGTTAATTATATGTTTTCTCTTTCATCTAAATTAAAAACAAGAAATGAACAGAGCTTCATTCCCCTATTTTGAGGTAGTGAACTAAATATGATAGTACATTGTCATTGTAGGTTCAAGAGAAATTCCTTTTGTGTTTTCCTTCAAAGTTAGTCTTTCTTTCCCTATAGTTAGTTTCATTCTAGTATTAGTTTAGTTTTAGTTAGTATGCATTATTGGATCGTTAAGCCTTGTGGGTTCATAAGATGTGTGAATTCATAGACTTAATCAATCTTAAAATATCTATTCTT